>JAUCEE010000023.1:0-600000 GCA_033558005.1 Phytophthora taxon juncus
TGTTGCTGCGCTGCGGACCTGCCGCACCACGCCTTCCGCGTCTTTTCCGCCGCCTTCCCGTCTGCCGCGATGTCGTAAGCGATCCAGACGCTCGCTGCAGCATTTTGGCCTCGACCCGTGCCGCTGGATGGAGCAGGAGGCCGGGACTTCTGCCGTCGCTGACAGCGCGCTCGCTTGTCGCTGACGGGTTCCAGGCCGTTTGTAGCCACGCCGAGACCCTCTCGTCCCCACGCCGCGCCGGATTTCGAGCCGTAGTAGGCTGGGAAGCGATCGACAGCCGATCGTTGGAGGCGGGGATTGAACCTCGGCGGCCGGCGGAAAGTACAGGTGAGGGTCGATGTGTGTGTGGAGCACGATGGTAGGGTGGCGTGGTCGGCGGTGCGTGCGTGGGAGCAGAGCGAATGCGGCGTTTGGCGGGTCCTCGAGCGGGTTCCGGAGTGGGTGTGCAAGGGCTGGGTTAGACGCTCTTATGGTGTAATGGTTAGCACTCTGGACTTTGAATCCAGCGATCCGGGTTCAAATCCCGGTAGGAGCTCGTTTTTGTGCGCGGATGCAAGCATGTGGTGTGGTTGAGGCGCTGGTGTGCGTGTAGGGCGTGTAATTGTGGTTTGAAAGTGTGTTTGGGGGTAGGCAAGTTAGTGCTGGTCTTATGGTGTAATGGTTAGCACTCTGGACTCTGAATCCAGCGATCCGGGTTCAAATCCCGGTAGGACCTCGTTTTGCATCCGTCCTGCCGGCACCACAACGCCCCCGTTGTTGCTGCGCTGCGGACCTGCCGCACCACGCCTTCCGCGTCTTTTCCGCCGCCTTCCCGTCTGCCGCGATGTCGTAAGCGATCCAGACGCTCGCTGCAGCATTTTGGCCTCGACCCGTGCCGCTGGATGGAGCAGGAGGCCGGGACTTCTGCCGTCGCTGACAGCGCGCTCGCTTGTCGCTGACGGGTTCCAGGCCGTTTGTAGCCACGCCGAGACCCTCTCGTCCCCACGCCGCGCCGGATTTCGAGCCGTAGTAGGCTGGGAAGCGATCGACAGCCGATCGTTGGAGGCGGGGATTGAACCTCGGCGGCCGGCGGAAAGTACAGGTGAGGGTCGATGTGTGTGTGGAGCACGATGGTAGGGTGGCGTGGTCGGCGGTGCGTGCGTGGGAGCAGAGCGAATGCGGCGTTTGGCGGGTCCTCGAGCGGGTTCCGGAGTGGGTGTGCAAGGCTGGGTTAGACGCTCTTATGGTGTAATGGTTAGCACTCTGGACTTTGAATCCAGCGATCCGGGTTCAAATCCCGGTAGGAGCTCGTTTTTGTGCGCGGATGCAAGCATGTGGTGTGGTTGAGGCGCTGGTGTGCGTGTAGGGCGTGTAATTGTGGTTTGAAAGTGTGTTTGGGGGTAGGCAAGTTAGTGCTGGTCTTATGGTGTAATGGTTAGCACTCTGGACTCTGAATCCAGCGATCCGGGTTCAAATCCCGGTAGGACCTCGTTTTGCATCCGTCCTGCCGGCACCACAACGCCCCCGTTGTTGCTGCGCTGCGGACCTGCCGCACCACGCCTCCGCGTCTTTTCCGCCGCCTTCCCGTCTGCCGCGATGTCGTAAGCGATCCAGACGCTCGCTGCAGCATTTTGGCCTCGACCCGTGCCGCTGGATGGAGCAGGAGGCCGGGACTTCTGCCGTCGCTGACAGCGCGCTCGCTTGTCGCTGACGGGTTCCAGGCCGTTTGTAGCCACGCCGAGACCCTCTCGTCCCCACGCCGCGCCGGATTTCGAGCCGTAGTAGGCTGGGAAGCGATCGACAGCCGATCGTTGGAGGCGGGGATTGAACCTCGGCGGCCGGCGGAAAGTACAGGTGAGGGTCGATGTGTGTGTGGAGCACGATGGTAGGGTGGCGTGGTCGGCGGTGCGTGCGTGGGAGCAGAGCGAATGCGGCGTTTGGCGGGTCCTCGAGCGGGTTCCGGAGTGGGTGTGCAAGGGCTGGGTTAGACGCTCTTATGGTGTAATGGTTAGCACTCTGGACTTTGAATCCAGCGATCCGGGTTCAAATCCCGGTAGGAGCTCGTTTTTGTGCGCGGATGCAAGCATGTGGTGTGGTTGAGGCGCTGGTGTGCGTGTAGGGCGTGTAATTGTGGTTTGAAAGTGTGTTTGGGGGTAGGCAAGTTAGTGCTGGTCTTATGGTGTAATGGTTAGCACTCTGGACTCTGAATCCAGCGATCCGGGTTCAAATCCCGGTAGGACCTCGTTTTGCATCCGTCCTGCCGGCACCACAACGCCCCCGTTGTTGCTGCGCTGCGGACCTGCCGCACCACGCCTTCCGCGTCTTTCCGCCGCCTTCCCGTCTGCCGCGATGTCGTAAGCGATCCAGACGCTCGCTGCAGCATTTTGGCCTCGACCCGTGCCGCTGGATGGAGCAGGAGGCCGGGACTTCTGCCGTCGCTGACAGCGCGCTCGCTTGTCGCTGACGGGTTCCAGGCCGTTTGTAGCCACGCCGAGACCCTCTCGTCCCCACGCCGCGCCGGATTTCGAGCCGTAGTAGGCTGGGAAGCGATCGACAGCCGATCGTTGGAGGCGGGGATTGAACCTCGGCGGCCGGCGGAAAGTACAGGTGAGGGTCGATGTGTGTGTGGAGCACGATGGTAGGGTGGCGTGGTCGGCGGTGCGTGCGTGGGAGCAGAGCGAATGCGGCGTTTGGCGGGTCCTCGAGCGGGTTCCGGAGTGGGTGTGCAAGGGCTGGGTTAGACGCTCTTATGGTGTAATGGTTAGCACTCTGGACTTTGAATCCAGCGATCCGGGTTCAAATCCCGGTAGGAGCTCGTTTTTGTGCGCGGATGCAAGCATGTGGTGTGGTTGAGGCGCTGGTGTGCGTGTAGGGCGTGTAATTGTGGTTTGAAAGTGTGTTTGGGGGTAGGCAAGTTAGTGCTGGTCTTATGGTGTAATATGGTTAGCACTCTGGACTCTGAATCCAGCGATCCGGGTTCAAATCCCGGTAGGACCTCGTTTTGCATCCGTCCTGCCGGCACCACAACGCCCCGTTGTTGCTGCGCTGCGGACCTGCCGCACCACGCCTTCCGCGTCTTTTCCGCCGCCTTCCCGTCTGCCGCGACGTCGTAAGCGATCCAGACGCTCGCTGCAGCATTTTGGCCTCGACCCGTGCCGCTGGATGGAGCAGGAGGCCGGGACTTCTGCCGTCGCTGACAGCGCGCTCGCTTGTCGCTGACGGGTTCCAGGCCGTTTGTAGCCACGCCGAGACCCTCTCGTCCCCACGCCGCGCCGGATTTCGAGCCGTAGTAGGCTGGGAAGCGATCGACAGCCGATCGTTGGAGGCGGGGATTGAACCTCGGCGGCCGGCGGAAAGTACAGGTGAGGGTCGATGTGTGTGTGGAGCACGATGGTAGGGTGGCGTGGTCGGCGGTGCGTGCGTGGGAGCAGAGCGAATGCGGCGTTTGGCGGGTCCTCGAGCGGGTTCCGGAGTGGGTGTGCAAGGGCTGGGTTAGACGCTCTTATGGTGTAATGGTTAGCACTCTGGACTTTGAATCCAGCGATCCGGGTTCAAATCCCGGTAGGAGCTCGTTTTTGTGCGCGGATGCAAGCATGTGGTGTGGTTGAGGCGCTGGTGTGCGTGTAGGGCGTGTAATTGTGGTTTGAAAGTGTGTTTGGGGGTAGGCAAGTTAGTGCTGGTCTTATGGTGTAATGGTTAGCACTCTGGACTCTGAATCCAGCGATCCGGGTTCAAATCCCGGTAGGACCTCGTTTTGCATCCGTCCTGCCGGCACCACAACGCCCCCGTTGTTGCTGCGCTGCGGACCTGCCGCACCACGCCTTCCGCGTCTTTTCCGCCGCCTTCCCGTCTGCCGCGATGTCGTAAGCGATCCAGACGCTCGCTGCAGCATTTTGGCCTCGACCCGTGCCGCTGGATGGAGCAGGAGGCCGGGACTTCTGCCGTCGCTGACAGCGCGCTCGCTTGTCGCTGACGGGTTCCAGGCCGTTTGTAGCCACGCCGAGACCCTCTCGTCCCCACGCCGCGCCGGATTTCGAGCCGTAGTAGGCTGGGAAGCGATCGACAGCCGATCGTTGGAGGCGGGGATTGAACCTCGGCGGCCGGCGGAAAGTACAGGTGAGGGTCGATGTGTGTGTGGAGCACGATGGTAGGGTGGCGTGGTCGGCGGTGCGTGCGTGGGAGCAGAGCGAATGCGGCGTTTGGCGGGTCCTCGAGCGGGTTCCGGAGTGGGTGTGCAAGGGCTGGGTTAGACGCTCTTATGGTGTAATGGTTAGCACTCTGGACTTTGAATCCAGCGATCCGGGTTCAAATCCCGGTAGGAGCTCGTTTTTGTGCGCGGATGCAAGCATGTGGTGTGGTTGAGGCGCTGGTGTGCGTGTAGGGCGTGTAATTGTGGTTTGAAAGTGTGTTTGGGGGTAGGCAAGTTAGTGCTGGTCTTATGGTGTAATGGTTAGCACTCTGGACTCTGAATCCAGCGATCCGGGTTCAAATCCCGGTAGGACCTCGTTTTGCATCCGTCCTGCCGGCACCACAACGCCCCCGTTGTTGCTGCGCTGCGGACCTGCCGCACCACGCCTTCCGCGTCTTTTCCGCCGCCTTCCCGTCTGCCGCGATGTCGTAAGCGATCCAGACGCTCGCTGCAGCATTTTGGCCTCGACCCGTGCCGCTGGATGGAGCAGGAGGCCGGGACTTCTGCCGTCGCTGACAGCGCGCTCGCTTGTCGCTGACGGGTTCCAGGCCGTTTGTAGCCACGCCGAGACCCTCTCGTCCCCACGCCGCGCCGGATTTCGAGCCGTAGTAGGCTGGGAAGCGATCGACAGCCGATCGTTGGAGGCGGGGATTGAACCTCGGCGGCCGGCGGAAAGTACAGGTGAGGGTCGATGTGTGTGTGGAGCACGATGGTAGGGTGGCGTGGTCGGCGGTGCGTGCGTGGGAGCAGAGCGAATGCGGCGTTTGGCGGGTCCTCGAGCGGGTTCCGGAGTGGGTGTGCAAGGGCTGGGTTAGACGCTCTTATGGTGTAATGGTTAGCACTCTGGACTTTGAATCCAGCGATCCGGGTTCAAATCCCGGTAGGAGCTCGTTTTTGTGCGCGGATGCAAGCATGTGGTGTGGTTGAGGCGCTGGTGTGCGTGTAGGGCGTGTAATTGTGGTTTGAAAGTGTGTTTGGGGGTAGGCAAGTTAGTGCTGGTCTTATGGTGTAATGGTTAGCACTCTGGACTCTGAATCCAGCGATCCGGGTTCAAATCCCGGTAGGACCTCGTTTTGCATCCGTCCTGCCGGCACCACAACGCCCCCGTTGTTGCTGCGCTGCGGACCTGCCGCACCACGCCTTCCGCGTCTTTTCCGCCGCCTTCCCGTCTGCCGCGACGTCGTAAGCGATCCAGACGCTCGCTGCAGCATTTTGGCCTCGACCCGTGCCGCTGGATGGAGCAGGAGGCCGGGACTTCTGCCGTCGCTGACAGCGCGCTCGCTTGTCGCTGACGGGTTCCAGGCCGTTTGTAGCCACGCCGAGACCCTCTCGTCCCCACGCCGCGCCGGATTTCGAGCCGTAGTAGGCTGGGAAGCGATCGACAGCCGATCGTTGGAGGCGGGGATTGAACCTCGGCGGCCGGCGGAAAGTACAGGTGAGGGTCGATGTGTGTGTGGAGCACGATGGTAGGGTGGCGTGGTCGGCGGTGCGTGCGTGGGAGCAGAGCGAATGCGGCGTTTGGCGGGTCCTCGAGCGGGTTCCGGAGTGGGTGTGCAAGGGCTGGGTTAGACGCTCTTATGGTGTAATGGTTAGCACTCTGGACTTTGAATCCAGCGATCCGGGTTCAAATCCCGGTAGGAGCTCGTTTTTGTGCGCGGATGCAAGCATGTGGTGTGGTTGAGGCGCTGGTGTGCGTGTAGGGCGTGTAATTGTGGTTTGAAAGTGTGTTTGGGGGTAGGCAAGTTAGTGCTGGTCTTATGGTGTAATGGTTAGCACTCTGGACTCTGAATCCAGCGATCCGGGTTCAAATCCCGGTAGGACCTCGTTTTGCATCCGTCCTGCCGGCACCACAACGCCCCCGTTGTTGCTGCGCTGCGGACCTGCCGCACCACGCCTTCCGCGTCTTTTCCGCCGCCTTCCCGTCTGCCGCGATGTCGTAAGCGATCCAGACGCTCGCTGCAGCATTTTGGCCTCGACCCGTGCCGCTGGATGGAGCAGGAGGCCGGGACTTCTGCCGTCGCTGACAGCGCGCTCGCTTGTCGCTGACGGGTTCCAGGCCGTTTGTAGCCACGCCGAGACCCTCTCGTCCCCACGCCGCGCCGGATTTCGAGCCGTAGTAGGCTGGGAAGCGATCGACAGCCGATCGTTGGAGGCGGGGATTGAACCTCGGCGGCCGGCGGAAAGTACAGGTGAGGGTCGATGTGTGTGTGGAGCACGATGGTAGGGTGGCGTGGTCGGCGGTGCGTGCGTGGGAGCAGAGCGAATGCGGCGTTTGGCGGGTCCTCGAGCGGGTTCCGGAGTGGGTGTGCAAGGGCTGGGTTAGACGCTCTTATGGTGTAATGGTTAGCACTCTGGACTTTGAATCCAGCGATCCGGGTTCAAATCCCGGTAGGAGCTCGTTTTTGTGCGCGGATGCAAGCATGTGGTGTGGTTGAGGCGCTGGTGTGCGTGTAGGGCGTGTAATTGTGGTTTGAAAGTGTGTTTGGGGGTAGGCAAGTTAGTGCTGGTCTTATGGTGTAATGGTTAGCACTCTGGACTCTGAATCCAGCGATCCGGGTTCAAATCCCGGTAGGACCTCGTTTTGCATCCGTCCTGCCGGCACCACAACGCCCCCGTTGTTGCTGCGCTGCGGACCTGCCGCACCACGCCTTCCGCGTCTTTTCCGCCGCCTTCCCGTCTGCCGCGATGTCGTAAGCGATCCAGACGCTCGCTGCAGCATTTTGGCCTCGACCCGTGCCGCTGGATGGAGCAGGAGGCCGGGACTTCTGCCGTCGCTGACAGCGCGCTCGCTTGTCGCTGACGGGTTCCAGGCCGTTTGTAGCCACGCCGAGACCCTCTCGTCCCCACGCCGCGCCGGATTTCGAGCCGTAGTAGGCTGGGAAGCGATCGACAGCCGATCGTTGGAGGCGGGGATTGAACCTCGGCGGCCGGCGGAAAGTACAGGTGAGGGTCGATGTGTGTGTGGAGCACGATGGTAGGGTGGCGTGGTCGGCGGTGCGTGCGTGGGAGCAGAGCGAATGCGGCGTTTGGCGGGTCCTCGAGCGGGTTCCGGAGTGGGTGTGCAAGGGCTGGGTTAGACGCTCTTATGGTGTAATGGTTAGCACTCTGGACTTTGAATCCAGCGATCCGGGTTCAAATCCCGGTAGGAGCTCGTTTTTGTGCGCGGATGCAAGCATGTGGTGTGGTTGAGGCGCTGGTGTGCGTGTAGGGCGTGTAATTGTGGTTTGAAAGTGTGTTTGGGGGTAGGCAAGTTAGTGCTGGTCTTATGGTGTAATGGTTAGCACTCTGGACTCTGAATCCAGCGATCCGGGTTCAAATCCCGGTAGGACCTCGTTTTGCATCCGTCCTGCCGGCACCACAACGCCCCCGTTGTTGCTGCGCTGCGGACCTGCCGCACCACGCCTTCCGCGTCTTTTCCGCCGCCTTCCCGTCTGCCGCGACGTCGTAAGCGATCCAGACGCTCGCTGCAGCATTTTGGCCTCGACCCGTGCCGCTGGATGGAGCAGGAGGCCGGGACTTCTGCCGTCGCTGACAGCGCGCTCGCTTGTCGCTGACGGGTTCCAGGCCGTTTGTAGCCACGCCGAGACCCTCTCGTCCCCACGCCGCGCCGGATTTCGAGCCGTAGTAGGCTGGGAAGCGATCGACAGCCGATCGTTGGAGGCGGGGATTGAACCTCGGCGGCCGGCGGAAAGTACAGGTGAGGGTCGATGTGTGTGTGGAGCACGATGGTAGGGTGGCGTGGTCGGCGGTGCGTGCGTGGGAGCAGAGCGAATGCGGCGTTTGGCGGGTCCTCGAGCGGGTTCCGGAGTGGGTGTGCAAGGGCTGGGTTAGACGCTCTTATGGTGTAATGGTTAGCACTCTGGACTTTGAATCCAGCGATCCGGGTTCAAATCCCGGTAGGAGCTCGTTTTTGTGCGCGGATGCAAGCATGTGGTGTGGTTGAGGCGCTGGTGTGCGTGTAGGGCGTGTAATTGTGGTTTGAAAGTGTGTTTGGGGGTAGGCAAGTTAGTGCTGGTCTTATGGTGTAATGGTTAGCACTCTGGACTCTGAATCCAGCGATCCGGGTTCAAATCCCGGTAGGACCTCGTTTTGCATCCGTCCTGCCGGCACCACAACGCCCCCGTTGTTGCTGCGCTGCGGACCTGCCGCACCACGCCTTCCGCGTCTTTTCCGCCGCCTTCCCGTCTGCCGCGATGTCGTAAGCGATCCAGACGCTCGCTGCAGCATTTTGGCCTCGACCCGTGCCGCTGGATGGAGCAGGAGGCCGGGACTTCTGCCGTCGCTGACAGCGCGCTCGCTTGTCGCTGACGGGTTCCAGGCCGTTTGTAGCCACGCCGAGACCCTCTCGTCCCCACGCCGCGCCGGATTTCGAGCCGTAGTAGGCTGGGAAGCGATCGACAGCCGATCGTTGGAGGCGGGGATTGAACCTCGGCGGCCGGCGGAAAGTACAGGTGAGGGTCGATGTGTGTGTGGAGCACGATGGTAGGGTGGCGTGGTCGGCGGTGCGTGCGTGGGAGCAGAGCGAATGCGGCGTTTGGCGGGTCCTCGAGCGGGTTCCGGAGTGGGTGTGCAAGGGCTGGGTTAGACGCTCTTATGGTGTAATGGTTAGCACTCTGGACTTTGAATCCAGCGATCCGGGTTCAAATCCCGGTAGGAGCTCGTTTTTGTGCGCGGATGCAAGCATGTGGTGTGGTTGAGGCGCTGGTGTGCGTGTAGGGCGTGTAATTGTGGTTTGAAAGTGTGTTTGGGGGTAGGCAAGTTAGTGCTGGTCTTATGGTGTAATGGTTAGCACTCTGGACTCTGAATCCAGCGATCCGGGTTCAAATCCCGGTAGGACCTCGTTTTGCATCCGTCCTGCCGGCACCACAACGCCCCCGTTGTTGCTGCGCTGCGGACCTGCCGCACCACGCCTTCCGCGTCTTTTCCGCCGCCTTCCCGTCTGCCGCGACGTCGTAAGCGATCCAGACGCTCGCTGCAGCATTTTGGCCTCGACCCGTGCCGCTGGATGGAGCAGGAGGCCGGGACTTCTGCCGTCGCTGACAGCGCGCTCGCTTGTCGCTGACGGGTTCCAGGCCGTTTGTAGCCACGCCGAGACCCTCTCGTCCCCACGCCGCGCCGGATTTCGAGCCGTAGTAGGCTGGGAAGCGATCGACAGCCGATCGTTGGAGGCGGGGATTGAACCTCGGCGGCCGGCGGAAAGTACAGGTGAGGGTCGATGTGTGTGTGGAGCACGATGGTAGGGTGGCGTGGTCGGCGGTGCGTGCGTGGGAGCAGAGCGAATGCGGCGTTTGGCGGGTCCTCGAGCGGGTTCCGGAGTGGGTGTGCAAGGGCTGGGTTAGACGCTCTTATGGTGTAATGGTTAGCACTCTGGACTTTGAATCCAGCGATCCGGGTTCAAATCCCGGTAGGAGCTCGTTTTTGTGCGCGGATGCAAGCATGTGGTGTGGTTGAGGCGCTGGTGTGCGTGTAGGGCGTGTAATTGTGGTTTGAAAGTGTGTTTGGGGGTAGGCAAGTTAGTGCTGGTCTTATGGTGTAATGGTTAGCACTCTGGACTCTGAATCCAGCGATCCGGGTTCAAATCCCGGTAGGACCTCGTTTTGCATCCGTCCTGCCGGCACCACAACGCCCCCGTTGTTGCTGCGCTGCGGACCTGCCGCACCACGCCTTCCGCGTCTTTTCCGCCGCCTTCCCGTCTGCCGCGACGTCGTAAGCGATCCAGACGCTCGCTGCAGCATTTTGGCCTCGACCCGTGCCGCTGGATGGAGCAGGAGGCCGGGACTTCTGCCGTCGCTGACAGCGCGCTCGCTTGTCGCTGACGGGTTCCAGGCCGTTTGTAGCCACGCCGAGACCCTCTCGTCCCCACGCCGCGCCGGATTTCGAGCCGTAGTAGGCTGGGAAGCGATCGACAGCCGATCGTTGGAGGCGGGGATTGAACCTCGGCGGCCGGCGGAAAGTACAGGTGAGGGTCGATGTGTGTGTGGAGCACGATGGTAGGGTGGCGTGGTCGGCGGTGCGTGCGTGGGAGCAGAGCGAATGCGGCGTTTGGCGGGTCCTCGAGCGGGTTCCGGAGTGGGTGTGCAAGGGCTGGGTTAGACGCTCTTATGGTGTAATGGTTAGCACTCTGGACTTTGAATCCAGCGATCCGGGTTCAAATCCCGGTAGGAGCTCGTTTTTGTGCGCGGATGCAAGCATGTGGTGTGGTTGAGGCGCTGGTGTGCGTGTAGGGCGTGTAATTGTGGTTTGAAAGTGTGTTTGGGGGTAGGCAAGTTAGTGCTGGTCTTATGGTGTAATGGTTAGCACTCTGGACTCTGAATCCAGCGATCCGGGTTCAAATCCCGGTAGGACCTCGTTTTGCATCCGTCCTGCCGGCACCACAACGCCCCCGTTGTTGCTGCGCTGCGGACCTGCCGCACCACGCCTTCCGCGTCTTTTCCGCCGCCTTCCCGTCTGCCGCGACGTCGTAAGCGATCCAGACGCTCGCTGCAGCATTTTGGCCTCGACCCGTGCCGCTGGATGGAGCAGGAGGCCGGGACTTCTGCCGTCGCTGACAGCGCGCTCGCTTGTCGCTGACGGGTTCCAGGCCGTTTGTAGCCACGCCGAGACCCTCTCGTCCCCACGCCGCGCCGGATTTCGAGCCGTAGTAGGCTGGGAAGCGATCGACAGCCGATCGTTGGAGGCGGGGATTGAACCTCGGCGGCCGGCGGAAAGTACAGGTGAGGGTCGATGTGTGTGTGGAGCACGATGGTAGGGTGGCGTGGTCGGCGGTGCGTGCGTGGGAGCAGAGCGAATGCGGCGTTTGGCGGGTCCTCGAGCGGGTTCCGGAGTGGGTGTGCAAGGGCTGGGTTAGACGCTCTTATGGTGTAATGGTTAGCACTCTGGACTTTGAATCCAGCGATCCGGGTTCAAATCCCGGTAGGAGCTCGTTTTTGTGCGCGGATGCAAGCATGTGGTGTGGTTGAGGCGCTGGTGTGCGTGTAGGGCGTGTAATTGTGGTTTGAAAGTGTGTTTGGGGGTAGGCAAGTTAGTGCTGGTCTTATGGTGTAATGGTTAGCACTCTGGACTCTGAATCCAGCGATCCGGGTTCAAATCCCGGTAGGACCTCGTTTTGCATCCGTCCTGCCGGCACCACAACGCCCCCGTTGTTGCTGCGCTGCGGACCTGCCGCACCACGCCTTCCGCGTCTTTTCCGCCGCCTTCCCGTCTGCCGCGACGTCGTAAGCGATCCAGACGCTCGCTGCAGCATTTTGGCCTCGACCCGTGCCGCTGGATGGAGCAGGAGGCCGGGACTTCTGCCGTCGCTGACAGCGCGCTCGCTTGTCGCTGACGGGTTCCAGGCCGTTTGTAGCCACGCCGAGACCCTCTCGTCCCCACGCCGCGCCGGATTTCGAGCCGTAGTAGGCTGGGAAGCGATCGACAGCCGATCGTTGGAGGCGGGGATTGAACCTCGGCGGCCGGCGGAAAGTACAGGTGAAGGTCGATGTGTGTGTGGAGCACGATGGTAGGGTGGCGTGGTCGGCGGTGCGTGCGTGGGAGCAGAGCGAATGCGGCGTTTGGCGGGTCCTCGAGCGGGTTCCGGAGTTGGTGTGCAAGGGCTGGGTTAGACGCTCTTATGGTGTAATGGTTAGCACTCTGGACTTTGAATCCAGCGATCCGGGTTCAAATCCCGGTAGGAGCTCGTTTTTGTGCGCGGATGCAAGCATGTGGTGTGGTTGAGGCGCTGGTGTGCGTGTAGGGCGTGTAATTGTGGTTTGAAAGTGTGTTTGGGGGTAGGCAAGTTAGTGCTGGTCTTATGGTGTAATGGTTAGCACTCTGGACTCTGAATCCAGCGATCCGGGTTCAAATCCCGGTAGGACCTCGTTTTGCATCCGTCCTGCCGGCACCACAACGCCCCCGTTGTTGCTGCGCTGCGGACCTGCCGCACCACGCCTTCCGCGTCTTTTCCGCCGCCTTCCCGTCTGCCGCGACGTCGTAAGCGATCCAGACGCTCGCTGCAGCATTTTGGCCTCGACCCGTGCCGCTGGATGGAGCAGGAGGCCGGGACTTCTGCCGTCGCTGACAGCGCGCTCGCTTGTCGCTGACGGGTTCCAGGCCGTTTGTAGCCACGCCGAGACCCTCTCGTCCCCACGCCGCGCCGGATTTCGAGCCGTAGTAGGCTGGGAAGCGATCGACAGCCGATCGTTGGAGGCGGGGATTGAACCTCGGCGGCCGGCGGAAAGTACAGGTGAGGGTCGATGTGTGTGTGGAGCACGATGGTAGGGTGGCGTGGTCGGCGGTGCGTGCGTGGGAGCAGAGCGAATGCGGCGTTTGGCGGGTCCTCGAGCGGGTTCCGGAGTGGGTGTGCAAGGGCTGGGTTAGACGCTCTTATGGTGTAATGGTTAGCACTCTGGACTTTGAATCCAGCGATCCGGGTTCAAATCCCGGTAGGAGCTCGTTTTTGTGCGCGGATGCAAGCATGTGGTGTGGTTGAGGCGCTGGTGTGCGTGTAGGGCGTGTAATTGTGGTTTGAAAGTGTGTTTGGGGGTAGGCAAGTTAGTGCTGGTCTTATGGTGTAATGGTTAGCACTCTGGACTCTGAATCCAGCGATCCGGGTTCAAATCCCGGTAGGACCTCGTTTTGCATCCGTCCTGCCGGCACCACAACGCCCCCGTTGTTGCTGCGCTGCGGACCTGCCGCACCACGCCTTCCGCGTCTTTTCCGCCGCCTTCCCGTCTGCCGCGACGTCGTAAGCGATCCAGACGCTCGCTGCAGCATTTTGGCCTCGACCCGTGCCGCTGGATGGAGCAGGAGGCCGGGACTTCTGCCGTCGCTGACAGCGCGCTCGCTTGTCGCTGACGGGTTCCAGGCCGTTTGTAGCCACGCCGAGACCCTCTCGTCCCCACGCCGCGCCGGATTTCGAGCCGTAGTAGGCTGGGAAGCGATCGACAGCCGATCGTTGGAGGCGGGGATTGAACCTCGGCGGCCGGCGGAAAGTACAGGTGAAGGTCGATGTGTGTGTGGAGCACGATGGTAGGGTGGCGTGGTCGGCGGTGCGTGCGTGGGAGCAGAGCGAATGCGGCGTTTGGCGGGTCCTCGAGCGGGTTCCGGAGTTGGTGTGCAAGGGCTGGGTTAGACGCTCTTATGGTGTAATGGTTAGCACTCTGGACTTTGAATCCAGCGATCCGGGTTCAAATCCCGGTAGGAGCTCGTTTTTGTGCGCGGATGCAAGCATGTGGTGTGGTTGAGGCGCTGGTGTGCGTGTAGGGCGTGTAATTGTGGTTTGAAAGTGTGTTTGGGGGTAGGCAAGTTAGTGCTGGTCTTATGGTGTAATGGTTAGCACTCTGGACTCTGAATCCAGCGATCCGGGTTCAAATCCCGGTAGGACCTCGTTTTGCATCCGTCCTGCCGGCACCACAACGCCCCCGTTGTTGCTGCGCTGCGGACCTGCCGCACCACGCCTTCCGCGTCTTTTCCGCCGCCTTCCCGTCTGCCGCGACGTCGTAAGCGATCCAGACGCTCGCTGCAGCATTTTGGCCTCGACCCGTGCCGCTGGATGGAGCAGGAGGCCGGGACTTCTGCCGTCGCTGACAGCGCGCTCGCTTGTCGCTGACGGGTTCCAGGCCGTTTGTAGCCACGCCGAGACCCTCTCGTCCCCACGCCGCGCCGGATTTCGAGCCGTAGTAGGCTGGGAAGCGATCGACAGCCGATCGTTGGAGGCGGGGATTGAACCTCGGCGGCCGGCGGAAAGTACAGGTGAGGGTCGATGTGTGTGTGGAGCACGATGGTAGGGTGGCGTGGTCGGCGGTGCGTGCGTGGGAGCAGAGCGAATGCGGCGTTTGGCGGGTCCTCGAGCGGGTTCCGGAGTGGGTGTGCAAGGGCTGGGTTAGACGCTCTTATGGTGTAATGGTTAGCACTCTGGACTTTGAATCCAGCGATCCGGGTTCAAATCCCGGTAGGAGCTCGTTTTTGTGCGCGGATGCAAGCATGTGGTGTGGTTGAGGCGCTGGTGTGCGTGTAGGGCGTGTAATTGTGGTTTGAAAGTGTGTTTGGGGGTAGGCAAGTTAGTGCTGGTCTTATGGTGTAATGGTTAGCACTCTGGACTCTGAATCCAGCGATCCGGGTTCAAATCCCGGTAGGACCTCGTTTTGCATCCGTCCTGCCGGCACCACAACGCCCCCGTTGTTGCTGCGCTGCGGACCTGCCGCACCACGCCTTCCGCGTCTTTTCCGCCGCCTTCCCGTCTGCCGCGACGTCGTAAGCGATCCAGACGCTCGCTGCAGCATTTTGGCCTCGACCCGTGCCGCTGGATGGAGCAGGAGGCCGGGACTTCTGCCGTCGCTGACAGCGCGCTCGCTTGTCGCTGACGGGTTCCAGGCCGTTTGTAGCCACGCCGAGACCCTCTCGTCCCCACGCCGCGCCGGATTTCGAGCCGTAGTAGGCTGGGAAGCGATCGACAGCCGATCGTTGGAGGCGGGGATTGAACCTCGGCGGCCGGCGGAAAGTACAGGTGAGGGTCGATGTGTGTGTGGAGCACGATGGTAGGGTGGCGTGGTCGGCGGTGCGTGCGTGGGAGCAGAGCGAATGCGGCGTTTGGCGGGTCCTCGAGCGGGTTCCGGAGTGGGTGTGCAAGGGCTGGGTTAGACGCTCTTATGGTGTAATGGTTAGCACTCTGGACTTTGAATCCAGCGATCCGGGTTCAAATCCCGGTAGGAGCTCGTTTTTGTGCGCGGATGCAAGCATGTGGTGTGGTTGAGGCGCTGGTGTGCGTGTAGGGCGTGTAATTGTGGTTTGAAAGTGTGTTTGGGGGTAGGCAAGTTAGTGCTGGTCTTATGGTGTAATGGTTAGCACTCTGGACTCTGAATCCAGCGATCCGGGTTCAAATCCCGGTAGGACCTCGTTTTGCATCCGTCCTGCCGGCACCACAACGCCCCCGTTGTTGCTGCGCTGCGGACCTGCCGCACCACGCCTTCCGCGTCTTTTCCGCCGCCTTCCCGTCTGCCGCGACGTCGTAAGCGATCCAGACGCTCGCTGCAGCATTTTGGCCTCGACCCGTGCCGCTGGATGGAGCAGGAGGCCGGGACTTCTGCCGTCGCTGACAGCGCGCTCGCTTGTCGCTGACGGGTTCCAGGCCGTTTGTAGCCACGCCGAGACCCTCTCGTCCCCACGCCGCGCCGGATTTCGAGCCGTAGTAGGCTGGGAAGCGATCGACAGCCGATCGTTGGAGGCGGGGATTGAACCTCGGCGGCCGGCGGAAAGTACAGGTGAGGGTCGATGTGTGTGTGGAGCACGATGGTAGGGTGGCGTGGTCGGCGGTGCGTGCGTGGGAGCAGAGCGAATGCGGCGTTTGGCGGGTCCTCGAGCGGGTTCCGGAGTGGGTGTGCAAGGGCTGGGTTAGACGCTCTTATGGTGTAATGGTTAGCACTCTGGACTTTGAATCCAGCGATCCGGGTTCAAATCCCGGTAGGAGCTCGTTTTTGTGCGCGGATGCAAGCATGTGGTGTGGTTGAGGCGCTGGTGTGCGTGTAGGGCGTGTAATTGTGGTTTGAAAGTGTGTTTGGGGGTAGGCAAGTTAGTGCTGGTCTTATGGTGTAATGGTTAGCACTCTGGACTCTGAATCCAGCGATCCGGGTTCAAATCCCGGTAGGACCTCGTTTTGCATCCGTCCTGCCGGCACCACAACGCCCCCGTTGTTGCTGCGCTGCGGACCTGCCGCACCACGCCTTCCGCGTCTTTTCCGCCGCCTTCCCGTCTGCCGCGACGTCGTAAGCGATCCAGACGCTCGCTGCAGCATTTTGGCCTCGACCCGTGCCGCTGGATGGAGCAGGAGGCCGGGACTTCTGCCGTCGCTGACAGCGCGCTCGCTTGTCGCTGACGGGTTCCAGGCCGTTTGTAGCCACGCCGAGACCCTCTCGTCCCCACGCCGCGCCGGATTTCGAGCCGTAGTAGGCTGGGAAGCGATCGACAGCCGATCGTTGGAGGCGGGGATTGAACCTCGGCGGCCGGCGGAAAGTACAGGTGAGGGTCGATGTGTGTGTGGAGCACGATGGTAGGGTGGCGTGGTCGGCGGTGCGTGCGTGGGAGCAGAGCGAATGCGGCGTTTGGCGGGTCCTCGAGCGGGTTCCGGAGTGGGTGTGCAAGGGCTGGGTTAGACGCTCTTATGGTGTAATGGTTAGCACTCTGGACTTTGAATCCAGCGATCCGGGTTCAAATCCCGGTAGGAGCTCGTTTTTGTGCGCGGATGCAAGCATGTGGTGTGGTTGAGGCGCTGGTGTGCGTGTAGGGCGTGTAATTGTGGTTTGAAAGTGTGTTTGGGGGTAGGCAAGTTAGTGCTGGTCTTATGGTGTAATGGTTAGCACTCTGGACTCTGAATCCAGCGATCCGGGTTCAAATCCCGGTAGGACCTCGTTTTGCATCCGTCCTGCCGGCACCACAACGCCCCCGTTGTTGCTGCGCTGCGGACCTGCCGCACCACGCCTTCCGCGTCTTTTCCGCCGCCTTCCCGTCTGCCGCGACGTCGTAAGCGATCCAGACGCTCGCTGCAGCATTTTGGCCTCGACCCGTGCCGCTGGATGGAGCAGGAGGCCGGGACTTCTGCCGTCGCTGACAGCGCGCTCGCTTGTCGCTGACGGGTTCCAGGCCGTTTGTAGCCACGCCGAGACCCTCTCGTCCCCACGCCGCGCCGGATTTCGAGCCGTAGTAGGCTGGGAAGCGATCGACAGCCGATCGTTGGAGGCGGGGATTGAACCTCGGCGGCCGGCGGAAAGTACAGGTGAGGGTCGATGTGTGTGTGGAGCACGATGGTAGGGTGGCGTGGTCGGCGGTGCGTGCGTGGGAGCAGAGCGAATGCGGCGTTTGGCGGGTCCTCGAGCGGGTTCCGGAGTGGGTGTGCAAGGGCTGGGTTAGACGCTCTTATGGTGTAATGGTTAGCACTCTGGACTTTGAATCCAGCGATCCGGGTTCAAATCCCGGTAGGAGCTCGTTTTTGTGCGCGGATGCAAGCATGTGGTGTGGTTGAGGCGCTGGTGTGCGTGTAGGGCGTGTAATTGTGGTTTGAAAGTGTGTTTGGGGGTAGGCAAGTTAGTGCTGGTCTTATGGTGTAATGGTTAGCACTCTGGACTCTGAATCCAGCGATCCGGGTTCAAATCCCGGTAGGACCTCGTTTTGCATCCGTCCTGCCGGCACCACAACGCCCCCGTTGTTGCTGCGCTGCGGACCTGCCGCACCACGCCTTCCGCGTCTTTTCCGCCGCCTTCCCGTCTGCCGCGACGTCGTAAGCGATCCAGACGCTCGCTGCAGCATTTTGGCCTCGACCCGTGCCGCTGGATGGAGCAGGAGGCCGGGACTTCTGCCGTCGCTGACAGCGCGCTCGCTTGTCGCTGACGGGTTCCAGGCCGTTTGTAGCCACGCCGAGACCCTCTCGTCCCCACGCCGCGCCGGATTTCGAGCCGTAGTAGGCTGGGAAGCGATCGACAGCCGATCGTTGGAGGCGGGGATTGAACCTCGGCGGCCGGCGGAAAGTACAGGTGAGGGTCGATGTGTGTGTGGAGCACGATGGTAGGGTGGCGTGGTCGGCGGTGCGTGCGTGGGAGCAGAGCGAATGCGGCGTTTGGCGGGTCCTCGAGCGGGTTCCGGAGTGGGTGTGCAAGGGCTGGGTTAGACGCTCTTATGGTGTAATGGTTAGCACTCTGGACTTTGAATCCAGCGATCCGGGTTCAAATCCCGGTAGGAGCTCGTTTTTGTGCGCGGATGCAAGCATGTGGTGTGGTTGAGGCGCTGGTGTGCGTGTAGGGCGTGTAATTGTGGTTTGAAAGTGTGTTTGGGGGTAGGCAAGTTAGTGCTGGTCTTATGGTGTAATGGTTAGCACTCTGGACTCTGAATCCAGCGATCCGGGTTCAAATCCCGGTAGGACCTCGTTTTGCATCCGTCCTGCCGGCACCACAACGCCCCCGTTGTTGCTGCGCTGCGGACCTGCCGCACCACGCCTTCCGCGTCTTTTCCGCCGCCTTCCCGTCTGCCGCGACGTCGTAAGCGATCCAGACGCTCGCTGCAGCATTTTGGCCTCGACCCGTGCCGCTGGATGGAGCAGGAGGCCGGGACTTCTGCCGTCGCTGACAGCGCGCTCGCTTGTCGCTGACGGGTTCCAGGCCGTTTGTAGCCACGCCGAGACCCTCTCGTCCCCACGCCGCGCCGGATTTCGAGCCGTAGTAGGCTGGGAAGCGATCGACAGCCGATCGTTGGAGGCGGGGATTGAACCTCGGCGGCCGGCGGAAAGTACAGGTGAGGGTCGATGTGTGTGTGGAGCACGATGGTAGGGTGGCGTGGTCGGCGGTGCGTGCGTGGGAGCAGAGCGAATGCGGCGTTTGGCGGGTCCTCGAGCGGGTTCCGGAGTGGGTGTGCAAGGGCTGGGTTAGACGCTCTTATGGTGTAATGGTTAGCACTCTGGACTTTGAATCCAGCGATCCGGGTTCAAATCCCGGTAGGAGCTCGTTTTTGTGCGCGGATGCAAGCATGTGGTGTGGTTGAGGCGCTGGTGTGCGTGTAGGGCGTGTAATTGTGGTTTGAAAGTGTGTTTGGGGGTAGGCAAGTTAGTGCTGGTCTTATGGTGTAATGGTTAGCACTCTGGACTCTGAATCCAGCGATCCGGGTTCAAATCCCGGTAGGACCTCGTTTTGCATCCGTCCTGCCGGCACCACAACGCCCCCGTTGTTGCTGCGCTGCGGACCTGCCGCACCACGCCTTCCGCGTCTTTTCCGCCGCCTTCCCGTCTGCCGCGACGTCGTAAGCGATCCAGACGCTCGCTGCAGCATTTTGGCCTCGACCCGTGCCGCTGGATGGAGCAGGAGGCCGGGACTTCTGCCGTCGCTGACAGCGCGCTCGCTTGTCGCTGACGGGTTCCAGGCCGTTTGTAGCCACGCCGAGACCCTCTCGTCCCCACGCCGCGCCGGATTTCGAGCCGTAGTAGGCTGGGAAGCGATCGACAGCCGATCGTTGGAGGCGGGGATTGAACCTCGGCGGCCGGCGGAAAGTACAGGTGAGGGTCGATGTGTGTGTGGAGCACGATGGTAGGGTGGCGTGGTCGGCGGTGCGTGCGTGGGAGCAGAGCGAATGCGGCGTTTGGCGGGTCCTCGAGCGGGTTCCGGAGTGGGTGTGCAAGGGCTGGGTTAGACGCTCTTATGGTGTAATGGTTAGCACTCTGGACTTTGAATCCAGCGATCCGGGTTCAAATCCCGGTAGGAGCTCGTTTTTGTGCGCGGATGCAAGCATGTGGTGTGGTTGAGGCGCTGGTGTGCGTGTAGGGCGTGTAATTGTGGTTTGAAAGTGTGTTTGGGGGTAGGCAAGTTAGTGCTGGTCTTATGGTGTAATGGTTAGCACTCTGGACTCTGAATCCAGCGATCCGGGTTCAAATCCCGGTAGGACCTCGTTTTGCATCCGTCCTGCCGGCACCACAACGCCCCCGTTGTTGCTGCGCTGCGGACCTGCCGCACCACGCCTTCCGCGTCTTTTCCGCCGCCTTCCCGTCTGCCGCGACGTCGTAAGCGATCCAGACGCTCGCTGCAGCATTTTGGCCTCGACCCGTGCCGCTGGATGGAGCAGGAGGCCGGGACTTCTGCCGTCGCTGACAGCGCGCTCGCTTGTCGCTGACGGGTTCCAGGCCGTTTGTAGCCACGCCGAGACCCTCTCGTCCCCACGCCGCGCCGGATTTCGAGCCGTAGTAGGCTGGGAAGCGATCGACAGCCGATCGTTGGAGGCGGGGATTGAACCTCGGCGGCCGGCGGAAAGTACAGGTGAGGGTCGATGTGTGTGTGGAGCACGATGGTAGGGTGGCGTGGTCGGCGGTGCGTGCGTGGGAGCAGAGCGAATGCGGCGTTTGGCGGGTCCTCGAGCGGGTTCCGGAGTGGGTGTGCAAGGGCTGGGTTAGACGCTCTTATGGTGTAATGGTTAGCACTCTGGACTTTGAATCCAGCGATCCGGGTTCAAATCCCGGTAGGAGCTCGTTTTTGTGCGCGGATGCAAGCATGTGGTGTGGTTGAGGCGCTGGTGTGCGTGTAGGGCGTGTAATTGTGGTTTGAAAGTGTGTTTGGGGGGTAGGCAAGTTAGTGCTGGTCTTATGGTGTAATGGTTAGCACTCTGGACTCTGAATCCAGCGATCCGGGTTCAAATCCCGGTAGGACCTCGTTTTGCATCCGTCCTGCCGGCACCACAACGCTCCCGTTGTTGCTGCGCTGCGGACCTGCCGCACCACGCCTTCCGCGTCTTTTCCGCCGCCTTCCCGTCTGCCGCGACGTCGTAAGCGATCCAGACGCTCGCTGCAGCATTTTGGCCTCGACCCGTGCCGCTGGATGGAGCAGGAGGCCGGGACTTCTGCCGTCGCTGACAGCGCGCTCGCTTGTCGCTGACGGGTTCCAGGCCGTTTGTAGCCACGCCGAGACCCTCTCGTCCCCACGCCGCGCCGGATTTCGAGCCGTAGTAGGCTGGGAAGCGATCGACAGCCGATCGTTGGAGGCGGGGATTGAACCTCGGCGGCCGGCGGAAAGTACAGGTGAGGGTCGATGTGTGTGTGGAGCACGATGGTAGGGTGGCGTGGTCGGCGGTGCGTGCGTGGGAGCAGAGCGAATGCGGCGTTTGGCGGGTCCTCGAGCGGGTTCCGGAGTGGGTGTGCAAGGGCTGGGTTAGACGCTCTTATGGTGTAATGGTTAGCACTCTGGACTTTGAATCCAGCGATCCGGGTTCAAATCCCGGTAGGAGCTCGTTTTTGTGCGCGGATGCAAGCATGTGGTGTGGTTGAGGCGCTGGTGTGCGTGTAGGGCGTGTAATTGTGGTTTGAAAGTGTGTTTGGGGGTAGGCAAGTTAGTGCTGGTCTTATGGTGTAATGGTTAGCACTCTGGACTCTGAATCCAGCGATCCGGGTTCAAATCCCGGTAGGACCTCGTTTTGCATCCGTCCTGCCGGCACCACAACGCCCCCGTTGTTGCTGCGCTGCGGACCTGCCGCACCACGCCTTCCGCGTCTTTTCCGCCGCCTTCCCGTCTGCCGCGATGTCGTAAGCGATCCAGACGCTCGCTGCAGCATTTTGGCCTCGACCCGTGCCGCTGGATGGAGCAGGAGGCCGGGACTTCTGCCGTCGCTGACAGCGCGCTCGCTTGTCGCTGACGGGTTCCAGGCCGTTTGTAGCCACGCCGAGACCCTCTCGTCCCCACGCCGCGCCGGATTTCGAGCCGTAGTAGGCTGGGAAGCGATCGACAGCCGATCGTTGGAGGCGGGGATTGAACCTCGGCGGCCGGCGGAAAGTACAGGTGAGGGTCGATGTGTGTGTGGAGCACGATGGTAGGGTGGCGTGGTCGGCGGTGCGTGCGTGGGAGCAGAGCGAATGCGGCGTTTGGCGGGTCCTCGAGCGGGTTCCGGAGTGGGTGTGCAAGGGCTGGGTTAGACGCTCTTATGGTGTAATGGTTAGCACTCTGGACTTTGAATCCAGCGATCCGGGTTCAAATCCCGGTAGGAGCTCGTTTTTGTGCGCGGATGCAAGCATGTGGTGTGGTTGAGGCGCTGGTGTGCGTGTAGGGCGTGTAATTGTGGTTTGAAAGTGTGTTTGGGGGTAGGCAAGTTAGTGCTGGTCTTATGGTGTAATGGTTAGCACTCTGGACTCTGAATCCAGCGATCCGGGTTCAAATCCCGGTAGGACCTCGTTTTGCATCCGTCCTGCCGGCACCACAACGCCCCCGTTGTTGCTGCGCTGCGGACCTGCCGCACCACGCCTTCCGCGTCTTTTCCGCCGCCTTCCCGTCTGCCGCGATGTCGTAAGCGATCCAGACGCTCGCTGCAGCATTTTGGCCTCGACCCGTGCCGCTGGATGGAGCAGGAGGCCGGGACTTCTGCCGTCGCTGACAGCGCGCTCGCTTGTCGCTGACGGGTTCCAGGCCGTTTGTAGCCACGCCGAGACCCTCTCGTCCCCACGCCGCGCCGGATTTCGAGCCGTAGTAGGCTGGGAAGCGATCGACAGCCGATCGTTGGAGGCGGGGATTGAACCTCGGCGGCCGGCGGAAAGTACAGGTGAGGGTCGATGTGTGTGTGGAGCACGATGGTAGGGTGGCGTGGTCGGCGGTGCGTGCGTGGGAGCAGAGCGAATGCGGCGTTTGGCGGGTCCTCGAGCGGGTTCCGGAGTGGGTGTGCAAGGGCTGGGTTAGACGCTCTTATGGTGTAATGGTTAGCACTCTGGACTTTGAATCCAGCGATCCGGGTTCAAATCCCGGTAGGAGCTCGTTTTTGTGCGCGGATGCAAGCATGTGGTGTGGTTGAGGCGCTGGTGTGCGTGTAGGGCGTGTAATTGTGGTTTGAAAGTGTGTTTGGGGGTAGGCAAGTTAGTGCTGGTCTTATGGTGTAATGGTTAGCACTCTGGACTCTGAATCCAGCGATCCGGGTTCAAATCCCGGTAGGACCTCGTTTTGCATCCGTCCTGCCGGCACCACAACGCCCCCGTTGTTGCTGCGCTGCGGACCTGCCGCACCACGCCTTCCGCGTCTTTTCCGCCGCCTTCCCGTCTGCCGCGATGTCGTAAGCGATCCAGACGCTCGCTGCAGCATTTTGGCCTCGACCCGTGCCGCTGGATGGAGCAGGAGGCCGGGACTTCTGCCGTCGCTGACAGCGCGCTCGCTTGTCGCTGACGGGTTCCAGGCCGTTTGTAGCCACGCCGAGACCCTCTCGTCCCCACGCCGCGCCGGATTTCGAGCCGTAGTAGGCTGGGAAGCGATCGACAGCCGATCGTTGGAGGCGGGGATTGAACCTCGGCGGCCGGCGGAAAGTACAGGTGAGGGTCGATGTGTGTGTGGAGCACGATGGTAGGGTGGCGTGGTCGGCGGTGCGTGCGTGGGAGCAGAGCGAATGCGGCGTTTGGCGGGTCCTCGAGCGGGTTCCGGAGTGGGTGTGCAAGGGCTGGGTTAGACGCTCTTATGGTGTAATGGTTAGCACTCTGGACTTTGAATCCAGCGATCCGGGTTCAAATCCCGGTAGGAGCTCGTTTTTGTGCGCGGATGCAAGCATGTGGTGTGGTTGAGGCGCTGGTGTGCGTGTAGGGCGTGTAATTGTGGTTTGAAAGTGTGTTTGGGGGTAGGCAAGTTAGTGCTGGTCTTATGGTGTAATGGTTAGCACTCTGGACTCTGAATCCAGCGATCCGGGTTCAAATCCCGGTAGGACCTCGTTTTGCATCCGTCCTGCCGGCACCACAACGCCCCCGTTGTTGCTGCGCTGCGGACCTGCCGCACCACGCCTTCCGCGTCTTTTCCGCCGCCTTCCCGTCTGCCGCGATGTCGTAAGCGATCCAGACGCTCGCTGCAGCATTTTGGCCTCGACCCGTGCCGCTGGATGGAGCAGGAGGCCGGGACTTCTGCCGTCGCTGACAGCGCGCTCGCTTGTCGCTGACGGGTTCCAGGCCGTTTGTAGCCACGCCGAGACCCTCTCGTCCCCACGCCGCGCCGGATTTCGAGCCGTAGTAGGCTGGGAAGCGATCGACAGCCGATCGTTGGAGGCGGGGATTGAACCTCGGCGGCCGGCGGAAAGTACAGGTGAGGGTCGATGTGTGTGTGGAGCACGATGGTAGGGTGGCGTGGTCGGCGGTGCGTGCGTGGGAGCAGAGCGAATGCGGCGTTTGGCGGGTCCTCGAGCGGGTTCCGGAGTGGGTGTGCAAGGGCTGGGTTAGACGCTCTTATGGTGTAATGGTTAGCACTCTGGACTTTGAATCCAGCGATCCGGGTTCAAATCCCGGTAGGAGCTCGTTTTTGTGCGCGGATGCAAGCATGTGGTGTGGTTGAGGCGCTGGTGTGCGTGTAGGGCGTGTAATTGTGGTTTGAAAGTGTGTTTGGGGGTAGGCAAGTTAGTGCTGGTCTTATGGTGTAATGGTTAGCACTCTGGACTCTGAATCCAGCGATCCGGGTTCAAATCCCGGTAGGACCTCGTTTTGCATCCGTCCTGCCGGCACCACAACGCCCCCGTTGTTGCTGCGCTGCGGACCTGCCGCACCACGCCTTCCGCGTCTTTTCCGCCGCCTTCCCGTCTGCCGCGATGTCGTAAGCGATCCAGACGCTCGCTGCAGCATTTTGGCCTCGACCCGTGCCGCTGGATGGAGCAGGAGGCCGGGACTTCTGCCGTCGCTGACAGCGCGCTCGCTTGTCGCTGACGGGTTCCAGGCCGTTTGTAGCCACGCCGAGACCCTCTCGTCCCCACGCCGCGCCGGATTTCGAGCCGTAGTAGGCTGGGAAGCGATCGACAGCCGATCGTTGGAGGCGGGGATTGAACCTCGGCGGCCGGCGGAAAGTACAGGTGAGGGTCGATGTGTGTGTGGAGCACGATGGTAGGGTGGCGTGGTCGGCGGTGCGTGCGTGGGAGCAGAGCGAATGCGGCGTTTGGCGGGTCCTCGAGCGGGTTCCGGAGTGGGTGTGCAAGGGCTGGGTTAGACGCTCTTATGGTGTAATGGTTAGCACTCTGGACTTTGAATCCAGCGATCCGGGTTCAAATCCCGGTAGGAGCTCGTTTTTGTGCGCGGATGCAAGCATGTGGTGTGGTTGAGGCGCTGGTGTGCGTGTAGGGCGTGTAATTGTGGTTTGAAAGTGTGTTTGGGGGTAGGCAAGTTAGTGCTGGTCTTATGGTGTAATGGTTAGCACTCTGGACTCTGAATCCAGCGATCCGGGTTCAAATCCCGGTAGGACCTCGTTTTGCATCCGTCCTGCCGGCACCACAACGCCCCCGTTGTTGCTGCGCTGCGGACCTGCCGCACCACGCCTTCCGCGTCTTTTCCGCCGCCTTCCCGTCTGCCGCGATGTCGTAAGCGATCCAGACGCTCGCTGCAGCATTTTGGCCTCGACCCGTGCCGCTGGATGGAGCAGGAGGCCGGGACTTCTGCCGTCGCTGACAGCGCGCTCGCTTGTCGCTGACGGGTTCCAGGCCGTTTGTAGCCACGCCGAGACCCTCTCGTCCCCACGCCGCGCCGGATTTCGAGCCGTAGTAGGCTGGGAAGCGATCGACAGCCGATCGTTGGAGGCGGGGATTGAACCTCGGCGGCCGGCGGAAAGTACAGGTGAGGGTCGATGTGTGTGTGGAGCACGATGGTAGGGTGGCGTGGTCGGCGGTGCGTGCGTGGGAGCAGAGCGAATGCGGCGTTTGGCGGGTCCTCGAGCGGGTTCCGGAGTGGGTGTGCAAGGGCTGGGTTAGACGCTCTTATGGTGTAATGGTTAGCACTCTGGACTTTGAATCCAGCGATCCGGGTTCAAATCCCGGTAGGAGCTCGTTTTTGTGCGCGGATGCAAGCATGTGGTGTGGTTGAGGCGCTGGTGTGCGTGTAGGGCGTGTAATTGTGGTTTGAAAGTGTGTTTGGGGGTAGGCAAGTTAGTGCTGGTCTTATGGTGTAATGGTTAGCACTCTGGACTCTGAATCCAGCGATCCGGGTTCAAATCCCGGTAGGACCTCGTTTTGCATCCGTCCTGCCGGCACCACAACGCCCCCGTTGTTGCTGCGCTGCGGACCTGCCGCACCACGCCTTCCGCGTCTTTTCCGCCGCCTTCCCGTCTGCCGCGACGTCGTAAGCGATCCAGACGCTCGCTGCAGCATTTTGGCCTCGACCCGTGCCGCTGGATGGAGCAGGAGGCCGGGACTTCTGCCGTCGCTGACAGCGCGCTCGCTTGTCGCTGACGGGTTCCAGGCCGTTTGTAGCCACGCCGAGACCCTCTCGTCCCCACGCCGCGCCGGATTTCGAGCCGTAGTAGGCTGGGAAGCGATCGACAGCCGATCGTTGGAGGCGGGGATTGAACCTCGGCGGCCGGCGGAAAGTACAGGTGAGGGTCGATGTGTGTGTGGAGCACGATGGTAGGGTGGCGTGGTCGGCGGTGCGTGCGTGGGAGCAGAGCGAATGCGGCGTTTGGCGGGTCCTCGAGCGGGTTCCGGAGTGGGTGTGCAAGGGCTGGGTTAGACGCTCTTATGGTGTAATGGTTAGCACTCTGGACTTTGAATCCAGCGATCCGGGTTCAAATCCCGGTAGGAGCTCGTTTTTGTGCGCGGATGCAAGCATGTGGTGTGGTTGAGGCGCTGGTGTGCGTGTAGGGCGTGTAATTGTGGTTTGAAAGTGTGTTTGGGGGTAGGCAAGTTAGTGCTGGTCTTATGGTGTAATGGTTAGCACTCTGGACTCTGAATCCAGCGATCCGGGTTCAAATCCCGGTAGGACCTCGTTTTGCATCCGTCCTGCCGGCACCACAACGCCCCCGTTGTTGCTGCGCTGCGGACCTGCCGCACCACGCCTTCCGCGTCTTTTCCGCCGCCTTCCCGTCTGCCGCGACGTCGTAAGCGATCCAGACGCTCGCTGCAGCATTTTGGCCTCGACCCGTGCCGCTGGATGGAGCAGGAGGCCGGGACTTCTGCCGTCGCTGACAGCGCGCTCGCTTGTCGCTGACGGGTTCCAGGCCGTTTGTAGCCACGCCGAGACCCTCTCGTCCCCACGCCGCGCCGGATTTCGAGCCGTAGTAGGCTGGGAAGCGATCGACAGCCGATCGTTGGAGGCGGGGATTGAACCTCGGCGGCCGGCGGAAAGTACAGGTGAGGGTCGATGTGTGTGTGGAGCACGATGGTAGGGTGGCGTGGTCGGCGGTGCGTGCGTGGGAGCAGAGCGAATGCGGCGTTTGGCGGGTCCTCGAGCGGGTTCCGGAGTGGGTGTGCAAGGGCTGGGTTAGACGCTCTTATGGTGTAATGGTTAGCACTCTGGACTTTGAATCCAGCGATCCGGGTTCAAATCCCGGTAGGAGCTCGTTTTTGTGCGCGGATGCAAGCATGTGGTGTGGTTGAGGCGCTGGTGTGCGTGTAGGGCGTGTAATTGTGGTTTGAAAGTGTGTTTGGGGGTAGGCAAGTTAGTGCTGGTCTTATGGTGTAATGGTTAGCACTCTGGACTCTGAATCCAGCGATCCGGGTTCAAATCCCGGTAGGACCTCGTTTTGCATCCGTCCTGCCGGCACCACAACGCCCCCGTTGTTGCTGCGCTGCGGACCTGCCGCACCACGCCTTCCGCGTCTTTTCCGCCGCCTTCCCGTCTGCCGCGACGTCGTAAGCGATCCAGACGCTCGCTGCAGCATTTTGGCCTCGACCCGTGCCGCTGGATGGAGCAGGAGGCCGGGACTTCTGCCGTCGCTGACAGCGCGCTCGCTTGTCGCTGACGGGTTCCAGGCCGTTTGTAGCCACGCCGAGACCCTCTCGTCCCCACGCCGCGCCGGATTTCGAGCCGTAGTAGGCTGGGAAGCGATCGACAGCCGATCGTTGGAGGCGGGGATTGAACCTCGGCGGCCGGCGGAAAGTACAGGTGAGGGTCGATGTGTGTGTGGAGCACGATGGTAGGGTGGCGTGGTCGGCGGTGCGTGCGTGGGAGCAGAGCGAATGCGGCGTTTGGCGGGTCCTCGAGCGGGTTCCGGAGTGGGTGTGCAAGGGCTGGGTTAGACGCTCTTATGGTGTAATGGTTAGCACTCTGGACTTTGAATCCAGCGATCCGGGTTCAAATCCCGGTAGGAGCTCGTTTTTGTGCGCGGATGCAAGCATGTGGTGTGGTTGAGGCGCTGGTGTGCGTGTAGGGCGTGTAATTGTGGTTTGAAAGTGTGTTTGGGGGTAGGCAAGTTAGTGCTGGTCTTATGGTGTAATGGTTAGCACTCTGGACTCTGAATCCAGCGATCCGGGTTCAAATCCCGGTAGGACCTCGTTTTGCATCCGTCCTGCCGGCACCACAACGCCCCCGTTGTTGCTGCGCTGCGGACCTGCCGCACCACGCCTTCCGCGTCTTTTCCGCCGCCTTCCCGTCTGCCGCGACGTCGTAAGCGATCCAGACGCTCGCTGCAGCATTTTGGCCTCGACCCGTGCCGCTGGATGGAGCAGGAGGCCGGGACTTCTGCCGTCGCTGACAGCGCGCTCGCTTGTCGCTGACGGGTTCCAGGCCGTTTGTAGCCACGCCGAGACCCTCTCGTCCCCACGCCGCGCCGGATTTCGAGCCGTAGTAGGCTGGGAAGCGATCGACAGCCGATCGTTGGAGGCGGGGATTGAACCTCGGCGGCCGGCGGAAAGTACAGGTGAGGGTCGATGTGTGTGTGGAGCACGATGGTAGGGTGGCGTGGTCGGCGGTGCGTGCGTGGGAGCAGAGCGAATGCGGCGTTTGGCGGGTCCTCGAGCGGGTTCCGGAGTGGGTGTGCAAGGGCTGGGTTAGACGCTCTTATGGTGTAATGGTTAGCACTCTGGACTTTGAATCCAGCGATCCGGGTTCAAATCCCGGTAGGAGCTCGTTTTTGTGCGCGGATGCAAGCATGTGGTGTGGTTGAGGCGCTGGTGTGCGTGTAGGGCGTGTAATTGTGGTTTGAAAGTGTGTTTGGGGGTAGGCAAGTTAGTGCTGGTCTTATGGTGTAATGGTTAGCACTCTGGACTCTGAATCCAGCGATCCGGGTTCAAATCCCGGTAGGACCTCGTTTTGCATCCGTCCTGCCGGCACCACAACGCCCCCGTTGTTGCTGCGCTGCGGACCTGCCGCACCACGCCTTCCGCGTCTTTTCCGCCGCCTTCCCGTCTGCCGCGACGTCGTAAGCGATCCAGACGCTCGCTGCAGCATTTTGGCCTCGACCCGTGCCGCTGGATGGAGCAGGAGGCCGGGACTTCTGCCGTCGCTGACAGCGCGCTCGCTTGTCGCTGACGGGTTCCAGGCCGTTTGTAGCCACGCCGAGACCCTCTCGTCCCCACGCCGCGCCGGATTTCGAGCCGTAGTAGGCTGGGAAGCGATCGACAGCCGATCGTTGGAGGCGGGGATTGAACCTCGGCGGCCGGCGGAAAGTACAGGTGAGGGTCGATGTGTGTGTGGAGCACGATGGTAGGGTGGCGTGGTCGGCGGTGCGTGCGTGGGAGCAGAGCGAATGCGGCGTTTGGCGGGTCCTCGAGCGGTTCCGGAGTGGGTGTGCAAGGGCTGGGTTAGACGCTCTTATGGTGTAATGGTTAGCACTCTGGACTCTGAATCCAGCGATCCGGGTTCAAATCCCGGTAGGACCTCGTTTTGCATCCGTCCTGCCGGCACCACAACGCCCCCGTTGTTGCTGCGCTGCGGACCTGCCGCACCACGCCTTCCGCGTCTTTTCCGCCGCCTTCCCGTCTGCCGCGACGTCGTAAGCGATCCAGACGCTCGCTGCAGCATTTTGGCCTCGACCCGTGCCGCTGGATGGAGCAGGAGGCCGGGACTTCTGCCGTCGCTGACAGCGCGCTCGCTTGTCGCTGACGGGTTCCAGGCCGTTTGTAGCCACGCCGAGACCCTCTCGTCCCCACGCCGCGCCGGATTTCGAGCCGTAGTAGGCTGGGAAGCGATCGACAGCCGATCGTTGGAGGCGGGGATTGAACCTCGGCGGCCGGCGGAAAGTACAGGTGAGGGTCGATGTGTGTGTGGAGCACGATGGTAGGGTGGCGTGGTCGGCGGTGCGTGCGTGGGAGCAGAGCGAATGCGGCGTTTGGCGGGTCCTCGAGCGGTTCCGGAGTGGGTGTGCAAGGGCTGGGTTAGACGCTCTTATGGTGTAATGGTTAGCACTCTGGACTTTGAATCCAGCGATCCGGGTTCAAATCCCGGTAGGAGCTCGTTTTTGTGCGCGGATGCAAGCATGTGGTGTGGTTGAGGCGCTGGTGTGCGTGTAGGGCGTGTAATTGTGGTTTGAAAGTGTGTTTGGGGGTAGGCAAGTTAGTGCTGGTCTTATGGTGTAATGGTTAGCACTCTGGACTCTGAATCCAGCGATCCGGGTTCAAATCCCGGTAGGACCTCGTTTTGCATCCGTCCTGCCGGCACCACAACGCCCCCGTTGTTGCTGCGCTGCGGACCTGCCGCACCACGCCTTCCGCGTCTTTTCCGCCGCCTTCCCGTCTGCCGCGACGTCGTAAGCGATCCAGACGCTCGCTGCAGCATTTTGGCCTCGACCCGTGCCGCTGGATGGAGCAGGAGGCCGGGACTTCTGCCGTCGCTGACAGCGCGCTCGCTTGTCGCTGACGGGTTCCAGGCCGTTTGTAGCCACGCCGAGACCCTCTCGTCCCCACGCCGCGCCGGATTTCGAGCCGTAGTAGGCTGGGAAGCGATCGACAGCCGATCGTTGGAGGCGGGGATTGAACCTCGGCGGCCGGCGGAAAGTACAGGTGAGGGTCGATGTGTGTGTGGAGCACGATGGTAGGGTGGCGTGGTCGGCGGTGCGTGCGTGGGAGCAGAGCGAATGCGGCGTTTGGCGGGTCCTCGAGCGGGTTCCGGAGTGGGTGTGCAAGGGCTGGGTTAGACGCTCTTATGGTGTAATGGTTAGCACTCTGGACTTTGAATCCAGCGATCCGGGTTCAAATCCCGGTAGGAGCTCGTTTTTGTGCGCGGATGCAAGCATGTGGTGTGGTTGAGGCGCTGGTGTGCGTGTAGGGCGTGTAATTGTGGTTTGAAAGTGTGTTTGGGGGTAGGCAAGTTAGTGCTGGTCTTATGGTGTAATGGTTAGCACTCTGGACTCTGAATCCAGCGATCCGGGTTCAAATCCCGGTAGGACCTCGTTTTGCATCCGTCCTGCCGGCACCACAACGCCCCCGTTGTTGCTGCGCTGCGGACCTGCCGCACCACGCCTTCCGCGTCTTTTCCGCCGCCTTCCCGTCTGCCGCGACGTCGTAAGCGATCCAGACGCTCGCTGCAGCATTTTGGCCTCGACCCGTGCCGCTGGATGGAGCAGGAGGCCGGGACTTCTGCCGTCGCTGACAGCGCGCTCGCTTGTCGCTGACGGGTTCCAGGCCGTTTGTAGCCACGCCGAGACCCTCTCGTCCCCACGCCGCGCCGGATTTCGAGCCGTAGTAGGCTGGGAAGCGATCGACAGCCGATCGTTGGAGGCGGGGATTGAACCTCGGCGGCCGGCGGAAAGTACAGGTGAGGGTCGATGTGTGTGTGGAGCACGATGGTAGGGTGGCGTGGTCGGCGGTGCGTGCGTGGGAGCAGAGCGAATGCGGCGTTTGGCGGGTCCTCGAGCGGTTCCGGAGTGGGTGTGCAAGGGCTGGGTTAGACGCTCTTATGGTGTAATGGTTAGCACTCTGGACTTTGAATCCAGCGATCCGGGTTCAAATCCCGGTAGGAGCTCGTTTTTGTGCGCGGATGCAAGCATGTGGTGTGGTTGAGGCGCTGGTGTGCGTGTAGGGCGTGTAATTGTGGTTTGAAAGTGTGTTTGGGGGTAGGCAAGTTAGTGCTGGTCTTATGGTGTAATGGTTAGCACTCTGGACTCTGAATCCAGCGATCCGGGTTCAAATCCCGGTAGGACCTCGTTTTGCATCCGTCCTGCCGGCACCACAACGCCCCCGTTGTTGCTGCGCTGCGGACCTGCCGCACCACGCCTTCCGCGTCTTTTCCGCCGCCTTCCCGTCTGCCGCGACGTCGTAAGCGATCCAGACGCTCGCTGCAGCATTTTGGCCTCGACCCGTGCCGCTGGATGGAGCAGGAGGCCGGGACTTCTGCCGTCGCTGACAGCGCGCTCGCTTGTCGCTGACGGGTTCCAGGCCGTTTGTAGCCACGCCGAGACCCTCTCGTCCCCACGCCGCGCCGGATTTCGAGCCGTAGTAGGCTGGGAAGCGATCGACAGCCGATCGTTGGAGGCGGGGATTGAACCTCGGCGGCCGGCGGAAAGTACAGGTGAGGGTCGATGTGTGTGTGGAGCACGATGGTAGGGTGGCGTGGTCGGCGGTGCGTGCGTGGGAGCAGAGCGAATGCGGCGTTTGGCGGGTCCTCGAGCGGGTTCCGGAGTGGGTGTGCAAGGGCTGGGTTAGACGCTCTTATGGTGTAATGGTTAGCACTCTGGACTTTGAATCCAGCGATCCGGGTTCAAATCCCGGTAGGAGCTCGTTTTTGTGCGCGGATGCAAGCATGTGGTGTGGTTGAGGCGCTGGTGTGCGTGTAGGGCGTGTAATTGTGGTTTGAAAGTGTGTTTGGGGGTAGGCAAGTTAGTGCTGGTCTTATGGTGTAATGGTTAGCACTCTGGACTCTGAATCCAGCGATCCGGGTTCAAATCCCGGTAGGACCTCGTTTTGCATCCGTCCTGCCGGCACCACAACGCCCCCGTTGTTGCTGCGCTGCGGACCTGCCGCACCACGCCTTCCGCGTCTTTTCCGCCGCCTTCCCGTCTGCCGCGACGTCGTAAGCGATCCAGACGCTCGCTGCAGCATTTTGGCCTCGACCCGTGCCGCTGGATGGAGCAGGAGGCCGGGACTTCTGCCGTCGCTGACAGCGCGCTCGCTTGTCGCTGACGGGTTCCAGGCCGTTTGTAGCCACGCCGAGACCCTCTCGTCCCCACGCCGCGCCGGATTTCGAGCCGTAGTAGGCTGGGAAGCGATCGACAGCCGATCGTTGGAGGCGGGGATTGAACCTCGGCGGCCGGCGGAAAGTACAGGTGAGGGTCGATGTGTGTGTGGAGCACGATGGTAGGGTGGCGTGGTCGGCGGTGCGTGCGTGGGAGCAGAGCGAATGCGGCGTTTGGCGGGTCCTCGAGCGGGTTCCGGAGTGGGTGTGCAAGGGCTGGGTTAGACGCTCTTATGGTGTAATGGTTAGCACTCTGGACTTTGAATCCAGCGATCCGGGTTCAAATCCCGGTAGGAGCTCGTTTTTGTGCGCGGATGCAAGCATGTGGTGTGGTTGAGGCGCTGGTGTGCGTGTAGGGCGTGTAATTGTGGTTTGAAAGTGTGTTTGGGGGTAGGCAAGTTAGTGCTGGTCTTATGGTGTAATGGTTAGCACTCTGGACTCTGAATCCAGCGATCCGGGTTCAAATCCCGGTAGGACCTCGTTTTGCATCCGTCCTGCCGGCACCACAACGCCCCCGTTGTTGCTGCGCTGCGGACCTGCCGCACCACGCCTTCCGCGTCTTTTCCGCCGCCTTCCCGTCTGCCGCGACGTCGTAAGCGATCCAGACGCTCGCTGCAGCATTTTGGCCTCGACCCGTGCCGCTGGATGGAGCAGGAGGCCGGGACTTCTGCCGTCGCTGACAGCGCGCTCGCTTGTCGCTGACGGGTTCCAGGCCGTTTGTAGCCACGCCGAGACCCTCTCGTCCCCACGCCGCGCCGGATTTCGAGCCGTAGTAGGCTGGGAAGCGATCGACAGCCGATCGTTGGAGGCGGGGATTGAACCTCGGCGGCCGGCGGAAAGTACAGGTGAGGGTCGATGTGTGTGTGGAGCACGATGGTAGGGTGGCGTGGTCGGCGGTGCGTGCGTGGGAGCAGAGCGAATGCGGCGTTTGGCGGGTCCTCGAGCGGGTTCCGGAGTGGGTGTGCAAGGGCTGGGTTAGACGCTCTTATGGTGTAATGGTTAGCACTCTGGACTTTGAATCCAGCGATCCGGGTTCAAATCCCGGTAGGAGCTCGTTTTTGTGCGCGGATGCAAGCATGTGGTGTGGTTGAGGCGCTGGTGTGCGTGTAGGGCGTGTAATTGTGGTTTGAAAGTGTGTTTGGGGGTAGGCAAGTTAGTGCTGGTCTTATGGTGTAATGGTTAGCACTCTGGACTCTGAATCCAGCGATCCGGGTTCAAATCCCGGTAGGACCTCGTTTTGCATCCGTCCTGCCGGCACCACAACGCCCCCGTTGTTGCTGCGCTGCGGACCTGCCGCACCACGCCTTCCGCGTCTTTTCCGCCGCCTTCCCGTCTGCCGCGACGTCGTAAGCGATCCAGACGCTCGCTGCAGCATTTTGGCCTCGACCCGTGCCGCTGGATGGAGCAGGAGGCCGGGACTTCTGCCGTCGCTGACAGCGCGCTCGCTTGTCGCTGACGGGTTCCAGGCCGTTTGTAGCCACGCCGAGACCCTCTCGTCCCCACGCCGCGCCGGATTTCGAGCCGTAGTAGGCTGGGAAGCGATCGACAGCCGATCGTTGGAGGCGGGGATTGAACCTCGGCGGCCGGCGGAAAGTACAGGTGAGGGTCGATGTGTGTGTGGAGCACGATGGTAGGGTGGCGTGGTCGGCGGTGCGTGCGTGGGAGCAGAGCGAATGCGGCGTTTGGCGGGTCCTCGAGCGGGTTCCGGAGTGGGTGTGCAAGGGCTGGGTTAGACGCTCTTATGGTGTAATGGTTAGCACTCTGGACTTTGAATCCAGCGATCCGGGTTCAAATCCCGGTAGGAGCTCGTTTTTGTGCGCGGATGCAAGCATGTGGTGTGGTTGAGGCGCTGGTGTGCGTGTAGGGCGTGTAATTGTGGTTTGAAAGTGTGTTTGGGGGTAGGCAAGTTAGTGCTGGTCTTATGGTGTAATGGTTAGCACTCTGGACTCTGAATCCAGCGATCCGGGTTCAAATCCCGGTAGGACCTCGTTTTGCATCCGTCCTGCCGGCACCACAACGCCCCCGTTGTTGCTGCGCTGCGGACCTGCCGCACCACGCCTTCCGCGTCTTTTCCGCCGCCTTCCCGTCTGCCGCGACGTCGTAAGCGATCCAGACGCTCGCTGCAGCATTTTGGCCTCGACCCGTGCCGCTGGATGGAGCAGGAGGCCGGGACTTCTGCCGTCGCTGACAGCGCGCTCGCTTGTCGCTGACGGGTTCCAGGCCGTTTGTAGCCACGCCGAGACCCTCTCGTCCCCACGCCGCGCCGGATTTCGAGCCGTAGTAGGCTGGGAAGCGATCGACAGCCGATCGTTGGAGGCGGGGATTGAACCTCGGCGGCCGGCGGAAAGTACAGGTGAGGGTCGATGTGTGTGTGGAGCACGATGGTAGGGTGGCGTGGTCGGCGGTGCGTGCGTGGGAGCAGAGCGAATGCGGCGTTTGGCGGGTCCTCGAGCGGGTTCCGGAGTGGGTGTGCAAGGGCTGGGTTAGACGCTCTTATGGTGTAATGGTTAGCACTCTGGACTTTGAATCCAGCGATCCGGGTTCAAATCCCGGTAGGAGCTCGTTTTTGTGCGCGGATGCAAGCATGTGGTGTGGTTGAGGCGCTGGTGTGCGTGTAGGGCGTGTAATTGTGGTTTGAAAGTGTGTTTGGGGGTAGGCAAGTTAGTGCTGGTCTTATGGTGTAATGGTTAGCACTCTGGACTCTGAATCCAGCGATCCGGGTTCAAATCCCGGTAGGACCTCGTTTTGCATCCGTCCTGCCGGCACCACAACGCCCCCGTTGTTGCTGCGCTGCGGACCTGCCGCACCACGCCTTCCGCGTCTTTTCCGCCGCCTTCCCGTCTGCCGCGACGTCGTAAGCGATCCAGACGCTCGCTGCAGCATTTTGGCCTCGACCCGTGCCGCTGGATGGAGCAGGAGGCCGGGACTTCTGCCGTCGCTGACAGCGCGCTCGCTTGTCGCTGACGGGTTCCAGGCCGTTTGTAGCCACGCCGAGACCCTCTCGTCCCCACGCCGCGCCGGATTTCGAGCCGTAGTAGGCTGGGAAGCGATCGACAGCCGATCGTTGGAGGCGGGGATTGAACCTCGGCGGCCGGCGGAAAGTACAGGTGAGGGTCGATGTGTGTGTGGAGCACGATGGTAGGGTGGCGTGGTCGGCGGTGCGTGCGTGGGAGCAGAGCGAATGCGGCGTTTGGCGGGTCCTCGAGCGGGTTCCGGAGTGGGTGTGCAAGGGCTGGGTTAGACGCTCTTATGGTGTAATGGTTAGCACTCTGGACTTTGAATCCAGCGATCCGGGTTCAAATCCCGGTAGGAGCTCGTTTTTGTGCGCGGATGCAAGCATGTGGTGTGGTTGAGGCGCTGGTGTGCGTGTAGGGCGTGTAATTGTGGTTTGAAAGTGTGTTTGGGGGTAGGCAAGTTAGTGCTGGTCTTATGGTGTAATGGTTAGCACTCTGGACTCTGAATCCAGCGATCCGGGTTCAAACCCCGGTAGGACCTCGTTTTGCATCCGTCCTGCCGGCACCACAACGCCCCCGTTGTTGCTGCGCTGCGGACCTGCCGCACCACGCCTTCCGCGTCTTTTCCGCCGCCTTCCCGTCTGCCGCGACGTCGTAAGCGATCCAGACGCTCGCTGCAGCATTTTGGCCTCGACCCGTGCCGCTGGATGGAGCAGGAGGCCGGGACTTCTGCCGTCGCTGACAGCGCGCTCGCTTGTCGCTGACGGGTTCCAGGCCGTTTGTAGCCACGCCGAGACCCTCTCGTCCCCACGCCGCGCCGGATTTCGAGCCGTAGTAGGCTGGGAAGCGATCGACAGCCGATCGTTGGAGCGGGGATTGAACCTCGGCGGCCGGCGGAAAGTACAGGTGAGGGTCGATGTGTGTGTGGAGCACGATGGTAGGGTGGCGTGGTCGGCGGTGCGTGCGTGGGAGCAGAGCGAATGCGGCGTTTGGCGGGTCCTCGAGCGGGTTCCGGAGTGGGTGTGCAAGGGCTGGGTTAGACGCTCTTATGGTGTAATGGTTAGCACTCTGGACTTTGAATCCAGCGATCCGGGTTCAAATCCCGGTAGGAGCTCGTTTTTGTGCGCGGATGCAAGCATGTGGTGTGGTTGAGGCGCTGGTGTGCGTGTAGGGCGTGTAATTGTGGTTTGAAAGTGTGTTTGGGGGTAGGCAAGTTAGTGCTGGTCTTATGGTGTAATGGTTAGCACTCTGGACTCTGAATCCAGCGATCCGGGTTCAAATCCCGGTAGGACCTCGTTTTGCATCCGTCCTGCCGGCACCACAACCCCCCGTTGTTGCTGCGCTGCGGACCTGCCGCACCACGCCTTCCGCGTCTTTTCCGCCGCCTTCCCGTCTGCCGCGACGTCGTAAGCGATCCAGTAAGACCAGCGGTAACTTGCCTACCCCCAAACACACTTTCAAACCACAATTACACGCCCTACATGCACACCAGCGCCTCAACCACACCACATGCTTGCATCCGCGCACAAAAACGAGCTCCTACCGGGATTTGAACCCGGATCGCTGGATTCAAAGTCCAGAGTGCTAACCATTACACCATAAGAGCGTCTAACCCAGCCCTTGCACACCCACTCCGGAACCCGCTCGAGGACCCGCCAAACGCCGCATTCGCTCTGCTCCCACGCACGCACCGCCGACCACGCCACCCTACCATCGTGCTCCACACACACATCGACCCTCGCCTGTACTTTCCGCCGGCCGCCGAGGTTCAATCCCGCGTAAAAAAACCGACTCGTACTCGAAAAATAAAGCAAAACCCCGGGGTGGCAGTATACTATCCGCCATCACTGTACAATAAGGGACGAAGGTACAATAAAGGCCGACACATAGTACTGTAAAGGATGATGGTACAATTACCGACACATAGTACTGTAAAGAACGACAGTACAATTACCGACGACGCCGAGAATCTTCATTGCGCTGTCGAATCTCAGTAAGAATCTTGTTAAACGTAAGCTTTCCGGAAATGCTTTCGGCGAAGCTCCTCTCGAAAGCGTCCTGATCTCCGCCGTACTCGTCCCAAATATACTCTGATATTATCTTCATTCTAGACAGCCTTGAGCGGTGAGCCTTGCGTTCATGAAGAAGCATATCGACACCAGCTCAATCCTGGTGGCACGCAGGATCAGTGTCCAATACTGAGTAACGTACTCTCGCCATAACCTTACGTCCGGAAGCTCCGACAGTAAGCGTGACGTGTCTGCCGCATCGTCACAACTCCTGCCCGCCTGAGTTTGCAGCGACTCCCCCTTCACAGTTTCTTGAATCACTGTCGGGTTGATCTTTTTTACCATATCGCGCAGCCTGTTTAAAGGAGCGTTTTCCAGCTCGCTACTAAGCGAGGGAGACAGCGGATCAGACGAGCTGTCTGCTGTAGTGTCTGTTGTCTGGCCGAATTCACTGCCATCGACGTTAGCGCCGAATCCGTAGTCAATATCCTGAAAATCTTTTAAGGAAGCGCTAGAGCATGATACCGCATCAGGTACTAGCGAATCACCAAGTAGGTTCTCTTCTCGACGTCCAGAAGGTATCGGATTACCGTTCTGCTTTCTCACTTCGTGCCCACCCTGTCCAGCTTCAACAACCACCGCCGCTTTTCAGGAGCAAACATGAATCGGTATTGTGCACCGCCATGACGAAAGCAGTGCGAAGTAAACCAAATATCATTACCCAAAACACTCTTACTAACCGGCATCGGCAATAATGTTAAGCACTTGAGTAAAATTACTATCAGACATTGGAGCTCCCCACCTAACTCCTACTTTCCTAAATGTCCTGGCGCCGAAAGCAGCATAATTAGAGTGTCTCGTGCGCTTCTGTCCACTGCGAGGGATTTTCGTCAGAGAAGGGATGGCATAGTCATTGTCCCGCCATGTGTGGTGAAGCCGCACATGCGCATAGTCGAACCATCTCATCAGGTACGTCAGCGCCTCCGCTGCTTTCTCGGTCTTCGGTAGATGATGTAGGGAGTATGTTCTACTGGCGAGTGGATCGTGGTCAGTCTTACGATCGCGAATAGTGAAAGAACCAAATCGAATTTCAGCATTGGTTTTACGCGACTTGCGTCTGAGCCCTAGTTGAATATCACCCATTTTCATGAGAAAAACTTCCTTAATACGGCACATGCCGGTAAAGGGCAAGCAAACATACTGCAGAAAACCATACGCGCATGGTTTCGTTGAGCATTGAATCAGACTCGAGGAAAGCAATAGTTCTTGACAGCATCACCAGCGACATTGGGAAGACACGTTTAGGCGTTTGCTCGAGCTTTTTGACTTTGCTTCTTGAGGTGCGCTACCAACCACTGTTCGCTTTTGGTTTCAACAAAGATGAAGATGCGAGAGCATCTTCATGTACACTGAGAACTCTAGCAACTCGTCGACTAGGCTTGTCGCCTGCTAGAAAAGCGGGTGACGTGTACTCCACGGTGTTGCCGGCGTGCAGCGTCTCCACTGGGAGGGCCTTGCTCGATAACCCGACCATGACGGAGACACATCAACATGCAGTACAACAATATCGTGTAGTTTGATGCTGGGGATGCCAGACATTAACTTCATTTTGTAGTTTAACTCAGTACATTGTCACTTGGCGCGCGACTAGCTAATCCCTTAACAGTAAATAAACTTGCTTTCTCTATGTTCGCTGAGGAGGCACATTACTGTATTGAACACTTTCGGTCCTCGTGTTTTAGGACATGGATTGATTAAAACATCTATGCAAATGTGAGATCAACTCACCTTTCGTGAAGGAATAAAATGTCATTTAAAAAAGTTTTTTTTTTCGATTCTAAATTGTCACCCTAACCTATCGCAAAATTAATGTAAAAGGTAAGAAAGTAAATAGGAGTGTAAATAAGAGTCGTAAAAAGTTAAATCAGAGCCAACGCATCATTATAGGACAGGACTTCGTCCCAAAATACTTTTGTCTATTTGGTTTGACATGGGGGTCTTCTCGCCGTCGCCGACCATCAACTACAACTTTGTGGCGGGCGTGTACGCGTTCTTCACGGCGCTGTGCGCGCTGCTGTCGGTGCTGCACTTCTACTCGCCGCAGCTGGAGGGCTTCTACATCGTGCTCGTGCCGTTCGTGCCGTGCTTCCTCTGGAGCCTCGTGGTGCGCCACCGGTGGCTACAGCAGCCGGTGGACGGCGAGAGCGCGGGCGACGTCGAGGCCAAGAAAGACAAGTAACCGGGACGATGAGCTATGCCAAGGGAGGGATCAAGACGACAGGGCAAGATGACAACGTTAGGAGCCGTTAATTGCTTCAAGGGCATGGTTATAGAGTTTTTTTTGCTAGGAACTGGCGTCGTGTGTGCATTCTGGAGGCCGACGACTCAAGCAGCAGCAGCCTTGGTGGTGGACAACAGATCCTTCCAGAGCTCAGCGTGCGAGGCATCCAGAGAGTGACCCCCCTCCTTCTCAAGCTCAACTTGCACACGCCCCACCAGTCCCTTCAGCACACGTTCGAAGCTCTGCTCCCGCGCTCGTCGCGACTTATTGGCACTCTCCTCTGCTGCTGTGGCTGCGAGAGGCGCAGACGACCCGATCGCAGTAGCAGGGGCTGGAGACGGTAGCAAGATTGTTTGAAAAAGGTGGCTCAGTTCGGATCCCTGCTCCAGCAAGAGGGGAACGGGGGCCGAGGTGAGGATCTGCTCCAACACAAGCTGTGCGGCGCTGTGCGGTGACCACTGAACTGCCAGCGTGCCTTGAAGATCCTCGAGCGCACGGTGGAGCAACGAAGAACTGTGCTTAGCATACAGTTGCTCGGTGCTCGTAAGTGCTTCAAGCTCTGCTAAGCGTTTCAGCGCGCTCGATGCTCTGCTAACGCATACACGCATGCAAAAAAAGTTAGGAGCTCCTCCATAAGTGAGGTCGCACATAAACTCACTCTACGACGGCTGCAGAGCAATATGAACTGGCAACTAGCACAACCCCGATATCGAAAAGTCTGGCGTAGCTCTGCTCCATCGAAGTCAAGCGCCCGCGCTCTAGGAAAAATGCTGTGACAGCGTCACTTCCACTTCCTGCATGTATATATACAACATTAGTTAAGTTGGTACTCGCAAAATGTTAGGCCAAAGACGTGCAACGTACGCCCCAGTAGAGTCGTAATCTGAAGGAGAACTCGACCCAATACTAGCTTCATCGCTTTGTTTTCGACGTTAAGGATGGAAGGTAAGGCAAGCGTATCCAGAATTTCAGGTACGTGTGGGAGCACCATCTTGTCAAGAGAACCTTGGAGCAAGAAGTAAAGAACTTCCAGCGCCACCATTGTTTGAGTAGCCGCAGTAGCGGTTCCGCCCAATGTTAATGCTAGTGGTAAAACAACATCGTAATCTCCTCGTAAACGCGAAAGAAGTAGTGGCAGATATGTCCTGGGAGCTGCAAAGCGCCCAGTGAGGTCAGCGCACTGCCGCAGTTCGGGGAGAAGATCATGGTCACCTCCCCACGTTCTTAACAGCGTGTTCACTAATAGATGTACATCCACCGTAATAGTCTCTTCGCAGTACACAAGCACACACTTCAGGAGACGTACAGCATGCGCACGTGTGGCGTCTTGCCAATTCGCGAGCTCACGCAAAATCGGGTTCAGGAATCGCCGTGCACGTCCGCGAACAAACAGCCGTGTCCCGAGAGACGGACGGCCAGTAAGGAATGGTGCTGGCAATGGCGCCCGATAGTTGTATGTGGGATTTTTCCCATCCACTCCATACTGCTTGATCTCAATAACCTCTTCCCCATGCTCTCTTTCATATCGTTCACCAAGAACATCAAGCGTTTTCAAGGCATCTCGAGAGATTGAAGTGTCTTCATCGCTTACAGCGCTAAGCAAATACGGTAGCAAACGAGATTCGTGGTCATATCGGTCGGGAAGATTAACCATCCAGTCACTGATCATCGCGAAAAAAGCACGACGAACCATCGGATTCCGGTCTTGATCTAGCTTTGCAAAGTAATTCAGTCGTACTTCGGCTGTGTAGAAGGATGCTACTGGAATAACGTTTTCATCGCGGTGGCCAATGAGGTCTACGATTGCTTCGGTGCCACTACCCTTGCACTTCTCGACGTTGGGGCAGGTCACCAACGCACGAATAGATTCTATGACGGCTACTCGCACTCGTGCAAGTCGATGAAGCAGCAGCGGCATGAGGGTGCGCACCGCAGCCACACTAAAATGCTTCATTACCGACACCATGTGGTTGCTGATGTCAGCGAGGATACGACAGCTCGCGATGTTGATCTCGTGGAAGTCGTCGTGTACGCCACTTATCAGCAACAGCAGAATATCAAAAATATATGCATGAAGAATAGACGACGCTCGACGCTTGAAGGCGTTCTGAAAGACAGCATCGACCAGTTCAAGCAGCAGTAGGCGGATCTCTTCGGACGGCTCGTCGGGTTTAATCCGGGCGACCTGATTCTCCGCTACGTACACCCTTCCTCGTTTGAAGGCATCGTGCAGGAACTGGTCGCGGGAGAAGACCTGGTTCTCTTCGTCGTAACCGTACTGGCTGTTCATACGGTTCGTGATTGCTGGCATCAGGTACGGCAAATAGCGAAGCAGATCTTCCTCCTCAGCGATGCACTTGGTGCTAATACGGATGCAGACCTCGCGCACTTTTTCCACAGGGTCGTTAAATCGCTTGAACAATGGTTTCGCCATCTCCGCGAACGCCTGGGTGGCTGTGACAGTGTCGGAAGCCTCTGGTGCTGTCTGGTCCTGTGCGCTGTCGTTTAATAACTGCAATTCCAGTGCGAGAGCTGCCTTCTTTCGCACACTGCGCTGCTCTGCAGCCAGTCGATTCAGCACCTTGGGGAGACTAAACGGTTCTTGGTGCTTGGCAGCCTTGGCGTCCTCGCGCCCGGAGGCGCCGGGATCCGAGTGCGTGGCCGACACGCGCGCAGCTCGTCGGCTGGCGGAAGCTTTGGCCGAGGATTTTCTCGGCCGGTCCGCCACCGCCATCGATTTCTTCAGCAGCCGAGAGACCTCGACGCCCCGGTATTCGTTCTCCAGCGCCAGCTCCTGCCACAGCGCGTCGACGTCGCGGGTCCCCATCACTTCGCCTCGTATCTTGAACTGACCCGATCATGAAAGGTCGCAAAGAAGTACCGTGGGCAAGCACTGGAGAGTACGAATGTAGCCATGAGCAACTTGAAGTGGCCTTGCACGTGCAGTATTGGACTGACAGCCATCTCATAAATGCGGTTTCTGCGGTCTGCAGCTCGAGGACGAGTTCGAGCCCTACGAGCGCGTCGACGTCGACAGCGCCGAGGAGCAGGTGCACGAGTATATGGATCGGCCGCTGCAGTACCGCGTGGAGCTGCGGCGGCTGCACCAGCTCGCGCCGCAGCGGTTCTCGCATGTGTCGCTGCGCTACACGTTCTTCTGCGAGACCAGCACGCAGACGCCGCGGTTCCGCGTCGACGGGCGCGGCGACTCGGGCGCGCTCGGCCAGGAGTTTCGACACGTCGTGGACGTCAGTGACGCGCTGGTCAAGTACGTGACCGGCAGTAACCTCTGCATCGAGGTGCGTGCCCATCTGAGTGGCTCCGCTCGTCTCCGGTCTGACACGCTGGTCTTGCGCACGCACAGGTTCTCGGGCACGCGGGCGGCGATGGCCTCGCCGAGGGATGCGGTGCGTGAAAATCTCCTCGACGTAGGCGAGCGTCCAGCGTGGCTTGATTCCTGGCTGGTCGGCTCGGATTTTTTGGCGGATTGCATCCTCGAGGAATGGCTACACCACCCATCCGTCTCATTCAGCGGTTCAGTCTGGGTAACGGCACACCAGAGCTCGCCGTTCGTAGTTGTTGGCGAAGGTGTCAGTGTGCTCGTGAAGCGATTTCAGTGACAACTCATGGCTGCTTGCTTCAGGTTGATCGCTATTCATGATCGTTTAATTTATTGTTGCCTTACCGACAGTAGCTACTCTTGAAAGTAACTGCTCAGTCAACAGAGATCATTGCCACTTCGGGTTGAATCTCTTGAGACTTTCAAGTCTGGTTGATGACGAAATATTCGACGTAAGGTATGCCTGGATGTTTGAAAGTTTCAGCGATGGCGTGAATCACTACCGAAGGCGAAGCCCAAAGAGGGTCAATAAGTTAGTGAAATGCAGCAGCGTCGAAGCACGCAGTCACGAGAACGCGCTAGTTGTCGTTGCCCCCGCTGACGTCAACTGCAAACGCCTCCACAGAAACAACCCACAACAAAGTGGTGTGCCGTTACCCAGACTGAACCGCTAAATGAGACGGATGGGTGGTGTAGCCATTCCTCGAGGATGCAATCCGCCAAAAAATTCGAGCCGACCAGCCAGGAATCAAGCCACGCTGGACGCTCGCCTACGTCGAGGAGATTTTCACGCACCGCATCCCTCGGCGAGGCCATCGCCGCCCGCGTGCCCGAGAACCTGTGCGTGCGCAAGACCAGCGTGTCAGACCGGAGACGAGCGGAGCCACTCAGATGGGCACGCACCTCGATGCAGAGGTTACTGCCGGTCACGTACTCGACCAGCGCGTCACTGACGTCCACGACGTGTCGAAACTCCTGGCCGAGCGCGCCCGAGTCGCCGCGCCCGTCGACGCGGAACCGCGGCGTCTGCGTGCTGGTCTCGCAGAAGAACGTGTAGCGCAGCGACACATGCGAGAACCGCTGCGGCGCGAGCTGGTGCAGCCGCCGCAGCTCCACGCGGTACTGCAGCGGCCGATCCATATACTCGTGCACCTGCTCCTCGGCGCTGTCGACGTCGACGCGCTCGTAGGGCTCGAACTCGTCCTCGAGCTGGAGAACCGCAGAAACCGCATTCGTGAGATCCGATACTGTACATGCAACAAAACCATCAACTTGCCCTCTTGCTGCTGGCGCGCTGCACCACGGCGACGCAGGGCGTGATGCGGAGCTGCAGGCGGCCGATCTCCGTGCCGATCCTCGACACCACGGGCGTCGACTCGTCCACCGTGAAGAAGTAGTTGAGCACGCCGAGGTACACGACACACTCGCCGAGTAGTGACGGTTTGGGGTCTATTGACGAGACGGCCGGTGTCGGCTTCATCTACGACACGGCTAGCAGCGAACTAGGCTGCAAGCTACGCTGGCGTCTTCAACCAGCATGTAGAGCCCTGGCGGGGCCAGACTGCAAAGCTGCTGCGCTCGGAACGACTAATCGAGTTGAGCTTCTGGTTCTGAGTACCATGCGGTTGGATAAAGATAACGCTCGAGCCAGCAACGCTGTTTGCCAGCACCGCGCGTACTGCGCGGGGCCATGCAGCTCTGCGGTCTTATACGGCGCGCGCGCGCCGCCGAGCCTGCGAGGCAGCACTTTACAACTGCTCTCGATTCCAGCCCGCAATGCAAGACGACGCGCTCCCCGAAAGGTATGTGCGCGAACAGTGGCACGCGCGTCAGTAGGCCGCGTCTAACACCTTCGTGGGCATCGTCTCCGCAGGCCCTGCACGCCGCGCAAGCGCCTGCAGCTCGCGCAGCAGGAGGACCGCAAGAACAGCCAGCAGTTCACGCGCGCGGCCAGCATCCGCGACTTCTCCGCGAGCTTCGTGGGCTCCATGCTGCAGGCGGCCGTGGGCGCGCCCCGAGCTGAGCGCCGCCAGCGATAGCCGACGCGACACTCGACTGACGCCAGGCCTACCGCTTCCTATGAACCGTGTGGCGCGCTCGGGCTAGGACACCGAATCCGCATAGTGAAACGCTAACGCGAATATAATGGCGGACCACGGCCCGCCTCTGCGGCGCGTTGTGCGATTGTCGCAGTCCTGTTTGTTTAACCTGCACTTGCGCGCTGGAAGCGCCGACTCTACTTGGCGGCGGGCCGCATGCCGCCAGCCGCTTGTTCTCAGCGCGACCGACTCGACGACCCGCTTGCCGCTCCTTTGTTTGCCGCTCCTTTGGCGGTCGGCGGGGCCGTGGAGGAAGGCGGCGGCGGCGAGGAATTCCTGGGCCCGACCAGCCGCGCCGAGAGGATTGTTTACACCGCGCAGATTCGCAAAAAGATGGATACCCGTGAGTCATGGCGATGCAGAAAAAAAAAAGAAAGCTGCCGACGGCGAGCATGGGGGCGCGCGGTCCCACGCGGCCAGATGCCGCGCGCTGCTCGGGGTTCTTGGCGCTCCCCTAGCGCCGGCAGCTACCAACGCCGTCTGGCCCGGGCGAGCCACAAACGGCTCGCCGCCCTCTTCCGCCCGCCGCCATCCGGGTAAGCCTCGGCTCAGTGGCGGCGCCTTCTTTCGCGAAAATCTAGGCGAAATTTCGCGCTCGCGCCCCGGAAGAGCCAGTGGCACCCACCAAAAGGGCGTGAAAGTTGAGCGTCTGCGCGCGCTGATTGGCTGCAGCGTCAACACACAAAGCCGCAGGTGCCCAGTGCGCGCGGGTAGAAACCGAGCCCACAACAGGAAACCAACCGCCAGCGCCAAGGCGGTCCGCACTCTCGATTCCGCACCCGCGCGCGGCCGGAGAGACCAGCAGCGAGCATGGAGAAGGGCGTGGGCGTGTGGCTGCGCGACGCCGACACGGACGAGTGGCACCGCGCCACCGTCGTGCGCCTGGGCGCGCCGCGAGACGACGGCGACGAGCGGGAGGTCACGCTGCGCCTCACTGAGGGCCCGCACGCGCGCGCCGAGAAGACGCTGCAGATCGACGTGCAGGCGCTCGAGGACGAGCACGTGGACGGCGTCATGCTGGCCAACAGCAGCGACATGGTGCGTACCCGACGGGCGAGAGTGATGGGCAACCGACTCGTGCTGACTCTCGTTTCGCGTGACAGGACGTCGTGGAGGACCTGATCCAGCTGCCGCACCTGCACGAGCCCGGCATCTGCCACACGCTGAACGAGCGCTTCAAGATCAACGAGATCTACACGCTCACGGGCGAGATCCTGCTGGCCATCAACCCCTTCCAGAACCTCGGCATCTACACGGACAAGATCACGCGCAAGTACATCCGCAATGGCGACAAGCGCGCGCTCGGCCACGAGGTGCCGGACATGCCCCCGCACGTCTTCAGCATCGCCGACAAGGCCTACCGCTCGCTTATGAACCCGATCGGCCACAGCGCGAACGGCGGCGCCGCCAACCAGTCCATCCTCGTCAGTGGAGAGAGTGGTGCAGGCAAGACGGAAAGCACCAAGTTCGTCATGAACTACCTGGCCACCATTTCGCAGCACAAGAACGCAGGCGCCGACAGCAACGTCATGAAGCAAGTGCTGTCGTCGAACCCGATCCTCGAGTCGTTCGGTAATGCGCGTACGATCCGCAACGACAACAGTAGTCGTTTCGGTAAGTTCATCAAGATGGAGTTTTCGTCCCAGGGAAGCCTTATCGGCGCATCCATTCAGACCTATTTGCTGGAAAAGGTGCGTCTCGCCTACCAGGCTGAGTCGGAGCGTAACTACCACATTTTCTACGAAATCATCGCCGGTGCTACTGCTGAAGAGAAGAAGCGCTGGAATCTGAAGGCGCCGACGAAGTTCCACTACCTGAACCAGAGTACCTGTGTCAAGCGTAAGGATGGTGTCAATGACGCGGAGCAGTTCGGTATCCTAAAGAACGCTATGCAGACGATGGGTTTCAACGATGAAGACATGGAAAGCATTTTTGCCACGGTTGCGGCTCTTCTGCACATCGGTAACTTGGAATTCGATGAGACTCACCAGGCTTCCGGTACGGAGGGTTCTGAGATTAGTAGCATGTGCGAGGACTCGATGAACGTGGTGCTGCAGTACCTGGAGGTGGACAAGGCAGGATTGGAACAGGCTATCTGCAACCGTAACATCCAGACGAAGGATGAGCACTACTCCATCGGTTTGCTTCCCGATGCCGCTGAAAACGTGCGTGACGCGCTTGCCCGGTTCCTGTACGGAAAGTTGTTTGATTGGCTTGTTAGTCGTATCAATGAGATTGTCGAGAACGAAGACCGCGATGTCCCGTTCATTGGCCTGCTGGATATCTTTGGTTTTGAGGACTTGGAGCACAACTCGTTCGAGCAGTTGTGCATCAATTACGCCAACGAAACACTGCAGCAGCACTTCAACCTCACCGTTCTGCGCATGGAGCAGGAGACGTATGAGAAGGAAGAGATTCAGTGGAGCTTTATCAACTTCCCAGACAATGGCCCGTGCATTGAGTTAATTCAAGGCAAGCCATACGGCATTCTCCCGGCACTGGATGAGGAATGCATTGTCCCGCAGGGTAACGACCAAAACTTCGCTCGAAAGCTCTACCGTCAGCACGAGCTCAACCCCCACTTTAGTGCAAGCAAGACTGAGAAGGCTAACCACCTTTTTGTCGTGCACCACTATGCTGGTGCTGTTACGTACGACACCTTCGGCTTCTGTGAGAAGAACAAAGATATTTTGTACCCGGAAATTACCGCAATTATCAAGCGATCATCGAAGCCATTCGTGCGAGGACTGCTTCAGGTGTCGAATGAGAAGAAGTCGCCCTCCAGGAAGCCCAAGGGCCGAGCATCTAGCGTGGCTACGCGCGTGAGTCTGGGCTTGCAATTCCGTAACCAGCTGAAAACATTGCTTGAGACAATCAACGTCACCGACTGCCACTACGTGCGCTGCCTAAAGCCAAACGACAAAGCAAAGGCTAACCTCTTGGTCTCCAAGCGTGTGTGCGACCAACTGAAGGCAGGTGGTGTTCTGGAAGCCGTTCGTGTTAATCGCGCTGGGTACCCTGTTCGTATTGCCCACCAACAGTTCATCAAGCGTTACCGTCCATTGGCAAACGGCGAGTATTTGCAGCGTATTCCTGCAGAAGCTGCTGAAGAAAACTTCGACAGCACTGAACGCAAGGAAGCTGCAGGCTTGCTGGTGGAGTTTTTGCTCAAGGCACATGCCGAGCGGTACCCGGAATTGGCAGGTGTGTCGTCGGACAACCAGCAAGAGACTGCTGTTGCAGGTATTCAGGTCGGCCTTACCCGCGTGTTTTTCCGTCGCTCGGCGATTCAGTTTGTGGAGGCTCAGCTTGCGAAGCGTTACGGCGAGTTTGTGGTGCTTATCCAGGCTGCTGTCCGTGGCCTAATTGCACGCCGTCACTACGCCCGCATGCAGACATCTGCGGTGCTTCTGCAGAAGGTGATTCGTGGTTTTAACACGCGTTGCCGATTCTACATTCTGCGTGAGCGTCACCGTCAGAAACAAGCCGAGCTACTGCGCCAGCAGCAGCTTGCCGAGAAGAAACAACGCGATGAGGAACGTCGTGCTGCCGAGGAAAAGCGTATCATGGATGAGAAGCGTAAGGCTGCTGAGTTGGAAGAGCAGAATCGTCTCACTGCCCAGTCCGCGTCATCTGATCCTGTGTCAGATGACTCGTCCGATGGCGACCGCGGTTCGTCGATGAAGCTCCCTCGCTACTCGAGGGACTCGAACGAGAGCCGTGGTAGCCGTGCTGTGTCCCGCTTCCGCTTTACTAAGGACTACGGTGATGATGATTACGCGATGCCCAATACGTCTCGTCAGGTTGCCATGGACCCAGGTGACACAGTGCTCCACGTTGCAGCCAACTGCTGCAATGAGCAAGATGTGCTTAAGCTGCTTCAGAATGGCTCCGACATCAACGCTCGCAACCGTCGTGGCCGCACTCCACTGCACACCGCCTCCTTTTACCAAAACGTCGAGGTGGTAGGCATTCTTCTGGACTGGGAAGCCGACGTCCTTGTTCAAGATGACGATGGCAACACGCCTCTGCACTTGACTAAGGATCCACGCATCGCCCGAATGCTTCTGGAAGCTGGTTGCACACCTAACATTGTTAATGCTGACGGCCGTACTGCCCTGATAAATGCTGTCGACCGTGGTGATGCCAAGACTGTGAAGCTGCTGTTGCATTTCAAGGCTGACGTGCTATTCCGTGAGCTCAAGCATCACCAGACCGCGTTACACTTGGCTGTTCGCAAGGGCCACTACCAGATCGTTATGGAGCTGTGCAAGTCCGAGGATATCCATGATCTGATTCTCTTGACCGATCGTAACGAGAACAACGCACTTCACTTCGCCGTGTCTCGCGACCGCAAGAACGGCTACCGTCTTGTGGATTATCTGATCAAGCACGGCGCCGAGGTCGACAAGGTAAACGCCCGTTTCCAAACCCCGTTGGTGGTGCATATCATGACGACTCGTCAAACGGATCCGGCTATCACGGAGCTTTTCCTTGCACGAGGAGCTGACCCCAACATCCAACTGGCTGACGGGTCTACTCTTCTGCACGTTGCTGTGGAGCGTGAACTGATCGACATCGCCTGTGCATTGATCAAGCACGGTGCGTCGCTGAACGCGCCGGACGCCAAGGGGCGGATGGTGATTGAGGTGGCGAACAAGAAGTTTTTGAAGAAACTATTTAGCGCGATTACGCAGCCCCCAACGTGGATTGATGAGAAGGAGCGTCGATCGTGCATGCTGTGTGGATCAAACTTTAAGTTTGGCAACCGGCGCCACCACTGCCGCCACTGCGGGCGAGTTTGCTGCTCAGACTGCTCAGCTTTCACGGTAGAAATGCATCGGTTCCCGAAGGAATTCCCTGGACGCATGACCAATGGCGGCAAGCAGGTGAAGGACCCACAGCGAGTGTGCCGCACGTGCCACGCCGTGTTCAAGATGCGGACGGCTCAAAAGGAGTCCAAGTCGGGCTTTATGGCGCGCGTGCTCGGGTACGAGTGGGACGAGGTAACTGCTACGAATTGAGCATGATCCCGTACAAGAGCACTAGCGAGTAGAAGGGAAGTCCCTGACGATGCTGCGACCAACCGGGGCACCGCAGGCGTGTGTATGTCTTCCATTACCTATCTATCTAGCTGTAATAATTGCGAGTAGCGCGAAAGAAATACATCATCACTTGCGCTTCATACGAAATCGCTTGCTCTCTTCGTTGTAACTATCCGCTCAACTAGATTTCGGAGACGTCTGCCAGTCGGACGGTCTCCGGAACAAGATAGCCACAGTCTGCGCGAAGTCCCAAACCGCCTAAGCCATTGCTGCTGGCCATGCCGTCGAAGCATTGACATGTACCTGTGGCGTAGTCGCATAGCCCGCTACGAATGCCCAAATAACGTTAGAAAACGAGTGAGACGGACACAAATATCATCGACTACGTACTTGTTTGAGCACTCAGCGTTTTCGTTGGTGCCCCGAATCGAGCCGCTGATACCATCGCTGTTGATCGTGAAAACGGGAAGCAAAACAGTGTTGCGATCGGCATTCACTTTTAAAGGCGGAAGATCACCCAGCGCTGAGATAAAAGTGATGGAAATCGTGTTTGTTGGCTGGCTACTGAGTGTGCAGGCGCCGCTATTGGGACCTGCAGAGTAGGACACTTGCACATCGCCAATAGTGGAGACAGAGGCAAGTGCAGCCTGCACATCCGCCGCTAGCATGCTCGATGACAGCGGTGGCGATACTTTTCCACGGAACCTGAGCGTGAATGTGGCAGGTGCTGTGTATACACAGCGAATAGTTTGCACTTCGCGCGCTTGGTTAGTTGTTCGTGGGTCATCGCCGCGTGGACATGACCGCCGTGAGCAGTCGTGTCCTTCAAATCCATCATCGCAAATGCAGCCCTGAATTTTGTTGAAGTCCCAAGTGAACGGGTTGTTTGGTGTGCTGCCGTAAGTGACGCTCAGTGGATCGCCGAGGTCGTTGCGGGCTTCTAGAGCTAATTCCGCCATTGTGAGGCACCGGCCATGCCCGTTGCAGACTGGATCGGTACCTGGCGGGCACATGAGTCGCTCACACGCTGCACCCTCGAAAGGTGGTGGGCAGGTGCATGCACCAAGCGAAACATCGCACACACCGACACCCGAACAGATTGCCATCGAATGGGCTCGGTTATCCGCTATAGGTGTGTCGAACCAGGCAATGCCCTCCGGGCAAGTTCGGACAGAACAATCTCCTGAGGTCCATCCAGCTACACAAAAACATCGAAATTGAGGAGCCCCCGAGCAATATCCGTGGCCACTGCATGCGGTTTCACCCTGTATGCAAGATAGCGTATTAGTAACGCACGTGGTTTGTTAACTTGTTTGTGATAGCAAACCACATACCGGGCAAGCAATAATAGTCGAATCGGTGGCGCCGCAGTCACCACGGTCGCCGGGGCTTCCTTCTCCGTTACTGGTTGTGTATCCCACGTAGCATGTGCACACACCGGAAGTCAAATCGCAGCGACCGCGGTTGGAACACGCCTCATTTTCCTTCGAGCCAACCTCAGCCTTCGAGATGGTCAATTTTGGTGTGCTACCAATTCCAGCGTGCACCAATAGAGATGGATCACCAACAAGTAGAGGTAGCCTGGACAACATTAAGATTGTAGTACAGAAAGAACATAGCATCACGTTGTTAACAAAATGAGATCGTAGCTGAGAAATTTACGTACGGTCCAAAGTTTTGTGTGAACTCAACAGTAACCATGTTGCCGTCGGCAGTACACATAGTTGTGCTTGTGCCGCCAAAAAGTACGTTTACGTATAACAGCGTGTGCAGTGCCTAGAGTGAAAATGCGTAAAACGCATCTGCATCGTCAATAAAAGAAAGCATGGTCGATCTACAGAGCAACGTACATTGAGTTTTTTTCGCACAGTATCAGCATTATCTAGAGCGTCGATACGGACTGTTGTTTGCCCTCGGTACGATAGCGTAAGTGCTCCGCTCTGTTGAAGCATCCGTTAATAAGCTGACAACGACGGCAACGACTCACATACTGCAATACTCACCGTGGCAGCACAGAACACTGTTTGCTTTTCATTCTTCTGAAACCCAAACAGCGAATCTGTAGAAGCTCCGGTAAGCGGGTCGTCGCCAGTAGCACAAAGGCCTGCAAAAACAAAAGTCGGTAGCACCTATCGTCACAGCGGCATTTTGAGCACGATATCAAGAGATCTGCACTCTTACGGTCGGAACAATCGCCGCCTCCATATCCGTCTTCACACACACAGCCATGCACCATATCTCGATCCCACACCGCATCATAGATGACCGGAGGGGGTAGCCCTTTGTCCTTGCGCTGGGCGTGCAGCTTCATCGATCGACATTCGCCATGCTTGCCGCAGTCATTGGGACAGCTCACTACAGCATACCCAAACCAACACAAAATCTTAGAACATTCGCTCTCCTCTTTTCCATCACCAGCTACACGGCACATACTGCGATTGCACGCCAGGCCTGAGAATCCAACGTCGCAGGTGCACACGCCAGTGCCGTGGTCGCAGCTACCGCGGTTGGAGCACATCGCCGGCTGGTGCGCGACGTCAGTCGCCACAGCGCTGTCGCTCCACGCCGGGCCAGTCGGACACGTCCCTGCACCACAGCCGGCAAACAGCCAGCAGAACGTCAGCATTCCACTTCAACAGTGACCAGCGACGTCGCAACGCACGTCGAGAGCAGTCGCCGCCGGTGAAGCCTCTGTAGCACGCGCAGAAGTAGCCGTTGCCCTTGGTGGTGCACGTGCCGTGGCCGCTGCAGGTGTTGGGGCAGGCGGCGCGCGCGCCGAGCCACTGCAGCAGCAGCGCCGCCACGAAGAGCCGATACATCTCAACTGACGTCGCTTCAAGATCGGCTGCTTTTCGTCCAATCAGCTCCCTCTTCGTCGAGTCTTTTGCGCCAATCCGCGCGCACTTCTTGCTTGTCAGCCAGCCACACAAAGCGACACTATGATGCGGCGACTTGGGCGACGAGCGGCGGCGGCGGCGCTGGCCCCCAGGGCCCCCACGCTGCTGCACGCGCAGTGCGGCAAGGCGACGGGCGTGCGCGCACTCAGCTCCGCAATCAGCGAGAAGGAGGTGCGTCTTGCGGCTCCCGTTGGCTCGGTGGAAGGCGCGTTGCTGACTGTTGGCGACAGGCCCACGACGCCTTCGAGAAGGCCAAGCAGCTGCTGGACGGAGACGACCTGAAGCAGGCCATGGGCTACCTGGGCGTGGCCGCGCACGCCAACATCGCCGACGCGCAGTACCTGCTGGGCTCGCTGCTGCTGAACGAGGACGAGGAAGAGGAGGAGGACGAGGCGCAGCAGAAGAACAAGACGCTGATCCGCGACGCGGAGGCCAATAGGCAGCGCTCGGGACGCCCCGACGACGCCAAGAACATCAAGGACATCCGCAAGAGCGCGAGAGCCGCGTACAAGGAGTATCTGCTGGAGCAGAAGCGCAAGAGGCACGTCAAGGCTGCGCGCTCGGCGGGTGCTGCGTCGGTAGTGCAACATGCTACAACGGGCGAGCTAGACCGCGCGTTCGGCAAGACCGTGGAGATGCTGCTGGACCCCAAGTCGAAGCTGGCGCCGCTGCTTGAGAGCGGCGAAGAGGACCATGCCGATATCGCGAAGACCCAGCTGGACACGACGAAGGCGGTGGAGTGGCTGCGTCGCGCTGCGGACAACAGCAACCGTGATGCTCACGTTCAACTCGGCAACTTGTGTCTGAGTCACGACCCACCCATGGCGCTGGAGGCTAGCGCATGGTACACTCGTGTATCCAAGGATAAGAATCCGCACCCTGATGCGTTGTACAACCTTGGCGTGATGCTTTTCGAGGGTGTGCCGCACGCGGAGCCGCCATTCGCCGGCAACAAGAGTGCGTCGATCCCGTTCTTCACCCGCGCAGCGGAAGTGGGCGATATCTCGGCGCAGTTTTTCATGGGAATGCTGCTGCACCAGGGCGACAAGGATCTGGAAATCGAGCCCAACTTCAGAAGCGGACTCATGCTAATCGAGATGGCGGCCAGCAAGGGCCACCCTGGGGCGTTATTTTATCTGGCGCAGCTCTATCGTTCGGGCGACGAAGCGAACGATTTTGCGGCGGACCACGACAAGTTCCTAGAGCATCTGGACAATGCCATGGAGGCTGGTGAAGCCGACGCGTTCTTCTGCATGGCCGACATCTACTTCCACGGTAGCGATGGCTTCGAGCAAGACTACGAGCAGGCACACGGGTTCTACATGGCAGCTGCTGAGCAGGGACATGCCGACGCGTTCTGCTGTCTGGGCGCCTTGTACTACAACGGCATCGGCGTGGAGCAGGACTACGAGAAGGCGTTCCTGTACTACCAGGAGGCAGCTGACCGGGACTCGATGGAGGCGTGGAAGAACCTGGCTGAGATGTACACGGTCGGTCGGGGTGTGCCTCGCAATGAGGCAACTGCGAAGGCGATCATTAAGATGCTGAAGAAGGTTCAGGCTGAGGAGGAGAAGAACGCGTGAGGCAGCAACAATTCTGTAGCTAGCGCAAGCAAGTTTTGCCATCAAACAATATAGAACCGATTCATAACGTAGTAGTTTTACCACGACCCAGGACCTGCCATCGGACACCGGAACGGTTTGATTGAAAAGGCACCGCTAGCGCCATATCTTGAAACGACGCAAGGAGTATGAGGCGAGGGCCGTTGCTTCGCGCGCTAGTGCTGCTGCTATGGACGACGTCGGTCAGTGCCGTAAGGTAAGCGCTTTACCTACAGGTGGCCACCGCTCAAGTCCCAAGCCTGACACTGCGTGATCTGAACTGCTTTGCGGATAGTCCGATTGCGCGCAATTTGGTATACCACGTCGACCCCGGCGCGGAGGAAGTGCTGTATCTCAAAGGCTTCAACCTCGATGGAGCAAAGGTTAGATACCTACCTTCATCGAATGACGCAAAAATGTTGGTGACGATAATGATCTCGGAATGCAGTTGTCATACACGATCACATCGCTTCCACTCAATGGAGAAATCTACCAGCTTTCGGAGGTCTATAGCGAATACGGGTAAGGCTCACTCATTCGCACTGAGGGTAGATTGGCCCAACGTATCTTGTTGCCGAATTCAGTTATGACCCAAAGCGGGCGGCGTCACCAATCATTTCAGTTCCCACAGTAGTCACGGGTTCCAACAACCGAATAGTGTTCCTCCGTCCACCCTTCGGTGGTCCGCGACGAGACAATAAGGTAAGGACACAAGACACGAGGATTGATCTTCTTTTGACGCTGATGTCGTTGGTTTCGTGTCGATGAAGTATGCAGAGTTTCGCTACACTGTCACCGACGGAGTCGCCACTTCAAACGAGGGGATTGTCGTAATTACCACTAACGACGCGCTCGTGTCCAGCACCTTCGACCTAGATGTGGACAATTGGGGAATCTTGTCGAATGGTGCTGGTGTGGACTCGAGACCACACTTCCAGCCTATTTCACGTGGTATTCAACTGAGCTACTACATCTACGGTCTCGATGCTGTCATCCACCGCCGCGATGATACGGGCGACGACTCCATGCTCTGGTTCTTCACAGCCCCTCCAAAGTTCCTCGGCAACCACTGGGCAGCCTACGGTGGCTCACTGGACTTTATACTTTCCTCAGCGGAAGGCAGCTTTGATGCCGCAAACCTGAATCTGGCAGGAGGAGGCCACTTGGTGGAACTAGAGTGTGCAACTTGTGCACAATTTACAGGTATAACGCTGGCGATGCCACTTAGTCCGGTATTTTCATACGATGGGACTATTACACAGTTCAAGTTGCCGCTCAATGAGTTTGCCGGATGGGTGAAGGACCCCAAAAACATTATCTTGTCTTGGGAACCTCCAACGCAGTGCGAGTTTGTGAGCGTACTTACAGGTCTCTCAGCAATACGAATTCTCGGAGACTTCACGCGAGGCTATGAAAGTGTTGCGCTGGATACGGTCACTCTACGGCACGGACTGGGACAGCCCGTGAGATGCTATACTTCAACAGTTTGAGCCGCCACCTTGGCATATAACGCACCAACAACTTGCCCCCGCGACGGCGAGGTAGTACAACAACTCGCTCTAGTCACGTTAACGTATTTCTTTTAATTCTCATGTCTAATAAGCTCGCGGAGGAGGCAGTTGTTCAGGACTAGGGAAAAGCACCTCAGCCTGGATGGGGTAATGGTCTGACGGGTAGCGGCCCTTGCGATCTTCGGTAATGACTTCTGTTGTGAGGACTGTCATCTGCGGGCGGTAGAAGATCCAGTCGATATGGTTCGCAGCGCGAACGGCAGTCTTCTCGCCGTCATTCTTAACGCCAGCCCATCCATGGTACGTGTACGACACATCGCCGATCTGCTTTGCAGCTTCGGGCCATGCTTCACGTAGCTGCGGGCCACCTTCTTGCGATGTAAAGTAGCTGTAGGTACTAGTGTGGCGATACGTGTTAAAATCGCCCATGAGGAAGAGCGGGGCATCGGGTGAACCGGTAATTTGCTGGATACGTTCCCACAGCAGCTTCGAGCCTTCCTCGCGCGACCTCGGGCCGACGTGGTCGAGCTGCGTGTTGAACACAAACAGTTCCTGCTGGGTGGCACGCAGTCGGAACTTACCCCACGTGACCATACGCACACAGGCGGCGTCCCATCCCTGCGTGCCGGGCGTGTCCGGCTGCTCCGAGAGCCAAAAGTCTCCGCTGTCCAGACGCTCGAGGACGGCGGCGTCGTAGAAAATCTGCTCGAACTCGCCGTTCTCCTCTCGCTCGACTCCGAAGCGTTCGTACGGGTGTTTCAGCAGACTCTGCACATGCACCAGCACGATCAGAGCTGCACGTCACCCGCCTACATCCTTCCCCACTCACCTCCAGCTCGGCCAGCTGCGTCTTCAGTCCCTCCTGGGTGCCCATGATAGCCGGGTGGTATCGGTCAATAATGTCGGCCACGTGGTCCTTGCGGTAGCGCCAGCTATTGAGTCCGTCGCCGGTGCCGGCGAAGCGCAGGTTGAAGGTCATGATCTTGAGACTGAGCGGCGACGAGCTGAGCGTCTGCAGCTGCGGCTCCGGTTCGCTCTTCTCATTGGCCTCGACCTGAGCAGGTGCAGCGCGTAGTCGCGGCTTATTGGCGTCTCCCGAGAGCGCAGCGGCCGCCTCCGCCTGCTCGTTGATGGACGCCGGCGCTGCGCCCAGCGGCGCAACGCCGCGAAAGCTCTGGTAGCCCAGGAAGAGCAGGAAGACCACGACGGTGCCCACCAACACGAACACGCGGTCGCTGGCCGAGGCGCGCGGCCGCCGGCCCTGCGAGTGGCGGTAGTACGGGTTGCGCGGCGCCGAGTTGCTCGGGAAGAACGAGTCGAAGCCGTTCATGGCGAGATCGGAAGTGGCGACTGCGACTGTGAGCTGGTCCGTCCCGCCTCGTGTGCGTCGCGCCGCGATTGGCGGAAACGGGGTGCGATTCGTGGACCAATGGGAGCGCGTGATGCGGATGGAAGACGGCGGATTGGAGGAAAAAGACGCCCCGCCGTGTTTGGTGGCGATTAGACTCGATCGATCCTGAGCATGGCGGACGCCGACGCGCTGCGCGCCATGGAGGCGCGCGCCATCCGCGAGGCGCAGCTGGACACGTACACGAGCCGCTTGGGCTCGGCGGCGCTGGTGGTGGGCGCGCTGCTGTGGCTGACGCTGCCGCCGCTCTGGAGCGTCGTGAACGGCGAGTGGAGCGCCGCCATCCTGCCGAGTCTACTGGCCATTGCGGGTGCGCACGGAGAGGAGACGGCGACGGAGACTGCTGGCTGACGCTGTGATTGGCTGCTGCAGGTCACGGAGTGATGGCGCTGTCGGCGCTGCTGGTGCTGCGCGTGGCGCAGGTGCAGGGGGAGGAACTGCTGATCCAGTTCAATGCCAAGGTGGGACGTGCAGGCTGACGACGGGACAGTGGAGTGGAGCTGACGTATTGACTACGTGCTAGTATATGGCTGGAGTGAGCAAGCCGGCAGCCGCCCCGGCACCGCTGGATCGGGCTGCGCAGTGTGCGTTTGAGTTGGCGGTCTTTTCTGGCTGATTTGGTGAGGCCTTTGGCTGATGAGATGGCGTGTTGGTTGACTTGGTTTTGTAGTGGACGAGGTGATGAAACTCAATTCACTGCGTGGAAGGCTGTCAGGCAAGAAGGAGGAATCGGCTGGAACGAGACTGACGCAGGAGGAGCGCTCGTTCTTCGACCCGGCCCCGGTGAAGACGGTGGAGGATGGCAAGGCGTATCTTCGTCGTCTGCAAAAGGCGCAGAAGCAGAAAGAGGCGGAGGAGTCCGTGCAGTCGGCGTCAGCGTACGGCATGGAGAACTCGTATCAGAGCGACGCCTTTGGCATTTATGGCAACGCGTCCATGGTGCCGCGCGTGTACCAGGCGTCAGGATTTGATCCTCATCTCCGCGATGTCAGCATTGGCGACGAAGAGGAGGACCCGCTGCGCACGTCGTCACTCCCGCATATCGCGTGGCAGCAGTTGGAGGAGTGGGGGTTGGCCATGTTCATGCATCTGTACTGCCGCAACATTCGCCGTTTGCTTGCCTACCACGTGAAGGATGTCGTCGAAGCATTTTTGGAGAACGCCAACGCTTTGAATGAGTGCGGTGTGATGGCAGACGTGCTGCTGCGTCGCGTGCCGTCGCAGGCGCTGTTGTGCCCGCCGGGCCAAACGAACCAGATGACCAATGTGTCGCTGTCGGACATGCTGCACAACCTTGCAAAGAGCCCTCTGTTTTTCAGCAAGGAACGCGGCGTCTTTCTGTTCGAGGAACACCAATCTGTGAGTGAAACTACTTTGATGTATGCGAGTAGTACCATAATCTCTGACAATGTGCGTGCTTGCAGTTTGAGAAATACCTGAACGTTGGCGATCCGAGTAGTACGGACTACTCATCTTTGGAGCGTCAGCAATACGTCCTGGAGCGACTCATCATGCTATCAAAGGACCGCAGCCTTGATCGATACCGGTGGAACAAAGGCTCGGCGTGGAAAGGAAAGGAGTGGACGGAGAACCTGCCTACGGACGCCGAGATTTTGATGAACACGTTTTGCTGTATGATGGACAACATGTTGCCTGCGGACAACGAGCGGGACCGGCCATTTTGGAAGTCATACTATTTCAGCAAGGGCCCTAATCGGCCATTCACGCCGCGTGTGCGCAGTAGACTTTTCCTTGTGCAGACCGTGGGGCGCCCACCTCATTTCAAGGCGCTGGTGAAGGGGGCAGTTCGTGAGATCGTACCGGTGCGCTACCTACTATTTCTTGTTGATAAGGCAGTGACTGCGATGCTAATCGTTTGATGCTTGCTTGCAGGGTGAGGAAAACTGTTTCCACGCAATCGTCGTGTATCTTCACGCTGTGAAGAAGATGAAGGCAGTACGTGCTTCTTTTCCACGATAGTTGTGGGAGTGTTGCAAACCTAACTTGTTGTTGTTCCCCTTGCAGGGCTACTTGGAGAGCATCAATCTACACCGGATCATTGAGCAAGTCTTTGATGTTTCCAAGTAATAGCACGAATGAATGCACTTCAGTGTGATGTGCGTTGAAGCTGCTGCTTGTACAAACGGATATGATACAATTTCACTGGATAATCTCCAAACTTACCGAACAGAGACATTCTTCGTGCAATCCTTTTCGTGGGCTCTGAGATTTTCTCGCGTCTTGAAGGTCTTTTGGCGTGTGGACGGGCAATACGAGCACGCATAAGGTCGCTCATTTTGATGGCGCCGCTGCCAGTGGCGCTTTAGCGTCTGCAAATTCCGCAAGCTTCTCCCTGTTGACTCAGCGTACTCGCACTGTTCCTCAGGGCAATACTTAGGCCCTACTGGAAGAGGGACCTGCTTCCCAGCCACCTCCGCCATTGACGCTTCTGGATGCTGCTTGCCGTGAAAAGTCAACTGGTAGAAATTGGCAAAGCGGTTGCGGCAAATGCAGCACTCAAATGGCTTGAAGCCGTCCCTAAGCATGTCCACAGGAACCGTCAGCGCGGGTACAGCATTCACAACCTCGTCTCTTTTGGCAGGCTTTGTCGGTGGCGGATGAGAGACCTGTCCACGTAGTCTCATAACTTCAGCTTGCAATCTCTCGATCTGATCCTGCTGCGCTCGAATCGTGTCTTGAAGATGCCTGCTCTCATCGGATACTGATGTTTCACCGCAGCGATCGCTTTCATCACCACCTGACTGTCGATAAACCGGATTTTCTCCAAGCCCCGACCGATCGATAACATTTCGAGCTGACCCCCGAGGCGAAAGAGAGGTAAGAGCGGACACAGCTTCCGCTGTACGGTGAGCAGCGTGTACCTTTAGATGAGCCATCAGAAGCTCACGCACGCGAAAGTGCTTTCCACATTCTTGGCAAGCGTGTACACTCTGCACTTGAGAGGAAACATTTGTATCGTCTCCCCCTGTCTCACTAGGAGCTGAACCTTGCCCTGTGGCGAGAGACGCCAGAGGAACGTGTGTGGAGCGATGAAAACGCATTGCGGCGCGAGACGCGTAACGCTTGGTACACCCAGGAACGCCGCAAACGTAAGGCTTCTCACCAGTGTGAACACGAATGTGCTCTTGTAGCGTGGATGCTCTGGCAAACAGCTTGTTGCAGGTTGGACAGCTCAGCTTCTTCTCGCCCGTGTGAACAACCGTGTGATCTCTCAAGTGAGCGCTGTCCGTGAACGACTTGCCGCAACCAGGATGCATACAAAGAAAATTGCGCATCCGCATTGCTCCAGGAACTCTTTTGCGCTTCCTGTTCTGCTGAACTGGAGCGGGATTTGATATGACTGTCGCTGACGGTGGGGGTGGAATCACTAATTGACGCGACATGGGCAATGGTAGCCCACTCATGGTCATGGAGCTGCCACCATTGGCATTCCCACTCTCCCCAGAAGCAGCATTCCGTCCTCCAAGGCTGCCAGTACTTTGTTCCATCCCCTGTGGTTGTGTAGTTTCAACCGCCTTGGTTCTAGTCGATGTAGCCGCACTGTTGCTATTGCTGTAATGGTAGTAGTGACTCCCAGCCTCAGATGCACTATCAGCAGCACTTAAGCCGGTTGCAGTCCCGGATCCAGCACTCGAATTGGTCAGCAACGCCCCCAACGGTGGCGGGGGCTGGTGCGTTGCTGCCGCGAGGTATCTGGGCGTCAGCGGGGACGGCGACCATCGCGGCAAAGGCACCGACCGGAAGCCCGCAGTTCCAGCAGTCGACGAAGATCCACAAGTCGCTCCAGAGGCGGCGCTGGACGCGTTGGACGGCGGCGGATACGCCCGCATAGGCTCCACATCTTCACGCCACACAAGCAAACATTTGCAGATCATTAGATCCCTCTTTTCATTGGAAACGATGAAGAAATGCACGTTGATGCGCCACCTTCGTGGGGAAAGGATGCGAGGCTGGGATTGGCCGGGAGGGCGCGTTCCCGCCCTCCTTGCGCTGGGAAGAGGCTGGCGGCACCTCGAGACGACGAGGAAGACGATGCGGGCGGCGTGGAGCCCGTCGGGGCCGCGTGGGCCGCGTGACGGGCGTCGAGCAGCGGCCTCTCCATGAGGTGGCCACGGAAGAAGTGATTGGACGGAACAGATGGAAAATTCTTGTAGGTTGATCTAGATATAGGATCTATGTAGGATGGGTTAGGACGGCCGACTAGAACTCGAGCTCCTTGAGCCCCAGCCACTTGGTCATGTACAGACACGAGCGCGGTGAGATGTCGTTGCCCTCCTGGCACTGGTCGAACACCTGAATCGCCAGCACGTTTCACGTCAGAAATGGCAGAAAATATGGTTGCGAATTTTGACGCACCGGACACACGCCGCACGGAGTCTCGGACAGGTAGTTGAACGTTGTGATCTGCTGCGAGACCTTGTACTTGACTTCGTGAGACGCCTGCAGGAGCGAGAACATTATCAGTGACGTGAGACAACTAGTTGATCGAAGACCTTCTCGACGACAGACGAATGCAGTTACGTACGCCAGGCGTGAGACGCACGGAGCGCACTTCCTCGACGCGACCGTCGTACATGAGCGTCTGGATGATGGAGCGGATCTCCTCCGGACCCAGCGCCACCTTGGAGATGCCCGAGGCGTGCACCTTGTCTGTGATCGCGTTCAACGTGCTCATGCCCGAGGCCTTGATCACTTCGTACACGAAAGTGCTGAGCGTGTCAATAAATACGTGGTCGAACTCCTGCTCATTGTACCAAGGGCCGCCCGTAATCTCCGTCGAAGGCACTGTACAATCGCCACACCAAACAAATCACCAGCATCAGCCCCACGATTCCTACATCCACCTTTCAGCTTCAAACCCCCAGCAACTGCAGCAGCACATTACCCAGATCGAACAGCATGTACAGCTTCTTGTTCTTGCTGCTGATGGACTTGACCGACTTGACGAGACGCCGCGTCTCCAGCAGCCGCAACGTCTTGGTCACGATTTGCTACACCACCAAAACCACCATCAGCTTCCAGCAGCACACAGCCCGCCCTCCTCTCGCACCTGCGGGATGTTGGTGTGCGACTTGATGTCCCTGGTCCAGATGCCCTTGTTGCCGGCGCGCTCGATCTCCTGCAGCACCAGCCGCTGCTCCAGCCTGCAGTGCACCACCACCGTCAGCTCTCAGCCCCGCGCGCCACCGCCGCCCGCAACGCACGTGAGTCCGCGAATGCGCTCGGCCTCCTCGGCGTCCACGATGCCGTAGGACAGCACGCTGCCCTTCTTGAAGATCTTGATCTTGCCCTCGCCCAGCAGCGCGTTGATGACGTCGGGCAGCTGCTCGTAGCCGCCGCCGCCCTCGGACTTGAAGTAGTCGCGCACCTCGGCGTCCGTCACGGGCTCTCGGTAGTTGCGCAGCAGCCCCAGGAACTTGGTCATGACGCTGGGCGCGCCGCCCTTGGGCGCGGAAGCGGTCGCCATGCTGCTCGGGCCAAAGACTGGTAGTGAGTGCCCAGCGCAATAATGGCTCAAGCGACACGGCCGCGGATTGGCGGAAAAGGGGAATACGATGCATCGATTGGCGGAAAAGACGGCTCTCTTGCTCGCCAACCAGTCAAAAGAGCCCATTGCCATTGCTGCCATTAGGGACTAGCGCCATGAAGTTCGCCTACCAGTTCCAGCACCTGTGCGGCAGCGTCTACTCGCAGGGCAACGTGATCTTCACGCCCGACGGAAACTCCGTGCTCAGTCCCGTCGGAAACCGCATCACGCAGTTCGACCTCGTCAAGTGCGTCGTCGGAATTCCGCGGCGATGAATTGGCATCTCGCTAACTTTTTTTTTCGTCCGGTTTTGTGTTTTTCTTGCAGCAACACATCGCGGACTTTCGCCTTCGAGGCGCGCAAGAATGTGGAGCGCGTTGCAGTGTCGCACGACTCGCGGCTGCTGCTGGCGGTGGATGAAGACGGTCGCTGTCTGCTGGTCAACTTGAAGCGCGGCGCGGTGCTCTACCGATTCCACTTTAAGCAGCCCGTGCAGGCGCTGAACTTCAGCCCCGATGACCGGTTCATTGCCGTTGCAGTCGGCAACAAGGTGCAGCTGTGGCGGACCCCGGGCCTCGTGCGCGAGTTCGCGCCGTTCGTGCTGCACCGCACGTACACTGGACACTATGGCACTATCGTGAGCGTGTCGTGGTCGCACGACTCCAAGTTCTTCGTTACTGGATCGGAGGACCTGTCGTCGCGTGTGTTCTCGGTGGGCAAATTCCCTGGATTCAAGCCGTTGACGCTTTCAGGACACCGCGACGTGGTTGTCGGCGCGTTCTTTGCGGAAGATGACAGATCGATTTTCACAGTTGCACGCGATGGTGGTGCTTACGAGTGGAAATACAAACTGCCAGATGTGGAGATGCTCGAACCTTCGTCGGATGAAAGTGACGAGGAAGAGAACGAGGAGGAGGAAGAAGAGAAGGACAGGCAGGAGAAGGAACAGAAGGACAAGGAGGCAGATAGTGAGAGCAGCGATGAGGATGAGGACAGCGAAACCGAGACTGCACGCAACAAGCGGAAGCGGAAATTGTCGGAAGTGCGTGGAGAACCTATTCCAGAGATTGCTCGTGCCACTAAATGGTACACGTGCCAGAAGCACGTGCTCAAGATGGACTTTGCTAAGGTGCTGTGCTGCACCTTCCACTCCTCCACGGGCATGCTGGTGGCTGGTTTCGGCAATGGTACCTTCGGCCTGTACGAGCTGCCCGCGTTTGTGAACATCCACACGCTTAGCGTCACGCAGAACCAGCTGGAGACTGTCGCTGTGAATGCCACCGGTGAGTGGTTGGCTTTTGCTTCGCGTAAACTTGGTCAACTGCTGGTCTGGGAGTGGCGCTCGGAGACGTACGTGTTGAAGCAGCAGGGACACTACTTTGACCTGAATGCCGCCAGCTACTCGCCTGATGGACGGCTGCTTGCCACTGGCGCCGACGATGCCAAGCTCAAGCTTTGGGACACGAACAGTGGCTTCTGCTATGTGACTTTCACGGAGCACTCTGCCCCCGTGACGGCTGTGCAATTCTCACCCTCAGGCCAGGCGGTTCTCAGTGCGTCTCTCGATGGTACTGTCCGCGCTTTTGACCTGAACCGATACAAGAACTTCCGCGTCCTTACCACGCCGGAGCCGACGCAGTTCCTCTCGCTTGCGCTTGACCCTAGTGGCCAGGTCGTGTGCGCGGGTTCGATGGACCCGTTCAACGTATACGTTTGGTCACTGCAGACTGGCCGACTCACAGATGTCCTCAGTGGTCACACAGGACCTGTGACTTCGCTGTCGTTTTCGCCTTCCTCTTCGGCCGAGCCGATTCTCGCGTCTGCTTCATGGGACCACACCGTGCGCTTGTGGAACCTGTTTGCTAGTAAGAAAAGCTTCATCGAGCCTCTTGCTCACCCCACGGATGTGCTAGCTGTGGCGTTCCGCCCGGATGGCAAACAGCTGGCTTCCACGACGCTCAACGGTGCTATTAACATTTGGGACGTCAAGGATGGTGAACAAGTAGGCACAATTGACGGGAAGCGTGATATTGCTGGTGGCCGCAAGGAGAATGACCGCATCACGGCAGCCAACAACCAAATGTCCAAGCACTTCACGAGCGTTTGCTATTCGGCTGATGGCTCGCTTCTTCTTGCTGGTGGACGCTCTAAGTTCGTGTGCATCTACGCAGTTGGGCCACAAATCTTGCTCAAGAAGTTTCAGATCTCGCACAACCTGTCACTCGACGGCATCTTGGATCAGCTGAACAACAAGAACATTACTGAGAGTGGCCTCAGCAAGGGCGAGCTGGACGCGCATCTTGATGATTCCGAGGCATCTGGCCGCAACCCTGGCAGCAATCTTGTAGGCGCCAAGCGTGCCGTAGACCCTGGCACCCGCCGTAAGAACATGGAGGTGCTGTCGAAGGCTGTTCTGTTTTCTCCTACTGGCCGTGCTTGGGCTGCTGCGACGACGGAAGGCCTTCTGATCTACGGCCTGGACGAGAGTCTGGCCTTTGACCCGTTTGAGCTGGACGAGGATATCACACCTGAAAACATCTCCAAGACGCTGGAACGCCGCGAATATGCTCGTGCCTTGGTGATGGCGCTGCACCTGAACGAGGAACCAATCATCGCTCGGTGTGTGGAAGGTGTGCCGCTGGCGAGCATCCCGCTCGTTGCGCAGACGCTTCGGGGAGAGATGTACCTGCAGCGTCTACTGCAGTTGCTCGCAAAGCGGATGGAGCGCAGCCCGCACCTCGAGTTCTACCTTCAATGGAGTCTTGCTGTGCTGAACACGCATGGCCAGACCCTACGCGACGACCCTGCTAGCAGTGCTACGTGCCTGCCCACCCTGCGATCACTGCAGAAGAGCATTGCTCGCCACCTCCAGGACCTTGCTAAGATGTACGTTATTCCTGCTTTCGATCCTATTGTTCCTACGCGTAGACTCACATATATGTTGCTTTCCTTTTTGTAGTTGCGATGACAACCAGTTTACCCTCAGCTACCTCAAGAACCTCAGCAAGATGCAGCAGACCCAATAGAGCGAGTAGTATGGCAGTGCGCCAGAAGGATCGCTGGCCATGGTTTAGAACAACCTGTTGATGACCATGGCATGGGATCGTAGTAATAAATAGACTCATTGTGTGCTTCTTGATGGTGATGTCGAAGTTAGTCTGTACACTCGGCTTGGTCCCTCTATAAACTCACTGTTCAAAAGCTCACTTGCTTGCAGAGCTCGTGCCGTTGGTTTCAACAGTCTCGCTGGTAGTACTATCAGCTCCATCGTTTGGAATCCACATCTTGATGTCACGATTAGAGCCCGACACCATCAGGTCACGCGTCGGATGAGCTGCGAGCGCGAGAACAGGGTGGTCATGGCCGGTCAACACGGAGCTCACCTCCTGCGTCCCCACATCCCACATGAAAATACGGTTGTCTTCAGATCCGCAGGCTACAACCGGTTGCTTAATCCACCGCTGTCCTAAGAAGGCGCACTGCATGCTGAACTTGCGATTAGCATGGCCAGTGTACGAGCGCACACAGATATCGCGCATGTAGTCCCACAGACGCACAGTTCCATCGAGCGTCGAGCTGAGCACGTAACGCCCGTTCGGCGAGAACCTTGCACTGCCCACGGGAGCTGCGGGCTCCGTGATAATCGTCCGCAGACACTGGCGCGACGCCACATCCCAGACCCGTACAAGTCCGTCGTATCCGCCCGTGACGAGCAGCGAGCCGTCCGTCGGGTGGAACTGCACACTCACCACGGGTTCTTGGTGTGCGCCGATAATGGCCACCGTCCTGCCGCTGCGTACGTCCCAGAGTCTCACGTTCTCGTCGTGAGAGCCGGTGGCCACGAGCGAGCCCTGCGGGTTGAAGGCCACGCAGCTCACGAAGCCCGTGTGCGACTCGACCGGCTCGGGCGCCACCACCGCCGCATTGAGCGGGTCTTCGTCCAGCCCCAAGCTGGCAGCGGAGCCTTCCAGCAGTGACAGCGGCGTGGTCAGTGCCGCGTCCAGGCTGCGGTGGGTGGCGCCCAGCGTGGCCAGCGTCTTGGCCGTCTCCACGTCCCAGAGCCGCGCCGTGCGGTCGTCCGAGGCGGACGCCAGGTGCCTCGAGTCGGGCGACCAGCAGGCCGCGGACACGCCGGCCTCGTGGCCGTACAGCGACGTCTTGGGCGGCGTCTCCAGCGCGTGCGCGGGCGTCAGGCGCCAGATCTTCACGGAGCAGTCGGCGGCTGCGCACGGAGAGCGTTAGCGGCGTAGAACGCGCGGTAGAACGAGCGGTAGGGCGCCACACGCACAGGACGAGGCCAGCAGCTGCTCGTCCGGGGAGAACGAGAGGCTGGAGATGGGCTTGGCATGCGCAGGCAGCGTCTGCCGCGCGCGCCAAGCGGCGGTCGGCGTCGTCATGGTGGCAGGTTGCAAGATGGCCTTAACGGATGTAAAATAGCAGTTAAGAACAAGCTATGTGGTTTTAAAGGGAGGTATAGTGGATTGTAGAGGTTTACGTGGCGTGTTGCCTTCGAGAAGGTATTTGTTGATACGGCGACGATGGCCGAGTCCGAGTCGCGCTTCGAGGTGCTGGAGGAGGAGACGCACTACCCCGCGACGCACCCCAAGAGCGCGGAGAGCGCGGAGAAGGCGCAGGACGAGACGAAGGAGGAGGAGACGCTGGAGCAGCAGCTGGAGCGGCTGGTGCTCAGCGCGAAGAAGGACGAGAGCGAGGAGGGAGAAGACGCCAAAGATGCCGGCGACAACGTCAAGAAGGCGTCGGCAGCTAAAGAGCTCGGCAACAAGTGGGTGGAGACGCTTTTTCGTCATTAGATTTAGTTTCAGAGGTTGTGATCATAGCTTTTTCGCGCTTTAGATTCTTCTCTCGCGGCAGCTTCTTGGACGCCATCGAGTGCTACACGACGGCACTAAAGCTCTGCCCCGCGGACGAGGAGTACGCGTACAATAGGGTACGTTGTGAGATCGGTTTGAGTAATAGTTGGAGATGATGGCTAACGGGTGCAATTGCATTGCAGGCCGTGTACTTTAGCAACCGCGCGGCGTGTCTGCTGCGGCTCGGGCGGACGGAAGAGTCGGTGGACGACTGCACCCAGGCGGTGACGCTGTCTCCGACGTACGTAAAAGCTCTGCTGCGGCGAGCAGAGGCGCTCGAGAAACTGGACAAGTTGGAGGAGGCTCTGGCGGATTACGATGCCGTGCTGAAGATCGACCCGACGGTGCGCACCGCGGTGAAGGGCCATGAACGGCTGCAGAAGATTGTACACGAGCGGCAGGAAAAGATGAAGGCCGAGATGCTAGATAAGCTCAAGGGCTTTGGCAACACGATCCTAGGCAAGTTTGGACTGAGCACGGACAACTTTCAGATGGTCCAGGATCCCGCCACGGGGTCGTACAGCATCAACTTCCAGCAGAACCCAGGACAGCCAGGACAGCCGCAGCAGAAGTAGAACTATGGAAGATGCAAACGACGCAGCAAGTTCTAGCGTGCACACAAGTAGTGTCTGTAAAGCACATTGATTTGCACTCCCAATATCTGGTTTGGTTGCATACAGCAGCGTCTACTTCTTCTTGCCCTTCTTTCCTCCCTTCTTGCCTCCACCCCCTTTCTTGCTCTTGGCTACCATCTTGGCGTATTCTCGACGGCATAACACACCACGATAGACTTTTTGGATGCAAGTAGCTGCGTTGTAGATCATCTATCGACATTTTCAGCAATGTCATCAGCAACGAGGAGAAACACACCATCGCATACTTAAAATTCGCACGCCAACGAACCAGTTGCTTCTCGCGCTCCCGTGCTCGAATCTCCTCCAAGACTCGCTCCTCAGCATCGATGCGAGATTGCTCCTCGTCAATCTGAAAATGACATAGCACGTGATGTTACAATTCATCATGAAAGTAGCAAAAATAAGAATACTAGCCTTGAGGAAATGTTCATTGAACTGCTCGCACTGCTCGCGTTCTTTCCGGAACGTCTCCTCTAGCGTTCTTAGTTCACTCTCCATAGTTTCCATCTCACTATCGAATTTTTCCACAACAGCAGCAACCTCCGCAGCCATCTTACACTTCTTTTTTCGGAGTCCGTCTTCTTCTTCTTGATGCTCTTGTGCCATTTTCGCGGCTCGCACTTCTAAGGCAGACGCTTGGTCAAGCAACAATTTCATCTCTTCCGAATGTTGGTCGTGCGCCTTAGCTTGTGCTTCCTTCAGATCTGTCTCAATCATCATGAGCTCATGCGAAGCAGTCTATTCGAACAGAATAACATGTCATGAATCATAAAAGAATAGCAACACTACACAATTTGCAAAACCCCGGTACCTGGTTGATGGTGTGCAGTTCTGTGCGCAGCTTTTGCACTTGTGCATCCAGTAGGGCCACCTCTTCTTCCTTAGTCTTCCGCATCTCTGTTAGTTTCTCTCGAATCGCTAAACGTTCGTCTTCAGCCTGCTTCATGCGACTTTCAGCCACAGCCATAAGCTCCTTCTTGGACTTGGCATCCTCCAGTGTCTTGTCCAATTGAGCGTGCGTAAGGTCGGTGAGCTCGGACAGTGCTTTCACCAACATCTGCAAGTCCTCCGAGCGGTCATGGGCCGTTGTGCCCTTATGATACAGCACTTCAACGGCCACGGGATTCTCACGTAGATCTCGACACAGCGCGCGTGCAGTCACGCGAACTTGGTCGGCGATATCGTCTTGACGACTGTCCATGGCCTGGGTCGCCTGCAGATAGAGCTGTTCCCAGCGCCAATGCTCCCGCAGGAGTTCGGCCGAATTAAAGCATCGACTTTCTCGCAAAGCGTCCAGTAACGATGTCTGCGGCTCAAGAGGCACGTAGGTGAGGTAGTTGAGGCGGTCGAGCAAGTCGCCCATGACCGCCATCATGCGCTGCGACTCTACATTCGTCAACTTCTGCATCGCAGCACGAGGTGCAGCTCCACAGCAGAATCGAAAATGGTTTCCATGAAGAGACGCGAACTAAACCAGGCACGAAATGGCAGGCTTGATGAAGGGTATGCAACATAAATTTTATTTCATCGTTCTCTGCTTAGAGGATTTTGTTTTTTAATGATCTCGTATGCTCTAATGTTTGGCTGACTTTCAATTGTGTGTCAACCTTTTTGGGATATTTTTTATTGTACGGCTTGGATTGTGGACTGCTTCGCGGTGCTGTCAATCTTGAGGCCGCGGACGACTTTGAAGTAGAAGAATCTCCATCTCTTGAAATCGCAAGTGACATGTCGTTTAACCTTGAATTGCTTGTAGACCAGCTTCTGTAGCACCTTGTGCCACACTGAAAGCACTCGATTCACTAGTTCAGTGACAAACTTGCTAAACTAATGAGATCGTTTGCTAATAGAGTAACAGTGGATGAAGCATGACGCTGAATAAACAAAGTTGTCAGTGAACTATAATTTATTTATTTTATATGCCACAACCGACATCGTACATATGAAAGCCACTGATCCATGTCTTGGGGACTGTTGCGGGTCAACGCAATCGCCAGTGACTCTCTTGCAACGAGAGATGAAACATTGACCCATAAATAATATTAGCAAGGCAAGCAGAGCAGGGAAATCGGCAAGCGAGGGAATCTTGCAATCTTACGAGTCTTCAACCATTCCACAATAAGGTACGATCAACGAAAGTGGTATCGTGCGTGCAGCTGGCCAATCTTCAACGTCGATTAAAAGCTCGCTGCCCGACGTACTTCAGCCATTGGGACATGATCGAAGGCGAACATATTGAAACGTTCCGAGCACTGTGAATTCCGAAGCGCAACTAAACGGACTTGATAGTGTATCCGCAGTATCAGACATGTGTTGCATTCGTGAGTGGGGAAAGAGGCCTCAGCAGAACAGCCTTGGAAACCACTCCACCAGCTTGAGCACATGTGGACACTTTGTCTCTTGACAGTTGTACGCAGTGGCGCAGAGAACTAACTTTTTACAATTGGCAACGAAGGTTTATTCGATTAAGACTTGAATGTTTTAGCCTTGGAGTTGCACGCAGCGAATCGGTTAAAGTAAACAAAACCAGCTAACGAAAAAAAAATGAAATATACTTCAAAGCTCAAGCGCTCTTTAAAGAAAAGGAGTTTCTACGGTGCCGCGAGAATTGTGGCACTGTGGCGGTTAGCTCCGTTGTAGTGACTTTCAGTTCCAATTGTATTCACAAATACTGAAGCTACATGCATCTGACAATTTCGGTGAAGCCCTGCCCTCGAAGTACAGTATGTGCGGTAAGCTGACAGTAAAATCACACATGTCTACGGACAATCCTTATGTTGACCGCAAAAAATACAGCATGTGTAGCCGTCGTGCCTCGAAGGCTAATGAAGTCCAGCAGATCAACAGATTGTCGTACGAACGTCAAACATCAACTCACAGATTAATCAGGAGAGCCAGAAGGGGAGGCTCACCTTTGGGATAGGCTTTCATACGGTGGTCTTGCACGAGTCGTCCTCTTGCTTAGTACGTACGGTAACATTCCCAGTTTTGCCGCGGAGAGCTCAAAGCCCGGAGTGTAACGAACCGCAGGGACTAGCGGTACACGCAGCAACAGCACCCGCATCTGAGCTCGGTATCGACATGGTGACCAAAAGAGCTCTCGTCACCGGTGTCGTGGTGATCATCGCGGTCATCGGCGTCATCATCGGTGTAATGGTGGTCCGACAGGGAGGTGACTCGGCCAGCGAGTCCTCGGCCACTTCGAGCTCCGGTTCGGGCTCCAGCCTGACCGACAGCAGCACTAGCGGTGGCTCGATTAATAACTCAACCAGCAGCAAGCGCACTACTTCCAGGAAAACTAACAGCACCAGCTCTGCAGCCAGCTCAATAACGTCTGACCCAACTTCCGGTACGAGTTCTATCTCCAAATTGACGATAAGGCCTTTGCTAACATTTATGCCGCTCTGTATGCAAACTAGCAAAGTTCACACTCTCTGCTTTCGCCGTTGGCGACTGGGGAACGACGATTTACCAGGACTCCTGCTGCACGCGTTCGGACACGTACACCAACTTCGATATCGTCGCCGAAGATGTGGTAGCCAGCCTCATGAACACGCAGGCAGCCAACGGTGACATCAAGCCTAAGGCCATCCTCGGACACGGTGACAACTTCTACTGGACGGGCATCAACAGCGAGGAAGGACGCGATTCTCGCTTCACTACTACCTTTGAGAAAAAGTTCGATGGAGAGAACATTGCAAACATTCCATTTGTAAATGTGGTAGGAAACCACGACTACGGTGGTGGTAGTTTCATTTGCTCGGACGGCGACGAAAACGCCAAGTGCAGCAGTGCTGACGACCTTGTCGCTGCTTTGGAGAACAAGTTCAAATGGCAGCAAGAGTACACGAGCCCCAACGACAACCGCTGGGTCCTGAAGGACCACTTCTACGTCTACTCGATTGAAGACGAGGACTCGGGCATCAGCATTGACATTTTTAACGTTGACTCGGGAGATGCCGACGTGCACGCTGCTCTACAGGTGTGCTGCCAGTGCTTTGCCTACTCCGAGGGTGACGATGAGTCGTGCGAAGGTGTTGCCCGTGGGCACGAATTCTGCGCTGGTGGTGACACGGACATGTACGACGCGTGCTTTGCCAAATTCACCGAGTGGAGTGATGATTCGCGCAAGCAGCTCGCCGAGAAGGTGGCAACGTCGACTGCGACGTGGAAGATCGTGAATAGCCACTACAGCCCCAGTGTGCACTACGACGAGACTGGCATGAAAGAATGGTTTGACATCCTGGAGGGCTCAGGCATTCATGCATGGGTGTACGGCCACACACACGGAGAGAAGCACGACTACTCGGAGTCACTTGGCGTGCACTTTGTGGAGAACGGCGCTGGCGGTGGTATCCAGAAGGAGTCCGCCAGTGGCCTCACGACATTCGCTGCCGAGTATGTCAGCAACATCTGGACGTACACGGGCGACGAGTATGGCTTTTTCTCGCTGGAGGCCTCTGAGGAGTGGCTGAAGGTGCAGTACCACACTGCTGACGACTCGTGGTCCTTCGGGTCGAAGATGGAGGATACGACCATCGGTGGTGTGAAGACGAAGCACTGCTGGTACATTCCGGCTGATGGCTCGGAAGGCAAGGAGTGCACGTCGTAATTTAGCCTTTTACACTTGTAAGTCAGAGCTGTCAATAATGGATTGTACAGCTTTCTTCGTCTGACTAGACCACGGTATTCATTTGCGTTTTCCGCTTTGCAAGAGCTAGCCCTACTTCGATTCTTTGTTTCAACGAGTTCGAGTACTTTGCTACGAAATAGATTTTTATATTGGCTTGCACTGATAGCAACACTTCGCGTAGACTTCACGATTCAGGGTTTTCAAGGTAGTGTACAGTAGCTAAGGTAGCTAGATCAAATCAAAACGTAAAGGGGATAAAAAATGAGATATTCTGGTTTGGGGAAACTTGGGGTTCAACCTGGCTGGAAATTCGAATTGATCATGGAGTCATAACAAGATTCTCAGCCACGCCACAGCAATCTGTCGCATTATCACGATGAGAGCATCGTCTTCGATGTACAGTTCTAAGGAACTGCGCTTTTCGTTCTTTTACCGTGGAGGAGAAAGAAGGTTCTTTCCTCGCGGCTGATCCCGCATTGCGTGGATCTTGTTGCGAACGTCATCACAGTTGTTAGCACCAGCAGATGACCGTGGGGTCCTGTCTTAAAACTTGAAAGTAAGAATTCTCTTGTACACCACGAGTTGTTGTTTCTACCAGCTGGTCGTATAGTTTTTTGTTCTGAGCACGACTTCAATAGCAAGGAAGTGGGGATATTAGAGTTTATACCAAAAGTTGCGTGTGCTACAGGCAGCCCTTTTCGTTGAATTAGTCTGTCCAGTCAGCTAGAAGTATTTTTTTTTGCAGCGAGTCAAGCCTCCCAGGATGAAAAGTAATAGCAATGAATTGGAACTACACTTGCGTTTATGAAAATAAAGTCCGACTACTTGATGGAGGTGGTGTTCACTGCTACAGGATGGCGTTCCCATCGAGCGATGCCCGTAAAAGGAAAGCTGTAGAACACTTCAACGACCATAATCTGCGCGAATAAACAGCGATTATTTTCCAGATGTACCGGAGCACACTTTGATTAAAGCAGAATCACAAAGTTGCTCTAGTAGCCTAGAAGATAAGACAGTGAGACTTGGAATACTTCGAGGTACTAGTTTCACTGGCCTTGGAGAGCCATGAAGAATTTGAGTATTTTGCATTAAGCTTATAAAAGTGCTTGCTGTGCCATTTAATAAGCGAGAGCTTCAGTAGTCTGTCTCAACGGCCTGATACCCATACGCTGCACTTGGAACTGGGTACCCCGCAATTTGTTTCAAGTGCAACGTCTAGCTTCTTTCTGCCTATTTTCTGAAGTCTCGTCACTTGGAAAACTATTCCGTCACACTCACGCAGGCCACGTATACCTAGTGGAACCTACCGCTTCCTATAGGCTAGTCTACAGCAGTTATTTCGTATACATCCATCAAGCCGACAGAGCCACACGTCGACCCCGCTCCAGTCACTTCAACATGCCCCAATCCAAGCGTCAGTGGAAACGCCCAAAGTACCGTAAATTCGGTCGTTTGGTGTTCGAGCACACCAGCCTGACGCGCCATACTGGGCGCAAGTGCTTTCTGCCTCGTCCCATCTTTTTCTGCATCCCAGCTGCGCTTAGATCGGGCTGCCGCGCCGGCCCCAATCTCTGGTTCACTCTTGAAAAAGCCAGCAAAGCCTCAGGAGCTCTCGCCATACTCAGGCCCAGTCACTTTGACCAGCTAGCAGCAGACCAGAATGCGCGTGGCCCTCTCCCTCCTCGTGGCGTCCCCGGCGCTCGCCGCCGCCCGCAACGTGGTGACCATCGGCATGACCGGCGGCTGGCACGCCGCCAACGTGACGGAAGACAACACGCAGCTGCTGGCCGACGCGCTGAGCGGCAGCAGCTACGCCAAGTCCGTGGGCGACACGCGCGTGTGCTACTCGGAGGTGGCGTCGCTGGAGACGCAGGTGGTGGCCGGCACCAACTACCGCTTCACCATCGACGGCTGCGCCGTCACGGACTCGGACGGCGAGTGCTCCAAGTCCACGCTGAAGGCCTGCGAGCCCGCGCAGTTCGTGGTGCAGATCTTCGAGCAGACGTGGACCCAGACGCTCAAGGTCACCAGCATCAAGCAGGTGGAGAGCGCCACTAGCGCCGAGGCCAGCAGTGACAGCGACAGTGGCAGCGACGACGACACGGTGCAGCAGGGCACGCAGCAGAGTACGTAAAGTGGCTCTTGTTGTTGTTGATTGTAGGAAGAGAGACATGCATAAAGCAAAGAGCAATTGAACTTCCTTTATTTTCGAAAGCAGAGTTGTTAACATTTGTGTGGTGCGTGCTCGTGTGTTGGTATAGTCGTGGAGAGGAAGGCGGCGGGACTGTCGGAAGACGAGAAGAAGGCGGTGGACGCCTGGATTCAAGACAACGGACTCAACCAGTACGGCGATGCCGCTACCAGGATGTACACTGGCGGCACGCCGCTGTTCGATGAGAACACGGGCACAACGACTGACCGCTACGACTACATCTTGAGTCAACACCCGGACCGCCCGTGGCAGCGGGAAGCGGAGACAGCGACGCTGTTTGCAGCGGACGACGCTGCAGTTGAGAAGGCTGCCGCGGATGAGACTCAAGGAGGAGGTTCCGTTGCGGGCGTGTTTGCGATGCTCGGTGTGTTCACGGTGGTGCTGGCGGGTGTGGCTGTGCTCAAGATGCACCAAGGACGCCGCGAGCGCTTCCGCTACAACCCCATCCACAGCCGTGAGCAGTAAGCCGGCAACATCGACATCGGGCCGACAACGAAGCAGGGAGGAAGCAGCGTGTATGTGTTGCGCAATATGAGCGGTTGTCATTTCTTTTTACGGTTAGGTTCGTGCATTTCATGTTGGAGCGCGTCCACAAGTTGTCGCCCTTGGACCGAAGCCTTGGCCGACGATATTAGCCGCGTGGGGCCAGACAATATGATGGTGATGACAGCTTCAGTCGCACAGCTCAGGTCAGGGTGGCGTCTCGTTCATCGAAATAAAGAGCTCTCAAAGCTCGCAGGCATGCCAACGCTCGATGAGACCAAACAGACCGTAGCAGCACTTCAACGTTGAAAAACGAACGAAAGGCGAACTGCGCAAGAATGAAGCCACCATCGCATCGCGCGGACAACTAATCGATCGCTGTTCGCGGCATGTGCAGCGACTACCGTTAGAATGAGTTGAGTTAAGCAAAACGAAGGCCAGCAGCAAATGTGGTCGGCACGAGCGTTGGATCCCGTCATGGTATATCGCCGCCTGTCCGTTAGAGTCGAAGAGACGCAACTTCTTCCCCGCTGCGTGCTGCTCACCGCCTTCTTCTCACCGCCAGCGCTGCGTGCCTGCGCATTACGAACGAGGCCGGCAGCAAGACAAGCGCCACAACCAAGTTTAAGCTAGGTAGCACACGTGAGCCACTTCGAGGGTCGGATCGAGCATCGAGACGCTAGTTTTGCTGTGAGTTTTGCTTTAGGATGGATGACCAAATGCCAGTCCTAGACCCTGCGACTTCGTCCGGAGTACAAGATCACAATCGCTGTGATGGAGAGAGCTCCAGCTCAGCCGATACGGATCATACCGATGTAGATACTGTTGATGCCGCTGGAGACACTGCCGCAATCGATGGAGACACCACGTCGAACGATGAGCCCGGTGACACCGCATCCGAGCTGGGTTCAGGTAGTGGGTCGTGGATGTTCGACACGATGGCAGGGGCTTGGTCGTTCGTGCCGTTAACACAGCAAGCAGCTCAGATTGCTCTCGATGCTGTGCGCTATCGACGCAACTACGCTCGCTCGGTGACTACGCGAATTTGTCTCCACTACATTAACACCATTCGTGCACGGGTGAGCTCTGGTGTTACGAACTTTCTCATCTCTGTCGACGGCTGCGAAAGCTCTCAAGTAGAGCCAACAGGCCGCTGCGATATCTGGTACTGCAGACCGTACACGTACGAGCTGCAGTTGACCCAGAAAGCTGCTGGTAGTGATGTGTTCACGGTGCAGTCTATCTTCAAGACGGTGGATCAGAAATCTTTGGATGAGCTCCGTGAGGACAGCAATCTCGACTTTGCTACTGCACCGGATGCAGTCGCAGGTACCGGAGGAGACTCAGTTATCAAGCAGGCAGACACCCCTGTTGAGACCGAGCAGCCTGTAGTGCGGCAATACGCTGATGATGACTGGCTGCAGGGGTCTAGCTTCATGGATAGCGAGCAACCTATTGCATGGACTAGCGACGTAAACACATTTGGGGAAACACAAGCGACTGCATCGCAGCAAGTGACTGCCGAGCCATTGTCGCTCAGGGCTGAACCTGTGTCCGTGTCTAATTCCGAAACGGAGACAGCTCCTGCTATTGGATCCGGCACTCCAGGGTCTGCGGCTGTTGCTATCATCGGAATCGCGACGGTGTCGGTGTCGACAATTGCATTCGTGGCTGCTTTTGCCATGGGTCGGTGGCGCGCGCGCGCACGTGCGAATGCAGCGAAACTAGCATCGAACCAAGAGTACTCGCCGTTGCGTGGTACACTGAATACAGCCGAAAACACGATTTCTATGACCAGTAGGGATAGCTTGGGCATAGCAGACGCCAAAGCCGACGTTGACGAGGTGGAGTACTTCAGTTAAGGGCTGTTCGTAAGTCGTCCTGCGCGTGTATTGCTTTTACTGGGGTAGGAAGCAACGAAGTGCTTACAGCACAGCGCGCTTTCGGCCCTTGTACTATTGTGTCGTGACGCTGTGATGGTTGCGGGCGTTGATTGCTTGAGCGAAGGTTGTTGATGCAGGCGATCGCTTCAGATGGCGATGGGGCTGGACCACGAAGAATCAAAGCTGCCTACAAGTAAATCTGCGATGAGTAGGAAAAAGTTGATGGAAGGTCGAGGCTGATCGAAGCGCAACGACGTGTAGAGGCCACAACAACTACGATTCGAGGTTGAATACGAACTGTTCATGGGCATCCAAAATTCCGGACGAGCTTTTCTCGTGAGGACGTCGTTGTCAGAGTGTGTGCCTGCTTCAGAATAGTGTGCGAATATGGCGGTGTCAAGGGCAACTCCGCCTTATACGTTGCGTTCACTGTACGACGTACTGGGCTGGATGTGGCTCTCGACGTGCTGATGAGACGGCAAGTAACCAATATGCTTATACCGTTGACGTGAAGTACTGCGCTCGCACGACAACTATCACTAGTGTCTTTGAATTCGGATCACATTCGAACAGGAGATACTCGAATGCACGTTCCTTCAGCCTTTCCTTCGCGTAGCCCTAGTTCCTGACTTCATTCAAGTAAATATCATCAAGTCTAATAGGTAAAAACAAATCTCCTCTAAGCCCAGCTTGCACTTAGACGCAGCATAATCTGGAGATGTTGCTCTCGTCTGAGCTGCCCATATTGAGACTCTGAACTCTCATATCCTCTTTATTCGCGTTGAAAGCGTAGCCCTGCGCGTTGAGGCCAGTCCAGAACTCCTTGATCTTTTCCTGGACCGTCGTGTGACTGAAGCTGTTTATCATCGTGTCGGATTTTTCCCTCTCCGCTTTGGACTTGTCCGTGGTATCGAACCACTTGCTCAGCGATGGGACTTCCACTGTACCATCTTGCAAGGGCACGGTGGTGTAAGGACCGAAGCGTGACCGAAGTCCTGAGCTCGGGGTTATGCCCTGCATGGCATTTTCATTCAGGACGACATGCACGCGAAAAAGCGATGCTCTTAAGACAGCTTTGTGGTGGTTTTCATGGCGAGGTTGGCTCGTGCTTATCTTCTGGACTGCAAATGCGAAAATGGATCTGCTGTGATTGCTGCTAAAGGCCACGAATTTAATAATGGCTCGGTTCCATCCATAAAAGTCGATTCTTAAAAGAAGCAAATGGAGAATAGCTATAAGCTGCTGTTTCCTATCAGTAACCCTTATTGTGCTAGCAGAGTTATGGCGTAGTGCTTTCGCTATAATTTATTTTATGTTACAAAACCATTTGGCGACTGCGGAATGATATCCACTACAAGGCTACCACAGCTAAATCGTCAATATTCCAACGGTAATGACTTCCTTTGAGATGCATTGCCAACGCATTTACCAGCCGATCCGTCGAACCTTGCAGGACTGATCTGTGAACTGGATTTTGACTCTACGGTAAACATTGCTGAATAAATATAAAAAAAATGAACCACCTCTAGAATGCATGAGGAAGAATGACACGTCGGCCAATTCGCCTCACAAGTCTGCTCGTGGCAAGGAAATGTTGTGGAGAAGCTCATCTACGCTGGGCAAGAACTGTGGAGAAGAACAACGTGCGACGAAGACCAAAATCCAAGGGTTTTACTTGTTCAAGTTTTGAATCTTCTCCAAGCGAGCGCGAGCTGGAAACAGACACGGCGTCAAAACCGAAGCTTGGACTGTGTTTGTAACGGCACTAAACACAACGCACAATCGTTGTCCGCTCTTATTGTATTGACTACGACAGTTCAAGTCCAGGTTTGTACGAGTAATCTACGACTACGACTTGTACAAGCGAACTCATAGCATGCAGACAACTAAAACTAAAAGTCATGCAGCTACACTAATGGAGTCGCTACTTCAACTGTGTAAAAAAACTGAAAATGACGAAGATCATGGCTGAAGATAAGTAATCAGACCACGTAAACATGTTTTCCACTTTGCAGGTGATCCCGATAGTAATACCTGCGATGAAGAACTTCCAGGTGACAAGGAATACGACTACAAGCAGCGATAGCATGAAGCTTTTAAAGCAGTTGGCACTGTTTCGTTTAGCTTCGCTCCTATTAGCAAATTCTGTAGGTGTTCCGGAGCCTATGCTGTCGGTACTAGGAAGTATTACCTGTATGAACAGGTCGTGAGGCCATACGTGTGAAGTTAAGGGTCCTATCATCATTCTCTTTGCCGCTGTTCCGATCCAATTTAGTGCCTTTCTCATTAATTTTGAGATATGCTGCGAATATGTTGCTCGAACATGTCGTAGAGCTTATCCAACATCCACCCGAAATTGATCACGAAAGAGCTTCTACTGCACTTGTAGTTAGCCCCAATAGGCGTACAGCTGTGGCATGTTCTTGCTTGCGTTTTCCGTCCCATGATGCCTACGCGAATCACAGCAATCAGCAGCAGAAGCAACAGCATGTCTTTTGAATTTGAATTTGTTGCCGTTTGGTCGGCTACCTACAACCAAAGACGCCTACGAGCTCGGTATCCAGTGATACGCACCCGCAGCACGCCTTAATAGTATGTCTGACAAAAGAGAGGAACTCGCCGAGCTACGGTCAATTTGCCTTAAAGTTGTGAAATGATCGCAAAAAAATGCTTTTCCGCGTGCGAGCACGATCCATGCAAAATTGATATTTTGACGATAGCGTAATTCTGGCCGCAGTGGAAAATCACGATTTTGCCATAATGACACTGCGCGAACACGGCATAAGTTTTTCTTTGGTAGTCACACACACACACACACACACACACACCGTTGGTGTTCGTTGTATTAAATTAACTCTACTCAAAGCGAAAACTATCGATGAATTCTGCAGGATTTTGCAGTATTTCAGGCTGCTGTAGCGAGGCAAAGGACGCAGCCGCCTCCAGTTCCTTTGCCCCAAAAGGCTATAACCAAAAGTAGTACACATAGTAGTGGCTTTCCAACGAAAGTAGAATCCTCTATTTGGTTTGAACAGGATGGTCCAGGTAAGATCCTCGTTTCTTGCAACAAACACATCCTACTTGTTCATCTTCTTCTTTTCGTCGTGTACGTAATTGAGGTAATCCCGGTACTTTTGGTCCTTTTCGCTCATCAGGAACTGATGCAATCCCTTTCCAGAATGCTCGACCTCGTCCATCTTGCGGGCGATACCCAACTTCTCCGCGTATTGTCTTACTGATACGATCTTTCCTCAGAGTCTTCACCGTGGGTTCTCAATAGCCTCTGACTCGAGTTGCCCAGAGAGGCTACCTTGGCAATCCTGGCCATGTGGGGCTCTGTAGCCGCTGCAAGCGCATAGCTGGAAACCAGAAAGGTGGCTGCAATCACCACAAAGATAAGAGAGGCGCATTGGTATGGGGGTCGTTGGTCTTGAAGGCAAAAAGCAAAGTGAGAAGCTCGCTATCGCTTAAAAAGGCATCGCTACAAACCGCAGAGCGGAAAGCCTTTTTCGCGGAGAACATGCGGAATCTAGTTCATGCTGAGCCGTGCTCTTGTTGCCATGGTTCAATATAAGCAAAAAATGAATTGGAATTTTGTACAGCACTGTGCAGGATAAGCAAGTTTACTGTATGTACAGTCATCCTGCAACAGTCAACACTCAAGGCGCAGATAGAAGTTTTACCTTCACACCGTAAGTCAAACAAGCATTTTATGATAGATTACTGTATGCAATGACATGCAATAATCGTATAGCAATCACAGACCATTCGCCTACCATGATTGTATTGTTTCACAAGGTTGAATTAGTGGTCCACAATGCTTCATGCTGTTACTGTATCTATGTATGTGGACGCGTTTCGCGTGCCGTCTTGCCACCTCAGTGGCTCAACTTCCGGATCATGCTGCTGCTGTATGTGAAATGTATTTCGGTTTAGCTACAGACAAAGAGTAATACAGATTTGACAAATTGGTGGAGTTACAATCTGTGGGCACTACTATACACTGTTGAGTACTCATGCTAAGCGATCTCCTTACCGTACCTCACAAAAGAAATGCTTCCAAGTAAAGTGCCAATCCGCCAAATCGATACCATTTATTCTGAAATTTCACTATTTCTTAACACGAAGAAAGCGATGTTGAAATCAAGTCTGGCAATAAATTTCCATACAACACCCCTATTTCTTCATTTTGCAGGAATGATGAAGAAAGTCATCATGCGTGATAGCTTAAAAGCAAGTTGGATTAAGGCTCAGGAAACCGTTCAAAGAAAAACGCTCGATCGTTACAATCGATTCCATTGGTACAATCGACATAGTGTCGAGTACATGTTTAGCAACTCAGATGAAATGCTCGTCGGTCAAACAAAGAACGTTTTCAAGAGCCTTTAAGCCAACTACAAGAATGCGATATATACAGCTCTCTTCTCTATAGTCAAACGGCTGAAGCGCTCGAGTAGGAAGCTCATTTGCATTTTGAAATTTCGTTGCTAAATCTTGACAGGAAGAGAGCGGAATGGCTAGATAAGAGCAGCTCTTAGCGTTAAGAAAAATGCCATTCATGATTTCTCAAAATCAGTTCTTTTGTGAGGTACGGTATTTGCTTCTCATTTGTCTACCGTTTTAGTATTTGGGGATAGCGATCATCAAGGTAAGCTTATCAAAAGCACAATGAGCTGGTTGCTAATGATGCGGGCAAGTCTTCACGACTTTGTGAGCCATGCTAAGTATGAACACGCACCACGTCAAACTCCACTTAGTTTATTGGTATGTTGACAGATCGCATCCGTCCGGGTCTTGTGACTATATAATCTTATCAAAATACACTGGGATAAGAAACACTTTAGTGCAGCCCAACAAGGTCCCCAGAAGCTTTGATTCGACATGCTGGCCACTCCGGTATAGTACCGGTGCCAACTAGAAGCTACAGAATGGTGGAAATAGGCGTAGAAGAAGGACCCAACTCTCGAAGTGCGATTAGCCCATTGATCAGTCAAGCAAACGTACAGAAGTTTTCTTTTCAGAGCTCTCATTTACACATTTACACAAGATCGTAAAGCTCTTCAATGACTCACTGCATGCATTGGAAGACAAGATTTGGAGCAGAGGATGCTCGTTATGGGAAGATGTAATTTAGTCCTGGTCTCATCAGCACAGAGCAGGCAACATGATATACGAATTAATAAGTTCCTATTAGCGCAGACTTTCTACCGAAACTGCTCAGACTTTTGACGGCACCGATGAGACACAGCCTACCTTCCTTTCATCTTCCTATCCCGCCCCACGTAGCCCTAGGTTATTGAGTACATTTCAGTCTGCACCTTGCAGACGAACGTGCAGACAATCAAAATATGCCATTCCAAAAGCCGCAGACCCTTTGCGAGGATTCTCCACCGTCCATCGCTCAATGCCTATTCACCAAGATCCTTTTTCATTTGGCTTTACAAAGACAGATTGACAACGCATTCCTCGTGTTCGCCTTTCTGATGACTTCTAGCTCCGTTGACGTTGCTAGTACAGTCGACACCAAGAACACGACACCAATGTCTCTCATTATTGACAACATGCAGCTCGATGAAGACGCGACGGCAGCCAATGGAGCCTGGATGTTTGTACCGTTAATTCAAGAGACAGCTCAGATTGCTCTGACTGCCGTGAGCTATTCTCACAACTACGCCCGCACTGTGACTTCACGATTGTGTCTACACTATATCAACACAATCCGAAAGCGAGTGAGCCGTACCAGTATTACGAGCTTACTCTACTCTGTTGATGGATGTGAGAGCTCAGAAGTGTCAGAACTAGGTCGCTGCGATATCTGGTACTGCAGACCGTACACGTACGAGCTGCAGTTGACCCAAAAAACTGCTGGCAGTGACATGTTCACCGTGCAGTCGATTTACAAAGCGGTGGATCAGAAATCTTTGGATGAACTCCGTGAGGACAGCAATTTGGACTTTTCTACTAGGCCAGAAGGAGCCGTAGAAACAGAGGAAGAAGCAGCCTTTCAACCGGAGGAGACCTCAATTGAAGCAGAGTCAGTATCTTGGCAAATATCTGGTGAGGGAGTGCAAGAAATACCGACAGGAGGCGAAGAAGCTGTCTCTTGGACTGCCGATACGAAGACCAATTCTTTGGAATTAACACCCCAAGTTACTCCAAAGCTGCAACTTCTTCGGGATAATCCAGTCGAAATGTCTGCAGGTGAGACACGAAAACCGAGATCTGCGGCAACAATTGCCATGGCTGGTGTTGCCACGGTATCGATGTTTGCAATCGTTTTGGTTGTAGTGCTTGCTATGCTTCGGCTGCACTCACGACAGAATGCAGCTAAACACTCGGCGAGTGTGGCGTACCCATCATTGTGCGGCACACCGAAAACCAACGAGAACTTAATTTCATCTACCAGTGGGAGTAGAACTGACAGTTGCGCAGTCTAGCGAGATTTGGTTGTACAGCGTCATGCTTTATCAGTGGTTCACAAAATCAGCTCTGGCGTATGAAAACGTGCAACAAACTTTTGTATCAATGAACGTTTGCTCGCAGTACGTGCCAACAACAAAGGTTCTAATTAAAGTAAATTACTATTCTTAACGGCATTTAGAGTCCGGCTACCGCTGCGCGGATGCTGCTCAGTAGATCTGCATGCTCGACTAGAGGTGGCTTTGCCTTGACAACTCTTGCCATACCTTCGGTAGTTGAGGTTTTTCCAAATGCACATGCACATGCATCTGTGTCAGGAGGCTGAGCTCGATTAGCTGAATTTACAAATATATGGCGAATTCCGGGTGCCCCAGCGAAGTAAATTTGCAGTGCGATCAGGTTTCGTCGGAGGGCTGTCGCTTGCTTTACGTGGCTGGAAGATTCGAGTTGAGTTGGTTCAGTTCGTACCAACTGAACCCGAACAGCAAGGTACTCACTTAAACAACATAGTAGCGAGCCATCAATTTCATCGGCTAGGGAATCCACAACCTGACCCGTGCCATCACGAAGGTGTCCTTGTGCGTCCCATTGACGAAGAATAGCACCACTACTTGCGTCGAATAGTATTCCGTCTCCTTCTGATGTCGTTGATATTAGCGTCTTCCCACTCGGGTATGCATTCAAGAAACCCACACCGACAGGGTCGAAGCTCAGAGCAAGCTGGCCATCTTTGTGGGCCGCATACACCCGAAATCCACTCCGCTCCGCGGAGGTCTCAAAATCGACGCTTACTGCAACGTTACCTGAAGGCCACCTTGCAATGGCTGACCCGTCATACCGCACTTGAATCGCAGTCACTGTGCTGTTTGGGTAGGCAACGATGTATTCTTCGTCTTGATGGAACGATAAGCTTGATTCTGAGGCCTCATTAAATAGCGTCGCTTTCTTTTTGGGTTTTGAGCGAAGTTTTGTCTTGCCATTCCCCGGTAATTGGGAATGCGGCTTCTTTTTCTGGAAAAAGCTGTCCTTGCCAAAAGTTGGGAGCCTCAAAACCGAGTTTAATAATTCAGAACTTCCACCGGCATTAGCCTCCAACTGTGGACGTTGTCGATCTTCGAACACTTCCTGGTTTTCAATGTGTATGCCATCTTCTTCGCTTGCAGACTTGAGTATTTCGTTTTCGTCATCCTTTGTGTGAGTTTCAGCCGGCATCAAGCTTGGTAACCCACTATCAGCGTCTTTAGCCCCCATATTAAAAGTCTGATTGTCTGCTTCAACCACCGATAATCCATTACCTTCCAATGGAATAAAGTCCTGCACTGGAAAAGCTCTCATGAACTCTTCGACTGTCATCTAACAGTTTATTCGAAGGAAACAAGAATCACACAAAGGTTAGGCGAGTTGGACAAGCAAATAGTAGCATACAAGAAGCTAAACGCACCTGTTTCTTGGATTTGGTTGGCTCTGACACTTCTGGTGTTATTTCCGTTTGGCGTTCAGAGGGGTTTTCGGTCAAAGCAGGATCTACAAACACGTTTTCCCATCGGTTGTAAATAGAGAATGCTGTAGACGTCACTCGTAGTGGCGCGCTTACCATCAGCTCTTCCTGACAACGAAAATAGGGAACAATCGGTCGCACCAGAGTCCAACGCCCCTCTTTCTTCTGCGTGCCTCGCCTCCTCTCGCAGCTCCTCCGTAACGACAGTAGTGTCCACACGCTGCAACCACGGCATCACCTTGAGAATCGCCAGACTGTCATGCAAATTGAATTCTTTAGTGTCAAAAGCGCATTAGCAAGCACTGGGGCTGGAGTACACGTAGTCGTCTCGTTCCGTGCACGGGTTCGGGTGAATGGCAAGCGTCTGGAGGGCAATTAGCTGCTGTAAATGCGCGAGCTGAGCATTTTCAATCAGATTACCCCTCAACCATAACTCCTCCAAGCCGTCAAGTCCGGCGATCCAGCTGAGATCCGCAATTTGGTTGTTCGAACACTTAAGCACCAGCAGGTTGGATAACGCCGCTACCTCCTGTAGACTCTCGATGCTGTTGTGCGAGATGTCAAGGCTGCGCAGCTCCTTCATCTGCAGCGTCACACTGTGTCGTCAACGCCAACTTCTCACAACACATTGCCAGTACTTCAACCACAAAGGAACAAACCTGCTCCAGTCCACTCAAACTGCTGAGGCTGTTGAACTGTCGAGCCACACACCGTGATCAGATTAGTACTCAAGACGCAATTCCCCCCCTCGCACCAGCGCCACCCACCGCCACATTCAGGTACTGCGCCGTCGGCATGACCCTCACCACATCCTCCAGACTCGAAAGCTGCTCGTCCGCCGCAATGAGCAGCTGCTCGTCCACATCCTCGACCCGCATGGCAAGTTGAAGTGCACTTCGCGTCGTTTCGGACAACAGTCATTCTTTTCGATGGTTCCTGTCCAAGCGCATCATTCTTACCTGAAGGACCTATCTATACGCATACTCAATATCAGTCGTTTCCGCAGGCCCCAGCCAAACGCATACATGTGCCCCACCACCAACACACAACATCCATCATTTTAGAGGCCCCAGACCAAAGCAGCACCATGAACTTCGGCGGAATGATGGGCGGCGGCGCGGCGCCGGGCGTGCCCCAGCAGCCCTCGCAGCAGTCGCAGCTCATGATGGCCAAGGTGGAGATGGCGTCCTACGCGGACCTGTTCGAGCGGCTGTCGCGCGTGTGCTTCCAGAAGTGCAAGTTCAAGTACAACGACGGCCAGCTCAACGTGGGCGAGATGAGCTGCATCGACCGCTGCGCCGGCAAGTACATGCAGGCCTACAGCTCGCTGGGCGTCAAGATGGCGCAGGTGGAGAAGGAGATCATGGACCAGGCGGCGGCTGGCGCTGGCGCGCAGCAGTAGACGGACAGGACGGCGACCGCAGGATCCACGAGACTAGGACGTCACAGAGACAAAGAGCAGCTTGTGGAGATCTAAATAGTGGCTTACGTTGTGTCTTGCTGCCTGGCTTCTTACGTGCTGCGGCCGAGCCGACGCGATCTGCTGCCTCGGGGACGGACGATGCAGCTGAGCTTCACTTACTAGTCACGCAACTCGTGTGCAGCAGCCTCTCTCGCTCGCCTCCTCCTGCTCTCATACCCGCCTGCACTCTATCTAAGCGTTCTAGCACGACACGCGCGACGGTGTTGGTCTTCACGCTGCAGCAGGTGGTGCTCGTTCACATCGATGCGCTTCCGCTTCCTCCACGGGAGTCAATAGTTGTGTCTGCTGTAGCCGCCGAGGCCGGCGCCGCCCACACCGCCACCTACTGCTGCAGTGGAGCCTAGAGGAAGCCCGCCGCCTACACCCGGAGGTACGTACGGTGGCCTTCCGCCCGAATAGGTAGCGCCGTCACCTTCGCCTCGGTAGAGCATTCCTGGGGCGTATCTTGCTTGCCGTGTGTAGCGACTGCCTTGAGTGTCGCCCATGTTGCCGCTGTCTAGACCTCGGCCAGCTCCTGTCGGAGTACCACCTGATAGCACACTACTGCCTGCCGCTGCCATAGCGTTCCGCTGGGGTACCCGCGGCATGCCGTACGATGATGCTGACGCAACGGTAGCCTGCTGCCGTAAGCTGCTGTATCCTCCGACGTCCACTGCAGGTTGCTGGTTTCGACCATACTGCCCGCTTCCGCTCCGTTGACTACCAGCAGACTTTTGAGGCGGTGTGAATGCTGCCGACTTTTCCGTCGATTCTGCACGTTCATATTGCTGTTGGCTGTTGCCACCTGGTGTTGATACTGTTAGCGGCATCGTCACGTTCAGGTTTACTTGGAAAAAAGGGTATTGTAGCGCTTGGCTAGATGTTGGACGTTGATTTGGATCAAACTTTAGCAAGTCTGTCATGAGTTGAAGTGCCTCTGGGCTTGCATGCGGGATCAACTGCGCTAACGCGGTGGGAACGAACTGTGGGAAACGGTAGTTCATCTGTGCCGCAAGCTTCATGCCTTCCGGCCACGTACTGTGAGTAGGATTCCCCAGAACCGAGCAAATTTTGTATAGCTGGTCGCCCTCGCTGCTGCCTGGAAATAGCGGTCGAAGCGTGAACATCTCGGCCATGATGCAACCCATGGCCCAAGCATCAATAGGTGAATTGTAAGTCGTGGACCGTAGCAGCACTTCTGGCGCTCGGTACCAGCGAGTAGACACGTAGTCGGTGAATGGGGGTCGTGATCGAATTTCCCTGGCCAGCCCAAAGTCTGCCACCTTGACGGTGTCACCTTTGACCAGCATATTCTCGGGCTTGATATCTCGATGGAAGAAGCTGTGTTTGTGCATAAAGGCCAGACCCTGCAACATCTGGTACATGAGGTTGCGAATCTTCGATTCTGGAAAGTGCCGGTCGCGCTTCTTCATGGTGTCGTACAGATTGCACTCCATGTACTCGAAGACGAAGTAGAGCTCGTCGTTCTCGCGGATCACCTCCTTGAGCTTGATAATGTTAGGGTGGTTGAGTTTCTTCAACGACTGCAGCACGACAAGAAACAAGAAATGTCAACAAACTGTTGCTCGTGCAGGCGCGTCTAACCGAACGTACATTGACTTCGCGCAGCTGCATGCATTCTTCCCACGAGTAAAACTTCTTTTTCATGCGTTTGATCGCCACCTGAAAGCATGCAGAACGACACGAGGTTAGCCCGAGCCAACCCGTGCCTGGCTCACCCCGACGCACCACTTCTCCGGACTGGCGGTTCACGGCCTTGAGCACGGACCCGTAGGTGCCGTCGCCCAGCTGCTTGGTGACCTTGTAGCGGTTCATGGTGCGCTGCGAGGCCGCTAACACGCTGCGTGCGCTCTTGCTGTTGCACTTTTCCGCCCGCCGAATGCGCCAGGAGGCGTCAGACGGAGAGGACGCGACCAAAATGGCGGCGAGCCATGGCGGCTAAAAATAGTCGCGCGGCCGTTTCAAGATCACCGGCACCCCGTCCAAACCGATCCCGAGTACCCAAACTACCGGCCAAAACCGATCGCGGGCGCCCAAACTAACATCATGGGTACACTAGCGACCCAAAGTAGCCAGAAAAGGGTGCACCGACATTCCTAACAGGCACTCGGATCGGCAGCGATGCAGACGTGGGAGGCCTTCGGCGCCGCGCTGGCCGTGGTGGCCTCCATCATCTCCAACCTGGGCGTGAACATCCAGAAGTACTCGCACCTAAGCGAGGCCGCGCGGCCCGTGCGCGAGCGCCGGCCCTACGTGCGGCGCCCCGTGTGGTGGGCGGGGCTGGCGCTCGTGGGGCTCGGCAGCGTGGGCGACTTCGCGGCCTTCGGCTTCGCCACGCAGTCGCTCGTGGCGGCGCTGGGGGGCGGCGCCACACTCGTCGCCAATGTGGTCACGGCCCAGTGTCTTAACGGGGAGAGACTGTACCCGGTGTGTCCATTGTTTAAGGAGTCGGTTGCTTCTTCAATTGTTGTGTCTCTGACTCGATGGGGATTACGCTTGTGCTTGCTCGTGCTGTTGCATTTTATTGCGCAGACGGACTTTGGCGGCGTGCTGTTCGTTATTTTCGGCGTGGTGATCATCGCGTGTATTGCCGAGCCCAATGTGGAGTATCCGCTGCCTGAACTGGAGAAGAGATTCGTGCGAACGCGTGAGTGGCTGGTGGGGTGGATGTTAGCGGGTTTTGGTGTCCTTGCTGACAATTGTTGCTGCAGCATTTGTGGTGTATATCACATGCGTTGGCGTGTGCGCTGTGAGCATGCTGGCCACCATCAAAGGCTCAGTTGCGAACCGGCTCAAGAACCAAGTGTACTGGTCCAATAGACGCCAGAAGAAACTCATGAAGGTTCGTTCTCGAGCAATTGCATTGGTATTGTGGCAGAACTGATATTCGTTTGCTTGGTGCTCGTCTCTCCAGCAATTTGAACTACGGGTCCAGCGGCTCGAACAACGGCTTTTGGACATGGAAGTCAAACTGCTCCAAGTCACCTCTTCGCCTTCATCGCTGCCAACAGGGCTCGTGAATCCTCCCGCAATGAGCAGGGAATTACGGGAGTTGATCGAGGCGACCAACGCCGAAGACGCTGATGCAGATGAAGAAGCTGCAGCGAGAGAGTCGCGAGTGCCGTACTATTACGCGATCTGCTCAGGCATCGTGGGTGCAATGACCGTCTTGCTGGCTAAGTGCTCCGCTATTATGATTGCCCTCACCCTCAAGGGTGAGAACCAGTTTGAGTACGGCTTGACATACATTTTTCTGGGAGGCATGTTCGTCTGCATTCTTGTGCAAACGCATTTCCTTAACATGGCCACGGCTCTGGGGGACATCATGACCGTGTTCCCTATTTTCCAGGCTTGTTGGATCACCTTCAGTGTTGTTGGTGGCGCCATTTTTTACCAGAGGGAAACTGAGCCATTCCCTACCACGGATAAAGTGTTCTACCCGATCGCTTTGCTGTCGATTGCAGTGGGTGTCGGGCTGTTAGTGCAACACAACTCTTCAACCTCCGTCGATGCCAAGGCAAGTGGCGGCGGGAAATTGGGTGGCAAAACACGAACTGGGGATGATAAGGACGATGATGAAGACATTTTGCTGAGCGCTGATGCCTCCATGAGCTCACCTTTGCTTCCAGCGGGCTCACGGGAAGACGAGGGTTACCTGCATCTCAGCGCCTAGGACTCATTCGAGTCTTGTAAAGTGTTCTTAAAGTGAAAGTCAATCAAAATTCTATTGAAATGCATTGAAGACACCTCAATGTAACAGAGCAAAACTTAACAAGTACTCTATGTATGAGTGCTGCATCAGTGACTTATTCTAGTCATCGTCCACGACGATATCTGGGAAGTCGTCATCGTCGTCATCGTCAGCCTCAATCGTGGCAACAGGAGCTTCCATTTTGCTTTTGTTATCCTTCGCCCGCTTCGCGGCAGGCTCATTTACCTCTTCGTCGTCGTCGTTATCTTCGTTTTCGACATCATCCTGCTCGGCTTTTGCTGGAGTTTCCGTTGTGGTTGGCTGAGGTCGGGCATCATTATAGTCCTCTTCTTCTTCCTCCTCCATTTCTTCCTCCTCGGTGACGGTTGGCGCCTCGGGCTTCGTAGGCTCCTGCTCCTTGTTATCGCCTTCCTCCTCGGGCTTAGCGTCTTCTTCATCACTTTCATCACGTTCATTTTCGTCCCAATCCATTGCATCCCCCAAGATTGCGGACTCCTTCGACGTATTTCTTGCAATACCAAAGCGGTGATTCTCCGACTCCTTGCTAGGTTTTTGCTGGAAGTTGACAGCCATCGGAGGTGCTCGCGGGTGCAGCATCGCTTCACCAGCGTTCAGTGCTACAAGTTGGAGCGCTGATGAGGCGCCGCCGCTGCCAATAATGCGACGCTGCCAGTATTGTAGTCCACGTAGCAGATTAGCGGCATGAGAGCCCAAGGCATCCGCAGTCACTGCATCCGAAAGGAGAGCAAGCGCCACCGGATCAATAGCAGCGTGGGTGTTACCCGATCCCACTACGTGCCGACGCTGAACAGCCTTGAGCGCAACTTCAGTTGCCGACGAGCGGCTCTCATCAGGAAGCAAGCTTCCGTATACGCTGACGCACCCGGCGATAGCTGTCAATACGGCATCTAGAGTTGCCGCAACAACTGACTCATCGCGCAGAGACATAAAGCTGGCGTGGTTTGCAGCTGAGTTGCCTCCGTTCAGAGCAGCAAGCGTTGCAGCTGCAGCAGCCTGACGCTTGCGCTTCTTGCTTTTGTTACCGCCATTCTTGAGGTCATTCTGCTGAGCAGCAAGCGCCTTAGCGATAGTGTTCGAGGTGGTGGCAGAGGTAGTCTTTTCCTCAAGACTGCGCTTGCATCGCGAGACCAACTCGTTCAGAAGCGGCACACCAAGCTTTTCAACAGTACTGGCACCGAGGCGGCGCGCGCAAACTGCTGTGGCATCAGCCAAGGCCTGAAGGTCTTCACCGTCACCAACACTTTCAGACGCGAGCAAAAGAACACGGGTAATCTTGCTAGCATGGCGCAGTGCACAAATTCCAATACGCTCTACGGACGCACTCAAAGCACGTAGCGCCTGTGCATGAACACGAGGCAGCACTGCGTACACAAGGCTGATCGGCAGCCGCACACCATCATCCGAAACGCCCGTGTGCTTGCCCACCTCGTGCGCACGGACACCCATCGCACGTCTAGCAAACACCACCACTTCAGGAAGAACCTGCTGCGCCTCACGTTCAGAAATTTGTCCACGGCTTTGTGTAGCCGTACGAGCACTCAGCAGTTCGTGCAGCGCGCTCAGTGCGCGCGTCATCCGGACCAATGTCATCTCTGCACGCTGGTAAATCGGCAGGTTCGCGCTTGCTGCTCCCTGCACCCACAGCTTCTTTCCCGTCACTCCTTCGGTCGAGGGCACCGAGGGACGTTTGCCCGCCAGCAAGTCAAGCTGTTGATGCGCCGCTTCCAACGCTTTCTGAGCCATTTGGGTCCACACCTGCTGCGGCTTGTCTGACGCATTGCACAACAGCGCAAGGCACACCATAGCCTTTTGCGCGACCACTTCGTCGCCATCACTGCCATCTGCAGCCGGGAACAGAGCGCCCACACAGGCCGACTCGATCTTCACAGCGTAACTCCTCAGAGAGTTCGGCGACGCACGCAACAGCGTTGCAATGAGCTCCAACTGAGCAATCGCCAGCGTTGCGTTGCTAGTTTGACGCTTGCTGGACAGCAGCGCCACCAGGGGCTGCAGCAGCTTGCCCAGCAGCTCCAGCACCTCCCGACGCGTGTCCGGGTTGAACCTGTCCACATGAAGCAACAGCGCCTGTGCCACGCCGCACGCCGCAGCTGCAGCTGCCTCCGTGTCGTCGTCCTGCTCCTTGCTCGACTGCAGCTGCTTCAGGACCTTCAGCACGCGCTCCAGCAGCTTGGAGGCGAGCGCTTCGAGTCGCTCCAGCGGACTCTGACGCGCCGTCGTCAGCAGCATCTCCCAGCCCACGCGGCGAGCGGCAGCCGAGCCCTCCGCGAGCTGGAACAGCCTGGTCTGCCACTTGGTCAGCGCCTTGCCGTCCGTCACGAGGCCGAACACGTTGTGGCTCTCCAGCGCCTCGCGCAGCGCCGCCTGTTGCGCCACAAAAATCTGCAGCGCCACGGCGTCGCTCTCCAGGTCGCTGGGGAAGGCCAGCGCCAGCACCGACGACAGCAGGTTGCGCGCCAGCGCCGTCTCCACGGCGCGTCCGTCGGTCGTCATGGCAGTTGCGCAGCAAGAGGCAGAATGGATGGCTGGATCGGAGCTGCTCCGACGCAGTTGGTGGAAAGAGAGGTGGCGGTTTACAGCCAATGGTGAGTACGATGAGAGGTATTATTAGCCAGTCAGATGAGAGCAGGAGGTGGACAGAGATTGGCTCGTTCGAACTGTGGCGGGGTTAAACTTCAACGTGGGAGTACTGGAGCAAAAAAGTATTATCTTGTAGTTATGGACTGACGTTAAGCCTCTAGTTAAAGGACCTAGCTCGACGTGGTCGAGGAGGGTGTTCTGCACTTTTTGCATACCTGTTCGCACCATGTTGCCAACCAAGTCCGTCACGGTGTCAGGAGAAAACTTCAGGGTCTGGGAGCACGCTGGCTGCACCATCCGCTACAACATAAACTTTGTGGTTGCTCTGAACCACGACTCACGAGAGGGGTCCGATAGCGACGGCGAAATCACTGTCCAGCATATTGCTTCTACTCCAAGTGTACTGTTCGGGAGATCACACCGCCTTACACCGACTACTATGGTGTGGTTGCCGTCAAAGTGGCGGCGAAATGAGCAAATTCCGTCCATAGCTACGGAGTCCACTTTTACGTCGGTCACATGAATCAACATGGCGAAGTGAAAAGTCCACCATCTTGGGCGTGGCCACCACTCGCCGCGCCGGTGCTTCTCCTTCTGCAGCAATATCAACCTCAGCTTCATCGTCCATCTCAGCTTGAGCCTCGACATCTGCCGGTGATCTTGCAGCACTGCAAACCCAGGCTAGTGAATCTAGCGCCTCGGCAAGCACATCAGCATTTAGAGCTGTGGAAGGTGAATGCAGCAATAGCAACAGCGCTTCTAGTAGCCGGCTTTCTACAACAAGGTAACTACTAATTTCGACTTCATTGCAAGTATTCCAGCCACCCTGGCACAATAAATACGTCGATAATAAAGTTCAAAACGATGTAACATGCATACCATATTTTTAAAGACTTACAAGCCGGCATGCTTCCTCGTTTAACTGGTGATTGAAGTACCACAGAATTTCTGAAGCCCGCTGTGTTGAACATGCCATTGGCGTCAAGGTATTGATCTCGATGTAATTTCCATAGTCTTCATGGTTCTTTGTTTCACTTCGAAAACGAACAAGCAAGCTGTCCTCGAGGGATGGAAAAACCATGTTGGCCACGAGACGAAGTCTTTCCAACGTGCGTGATAAGCTATCGAACGCAACTGTACTCTCACCTCCTCGAAGCATATTGTAGTCAATCGAGGCTTGGTGTTGCTTAAAAATGAGATCCTACAAGGAAAGGAGCCTTAGTTAATTGGCGAATACCAAAACGACAAATAGAGGTTAGTTATGCTTACCTCTCTCACATTTCTGTTTCGGAGTCGGCGAACCGAAGAGTGCAGTTCGACATGCTTCATCTGAATCAGATTCAGCTCTCGATTGACCGCCTCTGAAGCCCGGCGCTTCTTGTATTCGATAGCTACTGCTTTTGGAGCTCATAGCTAGGTTGTCGTAGCTGTGTTTCAAGCTGTGCTTCCAGATTCTGTACCTCTAGCCGAAGCTTTCGCAGCTCTTCGTTTTTGCGGCGCTTTGATGCTGTTGTGTAACGCACCTCTTTCTGTGGTTCTGCTCGATTTCGCTGTTCATTCATCTCTTCAAGGACAGCAAACGGGGTACGTTGTTTATTTGAGAGAGAATATCAAATGAGTTGGTCCTCTACGATGGCTGAAGCTGTGATTATGCACTCGTCTGGATTACACTGGGGAAACAGTGGCTGCTGTTTTGACAATCTGTACTCCACTGCAACATGCTCTGAACTTGTCGCGATTACATACATTTTTCGTGAGAATTCTCATGTTTGCGCTGCGGTGACAGTTGTATCTTGGTGCGTAATGTAGGATTATGGCAAAAATTTGTTGTCCCTCCAAAGGAGGTGGAAGGGGGGGGGGGTAGCATTTTTTCCTTGTATACAGGGTAAAACAACAATGCACACTTCTTCTTCGCTACCTTGAGCTTACACATTTTCTTTTCCGCCACCGTGAGTATATTCGATGAGCATGACGCCCGCAAGTACCTGCGGTAGCTAAGACGAGCTTGAAGGCAAGATAGGCTGCATTGGGGAGGAGCAGTAACTCTAAAGTCACGACGCTGGGCAAGAGAGGCTGGGTAGAAGAGGAGTAGTTAGACTTCTTGAGTGGTTATGTAAATGCCTTGAAAAATTAGACGAACAGGCCTCAACGACAAGGCTACAGATATAATTGTATCCTGACTTCTTTAGCGAGCATAACGTCAATACAACTACGAGATAGAAAAAAATGGTTAGAGTGAAGGTGCACTTGTATGATTAATGAATGTGATTAGTGTGTCTCCGGGAAGCTCGGATCGACTTGTGACGCATCGTCCGATAAGGGTTTGTTGTGGTTGTACGTTGCTACGACGAGGCTGCGAGCGTAGACTTTAATTTTTCACTGGTGCAGTGCCATGTATGAGTGAATGCATTGGAGTGTTGAATAACACGAAACTGATTTCAAAATACGGCTGACTTGCCCAGAGTCACGAGTCACGAAATGAAGGCAAATCATGAAGCATGCGCTATAATGTGTCACTCCATGATGTGACTTCGTTGTTGCATACTGGATCGCAACTTCGCTGCAAGCCCCGCGCCCAGTATATTCAGAAAGGCAGTGGCTTCGCCGCTGGTGAACGGAAGCTGTCAGCAATGCAATTAACTGGCCAGCAGGACGTTGTGCAGAAACTTTGTTATGAAAGTATGTCATTGTCCTTCTACTATCGTGCCAACTGGAAGTCTATGGAGCGGATCTGGTAATCGATGAAGTTTCTACACGTACAATCTCCATTGCATTCGGTTGCGACCTCTAAGCTGAGCATGACACTGCCCGACTCATCCGTCCGACGCCGACCGATGCTTTCCAGAAAGGTCTGGTTTCCATATTAACCTGGAATTCCACGCTGGAAGCATAAGGGACATATTGCCCCACGCTTCCAGCGCCGAGTCCAAGCACCTGGTGGGGCCCGGCCACCATGCCGTCTCTCTCCTACGGGGCTGTACGTCGCGTGTATTTTGACGCCGCTGCTTCCGTTTCTCGCACCACCGCTATATATACGAGCGGCATCACGCCACCAAGTCTTGTCTGCTCCGCCACGATCGTTGGGAGAGAGCGAGTGTCCCCACTTGGCGACGACAGCGGCCCCGCCAGTCATCGCAAGTGACCCCTTCCGGCCTAGCGCCATCGTCGTGACAGCGGCCAGGTGGCCATTGCGTGCGTCTGCATCGGCGCCCTCTGCTGCCGCCAGCTGGCGCCCGACGCCTTTAGTCCACCACGCTCGCTCTCTGAGTGGATTCCTCCCTTCCTGCTGCCTTCTTATCCCGCCACCCGCTGCTCGGGCCTCAGCCTCGGCACTCCACGAAAACTCGTCCGCCGCGCACCCCAATGCCGTCGCCGGCGTCGCTGCAAGTGCTGGCCGGGCCGCTCGAGGTCAAGTTCAAGGCGGGGGCCTTCTCCACCTGGTCCGACAGCTTCGTGCGGCTCGAGGGCCGCTGGATCTGCGTCTACAAGCGAGAGCGCGATGCAGCGCGCCAGGGCGCCGTCGAGCTAGGACTCGGCGTCAGCGTCACGGACATCGACAACCCAGAGGCCTCCACCAAGTTTCCGAGACGCTTCGACTTGAGCTGCAACGGTGGACTCCTCCCCAAGACGGAGGTGAACTTCCGCACCAAGTCCCGCAAGGACAGGGACCTGTGGGTGCAAGCTATCGCCAGCAACCTGCAAGTGCTGGCTAGTCCGAGGGGCCAGGACCCTCGCTTCGCGGTGCGAGAACTCGCCCCGGTTGCTAATAAGATGCGGCACAACTTGGTGCTGCACCCCATTCGCATCCGCTCCGACTTGACGGTGCGCTGTGCAACGGGCGAAGCTATCGTGACGTTCCTCGTGAACCAGGGGCTGGTGCCCGACCGAGCCGCCGCCGCTGCGTTCTGTCGCCAATTGGTGTCCATGAACTTGCTGCACCACGTCATGTGGGACCGGGACTTCACCGACTCACCGGAACCTTACGTGATCGTCGCGATTGATAACGATGTGGACAGTTTGTTGGATACGGAGGACGACTACCACGTTGCACACTTCTTGAAGTACATGGATTCCCGCAAGTTTTGGAAATACATTGCGAGTCCTGATGCGGTGGATGCCAGCTCGCTCACAGCAGCCAGCATTGCGTCGAGCGGCAGTAGACGTGCAGCTTCAAGCTCGACGTTCTTGGATCGATCTACAAGTTCGTCGGACAGTGGACGGGGCTTCAGTGTCATTCCCGGATCTGATGATGAAGCCGCTCGATTCTCGACACTCAGTGTGAGCAACAGCGTCCCTCCTACGCCTGACAACCCGGCGGAGAAGAAAGCTAAAAAGTGTGCCGTCTGCACCAAGTCGTTCAACCCGCTGCGTAGACGTCACCACTGCCGCCAGTGTCGTGCGGTTATCTGCAGTAGCTGCAGCGTCATCCGAAGACCGATGAATAGCAACGGCGAAGAGGCGGAAAGAGCGGCGTCACCATCGCGCTTATGTATCAGCTGCAAACTCAGCTCGAACGAGAGCTTCGTCAGTGAAGTGGACGACATCGGGGATGGCATTTCACAACTGCAGTCGTCGCAGAGTGCGAGTGATCTGCACACGGCCTCGTCGTCGATGAGTGACGGCATGGGCAACAGTATGCGTAGATCCAACGGCCTAGCTGCTTCCAGTCAAGGCCCTCCCGACTTATTCTGTCGTGACTGCCAGAACAAGAACTGTGCTCCACTCACCGAGTTCTTACAGATTTCGTACCCGGTGGAACCGTCGAAGGAAAGCGGCTTCGTCAAAGCGAAAGTCCTGGACAATGAGGATGAACGTCTTCAGACTGTTGACAGCCTTCTGGTAACCATGGCGGCCACCCCTAGTGCTACTCGTGTGCTGCGTCAGTTCTGTAACATGGCGGCCATTGCCTCTCAGTGCTCGATTGCTGTTGTCGGGCTTCTTGATCGTGACAACTACGCCTTGGGAGCCCAATACGGTGTCAGTCTCGGTGCTGCTGTTCCCCGAAAGCAGTCTCTCGCTGCTCACACCTGCCGCAGCGGTCAGGCGCTAGTCTGTGCTGACATGACGCGTGACGTTCGTTTCCAGGGAAACACTTGGCGACAAGAGGGATTGAAAGACGCGGCATTCTACGCAGGCATTCCGTTGATCCTTTCTAACGGACACACGGTCGGTGCCTTGGAGGTGTTCGATTCTCAGCCGCGGTCCGAATGTGCGGAGGTACTGGGTCAACTACAGACTGTGGTTCGTGGACTGCTCAACCTGTTCGAGGAGATTATGACCGCGGCTGCCGAGGCACAGCGAGAGGAGCAGGAGGCACAAGCTGCAGCGGAAAAGCAAGCGCAGGAAGAGGCAACAGCCAAGAAACAGGAAAAAGCTGAGGCACCCGCTGTGAACCCGATGGAGGCGCAGCTCCTGCAACTGCTATCGCAGACCACCACCACACAGGAGCAGCTTCGCACTCAGCAAGGACAGATGGTGAGCGCTATCAGTAGCCATTCGAAGCAGATCGACAACTTGGCCAAGCAGCTCGAGCGAATAGAAGCAACACTAGCAGCCAAGCTAGACAAGGAAGGCAGAGTCGAGTAAAAGAAGAGGTTATCTAATTATCACATGAACACGCAGGCGAAAAGAATGTATGACTACAGAACTCGCATTACCATTTGATCGGCGTACAAGCCCAAGCCTTCAACCAATGAGTGGGCAAGTTTGATAAGGAGACGGCAACATTGTCATTCATTATCACCAACTCCTAGTTTTCATCTTTTGCTCAGCTTCGGTTCATTCACGCTCAAAGTAAACGCATGACGGACGGCGCGCGAACCGGTGCGAGCCATGCACGGGGCCCTACCTACTTGCACAACAGCACGCTGCTAAGACGCCGCTGAGATTAATTCACTACCTGGGCAACTGGACGGGCAAAGCCCTCTACGCACTTGCTGCGTCAGCGTCCTCCTTGGAGGGCAAATCCTCGCCGTCGTCAGCATCCACGCCGAGCTTCGCGGCGAGCGTTGATTCCATTCGCTCAAGCTGCTTTGCCAAGTCGTTGATCTGCTTCGAGTGACTGCTAATAGCGCTCACCATCTGGCCCTGCTGGTTGCGCAGTTGTTCCTGTGTGCTAGTAGTTTGAGACAGCAGCTGCATGAGCCGCATCTCCATTTCTTCCTGCGTGGGCTCGGCTCCTGCGGCCGGGGCTGCCGGTGCTGCTGGCGCTGCATCTGCTGCTGGTGCTTCTGCCGGCGCTGCAGGAGGTTCCGGAGCTGGCTTGGGCGCTTCCTTCGGAGCAGCAGGCTTGGGCGGCTGAGGAGCCGGGCCTGACGGCTTATGACTGGGCACAGCGGGTGACCGAGAAGACGGCTTAGGCGACTTCTTCGGTGGAGGAATAGCCGGCGCAGCGGGTGCACTAGGCGCCGGAGCTCGTGGGGTGCGCTGCTTGCCCTCACCGTTTTCACTCTTGGGCGTCCGCCGTCCTGATGACGACGAGGACTTCGGTACATCCATACCCTCCTCACCTGACGAGTTCTTCGCCAGAATCTCCTCAAACTTGCGCAGCAGTCCACGTACGACGGTCTGAAGCTGGGAGATGACATCCATGCAGGCAAACCGCGGGTTCACATCAAACACTTCAATGGCTCCAATTGTGTGACCATTGGAAAGCGTCAGCGGGATACCAGCGTAGAACTGCGCCTGCAGCACATCTCTTCGCCATGGGTTGGCGGCGAAACGCACATCACGCGTCAGGTCACTGCAGACTAAGGGCGAGCCATTACGGCAGGCGTGTGCTGCCAGACTCTTTTGCCTGTCAATCTTGTCTAGCGATCCGAGACCAGTCTCGGCGCACGGGACATACACGTGTTTGTCTAGGAGACCCACGAGGGCCATGGGACTTGAAGTGGCGATAGCGGCCATGTTGCAAAGCTGCATGATGGTCTGCGAAGCCGACGTTCCTGCCTTCAGCGCGCCACGAATTGTCCGTACCGATCGAAGACGCTCCTTCTCGTTATCCAGGTGTTTGGCTGCAATGTACTGGTTCTTGGCAGCCGGGTCGGCAAGCTCCAGGAAGAACGGGTACGGCACTTCGAAGTATTCGTGAAGCGGGGCGCAGGCCTCATTCATGCACCAGGGGCAGTCCTCCGTAACCGCAGGCGGTCCCGTGAAGGAGCCGTGACGACCCCGGGCGTTCGACGAGCCGTCGCCATTGGTAGCGTTGCCGCTGGTAGTGCTCGACTTGCGTCGCACCGGAAGGTTTGACGCACTGGCCGCGCGCTTGTCCATCGGCGCCTGACTGTCGACCATGCTGGAGCCGACAACTCCCACCGACAAGTCATCCTTGGACGCATTGGAGCCGTTGCCCGTGCCGGACGAGTACGACGCGAAGCTCAGTCGATCCGTTGTGAAGTCTCCGTCGCTGCCACTTGGCTGCGAGTCGGTCGTAGCGGCCGCGTTGGCGCCGCCGTTGGTGGAGAAGATGCGGTCGTAGAAGTCGTCCTGCGAGGCGATGGAGCTGAGCTTGCAGCTGACGCACATGCGCACGGTGATGGCGCCCTCGAAGGTGCTCTCGACCTTGCGCGAGATGCTGCAGGAGCTGCAGACCACGGCCGTGCAGGTGCGGCAGTAGTGTCTGCGGCGCAGCGGATTGAAGCTCTTCCCGCACACCGAGCACTTCTTGCTGGCCTTGGACTCGGCGGCCGAGGCGGCGCCGGCGTTGTGCACGTGGCCGGCGGCCTGGTGTTGGTGGCCGCCCGCCACGATGGTGGTGGTGGTGGTGCCCGTGATGGAGCTGGTGGTGGTGAAGGTCATGGGCTTGCGGTCCCCGCGGCCGCTGAGGTCGGCGGCGCGGCTGCGGTGCGAGGCCGCGGCCGACGTGTGGCTGTGGTTGAGCGCCTCCATGTCGGCGGCGGGCGCGGCGAGCGAGTCGGCGGACGAGCTGGCGGTGCTGCGCGTGGACGAGAGCGACGCGTCCACTGCGGCGTCGGCGGCCTTCCCGCTGAGGAACTTGGAGCTGCTGTTGGCGATGTTAAAGTCGAAGAGGTTGCGCCCCATGGAGCGAGCCTCTCGAGGTGCGCGGCGGGCGGAAACGGCGACTGCCGGTCGGCGCCCGAGGGGGGCCGGAGGGAGGGGCGCGCCGGCCGCCGCTTTTGCACCAATCCCGCGGCGCCGCCGCGCGCCGCCGGGCCAATCGCCGCGCGGACGACGCCACGACAGCTGACTTCCTCGCAGAGACGGGCCGGCTGGACGCTGCCGGATAAGGTGCGGCCGGTCTGGTCGCCCCAGCTGAGCGGAGCCTGCAGGAAGAGAGCGGCCCGCGTCGCGTCCCGCGTGGTTTGACGCGGCGGTGCAGGGCGAGGGAGTGTCCGCTGAGTGCGAGGGGGTCCAGAAACCTGCTGCGCGAAGTGACTGCCCGAGTGCCGGAGGGTGGCCGTCCCGTCACGCGGCTTGGATAGGGCGGGGCGTCTTTGGCCGCGAGGTCACGACGCACATTGCGGTGCGGCGGGCGCGCACCGAAGACGGAAGAAGCCGGAGCCGCCCGATCCCGCCCTTGTTCCGCTCTCGAGCGGGCGAGCGATGCACCGCCGCTCGCCGAAAAGGGCCGACGGGCTGTGGCCGCTAGAGAGGGGCGCCGCCCCCCGTTTGCTCGCTATTATAACTCAAAGGTGACCTGCCTCGCCGGTGTGAATCGGGGCCGCCAGGTCTGCTCACTCCGGACGCCGCCGGCGTCGCAGTCGTCCGACGAAACCATCCGCGCCGCGCCGGTTCGTCTGCAGCGTGCGACCGCGGGTGGCCATTAGGCACTGCCTAAGTCTCCGTTGCAGCGCTCTTACGCCCACGCAGAGCTGGCGATAGGATTTGGGCGAGGCCTGCGCCAACAGTTCGCGCGAGCGGTGACAGCGCAGCGCAGACGCGCAGGGCAACGTGGCAGTGAGCACGAGACCCAACGGCGCGTCACGTCACTCCGTTCCAGGTGGAGATGGCGGGCAGATGGCAGCGACTGCCACGGCAACTTGACCTCCATCGACGAACCTAAGGCGCACTTAGCAAGGGTGATGGGCCAACTTCAACATGCATTACCAGTCAAGAGGCATTTATAGCTCGACCGCTGGCTTATCCTGGTGCATGCTCCAGCTTCCTGCCAGCCGCGACGATGGCCGCTCGAGAGGGTGAGGACGCCGCCCAGCGCCCCGCGCCCAGCAAAATGCCGCCACGATACATGCGGCCCACCTTCTCCTCCATCCTGCCCGAGTACGCCAACGCCGAGGCCGACCAGATCCGCAAAGCGTTCGTGGCGGGGAACTACGCCAACATCCAGAAAATCCCCGCGCGGCTTCAGAATAACGCGGTGAACCAGGCGCGCTTCGAGAAGATGAACGAGAACCGGTTGACGCAGCCCAAGGCGGGCAGGAACGCCACTAAGAACGGCTTGTTCAACAAGTTCGAGTACACGCCGTCACAGTTCAGTCTCGCAGACGGCCAGGCGCACATGGAGCGGCTGCGATCTGAGGCGAAGCGCACGGAGATTAGCGGGCAGGACTTTGTAAGCGGCTGCGCAGCGGCGAGACTGAAGCACGAAGACGCCTTTGGAGCCACCAACTTCCGCTACCCGCATTTGCAGGAGCCATACCCGGACGTGAGAGAAGAGGAGAAACACCGCCGCTATCTCCAGGAGAAGAAAATCCTTTACGGAGCCTTTGTGCCCTGCGGCCAACGGCCTCCCGTTGATGCTGTTACACGGAAGCTCATTCCGCAGATCATTCAGGAGATGAACGAAGTCATCGCTGCGGACTGGCAAGGGCTAGCGTTCTCCATCTCTCCTGCTCGAGATGAAAACATCGTGGTGCGCTTCAACGAGGTCTCCATCGAATGTGAGAACGGCCTCGTCGCGTATATGAACGTGTTTTGCAAGACCAACCGCGTGCCGAGCAAGTACGGCCTCCATAAGGTAGCAGAGGACTGGAACGCCAAACCCGGCGACGGCGGGCTCTACTTTGCCTTCCGGCCACCGTGGGTCAAGAATCGCTCCAAGGACCTCATCATTTTCGTCAATAACAATGGGGGTGGTAATTCAACCACGCCTCGAGATAACCAGTAGCTGAGTGAACCTCCTCTTAAGAAACAAACACTACTTTCCATTGGGAACTGGCATTAACGTAGCACATACAGCATCACTACATAGCTTACTTGGTCGTCCAGAGCTCGGCGCCTTCATCGGCATCCGAGTCCCACATAAAGGCATTGGAGCCCCACTTCGTGCCTTCGTGAGGCGGGCAGCCTCCGTGACGGCTCATTTCGTCAATGTCACCTTCCGGGGTCTGCGTGTAGAATAGCGAAGCGTGCAGTCCGCGAGGTGGCACAGCCAAGCCCTTGGAGCACTCGTCCATTCCATTACGCACGATCTCCTCGTCTGAGAAGCGGTCCAGCGCGAAGGGGAAGACGGTCTCGCCACCAATCTTCGTCTGGTTGTTCAGATACATGAACAGAGTGACGTAACGCTGGGGGTGGAAGTGTTTCACGTACTTGGGCAGCTTGTAGCGCAGCAGAGGGCTTCGCACACGGGACTCCCACGTCCTGATAATGAGTTCGGCGAAGTGCGGGAACGACTTGAGCACTTGGAACAGCACAAGCGTGCGGCCGCGGTTCTCCATGAGCCAGTCATACCACTCCGGGTTGGTCATCTTAATGATGAAGTCCTTGCTGTAATCGTCGTGCACGAACTCAAGCAACCGCTCCTGGAACTCCACCGTGTACTGCGGATACAAGTCGCCCCTAGGGCGGGCAATAGGCGGGCAGTCATCGCCCAAGTAGCTCACGCGCTCCTTCGCCCAGCGCACCCAGTTGTAGTAGTGCGACTGGCCGTTCACCTGCGGCTTCGGGAACGTGTAACGCAGCTCGCCAAGACCAAGCTTCTCTTCCCAAGCCTTGACAATACGGGGCAAGTACTGGGGGCGCCTTTTCTCATCCATCAGATCCTTCACCAGGTCAACAGCATCCTTGTCCAGGTTCTTACGAATCCAAGTTTCGTACGTCTCGTCAAAGAGAGCCTTGAACATGTTGGTCGACACCATCTTCTGGTAGAAGACCTCAAGCAGCGCATTGGGGAACGTCTGCTGGTCCTCCGCATCCGGGAACAGCGGACCTCCCTCGCGGAACTCCTCAGGCACCTTGTTCTGGTCCACAGCGCGAAGCTGTTCAGCAGCCCACTTGGTCCAGTCCACGTAATCCTCGTACTCGAAAGCGTTCGCATCCTTGGGCAAGAATTCACGGGAGTGGAACGTGTCGAAGTGCTGGCGGTAGAACTCACCGGCATTGTACTGCAGCAGTTGCAAGCGCTCTGCGAACGTGGGACTGGGCAGGCGAGCTACGCGAGCCGCACGCACACGGAAGTCACGCGTGAAGAGGCTGTCCTCGAGGAATGCCGTGTGGCTCGTGCGTGACTTGGATGTGACCTTGGACGAGTTACTGCCGTCGACCTTCGAGCGGGATAGTCCAGGCATGCCGAGCTCCATGATCTTCTCGGACTCATTCTGGGTCAGGAAGTATTGCACATCGAAGACCTTCGGGCTCAGGGCCACAGTTGTAAGCACCACGCCGTCCTCCAGCACATACTCGTGTCCCTTCTCAATGCCAGGCCACTGCCACAACTGGAAGTCCAGCAAGATGTGCACAATGTTCTTGGCCTCTGCAAGTTCTTCAGCACTACGGATGGCGAAGCCCATCTGGTTATACAGTCGGACACCGTTCTCCATGACATCACGGTCAGCACCAAGCCAGCCCGCGGCCAGCTCCGCAGCCTTGCCAATGCAATTGAACTCTCCGTTCCACGACACGTACACGCCTTCATTTTGTCCGTTCAGCATGAAGAACACGCGGTCGTTGGCCATCGGCTGCTCTAGCTTCATCGGCTCTTGCACGGGGAAGAGCTTGCCGTCGAACAGCGGGCTGGCCGCGTACTTGTCGTCGCTGCAGCTTAAGTCGCTCACGAGGTGGCGCACCTCCATCGCGATGAGTCTCTCGTCGTCGTACTTGTACAGCAGCTCGTCCTCCTGCTGCGCCGCAGTGGCGGGGTCCATGAGCTCGTTGAACTGCGCGCTGAGACGGTCCGAGACCTTGGCGACGAGCTCCTCCATGGTCTCGGCCTGCAGCTCCCTCTGCGCGTACTTGCCCCAGCCCACGGCGGCCGCCACGACCAGCAGCGGCGTCAGCAGCGAAAACGAGGCTGACGAGCCCTTTGACTTCAGCGGGGCGGCGTCTGACGTGGCCGCGGGCGACGAGGTCGTCGTCTCGCTGGCGGCGCGACCTGCCGGCTCGGCGGACGCGGATTTCTTGGCCATAGCTCCGGCTGCAGAGCGAGTTGGAGGTCCGCGCTTGGCTCGGGAGGGAGTGCACTCGGCGGCGCGAATGCAGGAATGGTCAGCGCCTCCGAACGTGCCGCCGGGAGCGCGCCGCCGGCAGGTAAAGGGCGGGGTGGCGTCGCCATTGCGTGTCCATGTCGACGAATGTCAAATGCGGATCTGCTTCCGGAATGGGCTCCTCTGGTTGGCTGAAATGCGGTTATGGAGACTGCGGGTTGGCTAAAATGCTGCGGCCGGTCTGGGGATGCCGCCAGCACCGCCAGCACTGGACAAGGCGAGCATTCCATTACCAGGGGACCAGAATTTTCGCCGTGAACGCTGCATAGCTCAGGGTGCAGCGGTCGCACGGTGGGGGCTCGCTGGGTTCATCAATGTCAGCAGTGGAGTTGATTGCCGAACCGAAAATATTTTTTCCTGCTGGCTGTACCCTCAGCACGGCCTCCGTTGGTACGTTGCAAGGCAGATCGATTGACGAGACCCCTAGACTAGGGCCTAGTGCACAGCCAAATAACAAGATGCCAGGCAAGAAGAAGTGGCGAGAGACTGCCGCCACCATCTTTGGCGTGTTCGTCTCACGACCGGACGACGTGGTGCTGTACCGTTCTTTCGGTACAGGTACTAGTTGAAGTTGCTGTCACTATTATTGCGGCCGGGACAGGCCCGACACTGAAGCCAGCCGTGCCGATGGATGAAGCCGTTGCTTGGTGTTAGTTATTAGTTAGTTTCTGGATCGACGCCTTCCAGGCGTCTAAAGCGCCGCCGCTTTGCAGCCCTCATTCCCCGAAAAGGTCGGTGCCACGCAGATGGCGAAGGACAAGAAGGCCGAGTCGCTCAAGCTGGCAAAGCCCGCGTCGAACTCTGCCTGGCTGATTCCAGCCTCGCTGCTCGTGTTTGTGCTTTCGTTTGCAGTGACGTGGTTTATAAGCACTTACGCGAAGCTTGGGAATGCCAAACCGCCCCGTGCTCTCGAGGCCGCTGGCGAGCTGTCTATCATTTACCCACGCGTGCTCCCCGACAAGTACCAGTCCGAGCTCGTGAAGATGGACGTGCGTCACCTCGTGAGTGACTTGTCATGTGACGACACGGGCTACTCCGCCGCAACGCTGTTTGATGGCAAGATTTTTCCAGTCACGGAACCCATGGAGAAGGAGAAGCCCATGACGGATGACCGCGTCTTCTTCATGCTGAATGGCGCCAACGATGGCGTCTACGTCTCGTGGAACGGACAGTTCGAGTGTGTGGGTCAGGCGGCCGAGGTGGCTGCGGCGTGGCTGGGAGCTGACCGCGACGTCATGGTGAACGGCGTGCGTCTGTACAGTCAGATGGGATGGCCTGTTCGCAATGCGGCGGAGCTGTCTGCAACGAAGAACATCGTGCACGTGTTGTTGGACTTCCAGTTGTGGCAGTGGCCGGGTATCAAGAAGGGGTACAAGTATGTGTTGGAGGACGGCGTGACGTTGACGACCGTCGGGATGAGTCCGAAGGTTTTTGATGTCGAGCACTACCTTACTCAAGAAGAGGCCGATAAGATTATTGAGCTTGGATCTCCAGACTTGAATAGGTCGCGTGTGATCAGTGATGATTCAGGAAATATGCACGTCGTTTCTCGGGACCGTACAAGTCATACAGCATTTTTGCCTGATAGCTTTTTTACGCGCGACTTTCGTGCTCGTGGTGCACGTTTGGCTCGACTACCAAGTCCCTCTTTTGTTGAGCGACTTCAACTCGTGCGCTACAACGCTGGTGAGTTTTACCGTAGGCACCTGGATACGTTTGAAACGTTGCCATTTCTCCCGAAAGGGAGTGAGTATGTGTTAGGGATGGAAGCTTACCAGCAATGGGCCAACTGGGCTGCTCAGAAACTCCGTGAAATCAGTACCGAAAGGCAGATCCCCGAAGACTTCCGTGAAGGTGGTGCTCTCTTCCCAAACGCAGACGACCTCCAGTCGTTCCCAATTGCTCTTTTCAAGTTATTTTATCCGGCCGCAAACACGAGCAACGTCTTTCGATCGCGAGGGGATGACTCGTGGGTCAATTGGCTCGACGAAAATATTGCACGAAATGCTACGGGGATTCTGCCAAAGTTTATTGGGGTTGACGCGAAGCCACAGTATCTTCCTCTGATGATCAAGGCGTGGGAACACGCTCTGGGCTTGCCGGAGCTTCATTACACTTTGCCAAAGACCCCGGTGAACGATGTCACGCATTATTTTGCGTGGGTGCGTTGGGCTAAGGAAAGAATTGAGTTTCTGGGTCGTAAAGCACCAGCTATTGCCCGTCCTAGTGGATTTCTGTACCCTTCGTACTCCATGAAGTTTCAGACGAAGATCCTGGATATCATTCTCGATGACTACTCGAAGGCTTTCATTACACGATTTCTCCCCAACGAAGACTGGTACAGTTGGATGGTTCGTAATCGTGGGAACAACAATGTGCTCGTGCAGGTGCTACAGGCGTCACCTCAATTTGCGGAACTTACAATCAAAGCCTGGGAGGCACAAGTAGAAGCACCCTCACAATTGCGATACAAACTTCCGAAGTTTGTCAAACACTTTTTTCCTCAGCGCTATGTCACATTGTTTCTGTACCTGAACAACCAAACCAAGATTGGCGGTGAGACCGTTTTCCCTCACTCCCTTGATCGGTACTCAGATGAAACGATTGTTCGGAATGGCATGGACGAATGCTCTTCAGGACTGGCCGTGCCCCCGCTAGGTTTGCATGCCTCCCTCTTCTACGTGCAAACACCAGAAGGTGATGTGGATCTAATGAGTCGTCACGGCGGATGCCCCCCTCATGAAGGTACGAAGTGGGGGTCGAACTCGTTCATGTGGGATGCTGATACCGACGAAACAAATGATCAACGAGGATAAACAATATGTCGCAACAGTGCATGAAGTAGTTCAATGTGAATTGGTACATGTATTGAGGGCAGTCATGGACAAATACAAGATCTGTGAGCCTTTCGTTAGCGTCCTGAGAAATCTTTTTGCATTCCTGCTTCTTCTGGATTTACGTTTCTTAGGTGTAATCGCGATTACTTAGTCGTCCACAAATCGGCTGCTTCATCAGCATCCGAGTCCCACATGAATGAGTTCGACCCCCACTTCGTGCCTTCATGAGGTGGACAACCGCCATGACGACTGAGTAAGTCCACATCACCTTCTGGTGTTTGCACGTAGAAGAGAGAGGCATGCAAACCAAGCGGGGGCACGGCTAATCCAGAAGAACACTCATCCATGCCATTCCGAACAATTTTTTCATCTGAGTACCGATCCAACGAGTACGGAAAGACTGTCTCGCCGCCAACCTTGGTTTGATTGTTCAAATACAAAAACAGTGTCACGTAGCGCTGCGGATGAAAGTGCTTGACGTAGGCAGGTAGAGTATAGCGCAGCTGAGAAGGCGCACGGACACGAGTTTCCCACGTCTTGATTGCAAGCTCTGCGAACTGAGGGAATGCTTTGAGCACTTTGAAGAGAACGTGATTCTTGCCGCGATTTTCAACCATGTATTCATACCATTCAGTATTGGTAATGCGGGTGATTAAGCCAGAAGTGTGGTCATCCAGAATATAGCCGAGTAGTTCCTCTTGAAACGCAACTGTGTACTTTGGGTACAGCTTCCCCGATGGACGTGCCACGGCAGGAACTTCGCTTCCCAAAAATTCTATCCGCTCTTTTGCCCAACGAACCCACGCGAAAAAGTGTGACACGGAGTTCACTTCAGGCTTCGGAAACGTGTACTGCAGCTCTGGTAGTCCTAGTGCATCTTCCCATGCCTTTACCAGTAGTGGCAAGTATTCTGGTTTCTTGTCAGCTGCGAGAAGACTGTCCATGACCCCGAATGCATTGTTGCCTACATTTACATCAAGCCAGGCGAGCCAGTCTTCGTCTGAAAAGGCCTTGAACAAGTTGCTGGCATTGGCAGCAGGATAAAAAAGTTTCGCCAACGCGTTAGGAAAGCGGTGGTTATCCTCAGCGTTTGGAAACAATCGTCCTCCTTCACGAAAGTCTTCTGGGATTTCTCGGTGCACACTCAGCTCGCGGATTTTATCAGCTGCCCAGTTTGCCCACTGCTTGTAGGCGTCCATCCCGTATTTGTGGTCGGCCCCCTTTGGCAAGAACTGCCGAGAGGCAAACGTATCTAAATGCTTGCGGTAAAACTCACCAGCATTGTAGCGGACCAGCTGCAAACGCTCGGCAAAAGATGGGCTCGAAAGGCGAGCTACCCGCGCTGAACGAGCACGGAATTCCCTCGTGAAGAAATCATCTGGGAGGAAAGCAGTGTGGCTTGTACGAGACTTTGTCACCACCTTTGATGAATTGCTTCCGTCAACTTTAGACCGGCCTAGATGAGGAGATCCCAGCTTAATAATCTTGTCGGCTTCCTTTTGTGTCAGGAAATACTCTACATCAAAAACCTTTGGTCGCATACCCACAGTCGTCAACGTCACGCCGTCCTCCAACACATACTTGTACCCCTTCTTGATACCCGGCCACTGCCACAACTGGAAGTCCAACAACACGTGCACGATGTTCTTCGTTGCAGACAGCTCCGCCGCATTGCGAACAGGCCATCCCATCTGACTGTACAGACGCACGCCGTTCACCATGACGTCGCGGTCAGCTCCCAGCCACGCCGCAGCCACCTCGGCCGCCTGACCCACACACTCGAACTGTCCGTTCCACGAGACGTAGACGCCATCGTTGGCGCCATTCAGCATGAAGAAGACGCGGTCATCCGCCATGGGCTTCTCCTTCTCCATGGGTTCTGTGACTGGAAAAATCTTGCCATCGAGCAGCGGTGCAGCGGAGTAGTCTGAGTCGTTGCATTTCAGCTCGCTCACAAGGTGACGCACTTCCATCCTTATAATATCCGTCTCGTATTTATCTGGCAGGAGACCGAGAGCGTCGAGTACATTGGAAGGCACGCGGGGCAACAATCCTGTATCTCTCAGCACTTTCAACGCCACGTCATCAAAGTCTCGACCTCGCTGGAAGAAGCAGCCACTAGCGACTGCGAGCACGACCACCGCAACCGACACAAGCTTGAGTACGACGGAGCCAGAGTCTCCGGCTTTATGTTGAGTCTCGGAAGGACTTGAGTTGGCCTCAGTCTCTGGTGACTTCGTCTTAGCCTTCCCCATGGTTAGCGGAGACTTCTCGATGAACAAAGCGTGGAGCTGGAAACCGTTTAACTGTTCAGAGACGAGTCAGTGCCTACAATGCTGCGAGCAGCTCTCGAGCCATGGACACTAGCATGAACGACACCAAAAACAAAGAGTTGATTGCAATGTACGCTACGTCCTGCAATCGAACCGACTCGTGCATGATAATTCATTGCGCGGTGCCTATTTGCATCAGCTTCGCTCACGTGGATGAAGTTACTTGGTGGTCCACAGATCGGCACCTTCCTCCGAGTCCGAGTCCCACATGAACGAGTTGGCGCCCCACTTGACACCCTCGTGAGGCGGGCACCCACCGTGGCGGCTCATTACATCTGGAATGCCCTCGGGGGTTTGCACGTAGAACAGCGACGCGTGAAGGCCGAGGGGAGGCACGGCCAGGCCGGTTGAGCACTCGCTCATTCCGTCGCGGACAATCTCCTCGTCCGAATAGCGATCAAGAGAGAACGGGAAAACCGTCTCGCCGCCGATTTTGGTCTGGTTGTTCAGGTACAGGAACAAGGTCACGTACCGCTGCGGGTGGAAGTGCTGGACGTACTCCGGCAGCTTATAACGGAGTTCCGGCGCGTTGCCGACGCGCGCCTCCCACGTGCGGATGGCCAGCTCAGCGAACTGCGGCCACACCTGCATGACCTGGAACAGTACGTGGTTCCGCCCGCGATTGAGCACCATCCAATCGTACCATTCCGGATTCGTCATCCGAGTAATGAATCCTTGGGTGTAGTCATCCAAAATGAAGCCTACCAGCATCTCCTGGAACTCGACAGTGAACCGAGGGTATAGCTTCCCATCAGGACGGGCAACGGCTGGTGCCTTGTCGCCGAGGAAACTCACACGCTCCTTTGCCCAGCGAATCCACTGGAAAAAGTGTGAAACCGAATTCGTGTCGTGTTTGGGAAACGTGTAGCGCAGTTCGCCAAGACCCAGCTTCTCCTCCCAAGTGTAGATGATTCGTGGCAGATAAGTCGGCCGCCTTTTCTCGTCCATCAAGTCCTTCATCAAATTTTCGGCGCCGCGATCCAAGTTCGAACGGATCCATTCGGCTTGGTCGGTATCGAACAGAGCCTTGAATCGGTTGGTCGAGTTCATGTAGTCATAAAACACTTCCAGCAGTGCGTTGGGAAATACCAGAGGGTCTTCGGCGTTCGGGAACAGTGGACCACCTTCGCGAAACTCTTCAGGCACCTTGTTCTGGTCTAGACCACGAAGCTTCTCTGCAGCCCATTGAGTCCATTCAACATAGTCCTCATATACAATCGAGTCGGCACCCTTGGGCAAGAACTTGCGCGAGTGGAATGTGTCGAAGTGCTGGCGGTAGAACTCACCAGCGGCATAGCGCACCAGTTGCATGCGCTCCACATACGAAGGGCTCGGAAGGCGTGCGACGCGGGCTGATCGCTTCTGAAAGTCTCTAGTAAACAGACTGTCTGGTAGGAATGCAGTGTGGCTCGTACGAGACTTCGTCACAACCTTCGACGAGTTGCTACCATCAACCTTCGACCGGTCCAGCTTGGGTGATCCAACTTCAATCACTCGATCCGCCTCTTCTTGAGTAATGAAGTATTCAACGTCAAACACCTTCGGACTCATCCCGACGGTCGTCAACGTCACGCCGTCCTCCAACACATACTTGTACCCCTTCTTGATACCCGGCCACTGCCACAACTGGAAGTCCAACAACACGTGCACGATGTTCTTCGTTGCAGACAGCTCCGCCGCATTGCGAACAGGCCATCCCATCTGACTGTACAGACGCACGCCGTTCACCATGACGTCGCGGTCAGCTCCCAGCCACGCCGCAGCCACCTCGGCCGCCTGACCCACACACTCGAACTGTCCGTTCCACGAGACGTAGACACCGTGATTGTCGCCATTGAGCATGAAGAAGACGCGGTCGTCTGCCATTGGTTTCTCCTTCTCCATGGGCTCCGTGACCGGAAAAATCTTGCCATCGAGCAGCGTTGCGGCGGAGTAGTCTGAATCGTTGCATTTCAGCTCGCTCACGAGATGACGAACCTCCAGCGCCACCATGTCCGTCTCGTACTTGTAGGGCAGGTTCTCCCCGCTAGCGTCCGGAAGTCCTGGCGCAGCGCCGAAGCTGGACACCTGGTCGATGAGACTCTGCAGTCCGTCGGCGTTAAGCGGCACGTCCACGACCTTGGCGCAGCCCACCGCGAGAGCCACGACGGCGGCCGAGACGATCGGCAGCAGCGCGCCGGAGCTTTTCTTGGCCGCGACGGGTTTCTTGGGGCTCGAGGGCTTGTCGCCCTCGGGCGCGGGCTTGGCGTCCTTGGCCATGGCTTCGCCTGCTCTCGACGCTGGGAACTGAATAGTGAGGACGTTGTAGCTCCTGGCGATCGTCAGTAGAAACCGTCGAGCCGCTGACGTACGTCAGGCAGCCGCTGATTGGCTGCTTGAATATTTTTTGAGCGATGTGATTGGCCATAAGGGTGCTGCCGTTGTTAAAAGCGGGACAGTCATCCGAAAATCGTGCCGACGGTTCAACCTATAGTGGACGCGAATGAGACGGAGGCGAAAGACTGCAACATACGAAACAGAGTAGCATTGAGGAGCTCAGCGCTTGATCTGCTCCAACAGCCCCTGGCGGATGAGCTGCTCCACGTCCACGCGGCGCAGGAAGTGCTGCGAGTGGGCTTCCAGGTTCACCAGGCCGCTCTCCGTCATGACCTCGCCGCAGTCGCGCAGCACGCGCACCTCCACGTACAGGTCCTTGGGCGGCTTCAGATCCTGCAGGAGTCGATCCAGAGCACGCGAAAGATGAGCACGACGGACAGCAACAGTGAATGGCTGACGTGTGGCTGCGTACCGCCGACAGGTCGAGCTCGAAGTCGGCCATGTAGTCCGTCAGCAGCTGGTCGTACTGGTTGAAGAACTGCACCTCGCGCTGGCACAGGCTGCAGCAAGGCACCACCATCAGCATCGCCGCAATCACCAGCATCACCAAGGCAAGCCTCACTTGTGCGCCAGAGGGGCGGGGATAATGGTGCCGGTCTCCCATCGCAGCGCCTTGATCTTCTCCAAGCGGTGGTATCTGCCACCAAACAGCCTCAACACCTTAGCACCGCCGACGTCTCCAGCAGCCCACAACCACCTACATGTAGGCAATCAGACAGCGCTTGTTGCGCAGCAGACACTGGTGGTTCACCACCAGTCCGCAGTGCACCGCCGGCTGCTCGTCCAGTCCGTCCTGGAACAAACTGCACCACCATCAGCCTCCCGCTCCGCCGCAGCGCAACCGACGCGCGTACTTCATCTTGCGCGCGATCTCCTCGTGCAGCAGCCCGGACTCCTCCACCACCTGCCGCACCAGATCCTCCTGCGCATCGTCAGCTCCCCCTGCGCCCTGTGCACCCACGGGGCGGCCCTCACATTGTACGGCGGCAGCCAGTCGCTGCGCTGCAGCTCGCGCAGCAGCTCCTTCCCCTTGGCGTTCAGCGCCATTCCCGCCAAAACTGATGCGAACTTAGCGAAAGCGCAGCCGATGCGAACTTAACCTTCGCGTCGCTTCGTGCACCAAAGTGTAGCCATGTCGAGCAGCTACGAGCTGCCGGCCGAGTGCCGCGCCGCGCTGTCGCCCGCGCAGATCGAGGAGCTGGCGGCGCAATTCCAGCTGAGTGACACCGACGCAAGCGGCGCCATCGATGAGCGCGAGTTCCGCGCGTTGCTGGCGCGCATGGGGCTGCAGCTGGAGGCGGCCGAGGCCGACGCGCTGGTCGCCGGCATCGATGCGGACGGCGACGGGCTGCTGAGCTTCGCGGAGCTGGCGCAGATGGTCGTGCGGCTGCAGCGAGGCGACGCGCGGCTGGCGGCGCTGCGGCGCTTCGTGGAGGCGCTGGACACGACGCCCGTGGCGCTGCTGGAGCGCGAGGCGGCCAGGTTCGGGCTGCAGGTGGCGTATCAATTGGTGGAGGACGAGGAGGAGGACGAGCCGCCGGAGAGCGGAACGGAGCAGACTGCACATGTGCAGATGCAGCTGGAGCTGGTGGGCAAAGTGTGTGGCCCCACAGGACGGGAGGTTGTCATGGGAGCAGGTAAGACGACGCGAGAGGCGAAGTTTAAGGCTGCTGAAGCAGCGCTGGTGAAGATCAAGAAGCTGCAGCCAGGACTGGCGGTGGAGCCTGGAGAACTGCCCGAGCAATGGGAGAGATGGCTCTTTGAGAACATTGAGCGAGGGGCTAGCGTGAAGAAACTCATGCACACGCTGGCGCAGAAGGGGTTCTTGCTCACGGGTAACAATCTGCTGATGCAGAGGATTTCCGCGAAAGCGTCGTCGTACCGACTGCGGACCAAGGTACGGCTGGAATTGTTGGAAGTTGGCTGAGAAGACGCTCACCTGCTGGATGCCATCGTGTCGGCTGCAGCGCAAGGCACCGAGCGATATCTATGGTGCAGGAGTCGATGTGGACAACAACCACACGTCTCGTTCGGGATCGCCCATCAAATCATCGCGAACAGCTCGCAGTATTGCTGCGGTGGAGAAGCTTCCGTCTGCGCCAGTTCAAATGCTGCATCCGCAATGGGCTCACTGGTGTCAGCAGGAGCTTAGTCGCGGTATCGATGGTAATGTAGTGTTGAGCGAACTCGTGTCCCAGGGTTTTGTTCCGGACAGGAGCCCGCTGTTCACTCAGCGGTTACTGCGAGTTGTCAAAAATCGTGACGACCGCTGTAGTAACAGCGCTGAATCGCCACGAACAGCGGGCAATAAACCATTTTCGTTTTTGCGAATCCTGGAAGAAGGTGTTCTGCCAGAGATTGAGCTCTTTGTGTTTGGGGGTCAAGATGTCAACGCCTTACAGCAAGATGTTAACACAAAATTGATGCAATCGCCATTGCATATTGCTAGCAGACATGGCTACCGCGCAGTCGCGAAACTGCTTCTAGAACGTGGTGCACAAGTTGATCAATTGGATTCTTTTCGTCGGACACCGCTGATGGTCGCTGCAAGATGTGGGCACAGTGAAGTAACTGCGCTAATGCTAGAGTATGGGGCCAACATTTTCCAGCTAGACAACCTCAAAAACTCTCCCTTACATTTGGCAGCTTTCAGCGGAAGCTCCACCATTGCGTCACAGCTTATTCGTACCCATGACGACTCGTTACGACTATTCATTACCAACTTGCCGGCACGCCGTGGTGTGAATTATGACAGCTTGCTGCAGAAGACATACGAGACTATTATGAAGAGCAAATTACGCGAAAATGAGCGCCGCCGTTTTCATATCTCGTGGGTCTTTGAATCGGTTATTTACTTACATACAGAACTTTTTGGTAATGGTGGAGACAGCACCAGAATTTGCAAAATGCCAGTACCACAAAAGGATTTCATGGACTATCTTGTATCGCGTTACCACAAGAAGCTTCCGAAACGCAGAACGCACGACGAGCTTGCAGAAATGGATGACGAAAGTGATGAAGACGACGAAGGCAAAAGTGATGAGCAAGCAAGACGTCGCAAGGAGGGCGATCCAGCAGATTGGCTGTCTCTCGCAGACATGACCTTCTTTGTGGATACGTGTTTGCGTGAGATGTACAAACACATGCCAAATCTTCAGGGCCGAACAGCGCTCCATGTAGCATGTGATGAGAACTTGGTGTGCACTCACGAACGCATCATCCAGTGCCTAGCTGAGAAGCACGGATGTAGCCCAATTTTACTTGATCACAGCAGTAGATCCCCACTTCAGCTTCTGCTAGCTTGTCGAGGTCGTCCAGGCAGTCCAAAGGGAGATCCTCTCCATGAGCAAAATGTAATACAACAGCGCGTGGAACGTATTCATGCGAAAGAGGTGCGCCTTGAAGAAGAGCGCATAGCCCTACGACGGAAAGTTTGGCAAGATGAACTCGATCGAATGGCTCAAGATTTCAATGAGTTGGACACTCTAAATCGCATGCGCAAGCTAGTCAAAGAAAATGGTGGCAAACCTGTTGCATCGAGCACTGGGTGGGATATCTATGAGGAACCTTTGAGCCATAATCGTCTATTTGAAAACACACGCAGTGGTTTCGTTCAGCGGCAGGTGCCAGCACAAGTTGTGGATGCAGGTCGAACACGCCTGGGATGGAAAGAAAAGATGGACACTAGTGCGCGCTTTGTAGAGCGCCATCGTTTGCATCCAGAGTGGGAACTTCATCGCGTTAATGGTACCGATGTGTACTTCTTTTTTAATCGGGAGACTGAGCACTGCCAATGGATCTCTCCGGAGGGTTTGTCCATTCGAGAATGGCGAACTAAGCGCTTCTTTGAAAATGTGGAGCAATTTGAGGATGAACCAGACCAGGCTAGTCTTCTTGTAGAATTTTCAGGAACTGCCACGGCAGTTATTGTGGATAATGCTGTGAAAGGCCGAACTCTGGGTAAATGGCGAGAATGTCAAGGATTTGGTGGTGTCACGTTCTACCTGCACACCATTGACAAGAGGGTTGTGGTGGAGAAACCCGATGAAGTACTGTTAAATGAAGGCGATCGGTACGCTCAAACTCTGATTTGTGAACGTAGTGAAGAAATCGAGACGCACGATCGCGGGTGGCATCGGTACTATGATCCAGATACGTCACACACTTTCTATTTCAACGAGCTTTCGGGTGACTGCGTGCATGACACCTTTGCCACACAGCAATTTCTGAAGGAAATCCGCCGCCCTAAGCGACAGGCTCGGTTTGCTCTTACTACTGAAGAACTACGTCGCCGTCGAGAGGAGCAAGAGTGGAAATCTGCATTGCAACGAGCACGGCGGCATGATGAGCAGGTTAAGGCAGCAGCTGAAGAGAACATCATGGTCACTGAACAACAGAAGCGCGAGAAAGAGGAACTAGAAACTGCGCTACGTCAGCTAGAGAGTAGTGTCACTGGTGAACACTTAACCATCGACGGAGATGGAGATCATGAAGAAACGGAAGTTGGGAATAATGCGAAGAGAAAGAAAAGGGCAAAGGGGAGGAAGAACAAGAAAGGGAGAAGCTTGGCATACATCGACGCTCGATTTCGTCGTGAACGGGAGGTATTTCTACGAGCTAGGGAAAATAATTTACTTGTATCGATTGACCCAGCTCGAGAAGATCCAAGACGCGAACTAGACCGATGTCAAGAGCAGGAAAACGAAATGAATGACGAGGAGCTAGAGAATGCACAATTGGAGGACGTCGATGACAAACCTGCGTTACGAGAGCGACGTCGAGTAAGTCGCATTTTGGCACGAACTGAAGAGCGGTTGCGTTTGGGCCGTGCTCTTTGTCGGTGGGGCTGTGAGCACTGGTTTCCACTCGAATTCAGTCTTGAAGAACATGAACGTGTCGAATGCCCCAGAAGACTAATGGTATGTCGTCTGGGTTGTACGAAGGTAATGGAGCGACAAGAGTGGTGCATGATGATATACGAGCACGAAACTGAGGAAGAAGAGCACTGCTCAAGTCGCATCGTGTATTGTCCACGTGATTGTGGCATCTGGCTACCGCACTTCGATCTAGCGGTGCCGCACATGCGAGATTTGTGCGTACGACGACCTGTAGGGGACCTACGATGCCGTCTAGGGTGCGGTCGAGTATATCAAGGAGGTGCGCACGAATTGCTGACGCTCGAGCAAACACGCTTGACTCACGAACAAGATGATTGCGAGTTACGCAAGGTCAAGTGTACGTGGCCAAAGTGCAATGCCGTAATTCTGGCTAATGAGCGAAATGCTCATCGTCGTGCCCACCTGCTGTCATCCGGCATACTGAGCTTTGTGACTGCCGAGGTTCATGAATACAAGGTACCGCGCGATGTGAAGCTTTTAAAGATCCAGGCTTGGGGTGCTGGTGGGGGAAGTGGTCTCCTACGTGGTCAAACAGTCGGCCACGGTGGTGGTGGTGCATTTGTCGAGGGAATTTGTCCGGTCTTTCCAGGAGAGACGTTGTACTTCTCGATTGGGTCAGGGGGCAGTGGGGGCAAATTTGCTCGGATGGCTGAAGGCCCAGACGATGAAAGCCCCACCACCGACGATGCGAAAAAAACTAAAAGGGTACCTGGTGGTGTTCTTGTTGCCACGCAAGTGTCCTCGGCAGCAGGCGGTTTTCCTGGTGGTGGTCTTGGTCACAGTGGCAATAAGGAGTCTGCCTGCGGTGGTGGTGGAGGGTTCACTAGCATATATCGCCAAGGTGCCTACGGGACCGAGTACATTTTAGTTGCAGGAGGTGGCGGTGGAGGAGGAACCTGCCGAAACGGAGGTGGAGGTGGCAGCTGCAAAGCTAGAAAACCACGGGAAGGTGACGATGTTCGATGTGGCCGTCCTGGGGGTGATGGTGTGGGTGGGTCTGCTGGAGTATGCGACGAATTCAACCCCATTTGTAAATTTGTTGGAACGAACGGGGCGTCGCTGCAGGGTGGAGATGGTGCAGAGTTTGGAGGTGGAGGAGGTGGGGGCCTTTTTGGTGGAGGCGGAGGGGGGTTTTCACCTGGAATCGTAGGTGGTGGTGGTGGAGGGTCTAGCTACGTAAATGCCAATCTTTTGAGCCCTAAGAGTATCAGAGTCGATGCGGGCGGCGTCGTTAAACCCGGCGGAACGGACGAGAATCCACCACAAAGTGTGCGGAGTGCGTATTGGGACTTGGTTGATGGTGTTGCAGGCGAAGGTGGTACTGGATCTATACAAGCGACTGCACGAGGCAATCATGGAGGCGTGCGGATTGCTAGACCTGGCTTTTTTGATGACATGAAATTCCATCGATAGATAACTGTTTCTTATTAAATTGGAGCTACCTGGTAAGAATTGGATTACCAAGGATCTTACGTCTAGATGTCGACTGTGATGTCTACCTCTGCGGCACTAGTTGCTGTCACCACTTCGGCCATACCTAATTCTTCCTGAGCGTCGTGATGAAAAATAGTCCTTAGCACGGAATGGGTAGCAACAGGAGAAAATTCCTTGCTATCTTTTTCGACAGACATCGGGACGTCAGAAGCTGACGTACTGGAAGGTGAAGAAATACATGGAGAAGCTACTTCACCAACAGGAGGCCCCTCACTCTCGTTTGACGCTGCATTCACCAGAGGAACTACTGTACCCGCGACTTGGTCACCATCAGCCGAGCCAGCAGATTGACGACTCTTCATCAGGCTTCGGCGCAATGTATCGGCGGCAACGGCTGCCATAACGCTTGCCTGTAAACAAGAAAACATGGCGACACATTGTCAGGGCAAGATAAGCAAGAAAGAGCTGTGTACTTAATTGCACGTACCCGGAATTTGCGGCGCATGAGGTGGCGATACTGCTCAAGACCTTCGGTGTCCGAAATTGAAACAGCCAACGACTGACGTGAGGTATGTTGCGACTTGAACCATTTGAAATGGAGTGCTTGACTAGCTGTGGGCCGTGCGTCTGGTGATATTTGAAGCAGAGCTGAGATCAATTCCTTGGCTTCACTAGATATAGCATCCCAGCGAGGACTAACCATCGAGAATTGCCCTGACTGAATGCTGCTTATCATTTGATCTCTGGTCTGGCGACCATCGGGATCAAAAGGATGTGTGCCGCTAAGCAACACATACAACACGATACCCACGCTCCACATATCACTCTGGACACCACCTTCAGGATTCCGTACTGGTTCAGGTTGTGAGGCTTGCAGGTCAAACTGAGCCTCGGCTGGTGATGCTGTCTTAAAGACCTCGGGTGCACAGTAGGCCCAAGTCATTCGGCCGTTAGAAAGTAAGCTACTTTCCTCAACAAGTGCAGCCAAACCGAAGTCAGCTAGCTTTATACTCGCATGCTTGGGGCTCATAGAAGTCAGCAGAAGGTTTTCTGGCTTGATGTCTCTGCGAGTTCGTCAAATACCACAGATAAATGATCAAAAGCAGAAGGACGCAACGAATTCAGACGTCGAAACGATGGGTGTACCTGTGCGCAATGCCGAGCTCGTGTAGAAAGCGTAGGGCTTCCAAAAGGTCCATCATGAAGCGCCGAGCATCCCATTCCGAGTACGCTCCCTCATCAATGAGTGCTTGGAATAGCTCTCCACCCTCAGCAAGTTCCATGATGATGTACACATACTCTGCGGTTTCCATTACGTCGTGAAGCGCCACCACATTTGGGTGAGAGGCGCAACGGCGCAACAACGCAACCTCACTCTCCCACTGGAGAGGGTCATCGTCAATTAGCCGCTGTTGTGCCTTGTCCAGACGTTTGATTGCTACCAATTCGCCCGAGGCACGTTTACGCGCTCGAAACACCCGCGAGCATGCACCCTCACCAAGAACTACCTCAGGCGAGTCCAATTCGTAAAACTCAGTCAACGAAGGCCACCGACGACTTGCACAAACTCCCATCGTAAAGTCGAGCGCAACTATAAGAGAACTTTGGTGAAAGAGTTGACTGTAATTGAACTGTGGTGTGAAACGGGAGTCTTGTCGTGGATTTATAAATACCGGAGTGTGAAGACGCTTGAAGACGGTGGGTTAGCACCAAATTGTTGATTGCTATACCCCCAAATTGACAATGCGAGCTACCCCATGCTATTCCGTTATAATGGAGACTTCGACAACGTTTGCCGTTTGTGTTTAACGAGGGTATATATATTTTAAACCCACTGCATCCGGGACGAGGGTATGTATTTTTTTTCAGTGTTCACATGAGGTTTCGAAAGCAACATGAAGGTGCTCGGTGTGCTACTCGGTGTGCGAGTTCCAGTGATCCCGATCACAATCGACGGGAGGTTAACCATACTCGACCTCTGTGACCCAATCCAAGAGAACGCTGGTGGACGCTTAGATGGAATCATTGCAAGCCTCCTGAGGATGTATGCCCCCAGACGCGAAGACATCGCCTTGCTTCCACCTGGCGAGCTCGACTTCGAGATACAGATCGGAGGGTTGCCAGCGCAAGCCGTGAGTCTGTTTCAAAACGCGAGACCACTTGCCTCGACCGAGAAAATTCAGGATGTGCTGGAGAGCGTCGTGGATGGCGGCCCGGTCTGCGTGCTCGCATACGTCCCATTCTGGCAGCTCAGACAGCATATGGGGATCGACGACACATTGATCGGCAACCTCGAGCCGTATCAATCGGTTGCGAATCGCCTGAAGGACTCCCCCGAGGTCGAGTGTCTGGAAGCAAAGCTGGTCGAGAATGCTGCCACGAGCTATGACCTCGTGCGGGAAGGTCGCATGCCGTTCGTCATGCTGCAGAGCTCGTCGGGTACGGGAAATACCCAAATGGCGTTCATCCTGCAAGCGCGCGGCACCTGGGACGTGTTTTACATCGTATGCGGTGGATCGAGCAAGAAAGACCAGGCCGTGTACGCTCCGTTCGTGAGCCGGTCGCGGTCATTTCGAGCGTGTGCTGAAGCCGATCGTACGAGATGAAAAGCAGCAGTCGCGTTGAGTTCAGGTCAAACTTCAAGCGCCGATATTTATTCGCCTTTATCGCGGCCTTGCTGCGTGAAGAGGAAACGTTTGAAAGCCGACCAGCGCCGCGCTCGGACGTGGAGAGCGCACTCCAGCTTCGCCAAGATGAAAACGCCAAACCGTGTGTGTTTTTCCTGGACGAGTTCCCGTCGCCGAGTTTCGAGGGTCCACCGAAAGAAGCTCCGTTCTACTCACGTGGAAGTGAGAGATATCTACGTGCGATGCGAGATATGCTTCTGTCGTTCGGGTTGACGGTGGTGGTGGTCAGCTCTACGAACGGAACGGGCCGCGGACTCCCTGATGGTGAAGACGAGTACTGCCCGTTTCGACTGGAAGTCCGTTCAATGGCGGTGAATGCTCCATACCTCTGGACGAAGCAGCACCTTGCCAATATCTGGTGTGAGATGCGTCCTCCACTACCGGCTGTGGTGCTCGATGATGTCTGTCCCAAGACGAGCGCAGTGCCGGCTGAGCTGTCTGGGCGATGAATCGGTTGACCCGATGGATGCCCACTTCGCCTGCCTTGCCTTCCCGAACTCAGGCGACACAGTTTGGTACGGGTGCGCCGTGGCGGAGGCAATGGTCTTACACATACCCTCGACCAAGCACTGACTTGCTGCTGCACTTGGCCCTGACGAATGGTGCAGCGTTCCGGCCGATGCAGTTTGCTCTGTATGACATGGTACAGCCGGCGATGGTGAGGTTGCTAGAGCGGTCTCGTAACTCCATCTCGCTTGATATGGTAGTGTTGGCTGCATATGTGTTGGCGAGCCGTGATGGAGGTTTTGGTGGCCTGAGGTTCGCGTCGTTTATGGGTGTGCTGTTGTACGAACTAGGCGTCGTGTCGGAACGGGATGGCATGCAGCTGCCATCGGAGTTTGTAAACACCAGCGACGTCGTCATTCCGTTCCTGTCGCCACCCAATGTATCGTGGCCGGACTGGTATTGCGTGACTGGGAGAACGCGTCGGCCAACTTCAGTAACTTAACGTTTGTGACGCCGACGAGGACCGATTCGACATTCGTGTGGGTTCTGGTTTCCTTTCAGCTGAGTTCAACTGTGAATTTGATCTGTTGGAACTCGGAGAGGTGATCGAGCGCATCCCGGATGAATCGTCCGTCCATTTGATTGTAACAGAGACCACAACGGGGTCAGTAAGTACCTCGGCGGCGTCGATGTACGGTGGTCGCTTTAATGTTTGTTGCTATGGAATCTCGAAAGGGTCTGGTCTGAGTCGGCTGACAACATGGCACCGAGAGGGTTCTGACCACGCTATCTCGAAGGTCGTTCGAGACGAGAAGTTTATGATCGTAGTGAAGGTGGAGGCACGTTGTGCTTGAATTTCTTGGTTGCTGCGTACGGGTAGCACTTTCTTGTTATGCAAAGTAGGTGGTGAAGGCTGTGTATGTATATTGAGCGAAATACTTTGAAGCGGTGCTGCTATGTCAATGAGTATTTACATGCAAATGCGCCAACTCTCCAAAGGCCACGCGCTTTGTTTCATTCCTTTTTTCCTTTCCAGTAAATAGGGTATCATATAGGACGCTTGGATTGTTGCTGATTTATATTGGACTTAACTGCTGAAACATGTTCAAGGCATTTACCAACACTTGTTGCGGTTCCATTCATGGCAACACTTACTCTATGGAGCCAAAAAGTAAAACAGGGCTTTTGAACTTTGGTACTGGTGGTTACACTTATTGTGGAGATCTCTATTACTCTACCCTGAATTTTCTGCTCCGTTGCAGCGCACAAATGATCTAGCTAACGAGAGGTCAATCACTATCCTTTATTGCCGAAGCCGACGACGAGCTGAGCTTGAACCGTGAAGCAGCCGATTCCACCACCTTAAAAATCGCTGCCAAAGCCCGTTGTTGTTGTAAACTGTCACGGTTACCGTACTGGTTTTCGTATCACTCGACACAACCGTGCCTCCTGTCCCAGTTCGCGCTCCCTGCCCAGGTGTGCCGCCGGCCCGCTCCCCATCCGAAGCTGAAGTACCTTTGACCACCTCAAAGTAGATGCTTTTTTTGTTCCGTTTGGCATCAGCCGTGAGGAACTTTGTAATGGTTCGTACCGCAGCGTTCGTATTGGTTGTTGACACGGTGAGTTGGTTCTTGGTGTGGCCGGTGCTTCCGTCACAGCTTGCAAACAGCACGGCCATGGTCACCAGTAGGGCTTGAACTAGATGCATCTCTTTTGCACCGTGTGAGTGGTGTGGAACACTGAGCGCAAATTGCTAAATGAGTGATGTTGGTCCAAGGCATTGAACAGCGAAGTGCAGTTTACGCGGACACCAAAATGATCTGCGGACAACTGGTCTGCAGATCATTTTCAATTGACATCAGCGGGTTGGGTGTGCATGTCGGCACAGTTGAAAAAGAGTCGATGACATGCCTGCGTGTTGATTGGAGCAATGCTCGCTATCTCAAAGTACACTATCTGTACGTTTTGTGAACGAGTTTTGCGAGCAGTCGGCATCCTTCATAGTTTTCTTGCGGACCCACACTAGTGCTAATACATAGACGTTTGTCTCCAAAACGTCGTTGTCCTGAATAAAGCTTCATCGCAACATTCCAAACCGACCGAACCCTTCACTTCGTCGCCTACACAACCTTCACTGCCCACCCTGTGTTGTCAGCCGGTGTTAAACGGGTTAAGTTGCGCGGATGTTGCTGGTGTGTGTTGGCGCACCGTAATATCCGCGTCGGAGCTTGCGTTGCGCGTAGGGGAGCAACATAGCCGAGCGAGTGGCTATCGACCGCACAATTCTCCCGAAGGGCGGGCGCCACTTTCCAGCCGAGCCACAAGCGACCGAGAAGCCTATCGCCCAGAAAGATGCTCGGCCGTATCGCCCTCCGCCAGGCGGCGCTCCGCGCGTCCAAGCCGCAGGCCGCCAAGATGCTGCGCCCCATGCAGCTGCACACCACCGGCGTGGCGCGCAAGGAGGAGGAGGCGTCCGAGGAGATCACGGTGCCCACGCAGGGGCTGCTGGAGCAGGCCGGCCTGACGGACTGGAAGATCTCGGCGCCCATCATCGGCGCGCTGGCCATCCCCGCCATCTCCAACCACGTACGCTTTGCTGCCGAGGAGGGAGTTTGGCGCGTTCTGCTGACTTTGGCGCGTCCTGCTGACTTTGTTTTCTTTTTCCCTCTAGTTCTACGTGCTGAACGAAGAGTCGCAGCTGGCCTGCTGCTTCCTGCTGTTCTGCTCGGCCACCTACAAGTTCGGCGGCGAGATGATCGCCTCGTACTTCGACGAGCGTGCGGCCGCCATCCTGGGGTGAGATTTTGAGCTGTAGCGCGCTGGCAGGCGTGACGCTGACTCGTTGTTGTGCTGCGTCGACAGTGAGCACAACGCCGTGGAGGACGCCAACCTGGACCTGGCCAAGGAGACCCTGGAGACCCACAAGTCCATGCTGAGCATCCACGAGGACATCGCCGCCGTGGCCGAGGCCCACAAGGAGGCTGTCGCCCTCATGTGCGAGGTGCAGGCCTACAAGCTGCGCCACAAGACGCGCGACACGTTCGTGAAGAACCTCGAGGCCATCCGCGAGATCGAGGCCAGCTACAACCTGGAGCTGCAGAAGAGCATGGTGGCCAGCGCCACCAACAAGGTGCGCGCCGTCGTCCAGAAGGGCGACAAGAAGCTCAAGGACGCCGCCTTTAAGCACGCCCTGGACATCCTGGGCAACGCCGACGTGGACGACAGCAAGGAGGACGACGTGGCCGCTCTCTTCACCAAGGAGCTGCGCGCCTACGCCGCCGACCTGGAGGCCAAGCAGGGCCAGGTGGTCAAGCTCACGGAGGCGGAGCAGAGCGAGCTCCAGGCCGACCTCGACGCCTACATGAAGCGTTTCGGCCTCGAGGACGCCGACTTCAAGGCCCCCAAGGAGGTCAAGCTCGAGCTCATGTAAGCGGTCGTCGACTAAGCTGTGGGACCCGATCGTACAGTGCAGGTGGAGCGAAATGCGTGCCAGTGAGCGAGAGCCAACACACACGGGCGAGCAGTGCAGAAGCCTGGCCTGATGCCGCTTGGCAGGTTAAAAATGAATGGACCATCCATCTACTTGAGAGAATAAGCAGACGGGAACATGTAGTGTTCTTTCTCCTAAGCATTTACCCAAGTCTCTGTGTCCCCAAGGTGTCCTCGTCGAGGTCTATCATGTCTCAGGGTACCTGGTAGTTTTTTAGTCCGCATAATCTTGGAGGGTATTGATTATTGAAGGTTTAAAATTCCGTATACAGAGGTGCAAGTCTCGTGAAGCAAGAGCTGACTGTACGCGTGTCGGTTGTTGGTGGATGTTGCGGGCATTTTTGAATTCTTCCTCGAGGGACGCACGGCGGACGCAGAGAAGACCCAGCGGAGCAGACACAGAGAGCCATGGGGCGGAGGAAAGCGACCACCAAGAAGATCTCCACGCGCAAGAAGCAGGTGATCTCCACCGTGTTCAAGTGCCCCTTCTGCTCGCACGACGAAGCCGTCGAGTGCAAAATGTACGCCCCCCCCTGTGCGCTGCAAGCCCATGTGACGATCCCCTGACGCGCTTTTGCGGTTGTGACTCTGCAGGGACCGAGAGCGCAACATTGGCCACTTGTCCTGCCGCGTGTGTACCGAGAGCTTCCAGACCCCGATCCACTGTACGTTGTGGTCGCCTGCTGCAATGCTGTAATGCTGCACTGGACAGCGGACTGATGGTAGCGTGCGATGTTTTTGTTGCTGCTGCTGCAGATCTGAGCGAGCCAATTGACGTCTACACGGACTGGATTGACGAGTGCGAGGCGCTGAATGCATAGACACAGATGCAGCAGCTTAACGCGCCAGACTAGCTCAGGCTGGTTCCTGTAGTGTTGTCAAGTCCCCCTCATGAGGGGACGCAATAGGCGACCAGCAAATATGAATAGCGCCATAGTAGTCGCAGCTCAGTCTGCGAAATCGCCAGCCCCCACGGTAAACTGTCTGCATGCGGCTGTGGGTTTGGTGTGGCGTTGCACGAAGTCCGAGGCTGGAGCAAGCTGGGGCCGACGCAACGCGAACGAGTTTTTTTAGGTAAATATACACGGCGGGCTGGGCACTGATGACGATGTCATCGTGTGTGTTTTGTCGTTGCCCTCCAGATTGTATCTTGAATGCTGGTTAAGGTTGAGCACAAGTTAGTATCAATAGGTTAGCCGTCTTTCTGTTGGGCAGCCTTGTCTCTCCTCTTTTTCTCTTTCTTCTCACGGCGGCGAGCTTCCTCGGTTTCGCGATGACGCTTGCGTTCCTCAAACCTGCGGATCCGAGCGGCCAACAACTCGCGACGTCGAGTAAACTCGTGCGGGTCGTTACCATTCTCGGCTAGCTTGTCAAGTTTTCGTTGTTCCTTCGCAGTGGCAAGCTCCTCCTCCACGTCGCGTAGCTTCTCGGCTTTGCGTTGCTCACGCGCTGCCTCGGCCTTTGCGAGTTTTTCCTGCTGTGCAGCCTCCTGTTCCGCCAACTTGCGTTTCGCATAAGCCTCTGGATCCTCCTGCTGCAGGCGCGCAAGCTCGGCCTCGTCTTCTCTTCGTTGCTGCTCTTGCTGGAGCCGTTGTGCCTCTTGCTCAGCAGCCCGACGGCAAGCATCAGCTCGATCTTTTGCAATGATACGGAGCTCATCTTCCTGCTGCATGCTTAGACTCAAATTTAACACGCCTGCATTGAAGATGAAGTCGCGACAAAGTGCGGAAAACGCGGCAAACTCAAGCGGCGGTCTCTCAAGATCGTCCTCTAATGTGTTTGTATCCTCGAATAGTGCTGGTGCGATATATCCTAGGAGAAAGTCAAACACAAACTCGTCTCGGAAGTAGGACACGCGTTGACGATGTGTATCGGAAATGACTTTCCATAGCTCGTCGAAAACTCCCCTAAGACTCGCCCTCAGCTCTTCGGGTCCTTGTTGCCGCCGGCGATGTTTACTCCGCAACTCTTCCATTCGAGCTGCTTCGGCGAACTGATGCTTTTCAAAGAGAACCTCAAGCGCTGCGGTAAACTCGCGTCCATCCTGCAGATACTCCACTAGCGCTGTCATGCCCTCGTCAGAGTGTGCTCGCATCATGACTGTATCATCCCAAAAGACGATCTTCCCCATAGGCACGTAATTCTTCCACCACGTGGGGAACCGTTGGTACAAGTTGACCGGGTGAGTTGCATCCACTTGGCCATCCTCAGCAATAAACTCCGTCTCGATGCTGGCGGATCTGATCTCTTCATCAACCTTAGTTCCATTATCTGATTGCTCGCGAGTGATGGTAGAATGGGTTAGAAGGTAGTTTTTGTTGTTCACAACGGAGTGAGCAAATGTAAACCGCTCGTCTCTCTGCACGGCACCCCCAAGAAATGTTGGGCATGCTGTACCGGCGAGAGGCATATTGTCGAAATCCTGTTCAACACGTGCTGTCAGCGGACCAACCGTGAAGCTACGAAAAGAAAGCTTAGTCTCGCGATCTTGCAACAACGTTTCAAGACCAACGCGCATACCCCCGCTGAGTACAATCACTTCACGACCACGGTACTTGGCTTTCCACCGGAAAAGCAGATTCAACAATTGCTCCAGTTGCCGGCGACAGGAAACCCAGTGCTGAGATATTGAGTGTCGATCGTACAGTTTCCAACGACCTAACGCCTCTTCTTGACCGGGGTCAGCATTGGAAAAGTCTAGGTCTTCACGCATATTGTCAACATATTTCGCATCAGTGAGGATCAATGGAAGCTCCATGCAGAGCACAAACAACATTACAGCCTTTTTTTTAAGGGCCTTCTCAAACTGTTGCCACTGCTTTTCACCGATGATTGCATGCTCTTGGTGAGTCAGCGGAGTTACGAGACGATTATTACAAGTGACCACATCATCGCGAGGTGTACTGCGCATATCGCACATGAATATGCCAATTTCACCAGTCTGGATAAATTGTGCCGTGTCAATTCGCTCACCCCCGCTATCTACACACGACTCTTTTTCCTTATGATCTTGGTTTTTTGCTTCTGGCTCAATTGCATCCGCATTTTTTCCTTCGTTGTTGGTACTTGCAGGATTGATATTAAGATCATCTGGAATGGGCAACTGCGGCGCCTCAGGAGTTTTAGAGCTATTGAGACCACTTTCAGGTGAAGGCAACTCTAACGCGGTATCACCCACGTCGCCCACATTTTGCTGCATGAGTGAGATCTGATAGTCTGCTACGACCTGTGTCGCCTCAGAAAGCACGAGTTGTGCCGCTTTTGTGTACAGGATATCGTGGTTTCGGAAAAACGGTGCAATATCGGCCTGTGAACGTAAGAACCAATTGCTGGTATGAGCTAGCGTTTCCCGCACATTCGGTATGTTCCAGCACAGATGATAGCGTTGCTGTAGTCGCTGCCGTATCTTTCGGCGAAGTGACATTATTAGCGTCCCTGTCGCGTTTTCATTCACACTCTCCCGCTGATGATTAAACTCCCGACGAGCCCACTCAAAGCACTCAAACGCAGCTTCATGCATAGGAACTTGACCACCCAAATGCAATACCATGTCAAGACCACACCATGAAACTTGAACACGCTTTCTAATTGCTGCCCATAAGCTGTCCGTTGACTCCTCCATCTGCTCAGGAAAGTTGGAGCTAACAGCTACGAAATTCAGTGAAGTCAAAGAACTCGAAGGTGTGTGAAAGCTCCCCCGGCGGCTTTCAGAATTTGAGATGCCCTCGAAACGGTATACATATCGACGTTCTGGGAGTAGTGATGAGATTTCAAATACCTGTGGGTGATATCGTATCATGGTCTTAACTACACATGCATCCTGATTAGCTAAAATGTCCGTCACAACACATACAACACGCGCATCTGCATTGATCTCAAGTAAAATCGGCACTGAAAAGCACATTTTTACACGGTCGCCAGGATCTCCCTCGCCAAGGGGTTCTTCAGGTTCTGCCCGTGGAGCTTCCTTAAGGGCCATTCGGCCAATAACAGGACCGACTATAGCCTTTGGTAGAGACACCTGTGGCGGAAAAAATCTGAGGGTCTCATCGAAGAAGCCTCGACGATAGTCCGTGACAAAACGATAGCTCGCATATGTTCTGCATCTTGTCGCAGTGCGTGCATCGGCATCAGTATTTACTTTGGAATGCTTCATGCTTCCTGTAACGGAATGCTTTAACTCGCTCGCCTGGAGTTTAGTGCTGGCGGTGTTTGTAATGCTTCGGTAAGAAAACCGTTTTGAGAAATGCCCCTTAGATATTGCTGCACCCTTCACAAGTGTTGCCACAGCTACTTTCGCTTTTTTTTGGTCTCGATGAAGCAACTCACGGGCTGAGCTTATGGAACCAATGCACGTCAGTGTAAGTCGTTCGCTTAGCTTCTCGTCTGTCACCTCAAAAGTAATTGAGCTACCTTCTGTACGGTAGCATATCACTGCAACCTCTCGGCGAATCCGATCAATACATTTCCAAGCAAATATTTTTTCGAACAACTTTACAATATCGGAGCGTAGAGCAGGAAAGGTTTTCGATCCACCCCACATCATGAGATCTCCTGAAATCACCAACACAAGCTGCTGAATAGGATTCTTTGGTCGTGTAGGTGCTACCCGCGTCTGACTAGTCTCACTGATCGAGTTTTCCAGAGCCTCTTCAATGACTTTCCAGGAGGCCGCCGAAAACATGCTCACACTTGGAAGACTACTTTGCTCATCTAGCGGTCTTACAGCATAAGCTTGCGCTTTCAATTGAGTTTCCACCACACTACGAGTGTACTCGTACACTTCATGACTTACGTTTGCAACAACCATTCGACTTATTCCAAACGTGGCGACAAATGCAGCTTTGTTTCCGCTGCTTTTGGTGCCATACTTTAATTCACGCTCCGCAAGGTCGGTCCAAAGCTGGTTTTGATACAACTGCCATAGTTCGAACGCAAGGCCTCTTAAAAATGCTGCAACACTTGTCAACGTGGTATCGGAAACGTTCTTCAAGTGGCTTTTGTTCAGGACCGCGCGCAAAATGTTGTGGCTGAAATAGAGATCCAAGTCTTCGTTCAGAAGCATAAGGTTGCTACAATACCTAAGAACTCGCTTCATTGGCGGAACGCCCCATGCTATCCGATACACTTCTTGCATTCGATACCGTACCTCAGATCGTAGTTGCTGAAATTCCTTGCTATCTTCATCGTGCGTGCTGCTTTCAACTTGTCTTGAAAACCGATCCACAAGACTAGCCAGCTCTTCATTAGTAAAGGCTTTGCCCATATCTACTTGGCCACCCAAGTGGATCAACAATTGTGGACTCGAAAGGGGTTCTGATAAATATTCATCCTCGATGCTGTGCCATGGGTTAAAGTTTTGTTGCCCTTCGGCGTCCTGATCACCAAGCGAGTCATTTTTTGCGTAGCTTGCATGTCCAGCTAATTGGGCGGCAAACGAGGTCATGCCATTCGTTAGAATTCGAGGCCATTGAGAACGTAGTCGAGGACTAGTTGAATTGGTGCTCTGACTAGGCAGAAACTCTAGCATAGAGTTACTGTTAACTAAAAGCCACTCTGAGGTGAGTGAAACCCAGGCTGGTGTTAGTACATGGCCCAGATAATCCTCTTCACAATCAAGTAATCCCTGTAATACACAAGTCGCCCACAACAGTAAATATTTACCAAGGAAAACGAAGCCTCGTATCTCGGGTGAACTTACCTCAAACTTAATAGCATAACGAGTTCCAGGCTGAAGACCATCAACTTTCATGATTGTTGGTGTAAATGCCTCCACCTTTGCTTTAGACGTAAAACTGTTTTTTTAAAGAGTAATAGAGCGAGGAATTAGTGCTGGAATAATTCAAAATAACAACACGCACACTCCAACCTTTGTGATGTTGCAGGGTCCGTCAAAATGCAAGTTAGGCTTGGCACAGGTCGATCCAGTTCAATTAAAATCCTTGCAGTCCTGGGAGTGACACGACCGATTATTGGTCCTAGAATTAGCTTGGCTTCTCCATGACCCTGCACATAAAACTTAGTAGCACTTGAGGCACCAAACGGGTGCGGCATTAGCTCTAACGCACAATACTGTTGAGCTTTTATCGCCCCCACGGGTATTTCGTGCCGAATTGAATAGAAACGAGCCAGCCTTTTATCTCCAACGACTGGGCTTGTTGTAGGGCCCTGATCTGTCCACGGGCTTGACGCTGGCTTGGAAATTGGCCCGACTACTACTTGTTGAAAATATGCCTTCGATGAACTCTCGGTGATTGTCATTCTCGATGAAAATGCACCACTGCAAACAAATACAACGTGAAATCTGGGCTCCTGTTCATACCATTTTGTGTGAAAACCGTTGCACTTGTTTTAATTTTTCATTGAACAGCTCATTGGTTACCTTTCGCAGCTTGTCAAATATCAAGCGCAGCAATCGGACCTGTTCGTTCGGATATGAATTCCACGAAGTAGTTCCCAGATTTGACAAATATTTGCAACGCCTACTTTTGGGTTCATCATCTACCACTCGTGGCCGTTGACACCATGTCTGTGTTGTATGACTGCTTCCACCTCGCTGTGATACCAATGGAATATCACACATAATGACAACAGTGTTTGGACGTTGGTTTTCTTCAACGCCTTGAGAATACTCACCTTGCAGCCAGAACTCCAAAGCTTGCCATTGCGATTCCGATAGCAAAAGTTCAGGGAGCTGCACAAAGGGCGTCAAGTTGTCACTCTCTAATATTGCTTCGAGTGTATCAATCATCAGCACAGCCACACGATTCTGGAGACGATACAAATATCTTTCAGATGGCAAGTCACTGTGCGATCGGATATCACCAACTTTCTCATACTCTGCCAAGACTTGCTTAACCATTTTCAGAAATGATACAGGAATATCTTCTACAGTCAGAATGGCCCGCAGTATTCCCACACTGGGAAACCAGTGGGTGCCACGCGCAAGGAGCTCCTGGTTTCTTGAAGCGTTCCAATGTTGCCGAACACAAAACCGTATCGAATTTTGCAGATGCTTCAGGCTAAAGTGTTCCTGGCTTTGAGCGTGGAGAGTATACATACGCTGAAGTTCATGCGCCAACGACACAACACATCCGAGGTGAACAGTGAAATTGACTTGAAGTGTGCCAACCAGCGGCATAAAATGACTAGCCACATTTTCGATGAAAGATGGCGGCGGTGGCACGGTACCATCAGAAGCAGCTACGCTTATTTTGCCGTCCAAAAAACGATCATCGGATAATATCGCGAGCCTAAACGCTGGTAAGTCTTCATGTAGAGTTTGCAAGGTGCCAGACCCTCCGTTCACTAGCCCCTAACAGTACTCCCTGGAGGTTAGTGTGAGGTTAATCAACACTTTTGAGTCACAAGCACGGATAAAACATACCTGAAACGATAGATCGTAGGTGCGCCCTGGTGTCAATTCTGTGATTGTAAATATGGCTGGTCGGTGAGCCTGAACTTGCTGGACAACATAATGCTCTCTTAAAGAAAATCGGTCAACGGCTACACACGCAATCTCGCCGTCTGCGTCACATTCGATTAAGACACGCGCTGTGCGAGATGCCACGCATCCTATGACTGGGCCTAACTGTATAATATCCCCACACGTACTCATGTAAGCAAAGTCAATATACCACAACGTTGAGGGAAACTTACAATCCGGTTAACATCACGCAAGGTTTGAAGCGGAACAAGTTGCACGTGCAATTGCACATACGGAACATCCGCCACCCCCGATGAGCGCCTTCCCCCAGTTAACTCTTGCCCGCTCGTTGACGAAGCGATTTCAACGTAGTGGGGCCGTCTGTTTAGAGCGCCATGGCGAACTATGAGTTGATCTGTTGGATTTGTCTGTGGTCGAGCTTGCACGTGTAGACCGGCAGTGCTAGATGCTGCCACTCCCACTAATGGCCCACAAACCAACTGTGACAGCGACAGAGTCGTATTTCGTATTCCGACAATTGAATGGTAGCCTTTAGTATCATCAAATGACACAAAGATAACTTGGCGCTTCAGGTCAGCTAGATTCCACTTAATAATGTCTTGAGCTATTCGCCATTGCACATCAGTACTTCTGGAACGACAGAAAATAGGAGTTGTTGTTACGAGAAGCACGGTGGACGTCGCCGAAAATTCATTAAAGGTGGACAACACTTCCTTTATAAAAGCTTCGACTTCGTCCTGCATACATGCATCATAGTAGACATAAACAGCATGAGTAAGCTGGTCAGTTACCATATTCTGTATTTAACGAGATTGCGAACCTCGACCCCCAGATCGAACTGTGTTGTAATGGGTGCTATCATCACCCCGTCATCGACCGCAAGGCAGCGAGGATCATTTTGTTCGATACCCCATAGACAACCAATGTACGCTTGCCACACAGCGAGGGATAATTGGATCAGATATCTCTTGGCCTTAGTGTCTTTCCTTCTTTGAGCTCTCCAGCAAGGAAGATCGCTGTAAAGGACACTTTCATTGCTGTCAAAGAACCAGTTGCTGTGACATCGAAGAAGTGACCATATGTCTGGGTCACTTAAAACGGAGCGATAACCTTGCTTGATCATCTCGACAACACGCTCTTCTGCAACATTATTGTCCTCTGCCTAGTGTTATGCCATGCATAATATAAGCAGCCGCGCGTTAACGTTAGTTTTCAGGATTGGCCTGCACGAAAAAATATGCTCGTACGTACGCTTTCAATAGCTTGTTCGAGTATCTTCAGCATTGTGAACACTTTCTGTGGTGATAGAGCAAAACCGCTGTGAATTGTCAGGAGTGGTTTTAGAGTATGATAGCCATCTCTTCTTATATTTTGATGAACTTCTGCATCAAGCGAACTTTGCGGTCTCAATCGTTTAGAGTCTTGAGAACAATGATTCAATATCCGGATTCGCCAATCTACTGGTTGCCTAACATTGTGCTCGATCCCCAACGAAGGTATGCGAGACTTTGTGCTTACCATCGCAACACATCTATCGCGGTCAGTTCTGCGAATGCCTAAAAATCGAAGGACGTACGTTGTATCAGGAGCTAGTCCTGATAGTTTAAACAAAGCCGGCTGAAATGCTTGCAGGACAAGCTCTTGTGTTGGTACTGTGCCATCCATTCGTGCTTCAGCGTCCTCCTGCGGTAGTACAAACGCAAAAAGCTTGACTGTCGCTTGAGTATCCACCTCTATCAGCACATTAGCTCTCGTTGCCTCAACCTACACAGCAACGAATATCATAAACTAAATCTCCCCTGCCTAAGGCAATTCAATCAAGCATCACCGTACTCACCTTCCCCACAATCGGTCCCACAAGAACTCTTACGTGTTCCGCACTTTCGTCCAGTGAGCCAAAGTGCATATCGTTGTAGTGAAGGAACGTGCCCCCAACCAGCCTTTCCTGTCGTTGCTCCAGCGCTAACTTCATCTTCTTCACCGCGTCGCAAACTGAAAACAAACAGCTGATTTTCTCCAGCAATGCTTTCGGTCTCGGGTGGAAAACGCACCACTTCAAGAACATGGTGAACGTCATCTTGTCGCCGTCCTCCAGCTCCACGAAGTCGAAGGCTTCGTAGGCGATGGCCATCGCGTCCAGCTCGGACACACTTTCTTCCTCGGTGATAAGCCCGAGGCGGAGCAGCCCGTTGCAACACGTGCTGATCACGAGCGCCAGCTCCGCCTCCACGATGTCGTCCTCGGTGTCCAGATCCACCAGCGAGAACACGAAGCGCGCCTTGTCCGCCAGTGCGCCCTGCGCCAGCACCGCCGCCGTCGTGAGCAGCGTCACCAGGTCCACGCGCGGCGTCGCGGCGGCGCCTCGCGCCCTGGACACGCAGCGGAAGGTCTCGAACAGGAAGTCCACGTGCTGCTCGCGCTCGGGGAACTCCAGCACGCACTGCAGCTCGCGCCGCGTGAGCGCCAGGCCGCCCTGCACGCCCTCCACGTTCACCCACGTGCGGTACACGCGCAGCACGCGCTCCAGCCGCGGCAGCGCCAGCAGCGCGTTCAGCGCGCGCGCGCGCTCCAGCGCCTCCATGTGCGTCGGCGCGTGCGGAATCTAGAGTGATGGTCAAGATACGGCAACCCGCGACGTTTCGCGCCGTACTTAAGCGGGCGTGGGTGCACTTACGGTGCCAGGGGCGGAACATGGGTTCAACGAAGCATGTCGTCGCTAATATAATGCGCCTGACGGCCTGGCGTCTCGGCATGAGGGCGATCTCTCTGCAGGTCGAGCCGCTCCTGCGATGGGAGCCGGGTCGGTCGCACGACCTGGTCGCCTCGCGCCCGATCTTGGCGACGGCGATTCCTGCGCCACAGCGTTCGTTTACGCTCCGGCGTTTATGCCGGCCGGCTTTTCTCAGGTCCTGCCTGGGTCCGGCCTTCTCGGGCGCCGAAGCTGGCGGCGCCGACGCTAGCGGCTCGGCGCGCGCCATGCCAGCGCTGGCATGGCGCGCGCCGGCATCGCAACAGCGAAAAGTCTGGAAAACGAGAGGCGCGTCCCACGTGGCGCCAGCGAGAAGACAGTCGCGCACTGGCCGCCGCCGACATCTGTCTTGAACCGCTCGAGGCCGGAGCTTACGGCACCGGGTAAAAACGATCGAAGGAAAAATCACCGACAGTGGGCCGGTCACTTGAGGAACTTCAAAGCCGGAAACCCCCATGATGCGGCCTCCGTCCTCCGCGCGCGGCAGCGGCGGCTCGCTGCGCCGCTTCTTCTCGCGCCGCCGGCGGCGCGGCGCGCCGGGCCACGCGCCGTCCGCGCTCGGGGCCGCCGCGCAGCGGGCGCAGGCTCGTCGCACGCGGCTGCTGGACGCCTGGAGTCTGCCGGAGCTGCTGGCGCTGCGCGAACTGGTGCACGTGGCTGTGAACAAGACGCCCATCGCTCCGGAGACGCAGTCGGATGCGATGGCCCCGCTGCGTGATGAGTTGCCGCCGGCCGCCAGCAGCTCGGCCAGCTCCAGCACTACGGCGACGTCCGTGTCGCCCCCGTCGGTCGCCAGTCTGGACGAGCTGCAGCGCCAGCAGACGCTGCAGACGCGCGCGGACTCGGCGCTGGTGCGTAGCAAGCGCTTCTACTTCAGCCGGCGCGCCGACACCCGGCTGCGGCTCAGCGGCAGGCGGCAGTTCGTGCGGCTCTTCCCGCTGCTGGGCCGCACGTCGAGAGCGGCGCAGCGCACGTTCTACCGGGCCTTCGACCTGGACGGCTCGGGCAAGATCGAGTTCGACGAACTGTGCGAGGTGCTGGCCAAGGTGAAGCTAGCCAGAGGCTCGTCGGTGCGCGACATGGCGGAACTTGCGTTCAAGTGGTTCCAAGGAGACAGGAGCGAGGCAGTGTTGACACATGCGGATGCGAAGCTGCTCGCTGTGACTGTCACGGAGCTTGGCGGTGAGAATAAAGTGCAGACGGAGCACGGATACGATTTGGTGGCATCACTGACGAAGCTGGTGCTCGGACGAGGACAGCATCAAGTGTCGAGGCAGACGTTTTGTCAGGAAATGGATTGTGCACTTGGCGCGCACGTACTACACGTGCTTTTTGCGCCTTTTGGTGTGGTGGAAGCACTACTGGACGAGGAGACGATTTTGCAGGAGGTGGAACTTACGCGCTGGAAAGCAGGTGATACTGCTTACGTTGTGTCAAGTAGCTGGTGGATGCAATGGCAACGGTATGTACAGCCTCATCATTGTGAGCATAATTCTCAGCAAACGAGCAGGAGCAAGGCGGACCAGCACCCTGGAGAGCAGCAGGTGCAGGACCGAGCACAGCCACAACAAAATATGGCAGAATGCCACCCTCGCCCCGGACCTATCGCGAACAGCGATATATGTGCAAACGAGTACCTTGGAACGCTACGGCCTGGAATTACGGAGGGTAAGGACTTCGTACTTCTTTCCTCTGGCGTCTGGAAGCGACTGGTGCAAGTATATGGTGGTGGACCTGAGTTTCCGCGGCAGATTCTCGAGGTGTCTGACGGCCAGCAAGAGATGGCCCCAAGAGAGGATGAAGCTAAAACCAATGGTGCCTCAGGCGTCACGATTACGTTGAAATCGAGAAATCAACAGCAGCAAACTGTCCAAGTAGATTTATATCCTGTGGTGTTGCAGGTTCGTCTGGCACGACATGACTCGCGACATGTCTTTCTCGTGTATGCTCGGCGGTTTCTACTACATCGTGCTGCTTCTCTTAAAGAAATTGTGTTTCGAATGGGCATTTTTCCGGGTGTGAACGCGAGAGAGGTGACGATTTGGTTACGAAGGCGTCGCCTTCAGTCGTGGGTACGCCTCGAATGCAGTTTAGAAGCTCCACATGCAACGCTAGAAGGGTTACAAATCACAAGTGCTCAAGAGCTACTCGTGGATTTTCGGGCGCTTGATATCGACACGGATGCACAAAGTATTGCGCAGCAACGTCGAAGGAGCAGCTTGGCTAGTGTTCTTCCCCGAGCTCCATTCAATGTAGCGATGCTGCAGCCTGTAGGCAATGATTTTGTCTGTTGTCCCGGTGCGAGTCTCGCGAAGTTTGCACAGACTGGAGACTGGAAAACACTGCGTGAAAGTATGGCTGCCGAACAGGAAGCGGCTGCCAGTGCATTATCAGTATCTGCACATGTCAGCCCTGGGGGAGTGCTTGTTGGGCTTGCGAAGCACATGGAAGCTGCAACCAAAACGTCTCGCGGAAGGCTGGTTGTACATAATGGTCTCCGTGCTACAGGTCTCATTAACATGGGCAACACGTGCTTCATGAACAGTGCTCTTCAATGTTTCGTGCACTCTCCAGTCTTCCGCGAGTACTTCTTGTCAAATCGATTCGAAGCTGAAGTCAACAAGAAAAATCATCTTGGTAGTCGCGGTGCAGTAGCTGCCGCCTTTGCACAGCTTCAAGGATCCCTATGGCGCGAGCGAGACCAAGGCTACTTGCTTCCTGGTCGGTTTCGGGATGAATTCACACGTGTTCGTCGCCACTTCGAGGAAACACGCCAGTACGATGCGCATGAGTTTATGGTTGCCCTTCTTGATTGCCTGCACGAGGACTTGAACCAAGGATGCCGAATGATTGCAGCGTCCGATGATGATGTCATTCAAGCTAGGAGCTCAAGATGCTTTGGTTTTGGTAGTGTTGCTGGTAGAGATGGCCTGGATGGCAGTGGTGATGAAGATTCTAGTCAAAATGCAACAGGAACATCTTCAGATGAAGTTCAGGGCGATATAGCTTGGCGCGAATACACAAGCGTAAACTCTTCGGTGGTGGTGGACCTTTTCCATGGTCAGATGCGATGTGAGACTATATGTCGTACTTGTGGGGAGCGCAAGTGCACATTCGACCCAAACCTGTTTTTCAGTTTACCTATTCCAGAGTCAAGTTTTGTGCGTGTGGAGGTGAGCGTGCTACTACAGGCGCGACATTTGCCGGATAGTAGTATTGACGACAGCAGTCCAAATACAGCAGCACAAGCCATGCAACGTGGGTTTTGGCTGCGCCGTGGAAGTAACGTCGGAGCGCTGTGCGATCGCATCGCGACTATACATGGTCGTACGAGTGGAAATCGGTTCTTGCTGGTCGAAGTACGGCGTAACCGGATCAAGCGAATTGTTGAAGGAGACGAGATTGTCGATAGACTAGCAACTGCTACGCCCGGATCACTTGCTGCCTATGAACGAGCTTGGACTCTCGCGGAGATCCCGGCCGTTCCTGCAAATTTATCCAAACAATTTGCTACATGCAGACGTGGCGATGAAGACAAGGACGAGGATAAAATTGTTCCTGAGCGGATCACAAGCTTTTCTGATCTGCGAGTGGGGTCACGAGTTGACGCTCGAGATAATCACAATGACTGGCATCCTGGCACAGTAATCGAAGTGGCAGGAAGCATTGAGCCCGAGCAAGAAGGCACTCATGTTGCTGCTGGTACGACACAGCACCAGCGTGTGTGCGTCCATTTTGACGCATTCAGCAGCAAGTGGAACAAATGGTTCACTGTGCGTGATTGGAAATCAAAGCGACTGCAGCCTCTCCATACGCGTACATCAAAGGCGACAGAGGTGTTTGAGGTACAAGTCGTCCATCGTTATGCTCCACAACCATTGAATGCGACACCAGAAGCTGGGCAATCAAGTGGCACCGACCATTCATTTACAGGCGATTTACCCAGCTCGCAGAAGCTGAGCAGCTCAGGTTTAAGCGAGCAGCCATCGTTGAAAGTGTTTGGAACACCTCTTTTTGTGACGATTGCATCCGACAGAACGGCCCGCGATATGCACGAGGCGCTTCTATTGCAAACGGCTCGGTTTTGGCGAGGATTTACTAGTGATAGCAAATCGATTGGAAACCAAGACGAGGGGTCTGAACAAACAGGCATACCGTACCAGGTTCGTGTTGTAAATCTGGAAGATTTGAGCAGTGAGCGGGGCGAGCCACTACCGTTTGATTCTAGCGCGCTGCTACAGCACTTTTCTACGCGTAGTGTTCTTGCGCTCGACTGGATAGATCGCGACAATTACACAAGCAAGGAAGTTGGAGCCCCCGATGATGTACCTGCTGAAGTCATTGAGGCTGCAAAAACGGATCCTGACTTGCGCGCTGATCTTGATGCTGCGTCTGTAAAGCCGAAAGCCGAGGATCCCAAGGCAAAAGAACTTGCTGCAGATGACGATAGTCCGCCGATGTATGCCGTACCATTGACGAAATGTATGGACGCCCTTATGCGCGAGGAAGCGATTTCGTTGGAAGACCACTGGGTGTGCGAGCGCTGCGGTGTCCCTCGCGAGGGCACACGGTTGTCTGCAATTTGGCGACTACCTGACCTGGTGATGGTGCAACTGAAACGTTTTCAGTACCTGGAAAACCAGCACAAGCAGAAGGTCCGAGCTCTTGTCGACTTCCCACTAAAGGGCCTAGATTTCTCGAAATGGATGGGCCATCAGGACGAGGGTGGCTCGTCAATCTACGATCTCTACGCTGTAGCTAACCACGTTGGCGGTCTCACTCGCGGTCACTACACCGCTTACTGCCGCTACGACGCTGACTTCCCAGAGAGCTCGGCGCTGTTCAAAGCGGACGAAGGAAACGGTGATGTTCAGTGCCCCGAGCTGTGGTTCCGCTTTGATGATGAGAAGGTCTCCGAAATCGCAGCCGGTGATGTGGTTACAGATGCTGCATACGTTCTCTTCTATAAACGCCGTACACTTTCGCCCCACAATCTACTGCGTTATGCGCTTTAGCAGCTTGTACAGCTAGCAATAGACACAATTATAGTACACACGGTGATTTGGAGGTGCAAGCCTTGGTTTGTCTTCCTTCGATTTATCCGCAGACTCGCTTGGACACCTCATACCACTTCTTCATACTACACAATGACCTACCAAAACACTATCCCTCTTTGGTCCAGATACGCTTCTTGCTGTACATAACACATCACCTTCAATCAACCGATCGAGTCTTCTAAATGCCGCAGAGAAATTCCGTCGATAAAGCACCATTGCTGCTGTCTACAGCAGCACTTCGACGAACACGTCTGAGTTCTTTCTCAAGCCGTGCTGTCGTCTGTTGCGCTCGGTGCAATCTCGCTCGTAGCGTCGCCCGCTCCAGTACCAGTCGCTGGATGGTCTCGTCGGGCTATGAAGATTGAGGGGCAAAATGCGAATGGGACAGCAAGAGGACGTCGTCCAGATGCAGAAGCAGAAGAAGTACCAGAGGAGTCGTCAGCACTCCATGACCAGCTGCGTACTACTACAAAGCAGAATCATACACAGCAAAGCCCAACACAGGCCCAACACGCCAGCATTAGATCCTTGACTAATTGCTACCGCATTGAGCCCATGCAGAGCCTGCCCTACGACCACTTACTTACTTTAGCGAGGGCCTCGTTGTCCGCTCCTGGGGTACTTAGACCACTTCGTTGCAACCGAAGCGTGGCGATTTCACGTCTTAATCGGACCAACTCGTCAGCCTTGCTGTCTTCGCTTGCGTTCTCAGACTCCTTGTTGTCTCCCGCAGCCGCAGCCAGTAACGAAGAGAGTAACTGGAGGTTGGCACCACTACGTTGCCGCTTACCTTGCAAATCACGCACCGTTTCCAGAAGCTTTGCATTGTCTTCCAGAGCGTGGTCGAGCAATGTCTGTAGTTGAACTGGGGTATCGTCGTTGTTTCTTCTAGACACCTCTGGCGTTGCAGAGGCATTTTGCGAGGCTTCTATTTCTCGCTCTAAATCCTGGATACGCTTCTGGGCTGCTTGAAGTGCGATTTCCATCTCCTCTTTGCCATTGTCGTTCTTCCCTGAGTCGCTGCTGCTACGAAGGCTATGCTCCAGACGCTCTACCTCGCGCCGTGCCACCTCCTGCTCATGTTCAAGAGCGCGTGCGTCTTCCACCGCCTTTTCATCGAGAACTTTAGCCATTTCATCCCGTTGAAAACGCACTGTTTGCTCAAGGTCTTCAAGCTTCTTACGCAGTTCATTTTCAGCCTGGTTTTGCTTGGCTTCTTCATCGGCTGCTAGTGTACGCAGCTGCTGAAGCTGGAACTCAGCAAACTTAGTAGCCGCGCTCGAAGTTTCGAGCTCATCTTGTGTGGTTTGCAGCTCCTTCTCCAACCGTTGAATCGCATCTTGATAAAGATCAAGTTTTCGTCCGATACGTGAGCTCAGCGCATTTACACGACGAATCTCACGGTACGTGTCGCTGACACCTCCATCACCGTCCTCGCTCGCATCAAAACCATCCAACGACATGCAGTCGTCACCCGTATCATCCTCATCACCAGAGGCGTAGCTGGTCGAGTTCGAATCAGTCACCACCGAAGATCCAGATTTCGGACTTGGCGGGCTACACAACACTGGCTTCTTTAAGTACATCAGTTCGGTGACTTCGTCGAACAACGAGCGGTACACGTTAAGCAGTTCTTGTGCCTCCTGCATTTCTTCGCTCGGCACTGTTGATATTTCTTGGACAGGTGTCTGTAATGATTCCACCTCGTTATTTTGCTGCGGATCCAACGGTACAGCATCGCTAACACGGCGGCGCTCCTCTTCGACAAATGCTTTCCATTCCAACAACTCGCAAAGCTCGTGACGAATGAGATCATTCTCAGCCTCGGCCTCCTCCGACCGACGTAACAGCTCGTCAATACGGCGTTGCTGCTCTTGCACCTTCTTATGCAGTTCGCGCTCTCGCTTCTCTGCTGCCGCCAGTGCAGCGGCGGTCTCATCGTCATCTGCTGAGTGCTCCTGGTTGTCTACATGATGGTAGCGCATAGCAGCACCACTGTACCTCTTAGGTGCAGGAAGCATCGACATTCGGGGGGCCTGAAGCTTGCTAGGCTTCAGCTGGTGCGGACGACGACTATGCCTGTACCGATCAGGGTCAAACGTGACTTCTTTGTATTCTTCAAACCGACAAATCATGCGGTACAAGAGCATTTCAAGTCGATCACAGCGCGCCTCAACAACGTCACGCTCCTGCTGCTGGGGTTCCTCTCCGTTTTCCTCAGCAATGTCTGCGGGTGACATCGCGCCGCTTGCACGCAGCAACTTCTGCATCATGTCCAACGCTGGCTCCCAACGATTCTGCTTCTTCTTTTCCTGCATTCGAGCTTCAGCTTCAGCATCAGCAATTGCCTTGAGCCGCATCATGTGTTCGCTTTTGGCGGTGTCTGTGTTCGTCGAATCATCGTTACTAACTGAACCCACACTGGTACGTAAGGTCGCAATTTCGAGCATTAATTTTTCGATCTGCTGCTTCAGCACCGGCACCAGCGAGTCAGCATCTTCATTCTGGACAGCATTATTCTTGATAAACTTTGCGCGCTGAGCGAACTTGAGCGTGCTCAGTGTTTCCGTAAAGTACTTCTCTTCGGGAGAAATTGTTGCCACTATACTCGTGATGGCATTACCACCTAGGGCGTCGCGCAATAGAAATGTAAGCTTTGAGTCACGATAGTGCACGTGTCGCTTTTGGCCGTTGCTGACGTCTACCAACGCCATGATCACGTTGCCTAGCGCCGAGAGAGATTTGTTAATCTGTGCTGCCTCTTTCAATCGCTTGCCAGCCACTCGAGTCTGCCGCTGCTTCTCACTGCCTGCTAGATCTACCAAGTGCAAGCATGAACGTCTTGTTCGTTTTACACCTGCCGATGTTCGCTCCTCGAGAACCAGTTTTACAGAGAAAACAGCGTGGGATCGCGAGCTTTCACGATTCATGTCTGTCGACGATATATGGCGGTTCTGGGAGCCAAGCTGTAGCAAAGTCAATGCTTCCTCTTCACTTCCTACATCAATTTCACGCAACTGATCCACATATACCTCCTTATTGCGGTCCTCACGAAGACTTTTCGGCTGCTGCGCAGCGACAGAGCCACTGGGTTCTAACAAATCAAAAATCTTCTCGTTGTAAATCTCCAGGTACGAACATGCCAGTGTGTACTGCAGCGCGCGTTCCTGTTCTTCTCCACTGTAAAACGCAGCATTCCGTTCTCGTGAAAGCGCAGCGAGTCGTTGAAACAAGTAGTCCAAAATACGCGGAGTAAGTCCTCGCATCTGTGACAACCGCAATTCATGCACATCCGCCGTAGAAGCACCGAGCATCGTAAACGTCTTTCCAGAACCAGTCTGTCCATAGGCAAAAATACTGCCGTTGTATCCCTCGATCGTGTTCTCCACTGCCGCGCGACCTGCATCCTGGAAAATGTCGTCCTGCTGGCAGTTCTCCGTAAAGACCCTGTCAAAGCCGAATCTCTTCTCCTGCTGCGACGCCGGCGCCAGTGTCACTCCCCGTTGGTCCGGAGCCACTTCAAGGCATTTCTTGCCGTCACTTCCCAGCGACGGTCTGATCCTTAGCAGCACGCGGATGTTATCCGACTGTGTCGCTGGTTCCGAGGACGGCACGAAGCCCAACGCAGCGGTCGTCTCTGGTGCGTTGAGCTGCAACGGTCGCGGCACCTGGACCTGTTTCTGCGTCTCCTCGACCACCTGGTTGCTGCTCTGGCTGCTGGGGAACTGCAGCCTCTTCGGAGGTCGCTGGAACTGCATGGGCGACGAGGTTCTGGCCGCGGCCCGGGCAGGAGACGGCGCTGCCATGCCGGACTCGTGGGCTCGGAGACCTGCCGTCGGCGGCGCCAGGAACGACGGCTTGGACGTCCTGCGGCCTCCGGGGCCCGGGATGCTGCACATAACAGAGCGAGAGCGAGGGCGTTAGGTCTGTGGGGCGCCGATTGCTCAGGCAAGGGCGAGTCTCACCGAGACGACGCGAAGGGCATTTCTCGAGCTCTGCGGGGCGCTGCGAGGCCGGGAAAAGCGGAGTAGTCGCGCCCGCTGTAACTGCAGAGAAAAGCGGCGCGTCTGCTGACGGAGGGCGCCCCGTTCTCGGGCGGCGAGGCCCTGGCCTGGCTTCTTCCTGCTCCGACGCGCAGACGTCCGCGTTCTCGCCGGCCGAATGCAAAGTGACGGGCTTTAGCTAATTCGCGGAAAGTTAGCCGCGAATTAGCGCTGCCCATCCAGATGGAAGCGTGACTTGCGTCGAGTATGCAGGACGGCAACTCCGCTTTGACCGCAGATGGCGAGCTTTCTCACCTGGGGCGAGTGGCTCGGACGCAGGTTTTGACGGGGAGTCAGGGTTACGACCACCTGGAAACCGGTGTCCTCCGCGAAGAGACACTTTACGTTGAAGTGCCTCAAATGGCTGCGACTGCTTCTGTTGTGTGTGGAAGACGCTGGAGCTGCTGTATCCTGGATAGAAGGCTTCCAGCCTGTTGGGTGGTTCGGATTCAGCTCGAAGATTAACGTACAATTTTGCCAGCGGAAACGAGGGGAAATTCACTTCACCTCCTTGGAATCGAGAGGATTCCTTGGCACTCTTGCTCTCAACGAACATCTTGTAGATGTGCTCCAGTCGAAGCGCAGATCGGTCATTCGCATGCTTTCGGAATTATTTTTTATATAACTCATTTTGCTTGTATTCACCGTCAAGTGCACATGCTTGCATGAAGGGAGCTCGTCCAGGCAGGAAGAACAGCCACGTTTCCGTTGTAGCAAGAGCTGATTCTGTAAGGACCACTCGATGCCGACTTTTTTTTGGTTTGTACCCTCAAAGGCAACTCCTCTCGTATGTTTGAATATATTGCGACTGCTTCAGCGTGCAAAGCACTTCGTATTCGCCAGGATTTCGCAGTTGTGTAGCACAAGCTCCCGTTCTGCGAACTTCGATAAAAAAAAAAAACATTTCAAGTGACCATCCTCGATAAAAGTAATCGCATCCGAAGTTTCCTGGACAAAATGGACTTCCTGCCATGGCAATCCACCCAAAACAGATAGTACGGCGGCTGGAATATACTGTCGACGACGATGAAAATGAAGAGCTGCCTCAATATTTTTGAGCCTGTTGAGTATTTCCAACTCTTGACCTCCAGACATCGCAAAAATGCTAAACATGGTAGAGCTGCTTGAGTCTGGTTGCATCATTTGAAACTTGCGAATCACGGACGAGCTCAACCAGGCTGGCACGATGCTAACAGCGGCAACCCTTCGTCGAAATCTGGCATCAGGTTATTGTAATAAGTATAACCCGAGCAATCATCATCGAAGCTTGTCGACCAAAGCGCAGAAGCTGGAGTCTTGTCGATTTGCAAGATAACATCATTCAAAGCGTTTCTGACCAGCTAATGTATCTCAGGCCGCTACCGTGGTCAAATATAGGTGTTCCAGTTGTGATTACAGTCTACTTTGCTAAGCAGTGGGCCTATTCTCAGCCGTCATCACCAGAACGTCTCTCGTCGTCGGGCATCATTCTCTCCTCGTCCTCGTTTACCACTAAACGCATTTGCCCTGGAGGTAAAAGTTCCGACAGAGTGGCTGAACGCCTTCTGCAGGCACAATTCTCAAGGTCGGCACACCAAAGATTTAGGTGCCCGTCAAGATGATGCAGCCAATCCCGCGTGGTCCTTCGTCGAGAGTGGCGGTGGACCTTGGCGAGACGGATGAGACTTACGACGACGGTTGGGCAACGACGCGGTCTAATGGATTTCCTCCACCCGATCCTCCTCAAACTGAAAGAGCTGCACCAAGACCACGTTCATACTGGCGACGGCGATACGAACAATGGACGCGCAACGATGATCAAGAAAGTCGATCTAGAAAGGCGTATGCGCCTGGCACGATAGCAACGCTGCCGATGCCAATGCAGACAGCATTTCGGCGCAAAATGCTCTCTATATTTGCACTTCAGTTGGTGGTGCTGACGGCACTTGTGGCAGCTCTCACTTACGACTCCAAGCTGAGTGAATGGACACACGATACCTTCAAAAAGACTGTAGATCTCTTGGGGCCACTAGTAGGTTCAATGGCGGCACTCGGAGCCGTCTACTTCGTGCGAACACGCTTCCCGCTTAATTGGTTTATGGTAGCAGGTTTCAGTATCGTGCTGAGTCTTTTGGTAGCGGGCGTGCAGACGTGGTTAGACACCCCAGCAGGTTTATTTTGCTGCGGCTTCACTTTGGTGACGGTGTGTGTCATGATATTACTCTCGGGTCTCTCTTACAGATATCACGGCGATGCAATCCCGTCGGGTCCAAGTGCTGGACAACAGCCCGATAGTGATGGTGAAATGGTGCTTCGTTCGTCGCTGGTATCAGGATGCATGGCTTTCGCGGTCTCCGCTATTATATCAGCTATTCTGTACGGAATTCTTGGAGGCACGGATGGCTTTGTCACACTTCGCGCCATGGGGTATTCGTTGGCACTTGAGTTTGTTCTCATGGTGTGGTTCTCGTACGATGCCAACAGCATGTACAGCATCATGACACCTGACGAGTACATGAGCGGCGTCGTCTACTTTTACGTGGACCTCATCGTCCTAACCTGCGCCGCGTTCTTCCTCGCAGGGTTCATGTTCGTAGCTGCAATGTTTTGCCCCACTGCGAGCTTCGGGTACTGCAATTGCAACGGCTGCTTGTGCTTTAGTCGCGCCCGTCAAGACGACGAGACCGGGGATGCAGGGGTGATCCCCTACGACGTCGACGAAGATGGCACCATTTCATACGGCGTCGTCGAGACTGCCCGAGACCGAGACGTAGAGCATGGTTAGCAACACCATGCAATCCTCGCAGTGGATTCCGTATCCGCGCGATACAGGAACGTTCCGAGGCAATACACTATAGTTCAGTTTGATTTACCCTGGAGGCTGTGCCTCGTCTCACCAGGATGGCTACATTTTTAGTCACTGTTATCGCCACTTCATTGGACAAAATACCTCCAGCCGTTACCAGAGGCTTGTCCGGAATGGAGCAGGAATGGCAGCTCGTAGCTCGTCGCCAGAGGCGTGGCAAGCCTCGCCGTGGGTCTTCGCGGCCTCAGTCAGGTCCAACTAAGGCCTCAAAGCTCCAAACCAATGGTAAGATCAGTGTAGTCCGTTGAAATCGCTGTATCATCGTTAGCGCTGGCTTGTCAGGAGCTCAACGACTGGTCTGCGGCTCTCCAGCGTTAGAATTGATGAAACTACATTGCATCAACGGTCTTCACCCTTTGGGATGCACTCGCGCTGTTGCGGCGCACTGCAATTGCTGACTGTTTAATTTTTCGTGGTCGAATTTCTAGTCGGTGAGGAGGAGGTGGAACCTGTGCCCGAAGTCTCAACTGAAAAGCAGGCGCAAATAATTCGGCGAGTACGCGCCATCGCCGACGTTTTAAGCGACTCGTTGCTGCTGACGCACGCACTGCGTGTGGTAACGGAGCACTTTGAGCTCAATAAAGTGAAGACACAGAGTGAGGAGGGCGATGCAGGGGATAAGATTGACGTCCCTCCGACGCTTGTTGGCTACGGCTTGGGAAGCTTTTGCGCTTCGTCAAATGCTGTGCATCAGCTGGGCTTCCTGGTGGCGCTGAGGGAAGTGCTGGATAAGGGAAAGACCAGTGGTGACGCCGAAGGCGCGGAGAACTTAGACTCGACTCCGCACCATGCTGAGATTTTTGATCCAGCCATGAACGAGGTAGGCCACCTGGCAGCTAGCTGCAGCTTCCTCTGAAATCTATCGTTCGGCTGCACTAGCCAAAGCAGGAATCGCAACTCATTACGACTAACGTTGTGTGCTGTCTGTGAATCAGAGCGACGCTGCAATCGCGGAGCACTTCCAGCTGAAGGTTATCCAGGAGAACGAGCATGGTCGGCGGAGGGTGGCTTGCAACACGGTGTTCTTCATGCCTCACTGCGGTAAAGCTCTGTATCAGAACGTCCTCGCCTGCAATTGGGGGCCTGCGGCGAAGAAGCTGCTCATCATCGGCAACAGGTGCGAGCACCAGCCTCGGGTGTGGTAATCCGCCGCTAACTGATGATGTCACGCTTTCGTGGTTTTGCTTAGTTTCTCGGCCTACGGAGACCGCGTGCTTGCAGCGACAGAGCGCCAGGAGCTGCTGCTCGTGAGGGTGCTGCCGTACCTGGACGAAGTGCCTCTACCGTGCGGCATCCCCAAGCACCACGAGGACTTTGCTCGCTATGAGGCGGCATTTAACGACCTGAGCGCCCACAGATTCCCCGCCCACCTGCTGGACCGCGCTCTGCGCGACGACGCAAATCTCAGCGAGGCCATGGCTGCTGTAGCTAGTGCGTCAACGGCCCGGTCCGATGACGTGAAGCCTGGTCCGCGCCCGGGACCACATGACAAGTAGGTGCATTGATTGAAGCCGAGCAGGTTCACGTAAGACACGATCTCTTATTCCAACCGGTCTCGCTCGAAAACGCGTCACTAGTGGCGTGTGAAACGCCGATAACCACGGAAGGAATCACCGAGCGCAACGGATTCGCGCGCTGGCGAGAAACCGGAGCGCCGGTCGCCGCCTGTTACTTTCGGGGAAGCGCGGCCTGGCCTCAACGTCTGTAGCATCGCAGCCCAAACGCGTCCGCGAACGGTGCCGCCGCCACCTTTAAAAATACGGGTTCCTGCCTCTAGAGCCGGCCTCGACGCGTCCGTTTCCGTCAGCGAGCTCGCCGTCGCAGTTTTTCCTTCCGGTACTGCTCCCTTCGCACTTTCCAGACTTCTGTCATCCGCTCGGCATGACATTTGCAAGGTGCATCGGCGGCGAGCCTGACCCTTTGTGTTGCGCAGCAGTGCCCCACGACGTCCCGCCCGGACGGATGAAAGTGCGCCAGCTCCTGGGTTGGACGCGCTCGGCGACGCCGACAGACATGGCGCAGCTCTCGAGCAGTCAACGCGGTGGAAAGAACGCAGCGCCCGGCAGCCGCAGCAACAACAGGGAGCACGACGACGACGAGATCGTGTACTCTCCATTTGACGACATGGGTAAAGTGGCCGGCGACGAGCTACTCACACCCGAGCCAGGCGCCCCGCGAGCAGGCAACAACAATTTCTCAAAAGAGATGGAAGTATCGCACCTCACCAACGTGAGTAAAAGCACCCGTTCTGGCGCCGTGAAGCTAGACGTCGATGTGTCTAACTTGTGCATTGTGCCTTACAGACCAAGCATGGTAGCGACAACCCGGAGGAGCCCGAAGACAAAGCCCCCGCTCCTACGATAGTTTCGCCGTCGCGCAGTGCCACGGAGAAAGGCACGACTCGACCTCGAACCTCGCGTTGCAGCAGTGATGACAGCAGCAACAGCAGTACGGCGTCGTCCTCTCGGTCACCGTCAGGCGGTGCGGTGCCGACGTGTTCAGGCTCGTCGATGAATGCAGCAATTGACATTCTGTCGCCAACGTCGTCGCCTCCCCCGAAGGTGACGTTCCGCAAGGGTGAAAAGAGCTTTCTGGACTTCCACCAGCACTACGCCATCACTAGGCACCTCGGCGAAGGATCCTACTCGACAGTAAAGCAGGTGACACATCGCAAGAAAGGTGGGTTCTACGCGTGCAAGATCGTAGATAAGCTAAGCCTCTCGGATGTGGATCGTGCGGCTCTTTCGCATGAGGTGCGTGTGCTGTCGAGCGTCAGCCACGTGAACATCATGCGCTTGTATGAAGTCATCGAAGACGACGCCAAGTGCTACCTAGTTACGGAGTTGGCTGAAGGAGGCGATCTGTTCGACCGCATCGTCAAACAGGGCAAATTTCCGGAGCGTGTAGCCCAGAAGGTGACTGCTGCTTTAGTGGAGGCGCTTCATTACTGCCACACTCACAGCATCATCCACCGCGACGTGAAGCCCGAAAATGTGTTGCTGTCGGGCGATGATGTAAAGCTCTGCGACTTTGGCTTCGCCAGACAGCTCAATCACCAGGAGGAACAAGCTTCGGATTCGTGTGGCACTCCTGGCTACGCGGCACCGGAGATACTAGACGGTCGATCGTACGGCCTTGAGGTGGATGTATTCTCGCTAGGCGTTGTGACGTACATTATGCTCTGTGGGTACCCGCCGTTCCCGATGAAACTAGCGCAGCTACGCACACACCGGTTTAATGTCCGCTACCCTTCTAAGGACTGGGCTGCTATTCACCCAGACGTCAAGACACTCATTTCCAAGATGCTGCACGTGGACCCAAAGGAGCGTCCATCGATGGCTGTACTTCGTTGCCACCCGTGGATTCAAGCGGGACGTTTGACGTTAGAACGTCTACGCCGGGAAAACGAAGAACGTCGACGTCTTGCCGATCTGACTCGGCGACAACAAGCAGCCTCAGCGATCCGAAAGAAACTTGTCATGGGTGGTTTTGAGGCTGTCAAGTATGGCCGCAATGGTCTGCCCCATCGAACCAAGCTACGCTTATCTACCGATGGTAAAGTGCTCAGCTGGCAACCGAAGTTACTGAAACGGAGCTTGCTACGTTACCAAAATGCGCGCAGCTTTACAAGTTTGTTTGGCATTGGAGGCAAAGAGAGCAATGGCAACAGTCAGCCAGATCTTCACGCAGCTCAGCCCGAGGCTAACCGAATCCCAACTGGTGGCGTAGCTGTTGGTACGCCTAACAACGAGCACGATGAGTCCGAACACAGTGCTAACGCTGCTTCCGCTTCATCCCCCCATTCCACTGATAGCTCGACAAGCAGCACTTCCGACGCTATTAACGAGAAGCGTTTGTGGTGGCGTTCGCTACGTCGGGAGCGTGGTGCGAAGACTGAGCGCACTGCCAGCGGTGGGTTTACGCTCAACTTCACCGCTCGACAGACCGGAAGCACCCCGTCATCGCCTGTAACACCTCCAGCATCGAAAGTGTTACGCATGCGATCTCCTAGCGCTACGTTAGAGCAGCCCATGACTCCCTCAGCAACATCCCCGGACCGTCTTGATGACTCCATCAAACTGCACGATATTCGTGAGATGCTGGTCGGTGATGACGCGCCGTTCTTTGCGGGACACGCCATGAACCTGCCAAATTCATCTAAGCGTGCAGTGGACCCAGCTTGCGTATTATCCGTATGCACTCGCTTTCGTGAGCTCCACCTTGAGTTTCCAAACGAAGGTGTACGCGATGGTTTCGTGTATTTACTCCAGCAAGCGACTTTACCACTACAGCATACCAGTCAGCGCCAACCTCCGCGCCTGATGAAGGCGACATCAGCGCCACCACCAGTACCACAAAACCTTTCTAGTAGAGGACACGACGACACTTTCGTGGCCACCACGCCACCTGAGGAAGAATCTAAAATGCTGTCCACCGACAAGGATGTAGAAAATGAAAAGCAGCATCATGAACATAGCAGTCGACCTGAAGTCGATGACGAGGACGTTGAGACCGTGGCGAAGGAAGCGACGGCGGCCAGCTCCAGCAACCAGGACGAATGAGTTTTCTTTTAATTATTAGTCAGTGAATAATCGACAATCTAATGGAAGAACCATGCCTTCCTGCATCCTCTTCATTGGCATAGTTATCCGTTGACTACCTGAAGCTGAGCAAAATCGCGCTGCACACTTGATGCAATCGTATCATGCTTCAGTGCCCGAAGCCTTTCGAGTTTTGCCGTCTCATCCTAGACGTCGGCGAGAAAGAATCCTCTTCTCCTCCTGAATCTATGTAAGCGCTGCTGGAGCCAGCACGTTGCCGAGTGTCAATCTGGAGGTCGTGAATATCACTTGAGTTTCGATGCCGCTCCATCGGCTTGCCTCGTACAGTGGACGGCAAACGGTAAATCGATTTTCGACGCGCGAGTACGATCTTGCGGTTAAAAATCGATGAGCACGCGAGGAAGACAGATATCGCAGCAACAAATAACAGGTAGGTCCGGCGCGAAACGAGCTTGGATGCATGAGCCTTGATCATAAAAATGAGAGCAAGCTCGCCAATTTGACAGAGACCAACTGCTGCCATCAGTGCCTTGCGGGGACTAATACGGAAGAAGGTCATCACACCGGTCATGGACACCGTCTTAATGCAAACAATCAGCAGCACCATGGACAGAATTTCACCTGCGTTCCTGACTAGGAACATAGGATGCAAAATCATGCCAACGCAAGCAAAGAACATACTGCCAAACAAGTTTTCCATCACACGGATCGACATGAAGGCTCCCTTGGCGTTACCAGATACATGAACGAAGGCCAGACCCGCTAGGAAGGCACCACATTCGAGCGAAAGTCCAATCATCTCCGAGAAGAGTGCCATGAACAGGCACACAGACACCACCCCAAGCAGCACCAGCGGAGCATTGTGAACCTCTTCCATTGCCGTCAGGAAACGCAACAGCTTTGGCACGACATACTGGTGGAGGCATACTGTCATGCTCACAACTACAGCGTACGCTACAACAGTGCGCACCATGGCCACGCCGATCCAGCCAACTGACCGAACGGAAAACCACTCGGGAGTACCTAGCGCAAAGCTCATAAGTACATCCTGGATCGCAATAATCGACGTTACGGTCTACACAATCAAACAAACAATACTGTTAGCGTGAGCAGGCAAATAGCCCACGATCAATTGCTCGTACCCGGCCAAAAGATGAGTCTTGAATTCTGTTTTCGCGGATGTGTTCGTAGAGCGGCGCTGTAGTCGAGAAACACACGCCCAGACCAATGCTCAGTCCTTCCATATATGACGCTGTCCACCCAATGTAAACTGCCACGCCAGCTACGAGCAACACAGTGGACAAGATATACGCCACACCACCAACAAAGTATTTCCTGAAAATGTCTTCCGGCTGTTGAGGAGAATACGCAGCGCCATGTCCAAACAGCAGGAACACTGAACCAAACAGCGAGATCGTCTCTACCTCCTTGTAGAGTCGTACAACGCCCAAACAGGACGGTCCCACCAACGCACCGCCCAGCAGATAACCCGCGTGCGGAGGAATATTAAAGTACGTCGCGATAATCCCTCCAATAGCTGACACACCCAGCAGCACCGCCACCTGTGCCAGCAACTCCATATCGTAATGTAGCACGGCCGGATCTGCCTTCTTCTCCACCGCTTCCAGTTTCTTCAGCTGCTCTGCATTAAGTCCCGTCGTGTTCTTCAGATGCCCCGTTTCGTAGTCCACTTCTTTCATTCCATCCTTTTCAAGCTTCTGCTCTCGCTTTTCCTCTTCCTGGTGGGCTAGCACCTCCTTCAGCTTCTTGGACTGCAGCACTTCCTCTTGCTCCACGTGCTCGAGCTCCACCAGCGTTCCGTTGAGGCCTCGAGCCAGTCTCTTGAGGTTGTGTTGCACTGCCAGCAGCTCGTCTCTCAAGTGCGTTCTCTCTCGAATCTGCGCCTGTGTGTACTTGGCGAACTGGTCGCCCGCCTCCATCTCCTGCAGACTTTTGCCCACCGAGAGCTCCAGCTGCTGCACGATGTGCAGATGATCCTCGACCTGGTCAATAGACACATCCGCGGCTGTCACCACTGCATCCACATCACCTTGCGACCCTGCAGAACTGGAATCCAAGCTCGAAAGTCGCAGGGGGACCACCGACGGCGCAGGTTTCGCCTCTATCAACAGCAGATCATCCGCCGAAAGCTTGGGGCTCGCGGGAGACGCGCTAGCGGACGCTACAGACGCCGGCAGCACGGGAACTTCGGGCTCCAACAAGGCGTCGATCTGAGCTGCAACTTGAGCCTGCGGGGGATGCAGCAGCGTCAGTAGAACCAGCAAGAGCGCCGCGTGCGCGACGCCACGTCGGACGCGCATGGAGCCGTTTTGTCGACTGTAGAATGGGTGCGAGCAATAGTAAAGGCGAGTCGCGCATAGTTAATTCAAGTCAACGTCAGTTACAGGCTAGCTAATTCTGCAAAAGGGGGAGCCATTTAGACCTTTTGTAGCAAAAAGAAGATTGGCAGTGCGAGAGGATGGCGCCGCCATCGCCGATGGAGGCGGAGGACCACAGCATCGTGAAGGACGCGCGCTTTGCAGACCAGCGGGCGTGCACCAAAGCGATGCGCCACTATGCAGCGTCGCACAACATGACGGTAAAGTTGGCGACAGAAAACAGAGGAGGCGCGATGCTGCGGTACATTTGTTGCGGCGGCGCAGACTGCCGCTTTGAGGTGCGGATGGTGCGGTCGAAGGCGCAGGGACGAGGTGGATACTTCATTAGCTTTTGCAATTTAAAGCACAACATGTGCTCTGGATCTTTAAAGTTGACGGCATCTCAAGTTCGAGAGGATACTGCCATTCAGGAGTTGGTGGCTAGTGACCCCAACATTGCAGGACGGATCATTCTGGAGCACTTGAAGCGGCTTCGTGGAGCGACGGTGTCTCTTAGCGAGGTCTACCGAGCGCGAAACCTTATTTTAAATGATATGTTCGGGTCGTGGGAAGATGGCTTCCAGAAGTTGGAATCGCTGGTTACTGTGTGGAAGACCAAGAATCCGACGAGTTACGTTGATTGTGAATTCAACGCTAATGGGGAATTCGTTCGCGTCTTTATTTCGCATCCATATGCTCCTCTTTATGAAATGCATGGGCAGAAAGTTGCTGGTGTCGATAGGGCCATTTTGAAGCATGGAAAATATCAAAGTGACCATCTTGCTCTTGTCGGTAGGGATGGAGACAAAAACAACATCATCTTGGGGATAGCTGTCTGTGCCTCAGAAAGTGAAGACAATTACGAGTGGTTTTTCCGTTGCTGTCTTTCGGCTGGAGTGAAATTAAATGAGATGCCATTGTTTTCGGATCGTAGGCCTGGAGTTATGGCTGCTCTTCACAAGTTAAACGTGGCTACCTCGCGCTTCTGTACGGGCCACATATTCCATAATATTCAAGAGAATTTTAAGACAAAGGTGCCACCGGATATGGAAACTTTATTGTATCGTGTGCAAGCAGCTACAAGCAACGACGAATACAACCGTCTCCTAAATACGTTAGAGCTCACACATAAAGACATTGCAGCATACATTAGGAGTATTGATCCAGAACAATGGGTGCTATACACGGCGTTGCGCTCATCGCGCCTCTATGGGTGGCGCTCTACGAATTTTGCCGGGTACCAGGATGCTGCTGCCAGTGAACCTCGCGGGACGCTACCCTTTCAATTTCTCCAGTACTACATGGCAAAGTTTATGGAGGATGCTTACAACTTTCGCAGCCGAGATGCACGCAGCTGGCTGCAAGAAGGACACACTCTTACAAAATATGCACGAGATAAACTTAAAGATGCGTCGAAAGCCGCTGGGTTCTGCATGGTGCTGCCTACTGATGATAGCCGCGCGTTCGTTCACGATACTCGAAACAAACCGATTTGTAGACGCTCTGTCGACGTTGATGCCCGCACGTGCTCATGTACTGAGTTTGACCAGTTTGGAATTCCGTGCAAGCATTTCGTCGCAGCACTCAATTTTTTTGATCGGGGCTTAGAGAAATTCTCTGTTGTCGATACATGCTACAAAATTGAAGCCTTCCAGGCGCTATATGGCGCGGGGGCAGACAGAGGCATCCAGCTGGTGCTTGACGAAGAACTGGCTGTCAATACCCAGCACCATCCGCCCGTGCTGAGTTCAAAGGCTGAAGGGAAAAAGGAGAAACGCCAGCCAAGCAGAGGTGACTCCACTCGTAAAGCAGGCATGGCAAAACGAAGAAGCGCATGTAGCAAATGTGGTGAAAGAGGCCACAACGTGCGAAGCTGCTCCTCGAGGTAGCGTGGCGACTGACATTACCAAACTGATCGACATGCATATAACCTGTATCTTCGTTGCCCAAACTTTTCCTTTCGGGTGTAAAATACCTGCAGTTTGATGTCATGCTGGACTTGCTCAAGACAATGCAATACCTTGGAGCGTGTACCTGAAGTTCATTGTGATCATGTTGCAACACTCGAAGCAACGTGTCTGTCTTGAGACACATTCACGGTTGAATGGTATCCACGCTGTCGACGAAGCAGCTGATGGCCAGATGCTGACCTCGTTGTGGAGGTGCAGACAACAACGTGCAGGGCAGACGACAACCGAAGTCGATTACGCTGTGCGTCCGCAACCACTGCTGACGGGCTCCGATAGAGAGGATCCCTGCGTACCGTTTATACGGTGGATGACAATGAGAGCTGCTCGCTCACGTCGCCATTTTCCATCCTGCTGCATAGAGGAACGATGGCGTCGTCCTCTCCGTTCACGACGTGGCAGTTGGCGTTGTTGCACGCCGACGAAGCTTGGACTGAAGCTTGGCAGCCGACGGTGCTGCCATATGCGCCCTCGAACGCGCTGGCGCTGGCGCTGCAGCTGCTGATTGTTGTGATCGCCGTCACGTGGCTGGCGAGCGTCGTGACGCGCAATTACTCGTTCACGGATCGACTATGGTCGATCACACCCGGCATGTTCGCGTGGCACTTTGCCTACCATGCATACGTGGTGGACGGTGGTGTCTGGGACCAGCGACTACTGCTCATGGCAGGCCTGACCACTCTGTGGGGCTGCAGACTCACGTTCAACTTCTGGCGCAAGGGAGGCTACAAACTCAGCGAGGAGGACTATCGCTGGGCCGTGGTGCGGCAGTACATGCACTGGACGCTATTCGAGGTGCTGAACCTTGTTTTTATAGCTGGTTATCAGCATCTGCTGCTCATGCTGCTAGCTGTGCCATCGTACGCGGTGTACTTCCACCGTCATGAAGAGTTGAACGCGTTGGATGGCGCCGCGACGGCGGCGTTTCTGCTGCTTTGGGTGCTTGAGACCGTGGCGGACCAACAACAGTGGAACTTTTACAAGAAGAAATACGAGCTGATCGCACAGAAGAAGCCGCTTACTGGCGACTACAAGGCTGGGTTTAATCGCAGCGGGTTGTTTCGCTACAGTCGCCATCCCAACTTCTTTGGCGAGATGTCGTTGTGGTGGGCGTTCTACCTGTTCAGTGTTGCTGTGTCGGAGCCTGCGTTTAACCCGTCGAGCATTGGTACGATACTGTTGACTTTGCTTTTTCAGGGATCTGCACCATTTACTGAGTACATCACGGCGTCCAAGTATCCTCTGTACAAGCAATACCAGCGTCATGTGTCGATGTTGGTTCCGTGGTTTCCGTCGGCATCACAAAAGAATGAAGCACACCAGGAATGAGCATGGATTGTGAGGAATCGACAGGTAGATGTAGTCATCCTGCCATCACTACAGTGACGGCAATTGTAGGCATTCAATAGATGATCTTGTTTGATCACTGTATATGCGATGGAGAAGCTGAATCGATAGAACGAAGTGTCATTGCCGTAAAAAAGTGTAACTTGGTGTGATTCTAGGCTGTCCCAGACGTCACTAAAGGCCTTGGTATAAAAAAGGAATGGTGCCATGTGTCTGACTAAAGCTCGAGAATCAAAGCACCTTTCTATCAAAACTAAAAAAACAGAAGTAATGTTTCGACGTGTAGACAGTCATGATGAGAGCACAGATCAAAAAGTCTTGGATTTGGTCAAATGAAAAATAATGAGGTAGCATGCTGCAATCGAAAATCGTGTACGTGCAATACGCAACGGGTTCATACGTTTAAAAACGTAACCTGTTGCGTATTAAAATAGAGATCTCTAGCAACAATGACGCGCAAATACTAGGCGCCAAGATGTCTGACGAGCTAGCAATCCTCGCATTAGGCAAGGGTGATGAATGACATTGAGGTTCTTCAAGCCATCGATTCAGTCCGAAGTCGACGAAATGTGGAACAGGCGATTCCACCACCGCAGGAAACGCTGCCAGAGTCCATCGTTGTTGTAAGTCGTCACAACGACTTGGGCGCCTCCACTAGTAGTAGACACCACAGTTCCGCCCGTCCCCGCACGAGCCCCTTCTCCTGCTGTAACGGCACCCGCGCTAGCGCGCTCTTCTTCAGTGTCAGTGTTGTCGAATACCTTGAGGAAACCAGTGTCCTTGTTCTTTTGAGCGTCTTCGATGAAAAACTTCTCGATAGCTTTGGCGGTAGCGGTGGCGTTCGTCGTTGAAATCGTGAGTTGGTTCTTGGTAGGAGTCGCAGCACCATTGCAGCTTGCCAGCAGAGTGACCATGAGCACCAGTAGAGCTTGCACGAAACGCATTTTTCGCAAGAACCGGATCGTTGTTGGGTTAATGGACGCAAATTGGGGAATGGCCTGTGGGCTAGAGCCCGTCACACCTGTCATTGCGCCAGTGCGCAGGCTCCAGCAGGAAGGTTGGTTGTCACTGAAATGATCTGTGCACGGCTTGTCTGCAAATCGTACGTCCACACATCCAGTGGGCAGGACGTTCTCCGTACTAAAGCGCTTGCCAGTTTTTGAAGAGAACCGGCCATCTACAGTTGGGATCGGTTCCGTTATCCGCCTTAAGATTCTCTTGCCTTGTTTGACGGATCAGAGGCTGGTTCACAATCCCCGGATTCAGTAGATCCGGAGTGCAGGCAGGGTACACACCTAATCGATCAGCGCAATTCGACTCGAACTGCAGCTTCGGGAGTGCAACGTACGAAGGTCGCCACTGCTGACTTGTTTGGACGGCGACACGCACCAAACTCTATCCACTTAAAGTCGCTTCCGCATCCGACGGCGTATTGCAGGCATAATGATTGCTGGATACACCATATACACTATGTAGTCGATTTTTTCATTACAAGGCTACAGCTAACTTCAGCGTTAATGCTTTTGACTAGTTGCTGCATTTGTGGCTGCGTGTGTGCTGGACGCATCAAGCTAAAAAGTGGATAGTCTGTGGTACTGACATAAGAATCGGCTGGGCGTTCGCGAGACTTTAAGCTCCACTTTTGTTAGTTGCCGTAGTAGTTCTCTTGAACAAATGTTATCGATCTAACACGATGGCTAGCATTTTTAACCTACTTCCGGATTAATCAGTTCACGTTAGCATAAAATCATTTCATGGTACATGTATTTATACTAAGATCTAGTGCCAGAGAACTAACCAAATTGCACTCAGCATTTACCCACGCCATACCTGCTGCGCAAGTGTCTCAATCGGTACAACAAATTCAAGATTGTGAGGCAGCCACTGCCTAACACGACAAGAGAATGCACTAGAGTTAAAAACCGGAGCCAATCCTTACTTTCTGTAGTCGGGCTATCGACTACAGTATTTTGAAGCAAGTTCACCCACCCTATCCACTGGGTGTGATCTGCGAACAACTTGTCTACAGATCAATTTAAAGCAATGGCAACCAATGTCCTGTAACGAAGCCACAATACTTGTAGTCATTCCGCATTTTGCGTCCAACAACCAAACTACTCAACACAACCTCTATTCTGCTTTCGAGAACGATGCGTCTACTGCAAGCTCTGCTGCTGATTATGACAACTTTGCTTGCAACCTCGGATGGAAGTGTCACCCCCACGAAGAACCAGCTTACAATTACAACAACGAATTCCACGTCCACGATCAAGGCCATTCAAAAGTTTTTTGAAGCAGACGCCAAGCAAAACAAAAACAACGGCTACTTCAAGGTGGTTACTGCCTCTGGTGAAGAGCGTGCTGGTACGTCGGGACAAGGAGCTCGTGCTGGAGCCGGCGGCACAGTTGTGTCGAGTAGCGCGGAAACGAAGATGGTAACCGTGACGATTTACAACAATAATGGGCTGTGGCAGCGATTCGTGCGGTGGTGGAATCGTCTCTTTCACATTTCAAGCTCAACTCGCCGACTACGCGAATGAAGAACATCGTGCAAAACTAGAGTTTAGACGGGTTTTTCACTCTTACGCGTCAGTGAGGACCTCTAATTAGACAGGCGTTTTACAATAGCTCAAACACTGATCGGCTGAGAAATGCTGCTAGCAGCTCCGCTGAATAATACGAATACGGTTAAAAAAAAAGGTGATGTCACTAGTAGTAGCGTTGACTCCATCGCTTGTACTACAGAAGTAATATACTACTACTACGAGTAAGGTTAGTTTGTTAGTTGATTGAGAAAGTTAGTGAGGTAGTCGTGAGGCACGCTAACTTTTAGGGTCTCACATAATGATTGCTAGGTAGCGGCTTACAATACTGCTTAGTACAGATCTAGCCTATGATACAATGAGCAAAATACGACGAACGCTACCGCAACGTCAAGCTCGAGCAGTGGTGATGTGGGGTTTTCGGTTGATGAAGTGTCGGACGCGTTGCATGCGACGATCTCTGGGATCGTGTCGAACGACGGAGATGTGGCGGGTGACGAGGTCGTGTTCGCGTTCTTCCGGCCAGTGAGCACAGGGGTGACGGGTCCTGCTACGCTTCTGAATGAGCAGCTATTTGACTACCAGCGCGTGAGCCTGGCGCCGTCCGAGACCACACGAGTGAGTTTCACAGTTGACCGGAACTCGTTAGCGCTGGTTGACGAAGCAGGCAACTTGGTGAGCTTTCCTGGCTCGTACGAGGTGATCGTGAGCAACGGTGTGAACGAGCGTTTGCTTTTCAGCGTTGAGGTTTCAGGCAATAAAACGATTGTGCATGACCGAGTGAAGGCGTTCCCGATGGAAAGTGAGTCTATGTCAGCGGTGCCTATAAAAGCAGTTTGTTGGGGAGGAATAATTGCTGGTCGATTACTTTTCATTGCAATTTTAGGGCTGTATATATACTGTAAGAGCCACCACTAAAACTCATTGGAAAATTGGTAAATGGTACACATTTTTTTTCTTCAGCAGTGGTGTTTCTGATTGCAAGTTCTACAGGCAAGCGCTCTTTTATCTTCAGCGTGTTCTTCGCTAAACCGTATTCTATCTTAATCGGACGAAGGCAGCTTATTTACATGAACTATAACTCAGCAAGATAAAACAAAATCGGGACCTTCCCATTTAATTTTTTTGTCAAGCATTGAAGTGCCTGTAGTTGTTTACGACCTTAACCAAATAATGCACCCTCGCGTTTTGAGCAACACAGCCTGCTAGTATCTTCGGCAACGGATCCTATCACTAAATTCACTGTACTGTCACTTATGACAAAGGATAGAAGTAATAATGTCTTCGTATGATACTTATACACTAGGTCCAACCACCGTGAAAATTACGGCAACCGTAAACGTTGCCACTTTTTCTCGCCTCGCGCAGAGGCTCCCCGCCAAATCCCGTTCTAATATCGTGTGTGGGTAAAAGCTTGCACTTTCTTGCAGTAAGCAATGCGTACGTGCTAATCGCCAACGTACCTCGTTCAAAAATTAGCCGGTGAGCTGGCAGCACCGCAACTCGCGGTAGAATAGGGCACACTTCTCTGCGTGCATATTTGATGGCGCAGCCTGTCTTTCACAGACGAGCTGGAAATGGGGTAACTTGCTCCGATTTGAGCTTTTATTGGTACAGCAGGACAGTTTTACAGCTACGATAGCTGGTTGATACGTTCAGAACGCGAGCAGCGAATTGTGCTGGTCGCATTTTGAGCCCTTGCTGTGCAAATGCTTGCGATCGAGTGCACCACTATCTAGAGATTGTGAACTTCAGTCTGCAAACCAATGCGTGCACGCGAAAAAAAAATCGGAAAATTAAACCGATCTCGACAAGTTTTCTGTGAGTATGCGGTCTGCATTCCCTTTAGACCGCCGGGGCCACCTATGAAGTCATTCTGCAATTTGCGTCCAACGACTCACCACTTCACTCAAGCCAAGATGCGTCAACTGCAAGCCCAGCTGGTGGTGATGGTCATGGCCACTTTGCTTGCACCTTTAGATGGAAGTGCCGCCCCCACGAAGCACCAGCTCACAATTGCATCCACAAACTCCACATCTACGATTAAGGCCATTCAAAAGTTTTCGTGACCGACGCGAAGCAGAACAAAACAACGGCTTTTTCAAGGTGGTCAATAATTCCTCTACTTCAGGTGAAAATCGTCTTGGTGCGGGTGCTGGCACGTCGGGACAAGGAGCTCGTACTGGAGCAGTCGGCACAGTTGTATCGAGTAGCGCGGAAACCAGAACTATCACCGTAACAATCTATAACAACAACGGTTTGTGGCAGAGATTCCAACGGTGGTGGAATCGTTTGTTTCACATTTCGAGCTCGGCCCGTCGACTTCAGTAATGAAGCCTCTACGCTGTTTCCCTTCTGTTCACGCTTCCAACCGAAGGGCGTCATGCATATTACGCTGGTAGAATTCGAAAAACAAAAAAACGCAATGCTAAATAGCCACTTAAACGTATTTGGCGCTGTCAAAACCAAGAAAAATATTCTGTTGAAGTGTGCTAGCAGTGTCACACTAAATTAACATCCTCGGTTCCTTATACCATTCATCAAAAAATTGAATGCTAAATTGTGGACCAGTACGCCGCCGCAGCCACCAGGGACTATGTCTTGTACAAGTATAATACAAATTTCTGTCTGCTGACAAACGGAATTTGAGAGAGCGAAGCAAAAATCTAGTAAGAGGAAACCCAAAGTGTTGTAGTTGCTTATATTCTGGCTGTGCTGAGTAGAGCTACCGTCGAGTTCATTGTGGGCGTGGTTTCAGGTGGTTGGGGGATTACAGAGGTGGTAGATGTGAAAATAACGCTGACGGAAATTTGACCATCGATTTCGTAGACAGTATAAACCAACGTTGGCTGGCATGGAAGGGAATTATGCTCGCCTTGAGTAATGCTGTTGTTATCTTCGTTCCACCACTCACATAATGTCCCTGCTAAGAGAAAGAAAGTGTTTTGTTTTGTCAGCACCCTCCTTTGACTCTTTCAGTCGCCTGGCATATTCAAAAGATAGAATTCGGATATCCACGACTACCCAACTATCGTATCTCTCTTGATCGACCCAAACAGTTCTAGTAAGGCAAGTGGCACAGGAGTCTTGTTGAAGCAGTGGTCTAGGTCACTATCCGTCGCGAGTCAAGCGTTGCATCCATGGCGCGGATCTTCTGAACGGTCACATCCGTGTCAAGAGTTCGCTTGTCACTTTGTTCTCGTCCAGCATGCTTGAGCGATGCTCATGAGGCGGAAGCTCTGCACTAGCGCACGGAAGGTGGTGATTGTCATCCAGTGTGCTATTTGGTATCAAGCTCAAGTGGTGACTGCGGAGTGCTGGATCGGTGCCAGCGGGAAGGAGATCTGCTCCTCCGACCCCACGGGCTTCAGAGCGACTTGGTGGTTCTTCTTCGCGCTGCTGCTGTTTGCAAGTGCTGCATCCGGGTGCTACGACGCGGACTGGGGATTTTGCAGGTCAGAAGACGACGCCGTGAAAGCGAGGCAAGCTGATCTCCTCGAAAGCGGGTTGCAGCTCGACGAAAAGGGATTGAATGCGTCCATAGTGCAGCCTCTGCTGGGAATGCGTGAGGCTGACAAGATGCACCAGCAGCCAATTCCATCGCCCCCAAAGCCAGTGTATCGCTACCTGTAGTCCGGTGGCCCCCAACTAGCATCTATTTACCAGTAGAAAACGATTTTGCTAGCTATCCGCTACTCTTGCTCATTTGTGTCTCCTTCTGGCTGATCCGAGGATACTTCGCCACTGGGGTTCGCGTAGCTCAGCTGGGCGTACAACTCGTCTTCGGATGTCGTGGCAGCAGCAGGTTTGCCGTCTCCAGCGAACTGCGTGTCCGTGTCCGGGTACGAGGCAACCGTGTCACCTTCGATGCGCTGGCGCTTAGTTGCAGGCATCTGGTAATGCTCTGGGTATTCAAACGCCGCGTCCTCGGTCGTAGAAACACCCTTCGCCTGCATCATCGCAACAACAGCATCCCGGTCTGCGCGTTCACCAGCCTCCTTCGCCACAGGGTTCGGGTCGTCGAAAGCCCAGCGAACATTCAGCACCTCGTCACTTTGCACGGACTGGTTGGCCATAGCTTCCTTGGCGAATTCAGCGCTGGTACGATGGCGGTACCGCACAAAGCAGATCGATTTGCGGTGGATGACGTTGATATTCTCCAGTTCACCCCACTCGCTAAACTGTTTCCAGAGCGCTTGTTCCTGCTCCTTCAGTGCCTCCCTTCCGTTCGTCGTCTTCAGTCCTCCGACATACAGCGTCCGCGAGTTGCGCGTGAAGTTGCCCACACCCGCCATATCGTCTCGGTCGGTAGCATGGCGTTCACGCCCGAAACAGTCGTGCATCATGCCAATTCTCGTCTCATCAGCCGCCGACGGCAGGCGATGGTAGTAGCTGCACTCTGCTCCTCGCGCGCACATTCCGCGAGCAAAATGCAGGCAGAAATATCTGTTAGCCTTGCTCACGACGTCTGCCTTGGTCTTGCCGGCGTCCTGCTCCAAATGACAGCGCGTGGCTGCCGGTTCCTTGCCGCGCGAGTCGCTCCAGTGGTCTCCGACGTACTTGTCGTACCAGATATTGTACTCGTACGCGCCCTCGAGCTGCGAGTTGGCGGTCGGCATCGCGTCCAGCTGCTTCCTGGCCGGCCTCGACATGAACTTGGCGTTCATCTTCTCATACCTGTCACCTTCGTCCACTCCAGCCTTGCCACGGCCGAACCAGCCCGTCGCTGCGGAAGTAAATAACATCGCACAAACTTAAGTAAAAAGAAGACGCAAATATAGTCCCGGATGTAGCCATGTACCGTGCGGCGCGGCGCCCATTTCCGCGGGGCGCTCCCACTGCGTCTGATTGGTCTCCGTGTTGTAGTAGTAGATCTTGTTGGAGGCCGGGTCCAGCGCCTCGCGCCACGTGTGGCGGTCCCCCTGGCTGTCCACCACCAGCGCGTCGGGCCGCGCCACCTTGGGCGCGCGGCAGCGGAAGCAGCGTTGGCGCCGCGCGTAGTTCTCGTGGCTGCAGTCGGCGCACACCCAGTTGCGCTCGTACACGGCGTAGGCGGCGCCCACGTCGCCCAGCGTCCCCACGGCCGTCACCTCCTGCGGCAGCTCGCCGGCGCTGCTGCTCATGGTTGAAATGGTCGAATGCGATTTTGTGGTTGCGGACTATAATATAGTGACAGGACTATCCCGAAATTAGCAGACTATGTTGGACTAAATAGGCATACTGGAGCCGAGTGGTTTAGTGAGTTGAGTGCTCCAACAGGAAACTCGAGCCAATTTGCGCATGTTGAAGTCAACGACAGCTTCCATGTCGGTCCTGGAGATAATCTTTTCAGGGCAGCGTTTAACGTGCGCGCCATGTCCCTGAGAGCAAGCGAGGCTGAGCGAGGTGGTCCTTTGGAAGTATTTGTATGCAACGTTCAGGTTGAGGGTCTCCAGCTGAGGCTTCAGCTCCGGCTAGACAAGAAGGTTACAGTATTGGAAGCTGCCATTGTTCATGGCGTCAATCACTTGACACACTATCTTGCATCAGAGTTTACGTTGTGTGTCTCGATCCATTTGTGGACACTAGCGGATATGGCTCCTGTCGACACGACTGTCAAATTGATTTCCGAATCGGCTGCTAAAGCCGCAGATAACCGCACAAGCACCTCGCAGACATGCTGCCTCACGTTTTGCTGCGCGAAATGCTTGGCGATGTCAACGTAGCGACGCGACACGACTATGCCCAGCAGTCCTTGCTGTCGCCGCGAGCAGTTCTCTAGCCTAGCGTCGCTCGACCAAGTCCATGTTCATGGCCTGCAGCCTTGTCGTCGGCACGTAAACCTGATCAGCGGTGATAGATGGCTTCACCCACGTGCAGGTCCGAGTGCTACTCCCGCTCGTCAGTTTAGCGGACGAGGAAAACTGCTTTCGAGTCAGCGGCGGCAGCGGCAGAAACGGAAAAGTGATTGTGGCGTTTATTCCTTCCCTCCTCCTGACCTGCTTCTGCTTCTGCTCCTCTGCTAATACGCCTCCGCGACAAAGGCCGACCATCTACAAGAACTGCGCCATCCAGCGGAAGCCGTCGGCGTAGCCCATCCGGCGCACCACTGAACACATGTACAGTTCGATCGGGCGGATGTTGGCGTCCTTGTCGCCGCTCGCCTCCTTGCCGTACGTCTCGTACAGGCCTAGCGCGCTGCGCAGCTCCTCCTCGGACGCGGCGCGCGGCACATCGATCTTGTTGCCGAGCACCAGGAACGGCACGTTGGCCAGCTCGTCGTAGCCCAGCAGCGTGTCCAGCTCGCGCTTGGACTCGGGGAAGCGCTCGCGGTCCAGCGCGTCCACCACGAACACGACGCCGTCCACGGTGGCAAAGTAGTCCCGCCACAGTCGGCGCGCGGTCTCGTGGCCGCCCAGGTCGAAGGTGCGCAGTCGCAGCTTGCCGATGATCAGCTCCTCCGAGTCTGTCACAGTAGTAGCAATCACAGTCAGCGCCTGCTCTCCCCATTAAATGACGTAACCGCCGCGCGACGTACTGGGGTGCAGCGTGGGCTCGTGCACGGCGACGCGGTCGTCCTTGAGCATGTGCAGCAGCGTGGTCTTGCCGGCATTGTCCAGGCCCAGGAACAGGATCTTGGCGTTCTTGTGGTACAGGCCTGCGAGAAGTAATACATCCAAGATCAGAATAACGGACCCATCTGGCTCAAGTGACTGGGATTTGTATGGAGGCGCGCGCCGCGAGCTCGCGGCCCCGCCACGCGCGCTCCAGCCGCCACCGGCCGCCGGCACGTACCCAGGTAGCCCAGCACGTTGTAGAACCAGTCGAAGACGAACATGGGCGCTGTGTGGTCACGGGGGAAGCCTCGCTCTGCTGCTGCTGCCTCGGGCTCAAACCGCGAAATGAACGGGAGCTAACGGAAGAAAGAAACAGGGGGCCGCGCCGCTCATTGGCCGAAAGTGGGGGTACCACCAGCCACGAAACAGGCCGCCATTCGTCTAAAAATAGGTGGCTGAAAAATTCGTTTCTGCCAATGGAAGAGACGCTGCGACGGGATTGGCGAAAATGACGCCCCGGCTGAGGATGTATCCACTTCCCGTTATTGCGCAGGATGCGGCGGCGCGGCGTGGGCATCGGCGCCGTGCGCAAGAAGCAGGAGCAGGCCAAGCAGTTCTCCGAGGTGGGCGAGCAGATCGTGGAGGCCAACCTGTCGCACGTGGCCTCGCAGCTGGAGCTGTTCCGCACCAACCTGCAGGCCTTCGCCGTGCAGCACAAGGCCAGCATCAAGAAGGACCCGGACTTCCGCCGCAAGTTCCAGGTCATGTGCGCCAAGATCGGCGTGGACCCGCTGGCCTCCAAGAAGGGCTTCTGGTCCGAGCTGCTGGACGTGGGCGACTTCTACTACGAGCTGGCGGTGCAGATCATCGAGGTGTGCATCATCACGCGCCCCAAGAACGGCGGGCTCATCGCCATGGGCGACCTGCTGCGGCTGCTGGAGAAGAAGCGGGGCCCCGCCATGCAGGCCGTGTCGGACGACGACGTCAAGCGCGCGGTGAAGAAGCTCAGTGTGCTGGGGGAGGGCTTCCAGCTCATCGACATGGAGGAGCGCACCATGGTGCGAAGGCTGCTGTGGTTTTAACGGAGGCTGCTCGGGAGACTGACGTGGTGCTGTGTACTTGCTGTCGTGCAGATTGTGACGGTACCTGTCGTGCTGAGTCAGGACCACTCGACCATCTTGGCGCTGGCGCAGACGACGGGGGGCATGGTGAACGTCAGCATATTGGCGCGTGAACTGCAGTGGGACAAGAAGCGCAGCATGCTGGCGCTCAATGTGCTGCTGCGAGAAGGCATGACGTGGCTAGACGAGCAGGTGCGGGCGACATTGGAGAGCTCCACCTTGTGTCTATCGTCTAACTGTGATTGCTGTGCATTACAGACCAGCGAGCCTTCGTACTTCTTCCCGAGTATCACGCTGTCGGGTACCTACACGTAGTCGTTGCTCTCCAGCTTTCAGACACCTTGTGATATTGTGCAGATAGATGGAAAGATGAAGGGCCAAATGAAATGAAGCATTGTGCACTTGAAGTCCTCCGCTCCAGAGCCATTAGATCGTACCTTAGCGGGACGTGAGCACGCATGATCACAAGCCAATTCCGTCGCCATGGGGAAGGCGCGCTATGTGTGCGAATACTGCAACAAGTCGTTCGAGGACTCGCACGAGGCCCGACAGCGACACAACCGCGGACGCAACCACCGAGCCAACGTCAAACTCTGGTACGACAGCTTCGCAGGTACGCGCGGCCTGTAGCAACAGCATTATCTGCGGTTTTATCGCTCACGTCCATTGTGTCTACAGATCAAGAGAAGCACAAGGCTGCTGCTTCTGCAACGGCAAACACACACAATACTTTAAATGGGGGGCATCCAGCGTGGACCCCGGTGGGTCCAGCAACCAGAGGATTAGCTACATGCAGTCAGGAGCCACGACTAGAGCTGCAGAACCTGCCGCCGTCGATGCATCCCGCGCCACCAGGCGCGTTCTACTACTGCCGGTCGGACTGGGGATAAGCTAGGATACAAGAGAATCACTGTCATGCCTGACGCGGAGCAACCAGTTTTCGCACGCTTTGCACATTTCAACACTGCTAACCAGATATTTTTTTTGCTTTTGAGACGACAGTTCATTCTTGTGTTGCTGGGGCACTCGGCCTATCCGCCCTGGATCCACGGGTGCATGGCAATCTGCTCTACTGTCAGGCGCCGCGACGGGTCGTCTACGATCAACATTTTCGACAGCAGGTCACGAACACTCGCGGATACGTGGTCCATTCCCCACGAATCTAACATGTCACCCATGAGGCCCTGCGCGATCATCTGGAAGCGCGGGTCCGCATCGTCCGGACGCTCGAAGGGCGGAGCACCCGTTACCATGATGAAAAGCATGACGCCGGTAGACCAAATATCGGCCGAGAAACCATTAAAGGGGACTTGGTTACGATAAATCTGTGTACAGTAGACATAGGCGGAAAGTGAGTTGCTGCCGCATACGAAAGGAGCGGGGACATCGTAAAATTACCTCCGGTGGCATGTAAAAGATTTTACCAACAGCGCCAGCAGGCGGTAACGAGTACGTCATGCCATGCGCGTCAACGGGAATACCGATGGATAAGCCGAAGTCGATGATCTATCGCAAAGCAGAAATCGTCAGAGATGAGAAATCCCAACGTGACACCCTGAGATATCCTCTGTCAGGTCGCCTACCTTTGAGGTATCACCGTCCAGCAATACATTTTCTAGGGACATGTCGCGATGGCAAATGTAGCGGCTCTGCAGATAGGAGAGGCCCGCGAGAACTTGGGTAAACCAATGGCGGCATTCAGCCTCTTCCATAGCGCCACCGCTTTCCACGACCGAGAACAATTCACCACCGTTACAAAACGGGAGCACGGCATATATGAAGTCGGCGTCGTGCAAACACTCGATCTGTTGGTGCAACATAAGAAGACAGCGTCAGCTAAAACTAGCAATTACAGAATTGTCTGCGAAGACGGGGATCTTACCAACGTGAGCACGTTCTCGTGGCCAGGTACTGACAGATACTGCTGCGCTGCAAGCTCGACAAGCGGGTTTTCCTGGAGGTTGCCCTCCTCTATAATAACCTGCACAGCAGCGTCACGTGTGAGCATGTCATGACACCATCCAGCAGAGCAACGCCGCGTACCTTGCTCATGACCTTAATGGCCACTTCAAACTGCGTGCGCACGAAGGTGCCGTTGGGCGTGATCTGCAGCCGCACGGCGTGCTTGACCTTGCCGTAGATGCACTTGCGCAGCGTGCGCACGAACTCGTAGACCGCGCCGGAGCCGGAGAAGATGGCCAGCACCATGCCGACGCCCTCCACGGGGCAGCGGCGCAGCTCCGCGTTCATGAAGCGCACTTCCTGCGGGATGGGGGAGCTTAGCCCGTTGTGGTCGAACTCCTCCGAGCCCGTGCGGAACACGTCGTCGGACGGGTTGATGCCCAGCGCCTGCAGCTGCTGCTGCAGCTCCGCCGACACCTCCTGCATGACTCCTTGCTGCGGCTCGGCGGCCTCTTCACTGGTCTCGTCGCTCGCGAGGTCGCTGGTGCGCTCGCTGATGGACTTGAGCTCGGAGGCGCTGGCGCGGCGCTCCGGGGACGACTGCGCGGGCGCGGGCTCGGTGTGGGCTCTGGCTCGCCTGCTTCTGGAGCCGAGCAGTCCGCCCGCCCACGATCGGAAGCGGTGGAAGGCGCGGCGCTGGCTGCCGCTCGGGGGGCTCGTGTTGGCCTGCGGGCGCGCGCGGGCACGCACAGGCGGGGACGGCGGGGGGGGGGGGGGGGGGGCGACGGCGTTCTCCGGGGCGCGCCGTTGGCACAGCGAATACCGGTATGCGTTCGATTTTTTCGCGCAAAACCGAGTTCGATTTTCGGCCCTCGGTTTTGGAACGTCGGCTGCTGCGACCGACTGCCAGCGGGATGAGCAGGTGATGACATGGTTGTTTGTTGCTAGCTGTGGGGGAGGTGACTACGTGCAGGCGTGCAGTTGCTGGTTGGACCGCTGGTTGCGGGGATGCAGGTTGGAGATTTCATCGGACAGAGGAGACGGAACTGGAATCGTGCAGGATGCCATGTTGTTGCTTCCGAGTGGTTCGTGCAGTTTGACGGCGTGGGCAGCAATGCATTGCTGCAGTGGAAGTGGAAGTTGGTTTTCCGCCGAGCTGTGCGACGCGGTGTTGAGTGACGTTGTCGCCGCCGACGGGCGCGCGGACTGAAAGGGCCGGGGCCGATTTAGTCGCGACTCTTGCTCGGATCCGCCACTTGAAGCCGCCGCAGAGCCCATGGGGGCGTCCCAGTCGCTGGACGCGTTCTTCGGGGCGCCGCACCTGCAGGCGGACTCGGAGCAGGCGGACGTGTACCAGTATCTGCGTCGCGTGGAGAAGACGCTGTGGCTCGCGGAGCCCTGGTGGGAGCACGAGCGAGAAGCTCTGGAGACAGAGGCCGCCGATGTCAAGACACTTGGTCCCGCCAAACGCAGCGCTACGCCGCGAGACCCTTTTAAGAAAATGGTTCGCTTCAATGTCAGGACGTGGTGCTGCAAACGGAAATTTAGTGGTGGTTTTTGTTTTGCAGACCCCACAAGAGGCGCTCGCTACCATCCCCTCGATGCTGGACGAGATGTGGGTCTCACCGCTGGTCGCGCTCGTGGATTGCGTGGACCCGATTGCGAGAAGTGCGGGACTTGCGCTCCTATCGAGGATTGTTCAGATAGGTTCGATATTGCTTTGTTGTTGTTTTTGCTGGTGAGCTGTTCGTTCACGTGCGGCTGTGTCTGATGCAGATTCGGTGGCCAAGATATTTATCGCGGTGAGAGGGATGGACAAGGTGATGGCTCTGCTCGACAGCCAAGACCGACAAGCAACGCATCTCGCGCTGGAGGTCATCTTTGCGCTCTGTGCTGGCAGTCGTACGTTTGCCAGTGCTGGTAGATTGTGCTTCGTAATACTGACACTATTGTGTGCTCGATGGTTGTGTGACTGTGCACAGCGAGCGTAATACTGCCGTTTTGTGAAGCAGGGCTGATCGGCCGTCTGGCTGAGTTGGCCAAAGGTGACAACTTGGAGCTTGTTCTGGCAGCGCTTAAGGTTTTAAGGCTCACGCTGCGTCAGAGTGAGTCCACCATTTATATAATGCCGTGAAAGAGCAAGTCTAATTTGTTTATTTTGCCTCCCATACCGACAGACGCTGTAAAAGCTGAGCTAGCAGCCTGCAAGCTGCTATCGGTGTTAATGGGGCTTGTAAACTCACCACACGCAACAATTGCGAAGACCGCTATCACTTGCATCGGACTCTCGCTCCCCAATGGTACGGCCAGTGTTCTCTGCTCTTTGTACTATATTACTCACACTCTACGCGTGAGCAGCTGAAAACTTGGCGGAATTGTTGAGGCTCGGATGCATCGACATCTTCCTGCGCTTCATGACTCCCACAAATCCCAATGTCGATGCTGTCATCTACGCACTATCATTAATTGCTGATGAGACGGACACAATTTTTCCACGCGAGCAAACTACTACAACGCTAGGGCGTATGCTTGAGACATTACGAGGGGCAGCAAAACGATCGGCAGCTGCAAGCGCTACGAGTTTTCTGTTTGCCAGCCTCGCCAAGTCCAGCATTTTTCACACCGCTATCTGTACTGAGACCAATCTGGGTATTCTTGCCAAGCTCCTGGTTGGTGGATCACCCGATGTGCTAGGATCTACTGCTTATGCACTGGGTATCGTAGCCCTCCACGCGAATGACCGAGTACGCCAAATATTGTTTCAAGTGGATGCACCGCTGAGCCTAATGCAGTTGGTTATCCTATCTCTGGCCACGGCTGGTCCTAGTCGTGACGAAAAGGTGGCTCGGCTTGCAGTTTTTGGTTTAGCAGCTGTCACAAACGAGGCTTTAGTTTCTCGTACCGGCGTATTTGTGCATCCAGAACTGTTGCTACCGTCTGCTGCAGCTTCAGAACTGTTGCGTACCAGTACAATTACGAGCTGTGAAGGTATGCAGGGAACCGATTTTTTGCCTCACGTGTATGCGCGGGCAATCACGAGACTTGGAACAGGCTCAACGTATGCACTCAAACTACTGGCTGCACTCAGCACTGCTCCTCACGTCAAAGATCACATGTGCGAAGCAGCGAGTGTGTCAAGGATATTGGAATACGTGCGTGGAGCAAGTGCAACATTTCTGCCGAGTTTATTGGTGCTTTTGCTTGAGTTCTGTAGTTGTGACCACGACTGTGCATGCAGAGAAATTGAATCTTCAGAATCTGAACAAAAGCTACAAGATGATATTGACATTCCCGGCAGCAGTTTGGCATTTTGTAAACTTGTTGAGGGTACACCTGACGCATTGAAAATACTCGGTGGATTATTCCAAAGCCACCAGCCAGAACATCTTTTTGGTCTAGCACCGCTGCTGACTGCTCTAGCCGCTCACTCTTCATTTCTCAGTGAGCACATGAGCTCCTCATCTTTCTTTGTGGATCAGACGTTGAGCATTGCTACGAGAGTCAACCATGAAGCACTACACGAGCAAGCTCTGCGCTTCTTGGATGGGCTCACAGCACGCAAGAATACGCGTGCGCTCGAGCAACTATTTGCTAGTGATCCAGACCGCATAGCAAATCTACTCCAGGCCTCGCTTAGTACACGCGTGCAGCTTTTGGCAGCAACACTGCTTCGTCGATTATTTAAACGGTTGAATGCGCGCGATATTCCATCCAGAGCAGCTCAGCGCCATCTAGCAAAGTTGCTAGCTGGCTCAAACGTTGATTTTGCAGTGGCTGTTTCAGCATGTCGAGTATGGACTAACCTTTTCCAGTATGAAGACAAGCGTATCGCTTTTGCTCAGATCCAAGACTCTGTGTCAGGTCTTCTCCAGTTGCTGCAGCGATGCATTAGCAGTCAGCCAATTTACTATGACAAGTTGGCAGCCATGATTCAGGCATCAAGTAACAACACTCCTGGCCTGGAGGCTCAAGAAAAACGCTCTGTGCCACCAGGCCTAAAGCCTTTGTACTGGGTTATTCGAAGTTTGTTCCGAACAGCATGCTGTGAGATCACCAAACAGTCCATCGTAGTAGCGCCACATTTCTTGTGTATTGTGGAGCTATTTCCCCACAACTCGGATCCAATTGCTCGTCTTGCGATCGACACAATGAGCGAGCTAGCAAAATCGAAGACACCGGGTTTACGACGTACACTAGCTGTACCTGTGGTCCTCAATGGGATTCAGCAACTTCTTCGCGATCGTGAGCGTGCATCTAGTGGAGTTGGCATTCTTCCGCAGCGTCATGTCCTGCGTTTCCTTGGGCTATTGGCACGAAAAGATGCAGCAATTCAGCACCTTGTTGTAGAAAGCCGGCTACTAGAAGCGCTGTTGCTATTGCTGCATTCACCTTCCACAGCTCTAAATGCTGAAGTGCTTGCCGAGGCGCTAGATTCACTAGCCTGGGTTTGCAGTGCTGCAAGATCACTGGCAGATGTCGAGGCTCAGGCTGAGATTGACGATGAAGCTGAGGTTGATATTGCTGCAGAAGGAGAAGCACCGGCGCGGCGAGCGGTGGCCACGCCCAAGATGGTGGACTTTTCACTTCGCCATGTTGATTCAGCTTTAGCACCTGTAGCCCGTGCCAGTCTTCACTTGCTCCAACGACTTGCGTGTGAACAGCCCGGGGTACCACGCTTTGTATTTGAAGCTAATGGTGCTTCGGTAGTTATGCGAGCATTGCAGCATCGCCCTGAATATGCAGTACGGCGTCGAGCATGTGGGCTTGTTCGCCACTTAGTCAACCGGCATGATGGAAATCGTCAACAATTCCAGGAGTTAGGCGCAACAAGTTTTCTTGTGGCGCTTGTAACCGGAGCTCACGCAGACATAGACCCCATTGGCAACGAAGATGCATCGCGAAAGCTGCAGATCAAGGGTCTTCAGGCTCTCGCAGCGTTGTGCGAGGGTGTAGGTCCTGCTGCACGAGCTTGCAAGCAGGAGTTGCTGGAATGCGACCAATCTGCACAGCTCATACGAATGATTGGTTTTGAGGATTTTAGCGATGAAAGACGATGCGCAACCTGGGCTCGGGCTCTAGCAATGGGAGCGCTTGCAAGTACAACAAACCAGCGGGGCATGGTGGCTGCTGGACTTGTGCCGATACTAACAAAATTATTGTGCCATGCAAGCGGCCGCGTTCGAGTCCCAACGGCACAACTCCTTGCTTACCTGGCCGAGGCATCTGAGAACCGCGGTATTATAATGAACGAGGGGGGAGAACCTCTTCTTGCTGCAGTCATTGCTGGTCTGCAATCTGATCTTCCTGGACTGCAACGCTACACCGCATTATTTGTGGCTCATGCAGCAACAAGACATGACGGAAACAAAGTACGCTTAGGGGCAGCTGGAGCTGCAGCACCGCTCGTGGACAGACTATCATCCCAACGACCTCACGTTCTAGAAAACGTTTTGCTAGCGGTTGTGAAGCTTGGGTCACATGCTGGTAACAAGGTAAAACTAGGCGGAAAAGTCTGCTTCGAGAAACTACTTTCTCTTGTTCATCACGAAACGTTAGGCGTTGCTAAGGGTGCAGCCAGAGCACTTGCGGTACTTGTTGTGGGAAATGACGCGAACAAAAAATTTTTACTCCAGTGCGAAGCCCCAGTTGTTGCTGAGCTCAGCGCTCTACTGAAAGGTTCAAATGGCACCATTGTGGAAAGCGCAATGCTGGTGCTGGGAGAACTAGCCCCGATGCCAGCGCAAGCACTTGAATTGTCGCGGTGTGTAGATGTATTATCCGTTGTGAGACTACTTACTCACATCAATCCCCGCATTGCACGAGCTGCGTTGCTTGTTGTGCGTCACCTCACCAAAGAATCGTTTAATAAAACGCGCTTCGGTCTACGTGAGTGTGTGGAAGCACTGCTAGCGCGCCTGCGAGTTGGGCTTGGGGGAACGAGTGGAGCTGACGAGCTGGAGATGGTAGAATTGACGATAACGTGTATTGCAAACTTATCGTTCGCTTCTGGTAATGCCTTGCGCATAACAGAAGTTAAAGATCTCCATGGAGGGTCATTATTGCTGTTGCTTCAGCTCGCAACGTCAGCTCTACCCACACCTATGAAGGGGTATCTGTCAGACAAAGAAGTCAAAATCCTGTTGTCTCAAGCTGAAGCTATGAGTGCCTCTACCTCCATATCGCCCGGTAAGAACCAGCAACGCGATGCAACTCCAGTAGACGCGGAAGATAGTGATGTGTGGTCAATTCGGGATCGGCAAGAGGTGCATAACGATGAGGAAATGTACGATAGTATGACACGAAATTCTCCCAAGAAAAGTGGGGCAGGTAAAAGCGCTTCACCACGACACGAGAAGAGTAACGAACCTCGAGAGGCCGAAATTGAGTATCAAAATCAAGCTCTCGATTTCAGCGCGTTCCCTAGTCTGCAAACTGCTGTGCTGGAGCAAACGTTGCTGGTCCTGAGCAATTGCGCCGATAATTATCGATCGGCTAATGCCGTGGATATTATGGCTGTTGCAGTGTTATGTCAGGCATTGTTACATTCGAGTGAGCTTGTGGCACGCTGTGGTTGCTACACACTTGCTTGCTGGCTAAAGAAGAACAGTTCACTCCAAGACGCAGCTACACGGCGAGGCGCATTGCAAGCATTAGCCAAGTTATTGACGTCTACGAGTCTAGTGGTAGTGGAGGCGGCTGCCTACGTCTTGTCCAAGTTGGCAGCGCGTGGCGACAATCCAATGAAACTTTTGGCACTTGATGTGCCAGCTACGCTGGTTCACGGTATCCTGCGCAAACCAGCGCATGTACCTCACGACCGGGTGCTTGACCGTGCAGTGCGATTACTAGGTACTTTAGTCCAATTTCCACGAGTGAGACAAACACTCAAAGGTGAAGAAATCATCGCAGACGTTCTTACGCCATTGTTGCAGCTACATCCTCAGACCCTGGGTAAAAATCTAAGCCGGCTGGTGCTAGCACTGTTGGCAGATGACTCGCTCAAGTTTTTCCTACCTAAGAAAACGGTGTCTCTGCTGCGAGCGTGCTTCGTTCACCAAGCCACAAGTTCTAAGACCATCCGAAATGTACTGCGCATTTTTGCCGTCCTTGTTACTGTGGAAGAACACAAGACAACAATTACCCTGGAAGATAGCGGTGAAGCACTAAGTCGCATGGTCCAAGAACTGCGAGTCGAAAAGGGAGTTCTGGGTGAAAATGATGATACCGTCCTGAAGCTTCTTGCAGTTATTGCTGGCACTCGAAAGATCGCCGTTATTCTACACGAAAACGACGTTTACGTAAAGCTGCCTCCATATATATTGGTGCCCGATGAAGAAGAAAGTTTGCACTTGCCTGATCATAACGAGATTTCTGCTGATGATGACAAGACACAAGAAGTAAGACGTTTGCGCACTGTTCAAATCGCGTCGCGATTGTGTAAGGCACTCGGCGAACAAACAGTTCGTCGTTTGTCGGAACTGGAGTTCACTAGCTTGCTTCTCGAATTGCTCCGTATCGGATTGCCACCGCCTCCTCTACCCGAAGCCGATGATACAGAGCAGCATACTACAGCAAATTCGACGGTACTGACCATGCTTGCGTGGGAATGCCTTGATATCTTGCGACAGCTGTGTCCTTCAGCTTATGATGAGCAGGTCGTCGCAGAGGAAAGTGGTGTGGATGTATTTGTTGCGTATTTCGAGTTGTGGCTTTCGGTAGCATCAGGTACTGCGCCTGATTCGTATCCTCTTGATGGTGGTGAGGAGCTCGTTCTTTCATTTGCAGTATCACTAGCCGCAATCGTCCGCACCTTATCTGCTCAAACGCCTAACCGTGAGTTGCTAATACAAGGTGGCGGGTTTCTTTTGATATTGAAAGCGCTGGGCTTAGGAACAGCTGAGGTACCTGATGTGCAGCGCGAGCAGCTAGCAGAAGTACTTGCTGCACTAACAGCGGTGCCAACTATAATTCCTTACCTTGAGGCATCACCAGATCTCGTTGCCTCTTTGTTTCGGGTTATGGTGGCGCCTCAAACGCAACATCAGTTACGATTGCTTCTTCTCGCGTTACGTTCGTTCGCCGACGTAATGGAAGTATCACCAGCATGTCGGGCATACGTACTCCTGATTACAGGTGGCACAATTCAACCCCTGCCGTTTCTTTTGTCGTGTCTGGAGTGTTCCAAGGTATCCGTGAATGACGATAGCATTTTAAAGCTATTGCATGCAATGCGCTCACTTCAGCGTTTGGTCGCTGATGAAGCTACGGCACGAGCGTTATCACCTCTTGAGGAATTGCCTGCAATTGGAAATTTGCTGTCTTTTGTGTTGCCAGATATTCCAAGCTACGATGATCGCTTGGAAATTATACAGCTCATGGTTACGGAAACATTAGGCTACATGGCATTTTTTGGTCATGCACCGCGGCTACGTATCCAGCGCACTTCAATCGCACGCTTAATAGCACAAGCAGACTATACGAGCAATGAACGGGTTAAACCTGAGCATGTAGCGACTAGTATTTGGGCACTAGCACTACTTGCCACACCGCAGGTGCCAAATTCAAGCGAAGCTGAGGACGCTGAGATGCGAACTGAAGTGGAAAGCGCCGCGAAACTCGTGCGTCGTTGGATATGGGAAGATAATCGTGGACTTGATGTGCTAATCCAATCCAGTTTACGCGTCCCTGAATATGTAAATCTACCCACATCGGTTGCCTCTGATGTTCTTGCTGTACTGACAACTGCAACGGAGCATGAACCTGAGGCTGAGGTCGTACTAGGTCAGCTTGTTCAAAAGCGGGTATGTACCTCTGTAGCATCACTACTAGAGGCTGTGGAGCCCCTTGTTCGTCAGCCAGCACTTCAACTTCTCGCGCGAATGCTAAAGATGCAGACATGGGCGTCAAATGAACCAGTTGTGGGTGAGATTGCATACGAGAAAGAGTCCTTAGTCAGCCGAAACGCTGAGGGAGATATCCCAAGTGAACGGTGGGGCAACATTTTACTGCATCTTGCTGAGTGGATGCAGGTTTACGCTCAAGACCCTCAATCATCACCGCTGAGTGAGCTACGTGATGCTTATAATTGTCTAAGTGTTTTGACTGCTCACAATGAGCTAGCATCGGTCATTCAACGAGGAGAGGCTCCTCGTGGTTTAATTGATCTCGTGGCAACTGCATTGCATCACTTTGGTGGGAAACGATTGCCCAGCAGACCTGAAAGTCTTGTGCTCATCAGAAAAATATCCGCTAACAATGACGAGACGACTCCTGAAGCTATCGCTCTGGCAGCGTTTGCGGAACGTGCTAGGATTGATTGGGCGCAGCAGTTTGAGGCCGTGTTGCACGCGTTACGAGCCTGCAGACGCATGATGTCGTTCTCTCCAGAACTCAGTGAACATGCTCTGGCGCTGCATGCGAGTCGTGCGCTTGACAACTTGGTCCTTTTACACGACCGACAGATACTGGATGAAGCTCTGCGCTGTATGCTTCATTTAGCAACACTGCATGGCGAAGAGACTGAGCTTCTCTTCTCTTCTGATCGAACAATTGCCCGACTTAAGGGTCTGCTGCAAACAGAGTCAAGAGCTTTGCAAGCGCGCATTACGCCAATATTGTCGCTAATGGCAGCGAATATGCCTACTCTACCGGGTTTATGCGGCATGGATGGGTTACTCATAATAACAGACCTTGCGGTCAGCAGTTCCTCGGGTATTATTCGCGTAAAGCACGACGACAAAGCTACTTTCAGTCTTGATCGTCGTATTTTTGAAGACTCATGCACGATGCTTCATGTAACTTTTTCTCAAGAAGAAGGAGTTGTTCTCGCTTTTGATGTTGCTCAAGCGGTATCTAAGCTTTTTGGTATCGTGGAACACATGACTGCTGAATGCATTGCCGAATCTGAAAATGATGCTTTAGAAGCTCCAGAGTTGCTGCACTTGCCACTGAGCGTGCTGGTCAAAGTTTCAGCTGTTCCAGCTATTCATGTACGATATGTGGAGCTGCTACCGCGAATTTGTCGATTGTTGGATGGTGAACACGGTCCTGCAAAACTCACAGGTCGGTGGTGTGAGATGCTGTTCACCATCCTGTTCAACGTTTTTGGTTGTCCGTTTGGGAGTAACACAGCTGTATGCAAAGCATCAGTCGAGACCCTGGCGCACGGAAAGCGTGCACTTCTACCTCAGCTACTACCATTAGACCGGTGGCTATCCGTGATCAACAATTTCCCAGCATTGGGCCGACTTGTGATCGAGTTGATTCGTGCTTTCGTTGGAAACGGTGAGTTATCTTCACCTTACGCTGGATTGTTCAACAAAGGAGACGACATCCCAGCGTTACTCTCGCTTGTGGGGTCATCAAATGACGAGGTTGCTATTCCATCAGCGCAATTGTTGCTTGCGGTGTTGAAGCAGCGAGATGTTCGGGTCGCTTTGATCGTCGCGGATGGTGTTCCTGCGCTCGTGGTAGCTCTCTGCCAAGCAACAAATATAAAGGTCCAAAACCTGCTGCTAGCGCTTATTCTTGACTTGTCCGGAGGTGACACGGAGGTGCAGGCGCTGCTTTTGGTGGCCCCGGGTTGCGTTGCGAGGCTCGTACTGTTTGTACAAGAATGGGTAGATGCTCATGCGACTGCGGGTGCAAAAGAGATCTGGAGTGGCCTCAACAAACGGCTAGCGTTGACTTGTACACTTTTAACTGAATTATCGCGAGCATTGCGTGGACCCGAGCAAATTGTCGAAGCAAATGGACACGTACCGTTGTTGGCATTGAGTATTCAGCAGCAGAAAGACGATGATGTACAAGGTGCTCAAATTACAGTCCAAATTCTTACAAACCTTGCTGTTGCTGGTATGACTGTGGCCCCTGGTCTTGCTATATCAAAACTGCCAGCACACTTTTTGTCATGTGTGCTTTCTGACGAGGTGGAGATAAGCAAAAAGCACGCACTCCCACTGAAGCGGCGGCTAGCCCTGTCCGGGTTAGTAGCTCTGGCGAAGGCAAACCATGAGCTACGGGCTAGTCTGGCGAAGAGTGGACCGTTAGTGGTTCTGCTGGAAAGCTCGTTACGAATGCCAGAGGAACCAGGTGCCAAGCGTGCAGATACCTCGCCAACTATTTCTCGGGACTCCTTGTTACTGCTATATCTGATGAGTACCGCTAGTTGTTCTGACCTGGTTGGTCAGTCCTCGCCTGAAATATTAACTCGTATTTGCACCATCATTAGCCAGCGCTTGGCTCTCCATATCGGCAAAGAAGGTGGTGGTTTGCAAGAGGATGAAGCAGCTCCACCGGAAGTTACCCATGGACTTAAACTCTTAGCAAACATGCTTGATGTGGCACACCAACAGGGGAGCAAACTTGCCTGGCACCCCGACGAGTTGTTAGAGTTGGCACCGCTTCTTGAAGCGCGTGTGGCAGCGCATCAAGCACCAAAGCGGCAACTTCCGGCTCTTCGGATACTTCGTGGTGCATTTTCGCTCACGAGTGCAGATGACCCAACGGAGCCATTTTACTACCCGTTATCCCCCAAGGTGCTAGCAGAACTCCTCACTGTGCTGCTCGTAAGCGCATCACGTCAGCACTATGATATTGCGGAGCGTATAGTAGTGTGTGCCTTCCAGAACAACCCAGAGCGCGCTCGTGAGTCAGTGGGCGATAACCAGATTTTAGAGCAACTTCTTATCGTATTCACACAACCGGGCAATGAAACAGCGCAGCGTGCTTCCGAGTTGGCAGTTGTTCTTACGCAAGTGTTGTATGTCTCTATCTCGCGGGGCTTTGTAGTCAGTCAGCGGTTCCTCGCGAAACTACCTTCACTGTTGGCATCATATGCACATGAAGCTTTGCTTGCCGAAAGTGGTGATCCTAACCAGCCACTAAAAAGGGCGTTAAGCGTATACCTAAGTTTTGTCCACTCAAGCTGTTCACCAACGTCGGCTATGAGGTCAGGCATATCCGATATGCTTCGCTCAGAGGGTGATTCACGTCGGGCAATGATCGTGATGATCCACCAACTTTTGTTAACGCATCAGGATATCTGCTTAACAACGCACCCTTCAGGGGTGGCATTAAGCTCAGAGAATATCATGCTCTGGACTTGCATTGTTGAGAGCGTTAGTCCACTAACCCCTGCGTTAGCTGCGCTGTTTACGACGCAAGCGCCGACAATCACGTGGATGTGCCTACTTCGAGACTGGTTTAACTGGGTGGAATCAAACAAGCAAGTACAGCTTGAGCTGCTGCGGGATTCGTGCAGGATGCTTTCCGTGGTTGCACATATGCCTACTGCTGAAGAAGAAAGCGATGGGTTGCTGGGTGAGCAGAGAACTAATTTGTGTTTACGGTGCCTGGCAGTTCTCAGCTGCGAAGGTGACGTATTGTCGCCAAGAGTGATTGAAGGTGCCTTGCAATCCCTAATGGACGTTCGGGAGTCCTGGGGAGATTCCTACGTTCTTACCGGATGCTCAACGTTTACTGGTACTGTTGCTTTGCTACCCAAACTCCTTCATATTTTTCAGGTAGCCGAACCAGAGGCCAATCGATCACGCCACCTAGTGCTTCAGCTCTTGTTATTGCTAGCAAGTACAGGATATTTCATAGAAGAGATGAGGGCAGCTGGAGCGCGCAGTGCTGTAGAGAATAATCCCTTGATATCGCCTGATGACAAGGCACTGCCGGTGGCTCTTTTGGGTATGCTCGGCTACAGTGCTGACCTCAACGAAGAATTCGCTAGGGCACTCGAGCAGTTCGATGCTGCTCGTTCAGATGCGGAGCGACGGGAGCGTATGGCATATTTGTTGCGCTTCCTTGAACGCTACGCACTGACTCATGGACCAACCAAAGAGCAAGCTGTCGATTCGTTTATGGCCTATCTTGTCGCGGATGCCGAAAAATCCCAGGCTACTGCCATGGCAATCGAACGTGAACCAGAGGTAACGAAGGGTGAGCACGCATCTGCAGATCATATTGCCTTGGTCACCGCAAGTGATTGCCTTGCATCGCTAGTGAAGATTGCTGGTTGGAGTCCGACACCAGATTCGAGCTTGTCTACAGCTTTGCAAAGTGGATTTGGGGAGCTGTACCTTGCCCGCTGGGACCTAAATGCGCTGTTAGCGGTGGCTTTCGCGAGGCAGCGTGGAGATGAAGAAAATGATTTTCAGGAACAGCCACGACTGGCGATGTCCCAAATCGTGCAGGTGTTAGAATTAGCGGAGCTCGTCCGAACCCAGTTAGACGAGAATGCTCAAGCAAGTGGTACCGATGTAGTAGTTGTTGGGCAGATTGATGCACGGTGGCTCTGTAATGCGTTCATGTTAGTCACGGGGTATTTTTCGTCCCCAACTACTACCACACAGCCCAAAGGTGACGATTTACTTGTTGTTGAGCAAGTGTTGGCCCTGCTTCATTGGCTCGCAGTCAACAGTTTTACATGCTTCGAAGATATATGTAGATATGCGGTGTTGCTACGTGCTTTCTTAACACCGCTGACGCCAATTTTCTGTGGAGGTGTCGACGGTGACAGCGGAATTGGTCACGAAGCTATGGAACTTTTCCTTAGCTTAGTGGAAATGGTGGTCAATACCCCAGCTCCTGGAGCAGAAACGACAGCTAGTATTGACGAACTTCTAATTGATCTACTCAGATTTTTGTTTGCACAAGTCGACAATGGTCTACTTCAAAGTGTGCGTGCTCGCTTGCTACTGTGCGTTTTAGTAATATTGCAGCGTATTGGTGATGCTGGAAGAGCCGCGTGTGTAGCCTACGAGCGTGCAATGCAACAAATTACGTGGCATATTCACGCAACACCAGCAACAGAACTTCAAGCTCGTTGTAGCTGGGAGCTCCTGGGTTCGTTGTCCGAGTTGGATCCAGCCATTACAGCACTATTTAACCTCGATGTCATCCCCATTCTTCTCCGTGAATGTGGATGCCATCCTAATGGGCAGCAGTCTCGGCCGTCTTCAGGAAGTTGGAGACATTCTAAGAGGGCTATTGCATTTCGACAGGCTGAAGCTCTAAAGTGTTTATCTCGTGCTGCACGCACGCATGATGAGGTTCTGTTAAAAATTGGCGAGGCCCCTGGAATGGCTTCTGTCCTTTTTAGTGCATTGGCAGCAGGACCTATCACTGATACCGTTGGGAGGAAATCTAACGTAAACGGAGTTCCACCAGTAGATAGTTCAGGCACACAGTGTCATGCTGCGCAACTGATAGCAAGAATTGCGGCTCAAGAGGACCTTCGTGCTTCTTTAGTTTCCCCTGAGAATATTTCGTTACTCATCGAGTCACTGGAGTCCGTGCATCTGCCTGTGGTTTTGCATGCGTTGCAAGCGCTAGCACACTTGTGCGCGTTTTCGCTTTGCTTGGAGGCACTTGTTCGCAACGCTACTGTTCCTGTACTAGCGCAGATTCTCTTTTCGCCCCTAGTTGCTACAGCGCGGCGTCTCGAAATCGAATCGTGCGTGCTAGCTCTTCTCGGCAAGATGTGTGATCGCAGCCAGATCGTAAGCCGTCGAATCGTATCCTCAAATCTTCTACCAAAACTACGCGAGTTTCTCGTCGTTGAGAAAACACAGCTTAATTACACTCAGCAGGAGCCTCAAATAGAGGGACTTCAGGTTCACAATAATGCTGTCTGGATAGTCTATAACTTATCCAAAGACCCTGAACTTGTTCCCAAGCTCGTGGCACATGACATTCTTAAAACCTTGTGTGATCAAGTTCTGGAGTACCACCAAAGCACTACTCAGCGCAAGGCACTAGGTGCAATGAGTCGCTTAGCCAGTGTAGCAGATATGGATCCTGAGTTATTGCAGACTTTGATCGCACAGGTTGTCGAGACCATTAGACGCAACGTGCCTGTGCCGGAGGCCCACCGTACGGTCACCAACGCTCTTGCAATATTTGTTGCCATCATGAAAGCAGGAAAGAATCGTCACAACCTCAGTCTACAGCGTCTACAACGCCGCCCCCAGAGTCAGCAACACCAACGAACTCGCGGAGAGGGCGGTGATGAAGTTAATATCCGGCAGCTACTTATGAATGGTGAAGGCTTGCGTGTGGCACTTGACCTACTAGGTTCCTCTGATCTTCCAGTCAAGCTGGAAGCTTTCCGTGTAGTCTTCGAATTTGTCGAGGACCATCCAGACTCTGATGAAGTGCGCGAGCTGCTTCTCGGATCAGAAGAGCAGGGCGGGTCTCACGCGCTATTGAGTCTTGTGCGAGCTATCTCCGAGGAAGCTCGCTCATCAGCAGCGGCAGCAGCATCAGCACTATCAACGCCACGCAGTCGTGACAAGAACGATTTGCTTCTAGTGGTGATGAGTTTCTTGAATATGCTTTTAGCTGATGATATACTCAAGGCTAAGCTTAGTCCAACAACGTACGATGTGGTGCTTCAGGTAGTGGTGGCAACCTCCGCAACTACAAGTTATCAACTGCGTGTTCTTGGAGAGTCTCTTAAGGCACTTACTGTCATGACTCGAGCAGGCCAGGTTGCCGATCTCTGTCCTGAGGCTGCCCTCGTCAATAGTGTCGAGCCTCTTGTGAAGATTTTGCGGAGTTTGAGTGCAACTGAAGGCACATCTAGTAGCACTGCGATCCGCCTGAACGTGCTGTTTCTGCTGGTAAACTTTGCTTCATTCGCTCAGTGCCGGGTCCGGATGGCACATGGTGGCGCACTGGAAGCTTTTCTCGGTATTATCCAGTCTCCTGGGGGCGGTGGGGCAAACCAAGACGATCAACTAGTCCAGCTTGCTTTACTTGGTATAGCCTTAATGACAACCGACGGGGTAAGCAATGCCGCTGCTGTGGTTGAGCTATCCACCGCTATCGACGCGCTCGTAAGATTACTGAGCTCAAAGAGTGCAAGTATCCAAGCCAACGCTGTCTGGGTTGTCTCAAACATATCATCTGAAGGTACGATTCGATCCTCACTCAAAAGCTACTAACGAGTCCTAACCAGTGTTGTGGATGTATTTTAGCGAGCTTGAAAGATGTCATTGTCGCTCGTGGTGGTCCTACGGCACTACAGGCAATGCTCAACGACAACATGGGCGCCGATATCGCCACACAAACAAATGGTGAAGCTGTACAGTCGCAAAGACCATCGTCGTCGACTATGCGGATACGTGAATATGCCCCCAAAGCTATCAAGGCGTTAGGCTTTGCTCCTATCATGCCGTCCACTTCAAAAAAATAGCTAATGGGTCCATTAGGCAAGCAAGAGTGCAAGATGGCAAGATGACATGTTTCACTCACTTGTGTATTTCTAAATTCAAGTCGTTTTTGGGAACTTCTGGTGTGTTGAAGCCAGCTAAATCAACGAGCCCGTTTTCCAGTCCCTTTCCGTGATCTGTCACTAATCCCAATGACGAGCAACTTGCTCAACCCTTCACAAAGAGATGCGCAGTCAATCTGTGAAGGCTATTCCTGCACCTCCTTCTGGAGTAGCTGTCTTTGAGCGCAACAGCAACGCTAAAAATATGGGTAGCAGGAGTTCCTGGATAACTCGCCGAGGACGTTCGTTAGGGCTTTCCGCAGAACTGGTGGATGCAGTGAGGACGACGTGGAATCTCTTCAACAACCATCCTCCTATCCTGCTCAGCCATCCTCACACTTCGAGCTCGTGTTGGTGCGAAGCGGTCAAAGAATCATGGGTGGTGGTGTGTCTAAACCCTCAATGAGAAGCTCGAAGGAGAGCGCTAGACCAAGCGCTATCAGCTCAGCCCGAAAGGCTAGCAGTCATCCTAAAGACAGCAAACCTGGCAGTGAGCCTGCGAGCGACGGTCGTCGTGAGTCAACCAAGCAACCAACTTCAATCGACGCTCGTATTATTGCCACGCTTCGGCAGCTCAACCTTACTCGACGCGCAGATCCCAAAAAGGGTCGAGCAGTTCACTTCGAGCGAATTGTACTCCAGTTTGCGTTAGTAAGGGATGCCTTCACCACGATGCGAACCATCTACCGTCAGTTTGCGAATGTAAGTTATACTTCTGTGTGGATTGCTTGATAATGGTCTTCTTTAAATGGCTGAGCTGAACGTGATTACACAGGCTGAGAAGGATGGGCTTGACTTTGAGGGCCTAACGGCGGCGCTAAATGCGCTTGGCGCGCAAATCAAAGAGTCCGACTTGTCGGAGATCTTCTACGAGGCTGACATGGTGCGGGACAACTCCCTGAGTCAAAACGAATTTGTCGTGTCACTGGCTATCGCGCATTTGCTGGGTCTTATCACCAACTTCGACTCAATCAAGAACTCGCTCGTGCATGCTCCGGAAGATGTGACGCTCATTACCCCTCCAGACGAACAACCACCCGACGATGGAAATTCATCTAAACTAATCGCAAAGGCTCTCGACCTCATGGTAACAGCGTATCTTCTCTTTGACAACGACGCCAGCGGCACCATCCAAACAAACGAGGTGCTGGAGCAAATGCGACAGAACACAAACGGCGCTGCTTCCCCTCGGCGCCTGGAACGAATGGCTAGTGGACTTTCATCTAAGGCCATTCGCGATGAACGGATAAAGGAGCTGGACTTCGACAGGGACGGCACTATTACCTTTCAGGAATTTGTCCTCACCTTCCAGCGCTGGGCCGGCTCTGACAGTGACGATGAGGAGGAATGAATTTCACGTAGCTTGGCCCAACGCTGCACAAAGCAACACTTGCAATCACAGACAAAATATTTTCACAAAGGCAGATCGTAGAAATCTCATAGCACCGTACTGTCCAACCTACTTAATTTTTAATTTGGTGTGGCTGCAATTGGCACGCTTTGAATTTTCGATATCGGTCTAGGATCCAAATGTATTACGCACCGTCACCAAACATACGCATTCCGAGGTCAAGTACCTACTTGCGCTTTCACGCAGTGACCCGTTATTAGGCAAACTCTCTTGTTCACCTTACAGATACTTGGCCTGCTGACGCTTGAAATGGTCGTGCGTCTTGGCAGCACGTTCCAAGAAAAGATTGAATATGTAGGGCCACCAGAAGTTCGTGGTACGATCGTAGACCGAGTACACGAAACAGTAGACAACCCAGGTGAAATACACTAGAGACCAATGACCACAAACACACAATCAGGCATCGCTTTATCTCACAGACCAGACGATAAATAAAGTATACGCACATGGGAAAAAGAGCATCATCACGACAGGTAAAATAATGCACGACAGCGTAATACCAAGCCACAGCCGGAAAACGGCTCCCACCGACGTCTACATTTCCAACCAAAACAAAAGCTAACATCATTATCCGAGCATAACGCAACCCAGGATCACTCTCACTTACCGAAAGCTCCATCTCCACTGTGGTTTCCTCTCCGGGGAACCGCTGGTGCTCAATAAAGTAGTTCAGTCGTTCCTCCTTCTCCTTCCAGCGTGCATCCAGGAATCCTTGCAAATCCGTCGCTGCGTCTTCGTAGCTGAATCTCCGGGAGTGCATCGCCACTCGTCCTACAGGCGCTTTACCCGCCAGCAGCGACTTCATGGACGGCACCTCCGTGTCCACCTTGCGCCCATAACCCATATCGTAGGTCGGTACTTCGCCGGAGTATGACGGGAACGCAAGCGTAAGGTCGTAAATGTCAGGCTTAGCCTCCTCCACGGCGTCCAGAATGATTTGCATGCCCGTCGTGCGCGGCAACAGCACCCTCTCAAACTTCGGGCGGCCTTCTCGAGCTGCAAAGGCCTGGGACTTGCCCACGTACTCGCTGTGGATGGTCGTGCCTTCGGGAAAGAGCACGAGCCAGAAGGGGAAGTCGTCCGCGATGAGTCCGTACATGTACTTCTTGATGTGCGCCTCGTCCTCGTCGATGCGGCGGCGCAGGAAGAGGAACTGGAAGAGGCGCATGCCCCAGCCGATGATGGGCAGGTACTTGAGCTGATCCTTGAGCACAATCTTGACGTTGCCGGCCGCGCGCTGGCGGCGCGCCGCCTGCCAGATGTACCACCAGTCCGCGTCCACCTGGTGGTTGGCGATGAGGATCACGGGCCGCGTGGGGTCGGCAGGCAGCTCGCCCGTGACCGAGAGCTTGGTCTGCGGGAAGCTGGTGGAGGTCACGTCCACCCAGAGCGCCTGCGCCACAGAGCTGTATTGGAGTTAGCGATTATACTTGGCGTTTGTATGCCATCAGAGTGATGGTCGAGTGCGCACTCGTGACGCACCCCATGAGGCGGCGGTAGAGCGCCTGGTTGAACGGCCGCACGAGGCACCAGAGGCAGAACTGCAGGAAGTTGATGCACGCGCTGTTGCACAGGATCCACAGCAGGTTCAGCGCCGAGTACAGGTGGAGCACCGCCATGGCCACGGGGACGGAGTGCGCGCGGCGGCGGCGGAATGCGGAAATGGCGGACCAGACGGATACTGCGCGGGTTGCAGCTGCAGCTGCCGCGCCGCGATTGGGCGAAAAGGCGGGGAGATCGCCACGCCGATTGGCTGGAACGAGCTCAGGTCGAAACGTGATCCGCGCTGGTCAAAACCATAGTCCGACGTGGTTGCTGCAGTTGCACTGCTGGCAACTCGACGATCGGCGCTGGCAGCGCCGACACGCGGGTCGCGTTGGATTCACTCCCGCCCGTTAGACTAGCCCTTCATCAGCCTCACGTTCGACTTGCCTTCACCAACCTCACGTTAGAACTTTCTTCAACAGCCTCACGTTTGACTAGCCACTTCAACGTGACGACGCTTGGAACCGCTTCTAGCAAAAATAGCTTTTCGTCTACAGATGAGCAGTTGCCGCTGCATGCACCGAAATGTCGGGGTCCGAGACGTGCAGCTGCTCTCTGCAGGCGCGACTGCACCAGGTGCTGCGTTTTATCCTGCGTCGAGGACTCCTGGTTTCCTCCGACGAATGACCGAGCTCATGCGTGCAGGTCGAAAATGCCCGCAGCCGCGAGATGAAGGCGCATGGCGAGCTGGTGCAGAAGCTGGAGCGCGAGCTGGAAGCCCGGCGCACCAGCGAGGCGGAGCTTCGACTCGTTGCTGCCAAGCTGCGGACAGATAATTGCCGCCTCGAAGCGGAGTTGTGCGCTACCAGTGCCAAGGTGCGCCAGTTACTTGACCAGCTGGATCAGCGTCGTGCCGAAAACGCCAAGGTGAGGTGGAGGTTGAATGCTCTATTCTATACTTTGGTGTAAGTGTGGTTTGACAATCGAGCGACAGCGTGAAGATGAATTGAAGTCCGTGTGCGAAGCCACAGAACGTCGGCTTCAAGCTGCCCGCGACAAGAATGAACAACTACTTGAGGAAAAACGACAGCTAGCCGTCGAGGTTGGCCGATTTCAGCCTGTTCCGTGTTTGCTACTCTCTCCATCGTAACCATCCGACGATGTTGCTTTAAACCAGCTATCCGATAGTCAAAAGCAATTCGAACGTGCTGGTAACGAGAACAAGCTTCTTTCAGCGAAGATTCAAGAACAGTGCTTACAATCAAGTGCCCAGGTACGGCGCTATGTAACCAGGATTTACTTTTACTTGCTGATTTATATGCATGGTTGCATGCAGACTGCGGAGATCGATAAGCTCTCGGCGTTGGTGACAAGTAGGCAACAAGAACTGGATGCTTCGGCAGGGCGGACCCAACTACTGGTACGGCGAGTACAAATGGATACTTTAGTGTCGACTGCATTATCTCACAGCATTTTATCTGCTTCAGCTTGGAGACTTATCCACCGCACGAAGTAACGAAGAGATAATGCAAGAACGCCTCCGAGAGCTGGAGCGAAACGTCAGTCGGGCGCTAGTAACCCGAAATCGAGTTTTCCGATGGAAACAAAAGGACAACGAAATGTTGAATAATCGTCACCTCGGTCAAGGATTTTTCTTGGCATGGAAAATGATTTATGTCCAGGCAAGGATGTGCAATGCAGTTAAGATGGCCCAGCACAACGAATGCACTCGTGCTCGACTTCGGCTCATTGAGCAGGAAGTACGGAAACGTTGTGCACTACTTAAAAGTGACCTTAACGATATTCGGCTTGCTTGCACCGCCGAACGTAGTCAAGTGCAGTCACTGTGTGAAGATGTTTGCCAACCGGAGATGCCAAAGCTAATTGAGTTGGTCGAGAATCAGCGGAGAAACTTCAGCAATCAAATGAGATGCCTTGAAGCACAACTTGAAAATCAGCGCGAGCATAGCCAGAATCAAGAAGAGCGTCTCAAGATGGCGCAGCAAGACGCAGACCTTCATGCTCGAATGATACTAGAAGACCATCAAGCGCAACTCAGAAATCAGAAGTTAAAGAAACACATTATTTCTCAAGCTTTGGCTGCCTTGAAGCGTCGAGAATCCCAGCGTCGTACCTTCAACGCTTGGAAAGAAATTTACTTGCGCTCACTTGTGGGACAAGCCACGCACACAGCAATGGTCTTTCGATCACAGCATCCGCAGGTAGCATCTACCGTTGAGTGCGGCAGCCCTAGAGGCTACAATCCGTCTCTGCCATCGGCAGCCATTCTTCCAGCTCCTGCAATAGCAATTCAGTCACTACAATCAGTTGAAGGGATGAAGGTTGGGGCTGACAGTATCTCCCGCTCCCCCGTGCCTGACGATACGTTGTGGCGAAAGTGGCGGCGTGTTGATGCCGGTACAGCGGGGAGGGGGTTGAAGCCTCGACCTATAACGAGGGCACTACCGTCGTAGACTCGAATCCGCGTGTTTGTTTTGCCATCTAGTATTGCTCTACTTGCAATAAGACTACTATGCACAACGATGTTATCAATCTTTGCTAGAGCTTATTCTACGAGGAACATTCAACCTTCATCCTCTGACTCAGATTGCTATGATAAGTACACGTCCTCACATGAATCTGCAGCAGCAGAAGCAGGAGCAGGAGGACGGGACGTATAAATAGTGACCAACCCGTAAATGATGCCAAGCCGCAAAGGAATGAGGAATCGGAGGAAGGAGGAGCTCACGCAATGGTAGTACCCAGATGGATTAAACAGCTTGCCCTCATGTTGCGCTCTGAACGGCCCGATCCTGCCCCGTGAGCACATCAGCAAACGCGTCGAACCTCGCTCATTAGTTGTTACCTCTGAATTGGCGCCCCAGCTTCGCAAAATCATGACACAAGACGTCGACTCTGTTGGCACAAACGGCGGAACAGCAAATGGAACCAGCGGCGGCGGCAGCTCACACCCGCCTCTGTTCGATTCACCGTCCAAGTATGGCATCCACCACACGATTGCAACATACATGCCTACGGAGCAGCGTTTTCGATGGCAAGCAGGGGCCGGGGCTACCGATGCCCTCTACAACATACCCACCAGCATAGGCACAGGACCGAAAAAGAGCTTTGGAAACAGCACACGTGATGATTGGGATGTCGCTCGAAAACGCGTCGACCCCGGGGCAGGACCTGGATCATACGAGCCAGCAATGTCGTGCGGGAAGCAAGCGAGCTCGGAGTGTCGGTCTTCAGGATCTACTGCCTTTGAGAATGCTCCGCGCACACCGCACCAAGAAAACACGACGCCATCTCCTGGTCCAATCTATGATCTGCCTCCAGTTATGGGTCGAGGCTCACCAGCTCCGAAACAAGGCACATCACTACGCCCACCTCTTAACGGCAAGAGTATCGGTCCTGGCCCAAATCTGATGCTGAAGGGGTCCTTCCGCGATTGTCGGCCGCTGGTATCCCCGACGTTCGGAACTGAAGTGCGTCTCAAGCCTTTGGGGTCACAACAAACTCCGGGTCCCATCTACGACTTGCGCCCCACAGGATACCTCACGGGCCCTCGCTCTTCATTCAGCCACGCCAAGCGGTTCTAACCTTACGACCAGCGAAAAGATGCCTTTTGAAGCTATCCCGAATATAGTATGACGACCACCTGAAACACGAATTTAACCTTATTCTCGGTCTTATTTTCGCGAAAGCGCGGGAAGCAATGGAGCTCCTCGCCGATGGCGCCGCCACGACGTCGCACTCCATCTCTGTGCGTCATTTGGCCTTCCTATGCGTTGCATTTGCCTCTCCTACTTGCTCTCTAACTGTGTGCTTTTTTTCGGGTCGCAGGACTACACGCTGCTCGAGTTCTTGGGCGAAGGCGCCACGGCGCAGGTGTATTTGGCCGAGCACGAGGCGTCCGGGGCCCACGTGGCCATCAAAGTGATCGACAAGCTGCTGGTGCAGCGCTCACAGTTGGAGAGCAAAGTGCAGCAGGAGATGGTGCTCCACGCCGAGCTGCAGCACCCGCACGTGCTGCACGTGGAGAGCGTCTTCGAGGACGCGCGCAACTACTACATGGTGCTGGAGTACTGCGCGCGGGGGTCTCTTTCTACCGTCGTGAAGAAGCTGGCAGGACGCAGAATGGACGAACAGACAGCAGAGAGGATATTTCGTCAGGTGGTGACGGGCGTCGTGTACCTGCACGCTAGTGGCGTGATCCACAGAGACCTGAAGCTAGCCAATCTGCTGCTGAACGCTGATGGAGAAGTGAAGATATCGGATTTTGGACTGGCAGCAAGACTGGGGTGAGTTGCACGGGTGCAGTGCAAGGGTATGAGGTACTAACCGGGTGATGGCTGCGATAGAGATGACCATGTGACCATGTGTGGCACGCCGAATTTCATTGCCCCGGAAGTGTTGGCGGCGGACGACGTGCCGTATGATGAAGCCGTAGATGTGTGGTCGCTGGGATGCATTTTGTACTGTTTGCTACTAGGAAAAGCTCCGTTTGAAGGACGCAAAGTCAGGTAGACCGCACGACGGGGAGTTGCGGCTAAAGAAATCTTACACTGTGCCTTTTTGCTTCGTGGTTAGTGAGACGCTGGAAAATGTGGCAAACGCGGGGCAAAATCCACTGAAGTTCCCTGACGGGTTTTCATCGTCAGCCAGTGACTTGATCAAGCGCTTGCTCACATCGGTAAGCAATTATGAATACTAAAGAAGTCGATATGACCCCTTCCTCACCTAATTGTTCTGTTCTTGTTTATGCCTGGCTGCTAAAGGACCCTCGAAGTCGTCCATCAGCTCAGCAAGTTTTGGTTCATCCGTGGTTACGAGAGCAATCTCAGAAGCGTGCGTTGCCACCATCAGGTGGAAGGCGCAAGTCTCTTCCACGCTCCCAGAACCAGTCTTTGCCTCCACACCCTCGCACATCATGTCGGTCGCCTGAGAAGTTGCGCGAGCATTGCAGAGACGCTGTGATTCGATCGATGAAAGAAGAAGAGCTGTTGTTATCATCATCCAGCTCGTCGATTCCTGCGGTGTATGCGCCTAGACGTCGTCGAAACCGTGGTGACAGTCGTGCTTGTAATACTAAGAAGCGCGAGTTTTTAGAAGCGCCAAGAAGGTTTTTTTCACGCCGTCAGTCCATGGGATTTGCACATGCAAACAGTAGCGACAGCAGCTCCAGTTCCGATCCCGAAAGCATCAACCCGAGCGACGATTACAGCGATCTATCTGAGCTGTCAATGTCAACGAGTTTCAATGCTCGTGACGAACAAGACGCAAGAAATGAAGATATTGGTACAGATGATCAAACAGAGGTGGAATCACTGCTTGATGCTTCCAGAAGCGCGGTATCAGTTATCATGCATCTGAAACTAGACGATGTGTCGTCTTTGGGGCTTTTTAGAAGCAAAGAAGACAACCCAGGAAATTCTAAAGTCGAGTTGCAGTGGAGCTGCAAGGAACCAACGGAAATTGGCAGTCCACCAACGTTTGAACTGAAGGTTTCGAACGGGTGGGGGGCAGACTATGATCCGGCTAGCGGGGTGGTCACAGCTATCACGCCTGAAGGCGATCCTTTGCGATACGAGATTTCAGGTGGAAGTGAAGCACGAATCGGTTCCAGCACGACTTCTACGTCTTCAAGAACGTCGGCCACGTGTTTTACGAAGCATCCCCATTTACCCACACTCGTGCGATTTTGCCAATGTCTTGCACTACGCACAATGCAGCTACGTCAAATTGCACTTCGTGGCCAGGCTAACAAGCTACCGTTCATTCATTTTGACACGCTTCCAGAGTCGCTACTAGCATCATTTCGATACCGATCCAGTCTGGTTTCCAAGCTCTCTCAAACAGCCATTTCTCCAAATCCAGGTCTCAGCGAAAAAGCGGCGACGGAAGACCAAAGAAGTGTCACGATTGCTGGTGTTGGGCGTGGATCCATAGCTGCAACTGGAGATTTACGGGTGGTGTATTTAGATGGGTCACAACTGACGTTGGCGGCAAGTGGATTGCAACTGCGATTTCGGCCGTCGTGGGCGAATGCTTGCAATAGCGATGATGGTTCCAAGGAAGATGTGTTCGAGTTGCTCACCGCAAGCAGCATGTCTGCCTTTTTGCCTTCAGTAGTCAAGCAAAAGTTAGAGAGTATTCCAGAGTTTATTCGCCGACTGAAAGCTGCTAGCTAATCCATTTATGGGTTACCAAAAACGGACGCTTACGTGACCAGGTACTTTGCTGGAGAGTCTTTGCCACACTTACAGTAGCTCAAAACTACGACGCACCATGGATGCCTCGGGTGATCTTCCAGACGAAACTCGGAGAAGTAGTGATGAAGATATCTTTCAGACGAGCAACAACGCGGACGATCGTTTTCGATCCGCTCAGGAGCAGCTAGCAGAACTTCAGCTGTTGGCTCGTGCCGATCAACATTCGCCAGCTACAGCTTCATTGCAGCCATCGGACGAAATTGCTGCGGCTTCATCAACTCTAGTTGAATCAGAAGAAACAAAACTAAATAAAGGCGAATCGTACGGAAGGCCTCGAGTTGGAACAGGAGGATTGAGCAGTTTTACAGCCATTTTGGCAGCATCAAGAAAGTTGGCAATATCTTCGCCTGACAGCGTCGATGCCACGAACCCTGCAATTGCGCCATCAGACCAGATACACCAAACTTCTACAGGTACAAGTCGATGTTCGAGTCCAAAGTCATCAGGAAAAAGTCTCCCAACGTTAAATGAAGGGGCCGAGGGTGAGGAAGATGACGACGATGATCAGGAAACCCCCGAGAGAGCATCTAACAGTACTGCGACATCGTTTCCAGATAAATTATTAATTTTAAGCGTCGACGGCCCTCCCGGTATCCAAGAACAGGAACCAGAGCAGGGCGATAGTGACGATGTCGATTTTGTGGAGATGTTAGAGCATATTTCCCGCGGTAAAGTCAACTTTTTAGCGCTCACGGTAGAAGATCTCAGAGTTTGCAAGTTGAAAAGAGTGCATGCTGCACTCACTAAGGCACGAAGCTCAATGCCAACTATGTCGTACGTAAGGACCCTCATATCCGTCGACATGCTACAATTGCTTTTGCTCCGCCTTGGCGATCGAGTGGTCCGTGAGGCTATCACTCATGGAATTCAGCAAAATAGTAAAGTCGCCGAAACACTAGATACAGCAGATCCGAGTGCTCTTTTGACAAGTGCTAATATCGCTGCTGTCGTACTCATGGCACGTCGCGAATTGGCTACTGTATCTACTGCAACCTCTTCACCGGCGCCACAGCTTCCGCGTCGGACCACCACCACAACACGCCGTTCGTCTCAAACATCCCCAAAGCCCAGCAGCTCTCCATCCTCCTCGGTATCCTCGTCACCGCGGTGTGGAACACCACGCAACCCTGCTTCGGACCGCCGTAGTATTTTGGCCAAAGAGGGTGTGCAGGTGCTTATGCAGGAAAAACTAGTTTCCTTCGACCATAGAGGCCAAGCCAACGCATTGCCAGCGTTTCGAGTACGAGGTGCTAGTGCAGCAATTACGGATTCTGCCGCCAAGCGGCGGCAACGAGGACTGCAGTACGCTAGTGAACACGTCACGCATCGCACTGTGCACATGTAGCCTGGGCCTTGACAACCTTAATACACAGCACGCACTTTCAGTGACGCAACTCCAGGAATGAGTGAAGTGTCTGTGGTTTAACGCATCAAAAAAAAACTGAGCACCACCTGGTCGAGTTCACTTCAATCCGCATCGCGTTAAACAATTCTTCTTTTCCACCAATCCCGTCTCTCCGTTCTACGCATATCGGTCAGCCATTTTTGCCACGTGGGCCAAGAGCTCAAGCAATAGAACCGAGTGCCGCCCGCCATCACGCGACCCAGCGCCTAGAACCCCACGCGATGGTGCACATTATCAACGGAGAGATCGTGCCGGACGACGACCCACGCGTGCGCGCACGCACGCAGCCGCAGCAGCCCCACAGACGCTTCGGCTCAATGCACGACAGCGGTCCTGCAGCCGCGCCCGCGGCCGCGGCGGCCCCGCCGGGCGCCGGAGCCTCGCCGCTGCAGGGACTGGCGAGACAGGTGGGGCTGGAAGGGACCGTGACCATCCCCGCCGTGCTGGGGCTGCCGGCCAGACCCGTGCAGAAGATCCACCTGGCGGTGGCGGCGCTGCTCACGGCGCTCTTCGGCTGGCGGGCGCTCGTGTTCCTGGCCTTCGCCTACTTCCTGTCCACACAGCAGCCGGGCGCCGCTGCGCCTGCAGCCCCGAGACACACATGATGAAGAGCTTTTTGGACCCTTTTGGAGGGGATGAGCGGACTAGGTGAAGATGAGAAGGACATTGGAGGACGGTGGCGGACGACGTGCGATACTGTTCCTTGCTAATATACGACGTTTATTATGGTGAAGACAGTGAGGTAGATAGACAGAGGCGCTCATCTGGAGAAGCAGTTGGCGTAGTTTAGAGTGTGGTGGTGCAGGTTGGAGGTGAAGAACGGGTGCTCGACGACCTGCTCGAGTGTCGGGCGTTTCATCGGATCCATGTTCAGCAGCTTTTCCATCAGGTCCCAGGTCACTTCAGACAGTTTTCGAGGGAAGACGCGACGGAGCTGCCGCACACCGCCGCCGTGACTCAAGGCACGGAACTGACGGTCCTCGCAGGTGGGCTTTTCCACGAGCGGGGCGCCTGCCAGCATGATGGCGAGCAACACTCCCAGCGACCACATATCGCTTTGCAACGGGTCGTACGGCTCCTGGGCGGCGAACACCTCGGGGGCCATGTACCAGGCCTTGCCGACTCGACCTGGAGCCAGCAGCTTGCCGTGCTGAGTGGCCAGACCGAAGTCACACACGTGGCAAACTCCTTCAGCGTCCAGCAGCACATTTTCCAGCGAAATGTCGCGGTGTGCCAACCCGTTCTGCTTCATGCATAGCAGTCCGCGCACGACATCGCGGAGGAATCGACGCGCGGTGGCTTCGGGCAGTCGCCCGTCTAGCGGACTGTGACGCACGACGTCGAACAGGTCGCCTCCAGAGCAGAATGGGAAGACGAGGTACAGATTGCCGCCGCACTGCACTTCTTCCTCCAGCAACAAGAGGTTTGTGGTTTGTGCTGCTACCAGTTTGCGGTGCACTGCCCGCTCCTGCTGCAGGCTCTCGACGACTCGGATCTGCTTGCCGATGGTCACTTGCGCCCTGGCGCAGCGGAGGTCCACGCGCTTGACGGCGAATTGGCGGCCGGTTTTGGCGTCGAGGCACAGCAGCACTTCCCCGAACAGTGCCGGTGCCAACGTCTCCATGACCTTGAAGTCGGACAGCCGCTGCGGCGGCGACCGGGTGACCGTCGTGGGGATCGGCATCGGCGCGGGCTCCGGCGCGGGTTGCGGCGACCGCGGCTTCTTGCTGCCCTTCTTGGGCGTCGTGGCGCTGCCGGACGAGGACCCGCGCGGCGACGAGAAGGGCGACAAGGTGGCGGTCAGCATCGCGTCCATGTAGGTGCGAAGGAGGCCCATGGCGGAAGGTCTCGAGGCCCGGTGGGTTCGGAGCCGAGTGGAAGGTGCGGCTTGAGCTCGCTGGAGTCAATTGTGAAGTGAGGCGCCCGATGGGTGGCGCGCTCGGGCGTCCAGATAGATCCTTGGCGTCTCTTTCGGCGGGGGTGGCACTGCCGTTAGCGGCGCGGCTTGCGAAATGAGCCGCGGGAACCGGAGGACGCCCCGAGGACGCCGACGCCGGGTGGTCTCCCTGAAATCTATGGAAATGCCGCCATTTCCAGCGTTCGACGGCGCCAGTGCGCTCGGCCGAGGGCTAGTGACGCAGCCGGCAAATCAGCGGCGCGCCAAGACCTCGGAAGCGCGAGCGGCTTGCCGGTGACTCGGCCACTCACAGTGGGAAACCGGTGGCCCCCGAGCGAACTCAGACGTTATCGGCGCGCTCCGCACTCTTCTGGCAAGCCTGAATAAAAGTCACGCGCGAGCTGAGTTGCTGCCACCGTTTTTGGCGGCGCGGGCCGGGCGGCGCTGGCGTCAAGTAGCATTCGCTCCATGCCAGACCTTGCCGTGCCGGACCTGATGTTCGATGCGGTCGGCGGCGAAACGGCGCATTGCTTCAGCTTGCAGTGGAAGTTGAAGTGCCCGGCCAATCGGACACGGTTGAAGTGGCCGGCGCTGGTGACCACGGCCGACAGCAATTATAGCTTGCGGCGGCAGTACGCGAGGGTATGGTCTCGAGGATGACTAGGTGATACAAATGCGGCTCTATCCGTTGATCCTCACATCCGCAGCATGCTCTCCGTCTTTAGTAGAGGCTGTGCTGCCAGTTTCGAGGAGACAGAGCCTCGGGAAGGCATGCGCTCTTGGTTCATCTCTACAGCGCTGCTCGCCGGCGTGGCGACAAGCGCTTGGCTCGCACAGGGTATCTACTTGCTTCTTCGTAGTCGCCGATATGCGCGTTCTAACTTGCGTTGTGCGTGTATGTGCTTCATGCTCTTCAGATGCAGCAGCATGTTCCGAGATCTGCTACACGACGGAGCTGAGAGGATTCGCCCCCGGTGGCATCCCTGGGTGCACCTGCAGTGGGTCCGAAGCGGGGGCTCGCACAGGAGCAGGAGGCTGCAACTGCGGTCAATGCTACGAGAAGACTCAAGGCGTCGTCTACGGCTTCGCCATCAACACAGACGGCACGTGCACCTACGGAACGGACTGCGGAAGCTGCGAGTACTCGCTCAACGCATCCTCCAGCTCGTCGACCGACACGGGTTCCAGTTTCGTGACCGCCACGCCATCACCGGTGCTGGCCTCCAACGGATCTTCCTCCACAATGAATGCTACTTCGACAGGTAGGACACGGCGGTAGAAGTTGCGTTCGCTGCGCTGATGCTAACTACGCGTTGGGTGCTTCTGCAGGCTCATCGTCAGAATCGAGAAGCGCTTCCCACTCGGCCGGCAGTAGCAGCAGCTCGTCCTCGATCGAAGGCGGGAGCGACAACACAGGCAGCCACGCGGGAAGCGAAGGTGATTTTCTCGCTCTGAATAGCGGAGCGGATACTTTTGCTGACATGGCTCTCTCTCATTCTGCGAGCAGCACGCGACAAGAAGCTGAGCACGTGGCAGATCGTGCTGGCAATCTGCTGCACCGTTCTGCTCTTCGCCACTGCAGTGGTGTCGGTTTTTGCGTGCTACTGCAAAGCGCGCAGCCGGCTGAACGAGCACGAGGATGACCCTGCTATCTATTACAGGGAGCAGCAACACGCCCCGCAGCAAGCGTACGCACCTTGGATTCCCAATACCGGTCTAACCATAGCCAGTAAATCAGCGAACATTGTTTAATTATTTTTTCCCACTGCGTTCCGTTGGAGGTGAAAGAAGACAGCGTGTTCGCCTGCAACGCATAAGAACATCAGTTCGGGCACTGGCAACGCACAGGAACAACAGCTTGCCATTTGCAACGTTACGCCGGCCCACTCTGGCCTCAAGTCGTGAAGTTAAACGAATGCATTTGGTGAAACGCATGTTGAAGCGGTAGGCCAGACAGCCCAACCTGCTGGTGTAGGGTGTCAACGAAGGATGAAGAGGATAATGCTCGAGTGGTGGTGGGGATGACAAAGTCTACTTCTTGAGCTTATTGCTAGTATGCTTACATACGTCTATCTAGACTACTTGTTGGTTTTCTTACAAATGGATGGTAATTGCAGGCACACAGCCAAATAAATACACGTTACTCCCAACGTCCAGCGTCCTGCGGCCCCCGAATGCATGGGCAGGATCAGCCGACAGGCTGTTGCGGTGCGGCCGGTTGATAGCGGCCACGAGCTCGGCGAGCCCACGTAAACGACGACCTAGCCACCTTCAGGCGGCGTTCGCGAAGCGCTTGGCATGCGCTCGCTTGGAGGAGCCGCGGTTCACGGCCATGACGCGCTTGTTGTGGCGGCGCGAGAAGAAGCGGTGGATCTTGTGGAAGAGCAGGCGGCAGCCGCTGCGCTCGATGCCGTCCGACTCGGTGCGCGCCGAGTACATGGACGTCGACGGCGCGGACGAGTACGAGGCGGTCGGCTGCGGGGTCTGCTTGGCAGGCGAGGAGACGCGCGACGGCACTTTAGGCGGCACCACCGGCTGCTGCTGCTGCGAGGCGATGGTGCTGGAGCGCAGCAGGAACGGGTGGGACACGACCTCGCCCATCGAGATGCGCTGCTCGGGGTCGACCTCGAGCATGTCCGCGATGAGGTCGATGGCCGCGGCGGGGAGGTCGTTCGTGAGCCCCCAGCGGTCGATGAGCTTCCTGATGCCCTTGTTGGTGATGAGGCGGAACCTGGCGTCCGAGGCCGAGGCCGTCTCGACTGGCGGGGCGCCGATGAGCATGATGAAGACCATGACGCCGAGCGACCAGACATCGGCTTTGGTGGCGTCGTACTGCACGCCCGCGAGCACCTCGGGGGCCATGTAAAAGAGCTTGCCCACGGTCTCGCGGCTGGGCTTGGCGGTCGAGGCCGCGAGCCCGAAGTCGCACACCTGGCACTGGTCGTCGTCCGTCACGAGCACGTTCTCGAGCGACAGGTCGCGGTGCGCGAAGCCGTTCGCGTGCAGGAACTGCACGCCGCTGGCGATCTGGCGCAGGTAGCGCTGGATGACGGGCAGCGGCAGCTTGCCGTCCTCGGCCGAGCTCACGAGCTCGTACAGCTCGCCGCGCGCACAGAAGTCGGACACGAGGTACAGGTAGCCGTCGAACTCGATCTCGTCGCGCAGCTTGAGCAGGTTGCGGTGGCCGCCCACGCGGTTGAGCTGGTGGTACAGCGCGCGCTCGAGCGCCACGTTCTCGCGCACCTTCTTGTTGCTGGCGAGCGTGAGCTGCGCGTTGGCGGCGCTCTGCAGCACGCGCTTCACGGCCACGAGGTCGCCCGAGGGCCGGTGCTGGCACAGCAGCACGTCGCCGAAGAGCGCGGGCGCCAGGCGCCGCTGGATCACGTAGTCGTCCAGCTTGGCTGCCATTGCGAGCGGGTGCGGGGGAGCGGGCAAAATCGTGAATGAGCGGCCGGCCGGACTCTCTGCAGATGGGTACGGGCCGTTGCGAGCGTTTCGCATATCTTGACCATCACTCCGCGCGACCGGACGACCGCCAGACTGAGGCAGAGGCAAAACGGATCGGGAAAAGGAACATTAGCGGTGCACCTGCACGCGTTCCCGCGATGGCTGGCTGCGGCAGACTCGCTCGGGCCGCGGCGGGCGGGCCTTAATCCGGCAGCGCACGCGAGTGCCGGCCAGCCCGGCCGGCCGACCGCGGCGCGGCGCGGCCGCCGAATACGGCCGCGAACCTGCTCTTTTCAGCGCCAGGGCGAAACGGATCCGGCGAGCGTTGCCGCGCCAAAACTCACGCTCCTTTGCCGCGCTTGAGGCCGCGCTCTGAGTTGCGCGCTATCGGGACTTTTCCGGGAACGCCCCGCCCAGCGCGAAATTTGGCTTTCGGCGGCGCGTTCCCTCCGCGACTTTCGCCTGCGGATTTGAAACATTTGCCGGCGTTGCTGCCTGCGCGCGACTGGAGACGTGGCGAGCAGAGACACATGGGTACGTTGTTGCGTTGTGAGGCCATGGCCCGAGCGCGCCATGGCGGCGAGTGTTGATGCCGGCTGGAGTCGACGGCACGACGAGTTGCCGTGCGCGAGCGGCAGATGGAGCCGCGCTCGTGAGACGCTCGCCGCGCGGGGCTTCAACCGCGCGCCAGCGTCGGGTTGCACGCAAAGCCTCCGCGCAGCGCGCGATTGGCAAGGCGCGACGACGGCCAGCGGACGATCAGCGTGAATAAGACGTTCAGCGCCAGCGTTCAGCCGCGGCGTGCGTCGCACGTGGCGGCAGCGCATGGGATCACCAAAACGCGCCACGCTGACTGCGGTGGAGCGCCACGCGAGTAGGACAGCACACGGGCGCGCGCGCGGCGTGAACAGCGCGGGCCATGCGCGCAACGCTGCCGCCGTCGCCGCGCGAAGGAGTCGGCGCCGCTGTCGGCACTGCGCTCGAAACGCCAAATCATCTTGCACCAGTGCATGCGAAACCGAGCATGCCTCCTCGTACGGCTGTCGCCGCAGCGCATTGGAACGGCCTCACCGCCGTTTCCATTGCAGTGCGCTGCCGTGCGGGTTAACATCCGCCGCGCGCTTCGGCTCACATCGAACAGCGGGTCACTTGATGAGCGAGCACGCGGTGAGCGCGGCTTACCGGGCGCGTCTCACCTATCACCCGATGCGTGGTTGCAGGCGTTAAATAGGGTGTCAAAGTGGCTCGGACATCGTTGTGCGTGTGACTGCTGATCGACTAACCAGTAGGTTGCACTCGCACTGTGTATCAGATGGCCGTTTGATGTGCCGCACACAAACTTCAGCGACGTAATTACGCATCCGATTAGCCAATCCCCGCGCAGACAGCAACCATTGGCTTTGAACGGGCGATGCAGCGGCGATCGCTCGGCGCCGGCCGTTGGCATTCCGGCAATTGCGAGTCGCAGACACAGGTCCATCGGCGCCGACCAGGAGGTTGCCTTTTTGCAAGGAGGTTCCAGTGATGTCCAACTTTGTTTTGGAATTACCGTCCGAAGAAGAATGAGGATATAAACTGGCTGTTTTTTCTGAGGAACTCTCCGCCCCCAAGTGCATTTTTGTGTGTATGTGTGTCGTTGCGCGCTGAGCGCGCGCTCGTGGGATAAGTGATGAATAGCTTTATATTCTGACACCTCTTGTATGAGTGCGGGGAATGGCGATTCGCACCGCGTGCGGTCGCGTACCCTCGCGCGTTGAGCAGAATTATGCTTTACTTTCTGATCTCCCATCGCAATAGACAAGTAGGCTTCGTGCATTGCATCTTGGCGCGTACGTTCGGTGACGAAACAACCTTCATCTAATAACTTTCGTTCTTCCTAGCACCCCGTGCGGAGACTTTTTTAATCCGAGAACTACGCAAACCATCCTTTTCGTACCGATGAAAGCTTGCCTTCATCGTTCTTCACGTTTGGACATTAAAGCAGTGCCAACGTGCTACTAGTAGTAAATGTGCACAATGCGATCTACGCTACGTGTTCACTAGCGTACTGCAGTCATTTGCCACCGCAAGAATACGCATACTTTCGCCAAAACGCCACAAATGGCCGCAAATGGCCGCAAACGCCACGAGAGCCAAAAGATGCCACAAATAACGGTGCGCTCGCTTAAGTGCGGCTCCACGTAAAGTGCATCATGGGGAACGAGAGCTCGACGCTCGCGGGCGAGGAGCCCCGCGACGACGGCAGAGACGCGGCCGTGGAGGGCGGCGCGTGCTGCGGCTTCCGCGTGCTGGGCATCCAGGAGCAGTCGCCGGCGGCGGCCGTGGGCTTCGTGAGCTTCTTCGACTTCATCCTCGAGGCGAACGGCATCCGCCTGGTGTGTGGCCGCCCCCTTCCTTCTGTCTCCATCGCCTCCGCCCGCTAACTTTACCTGCCGCTCAGGACACGCGCGACGCCACGCTGATGGAGCTCATCGCGCAGAGCGAGGACCGCCCCATGCAGCTCAAGGTGTTCAACGTGAAGGCGCAGAGCACGCGCGACCTGCAGCTCACGCCCAGCCGCAGGTGGCCCGGCAAGGGCCTGCTGGGCGTCACCATCCGCTTCGACTCGTACGAGGGCGCCGAGGACCAGCTGCTGCACGTACTTGTACGTGGTGGATGTGTAGATTTAATGGAAAGCAGGAAGAGCTCAGTTGCCATTTTTTCGTAGAATGTGGCAGAGTCGTCGCCGGCGGAGCGCGCGGGGCTGCGAGCAGACTCGGACTATCTGCTAGGCACGCCGGAGAGGGTTTTCGCGGGTGCGGAGGACCTGCATGATGAGATCCTGGACGCACTGGATGGGTCGTTCCAGTGCTATGTGTACAAGTGGGTGACTGCGTTTGATGCTGTTCAGGTAGGATGTCGCTGACCTTTTGGTGACGTGTGGTGAAGTTCGCTGGAGGACCAGGTTCGCATCGTGTCGATCGTGCCGACTGAGCGCTGGGGAGGTGACGGCGTGCTCGGTGCGGAGGTTGGACACGGATACTTGCATCGACTGCCGTCGGTGTGCCGCGGCACGATCGGGTCTTCTGTGGGATTCGTCAATCTTCCGAAAGATGCTACAGCGGCCACGGATGCCTTCTGTAAGATGAATGCTGCTTTTGCTTTTCAAAGAGATTAGGCTAATATTTTGGGGATGTTTTGCGTGCTGCCATATCAGTGAAGCCACAGCGGCAGGGTGAGAAAGTGGAACTTGCAAGCCAGGAACTACAGGAGCAACAAGAAAGAGCGGATAGCCAACCGGAGGCAACTCCACACAACCGAGCTGCTTCTGACAACGATGATCTGCAAGAAGATGTGTCAGCAAACGAGGCATCTCAGCAAGACAAGCCGCAAGAAGACATTATAGGTTCAGAAGAAACTACTCGGGACAAGGAAGAGAATACCCGGCCGGCGAAGCCCCGATACACAGTGCGCATGGATCACCAGTTTCCCATTTCAACAGTTGCTGTGCTAGCTGACCCGTAAAACGGTAAACTGAGAGAAGGTACATGAATTAAGCGACCAGTTGCGAGTATTTTGTTTGTCTCCTGGCTTCTTGCACGATAAAACTATGCTAGCTTTCTTCAGATAAAAAGGATTTGATTCATTGTTGTTTTCAAATGAGAAGAAGGTAGGTGCGCGGAAAACAACTTTTATCTGGGTACGTGCAATGAAACTCGCCTATCTCTTTTGGTGGTTGATGAAGCGCAACGCCAACAGAGACAAGAATCGAATGCCCACAATAAAAGCGAGCACGATTCCGAAGTTGCGCCAGATCTCGTCGTGCTTGTACTCGAAAACGGATTCGACGTACTCCTTGATTGTGATGTGGTTGATGGCTACAGGTGGGTTCGACATGGGCTGGCAACCGAGATCGCTGCCAACGTTCACGTATTGTTGTGTCTGCGCGTCGTAGGTTGGGAGGTTGTCGCACTTGCTAAACACCAGAGCTGCTAATGCTGCCAAAGAATATCTTTGCGGGGTAATTCGGTAAAGCCACTTGTAGCCCGACGGGATGGCGTTCGCTGGAGGATTGAAACCCATGAACAGGAAAAGGATCGAGTTGAGCATGACACCGAGCAGAGCTGCTACCTCGACGCTCGGAAGAGCGTACACAAGTAGTTGACCGAGGTACGTTTGTAGCAGCACCAAGAACGATGTATTGATCCAGTAGAGAACTGCCGTTCCAAACCCAGTGAAGCCCACCATCCAGTAGAAGATGACGGTGTAGAGGAGCATGGATCCGAACACGTACGGGACCTCAGCGACGGTGGAGCCCACAAAGTACCAGAGCGAGTTGTAAGTTTGCGCTGCTCTCTCTCGGTAGAAAGCCTCGCGGTCCTGGGCCGTAATTGGCAGAACGCTGTTGAAGGCGACGACGCCGTTGAACAGTGTTGTCATAAAGACCATACCGACGCCAGCATTGACTCCTTGGTACGAAGTATACGACACGCTTACGTAGATCAATCCAAAGAGCAGGCCCAACAAAGGTGCAATCGCAAAACGGGTCAGGTTGTACGATGGCGTTCGCCAGTACAAATTCATGAACCGTCCAACCAAGGCGTTCATCTGCGTCCAAGAATTCGCTGCACGCTTCTTCGCAAAAACCAGCTCCGTCGAACCAGGTGCCGGCACAGACACACCCTCCGATGCGAGCTGCGCTCCCATCTCACGACTCAACTCACTCGAGTTGAACACCTCCACGAAGTCCACCGGATTGTCGTGCAAGTGGTTCACGCCAGCGCCAATACACTCCAACATCCACGTCGCCGGATTGTATCCTTCCGGAAGTGGCGACACACCGGGAATCGCCTCGAAGTAGTCCACCATCGTCTGCGCACGGTGACCGAGGTCGCCGAAGTACACCGTCTGACCGCCGCGCTTCAGCAGTAGCAACTTGTCGAAGAGCATGAACACCTCGGTGGAAGGCTGGTGGATCGTGCACACGATGGTGCGACCCGTGTCGGCCACCTTGCGCACACCGTCCATGATGAGCTTGGCCGAGCGCGCATCCAATCCGCTGGTTGGTTCGTCGAGGAACAGCACCCGCGGGTCGGCAGCAAGCTCCACACCAATCGTCAACCGCTTCATGCGTTCGGTCGGACTGCCGCGAATGATCTCGTCGGCCACGCTGTGCAGGTCCAGCAACTCCAGGCATTCCTCCACCGAGTCGAACTTCTGACTGTCGGGAACCGAGCTGTCCTGGCGCAGGAACGCGCTGAACACCAGCGCCTCGCGGATGGTAGACCCGTCCGAGTGCACGTCCATCTGCTCGCAGTAGCCCGTGCAACGTCGGATGGCCAAGTCGCTCGCCTCGTAGCCGTTGAGCAGGATTTTGCCCTGGATGGAGCCTCCTGTCTTGCGACCGGCAATCACGTCCATGAGTGTCGTCTTGCCTGCTCCCGTGGACCCCATGAGCGCCGTGATGGAACCTGGCATCGCATATCCGCTGATGCCCTTGAGCAGTGTAAGCGATTCCTTGGGGTTGTGCGGGTCCGGCACGGAGTACCATAGGTCCTGGAATGCGATGATGACGGGTTCGAACTTCTTGGCGGTGGCTCTCACGTTGAGCGCGACGGTCTCTTGAGTTTGGGCTTCTGTGGCTGGCGTTTTTCTTCTGTTGGTAGGAGTCGTGGCCAGAGCATAGTCGTCGGAAGCAATAGGCTCAGCAGTCTCTGCGGTGAGTGTAATGTGTTCGGGGCTTTCATACCGCTTGTACTCAAGGACGAGTACACCAAAGTACAGGAAAATGACGTATGTTGCTAACAGGAATACCACAGCAAGCCATACCCAGCTCTTATCGGAAGGAACATCGTAAAGGGACAAGAAATACTCGCCCATTTTCAGCTGGTACTTTGAGCAGTAGTCTACACCTTCGAAAACGCACACGTCGAATTCGTCAGAGCGGTATTGATTCACCGCAATGCCTCGAAGGCACCACGCAATGGGGTCAATCCAATAGATCCAGATCTAAGAAACAATAATCGCAAAAACACACATTAGCACCAAGTGTTAGAACAACGGGTAATCTTTCCCTTCAACACATGCTTCCGGAATTACAGGACACCACAAACTTACAAAATAGTCTGGCATCTCACTCTTCGGCACCACGAAGCCAGCGAATACCACGAAGAACAGAACCGATACCATCGATAAAGGCTTCGCGATGTGGAGGTTTGGAGAAATGGCAGCCAGAAAAAAGAACCAAGCCGCAAAAGCCAAGATTGTCAGTACCAGCAAGATTTCAAACACCACGAAAGCTTTGACGGATGACTTCAGTCCACACATCCAGTATACGAGTGAGCCGAATACAAGAGTTTCTGCGACTGCCCAGGGAATTTGGCTCGCTGAGTTTGCAATAACGTACGCCGACGTACGAAGAAAGTTAGAGCCGCGCTGCTTGTAGAAAATGGGGCGGGCATCACTATATGTTGGAATCTGCGCAGCTTGACCAAGTCCGAGAAATAGCACAGACTGAAACAAAACGCCCATTACCACTTGAGCACTGGTTGCATCCAGCTGATAGAACGTGCTTCCGTACAGAAGTCCTATCAAGATCACCATGAAGCCCCGTCCTCGAATAAATGCCACGTTGCGCAGCATGATCATCATCTGCCGTTTGAATACCGTCATTATATTTTCTTGGAATGACTGGTGGAATTCAGGCATCGGCTCCATGTGAGTCGGCACAGCTGCTACCAAGTCCGGTCGCAGCGGCTCATCAAGACGAGAAAGAGTATCGCGGAAAATCCTCGACTCCTGGAAAAGCTGACCAAACTCGGACGGCCATCGAGGGTGTTTGGTCATGCCCATAGGCAACGCGTCTTGATACTTCATCTGCTGGTTCGTTCCCAGATCCAACAAAAAGTCTGCTGTGTCACGGTGCGGCGGACAGTGGAAGCCCAGACTCTCAAAGTACGGCAGTGCTTGGTCGCGAGGTCCGTGATACATCACCTCACCGGCATTCAGAATCAACACGCTGTCGAACAACGCAAAGATTTCCGGTGACGGCTGCAGCAGTGAGATCACCACGGTCTTCCCCAATGTCTTAGCGATGCTACGCTGCGTCGTGATAATGTCGAAAGTCGTGGCACTGTCCAAACCTGTGCTGATCTCGTCCATGAGTGTCATGTACTTCATGCCGAACTCCATCTCGCCCGTCGTCACGCGCTTCCGTTCTCCACCCGACACACCACGCATCATGCCGTTGCCGATAATGGTGTCCTGGCAGTTTTGCAGTCCCAGTTGCTCGATCACGATGTCCGGGTAGTGCTGGAACAGCTCTTGCACCGTCTTGAGCGCCTCCAGGTTTTCGTCGGCCGATCCGTGGGTCAGCAGCTCGTCACCTCGACGCAGCAGCTCCCCACCCGTGAACGCGTGTGCGAACTCCAGCGTCTCCTTGACTGTCAAGGTGGGGAAGTGCACGTCGTGCTGGTCCACGTAGGACACGAACTGCGGCAGGCGGCTGCCCAGCTCGTGCTGCGGCACGCCGTTGTACGTGATGTCTCCGTCCACCGCCACCCTCTTCTCCGCCGGGAAGCGGCCGCTCAACACTTTCATGAGCGACGACTTGCCGGAGCTGGGCTGGCCCAGCACCAGCGTGATGGTGCCCGGCTCGAACACGCCGCTGAAGTTGCGCAGGATGGTCTTGTGCACCACGTGCTTCTTGGCCGAGAGCTTGAGCGCCACCGTCTTAATGGTGTGTGAGAGCGTCGGCAGTTCTCGTCCGTCCTCATGTCGACCTACGACGACGTCGGCTGCGACGCTGAGGTTCTTGACCCGCACCTCCACCTGCGGTAGTGGTCGTCCCAGCGCTGCTTGCAGCTTCGATGCAACGTTGTCATTGAAGGCTTGGGACCCGTTGGCCATGAGCGACTTGCCCGACGTATCGTCAGGCTTGAACGGCTCCATGTCTGCGTGTCTGATTTACTAACACTGAAGTTGCTTGTTGCGTCCGGAGAAAATTGAAGAGTGAGCTCCATGGGCGCGTGCCCGACTCACTTTTTGAACGTCTTGTCACGTTGAAGTCACCGACTCGTAGGGGACCTGGGACCATCATTCTTTCTGCGCAATCTGGCCGTGATGTCGGTTTATAGCAATAAACACCTCTCTATCGACATAATGGTGACGTTATTTGACTGACGTTCGCATCGAAACAGACTCTATACATTGAAAACTGGTGAGATAAAATGTGCGACGGAAATGATTGATTAGAGGTTTTATCGGAGTAATCGCGGCTCGAGCACCGAGAGGTTGACTCCCCGAGGGGATGGACATGCAGTGTGTGCGAGTCATCAAATGCATCGGCTGCCGTGCTGACGCTCAAAACATGCGCTAAACAGCGCTACAGGTTTCTTGCCTTACCTCTTCTGATGATTGACGAAGCGCAGCGCTAGCAGCGCTAGGAGTCGAATGCCCACGATGAACGCGAGCACGATGCCGAAGTTGCGCCAGATCTCGTCGTGCTTGTACTTGAACGTGGACTCGACGTACTCCTTGATGGTGGTGTGGCTGATGCCAGCGGGTGGATTCGACATGGGCTGGCAACCGAGATCGCTGCCGACGTTCACGTACTGCTGTGTCTGCGGGTCGTAGGTCGGGAGGTTGTCGCACTTGCTAAACACCAGCGCCTCCAACGTTGCAATCGAATATTTTTGAGGACAAATCGTGTAAAGCCACTTGTAGCCCGACGGGATAGCGTCGGCCGGAGGATTGAAGCCAATGAAGAGCAGCAGGATCGAGTTCACGAGCACTCCGATAAGAGCTGCGACATCCACGGTGGGCAAACAGAACACCAAAAGCTGGCCAATGTACGTCTGCAACAGCACCATCAACGACGTGTTAATCCAATAGAGAGCCGCAGTGCCAATTCCCGTAAAGCCCACCATCCAGAAGAAGATGGCAGTGAAGAGCAGCATGGATCCGAACACGTACGGAATCTCAGCAACAGTGGAGCCCACAAAGAACCACAGCGCGTTGTAAGTTTGTGCTGCTCGTTCTCGATAGAAAACTTGCCGTTCTTGGCCAGTGATCGGGAGAACGCTGTTAAATGCCGTGAATCCATTGAACATTGTAACCATAAACACCATCCCGACGCCAGCGTTAATCCCCTGGTATGAGGTGTAGGATACACTCACGTAGATCAATCCACTCATTAGCCCAAGAAATACCGCAACCAAGCCTCTTGTCAGGTTGTACGATGGCGTTCGCCAGTACAAATTCATGAACCGTCCAACCAAGGCGTTCATCTGCGTCCACGAGTTCGACGCACGCTTCTTCGCAAAAACCAGCTCCGTCGAACCAGGTGCCGGCACAGACACACCCTCCGATGCGAGCTGCGCTCCCATCTCACGACTCAGCTCACTCGAGTTGAACACCTCCACGAAGTCCACCGGATTGTCGTGCAAGTGGTTCACGCCAGCGCCAATACACTCCAACATCCACGTCGCCGGATTGTATCCTTCCGGAAGTGGCGACACACCGGGAATCGCCTCGAAGTAGTCCACCATCGTCTGCGCACGGTGACCGAGGTCGCCGAAGTACACCGTCTGACCGCCGCGCTTCAGCAGTAGCAACTTGTCGAAGAGCATGAACACCTCGGTGGAAGGCTGGTGGATCGTGCACACGATGGTGCGACCCGTGTCGGCCACCTTGCGCACACCGTCCATGATGAGCTTGGCCGAGCGCGCATCCAATCCGCTGGTTGGTTCGTCGAGGAACAGCACCCGCGGGTCGGCAGCAAGCTCCACACCAATCGTCAACCGCTTCATGCGTTCGGTCGGACTGCCGCGAATGATCTCGTCGGCCACGCTGTGCAGGTCCAGCAACTCCAGGCATTCCTCCACCGAGTCGAACTTCTGACTGTCGGGAACCGAGCTGTCCTGACGCAGGAACGCGCTGAACACCAGCGCCTCGCGGATGGTAGACCCGTCCGAGTGCACGTCCATCTGCTCGCAGTAGCCCGTGCAACGTCGGATGGCCAAGTCGCTCGCCTCGTAGCCGTTGAGCAGGATTTTGCCCTGGATGGAGCCTCCTGTCTTGCGACCGGCAATCACGTCCATGAGTGTCGTCTTGCCTGCTCCCGTGGACCCCATGAGCGCCGTGATGGAACCTGGCATCGCATATCCGCTGATGCCCTTGAGCAGTGTAAGCGATTCCTTGGGGTTGTGCGGGTCCGGCACGGAGTACCATAGGTCCTGGAATGCGATGATGACGGGTTCGAACTTCTTGGCGGTAGCTCTCACGTTGAGCGCGACGGTCTCTTGAGTTTGGGCTTCTGGGGCTGGCGTTTTTCTTCTGTTGGTAGGTGTCGTGGCCAGAGCATAGTCGTCGGAGGCGGTGGGCTCGGCAGTGTCTGCGGTGAGTGTAATGTGTTCGGGGCTTTCATATCTCTTGTATTCGAGTACAATGACACTCATAGACAAGAATACGAAATAGGTCCCGATCATGAACAACAAAGCGAGGATAACCCAGCTTTTGCTCGTAGGTATATCGAATAGCGACAAGAAATATTCGCCAGTCTGCATCTGGTACTTTGAGCAGTAGTCTACACCATCGAAAACACAGACGTTGAATTCATCAGAGCGGTACTGGTTCACTGCAAGACCTCGAAGACACCAGGCAATGGGGTCAATCCAATAGATCCAGATCTAAATCACAATAAAACATGAAGTGTTAGAACAGCACACAATTGCTAAGGTTTTCGAGTTTGTGTCAATACAACGAACTTACGAAATAATCTGGCATCTCACTCTTCGGCACAATGAACCCGGCGAAGATCACGAAAAACATAACCGAAACCATCGATAAAGGCTTCGCAATATGCACGTTCGGACAAATGGCAGACAAAAAGAAGAACCAAGCCGCAAACGCCAAGATTGTCAAAAGCAAAAGGATCTCAAAAACCACGAACGCTTGCACAGATGACTTCAGTCCGCACAGCCAGTAGACAAGTGAGCCAAACACGATCGTCTCTGCGAGTGCCCATGGAATTTGGCTCGCTGAGTTTGCAATAACGTAAGCCGATGTGCGGAAAAAGTTAGCTCTGCGCTGTTTGTAGAAGATGTCTCGCGCGTCACAGTAAGTTGGAATTTGTGCAGCTTGGCCAAGTCCGACAAACACAATCGACTGGAACAACAAACCGAGCACAACCTGAGCACGAGTAACATGCAACTGGTAGAACGTGCTTCCGTACAGAAGTCCAATCAAGATCACCATGAAACCCCGTCCTCGAATAAATGCCACGTTGCGCAGCATGATCATCATCTGCCGTTTGAATACCGTCATCGCATTATCCGGGAATGACTGGTTAAATTCAGGCATCGGCTCCATGTGAGTCGGCACAGCTGCTACCAAGTCCGGTCGCAGCGGCTCATCAAGACGAGAGAGAGTATCGCGGAAAATCCTCGACTCCTGGAAAAGCTGACCAAACTCGGACGGCCATCGAGGGTGTTTGGTCATGCCCATAGGCAACGCGTCTTGATACTTCATCTGCTGGTTCGTTCCCAGATCCAACAAAAAGTCTGCTGTGTCACGGTGCGGCGGACAGTGGAAGCCCAGACTCTCAAAGTACGGCAGTGCTTGGTCGCGAGGTCCGTGATACATCACCTCACCGGCATTCAGAATCAACACGCTGTCGAACAACGCAAAGATTTCCGGTGACGGCTGCAGCAGTGAGATCACCACGGTCTTCCCCAATGTCTTAGCGATGCTACGCTGCGTCGTGATAATGTCGAAAGTCGTGGCACTGTCCAAACCTGTGCTGATCTCGTCCATGAGTGTCATGTACTTCATGCCGAACTCCATCTCGCCCGTCGTCACGCGCTTCCGTTCTCCACCCGACACACCACGCATCATGCCGTTGCCGATAATGGTGTCCTGGCAGTTTTGCAGTCCCAGTTGCTCGATCACGATGTCCGGGTAGTGCTGGAACAGCTCTTGCACCGTCTTGAGCGCCTCCAGGTTTTCGTCGGCCGATCCGTGGGTCAGCAGCTCGTCACCTCGACGCAGCAGCTCCCCACCCGTGAACGCGTGTGCGAACTCCAGCGTCTCCTTGACTGTCAAGGTGGGGAAGTGCACGTCGTGCTGGTCCACGTAGGACACGAACTGCGGCAGGCGGCTGCCCAGCTCGTGCTGCGGCACGCCGTTGTACGTGATGTCTCCGTCCACCGCCACCCTCTTCTCCGCCGGGAAGCGGCCGCTCAACACTTTCATGAGCGACGACTTGCCGGAGCTGGGCTGGCCCAGCACCAGCGTGATGGTGCCCGGCTCGAACACGCCGCTGAAGTTGCGCAGGATGGTCTTGTGCACCACGTGCTTCTTGGCCGAGAGCTTGAGCGCCGCCGTCTTGATGGTGTGCGCGATGGTGGGCAGTTCTCGTCCGTCCTCATGTCGGCCCACAACGACGTCGGCTGCGACGCTGAGGTTCTTGACCCGCACCTCCACCTGCGGTAGTGGTCGTCCCAGCGCTGCTTGCAGCTTCGATGCAACGTTGTCATTGAAGGCTTGGGACCCGTTAGCCATCAGTGACTTGCCCGAGGTAGCATCGGTTTTCATTTTTGTCGGTATTATGAATTCACGTGAGAGTTTAGTTGTTTTTGGTCCGGTGGTCGTTGTGATGGTTGGAGTAATTGTAAAGTGATGCCCAAGAACTTTTACGATAATGAGTATCGCCGGAACGGTGAGTCACGATTGTCTTGTCAGCTTGGAAAGCGTGACTAAACTACGAAGTTCGCGAGGATTGGGAGATCCTTGCTTATCGCCTCGTCCCAGCGCCTCAGAAGCATATAGCATACGAGTGAATTGCGCGTGGAGATTTTGGCTGTCACCTCTTACAGTATTTCATCTTAGTGAATTGATCATTCTGGAAAGGCAGATACAGCAATTTATATATGTATCTACTCGTAGTACGTTTAGCTCGATGACATTTGTTAAAGCCGACCACGTCACGTTTTCCCTTTCACTACAATATGCTGGTAGCGTTTAGGCATAATCATGTTGCATTTTTACCATGATGACTCGCTTGCATTTCAGGACTTGTGGCTTCCACGCTCGTAACCCCATGTTTGCAGTAATCAATCGTGTCTCTAGCTAGGATTACGCTGTGTTCGCAGAGTTATCGTTAATTTAAATCCAGTACTGTACCATTGTTGGTTTTGTTGCCTGCACACCCACCAACACGTACAGAATTTTAACTACTTAAAAAAGCGCAACGCGAAGCTCTTACGCCCAAAAGGCACTGAAACCACGATCATCCTTTTATTTGTTTGAGTTGGCCTTTGACGACCATTTTACTGTAGGTTCGTGAAGCTGTGACGATTTCAGCTCGTATGATGAGTAAACTGACGGCGTAGTGTTTTTTTTCATGTTGGCATTAGAAAGATACTTTCTGAACCCGTGTTGCAACTGCTCTAGAGATGGCGCAGCTTGCCTCGCAAACACGTCTGGATGATTTCACACTCGTGCAGCGTAAACCAGCCTACCGTTTTTACGGGTACATCATTCTATAAGCCTTACTTATTCTGGTGGTTGATGAAGCGCAACGAAAACAGCGCCATTAGTCGTAGAATTGCGATGAAGAGGAAAACGATACCGAAGTTTCGCCAGATCTCCTCGTGCTTGTATTCGAAGGTGGACTCGACATACTCCTTGATTGTAATGTGGTCGATACCGGTTGGCGGGTTCGTCATCGGCTGGCACCCAAGACTGCTGCCGACGTTCAGGTACTGTCGATTCTGCGCGTCGTACGTCGGAAGCTCGTCGCAATCACCGAACACAACCGAAGTAAGGATAGCAACCGAGTATCGCTGAAACGAGATCGTGTAAAGCCACTGGTAACCTGCTGGGATGTCGCTGGCTGGGGGGTTGAAGCCGTAGAAGAGGACTGTGATGGAGTAAACCATCACGCCTACAAGAGCTGCAACGTCAATACTGGAGAGAGAGAAAATCAGCAGCTGACCCACGTACGTCTGCAGTAGCACCATCAACGACGTATTGATCCAGTAGAGAACCGCTGTTCCAAAGCCCGTGAAGCCCACCATCCAATAGAAGACAACCGTGTAGAGGAGCATTGAGAAAAAGACATACGGGACTTCCACCACGGTAGAACCGACAAAATACCAAAATGCACTGTACGTTTGCGCCTCCCGCTCTCGATAGAAAGCTGGGCGATCTTCAGACGTAATGGGCAATGCACTATTGAAGGACACGACACCAGTAATGTATGATGTCAGGAAAATCATGCCGACACCAGCATTAATACCTTGATACGACGTGTAATCAGTACCAACGTATACCAGACCAAAAATTAGACCAGTCAAAGGCATTATACCCGCTCTCGTTAGATTCGTTGATGGCGTACGCCAGTACAAATTCATGAACCGTCCAACCAAGGCGTTCATCTGCGTCCAGGAACTCGCTGCACGCTTCTTCGCAAAAACCAGCTCCGTCGAACCAGGTGCCGGCACAGACACACCCTCCGATGCGAGCTGCGCTCCCATCTCACGACTCAACTCACTCGAGTTGAACACCTCCACGAAGTCCACCGGATTGTCGTGCAAGTGGTTCACGCCAGCGCCAATACACTCCAACATCCACGTCGCCGGATTGTATCCTTCCGGAAGTGGCGACACACCGGGAATCGCCTCGAAGTAGTCCACCATCGTCTGCGCACGGTGACCGAGGTCGCCGAAGTACACCGTCTGACCGCCGCGCTTCAGCAGTAGCAACTTGTCGAAGAGCATGAACACCTCGGTGGAAGGCTGGTGGATCGTGCACACGATGGTGCGACCCGTGTCGGCCACCTTGCGCACACCGTCCATGATGAGCTTGGCCGAGCGCGCATCCAATCCGCTGGTTGGTTCGTCGAGGAACAGCACCCGCGGGTCGGCAGCAAGCTCCACACCAATCGTCAACCGCTTCATGCGTTCGGTCGGACTGCCGCGAATGATCTCGTCGGCCACGCTGTGCAGGTCCAGCAACTCCAGGCATTCCTCCACCGAGTCGAACTTCTGACTGTCGGGAACCGAGCTGTCCTGACGCAGGAACGCGCTGAACACCAGCGCCTCGCGAATGGTAGACCCGTCCGAGTGCACGTCCATCTGCTCGCAGTAGCCCGTGCAACGTCGGATGGCCAAGTCGCTCGCCTCGTAGCCGTTGAGCAGGATTTTGCCCTGGATGGAGCCTCCTGTCTTGCGACCGGCAATCACGTCCATGAGTGTCGTCTTGCCTGCTCCCGTGGACCCCATGAGCGCCGTGATGGAACCTGGCATCGCATATCCGCTGATGCCCTTGAGCAGTGTAAGCGATTCCTTGGGGTTGTGCGGGTCCGGCACGGAGTACCATAGGTCCTGGAATGCGATGATGACGGGTTCGAACTTCTTGGCGGTAGCTCTCACGTTGAGCGCGACGGTCTCTTGAGTTTGGGCTTCTGGGGCTGGCGTTTTTCTTCTGTTGGTAGGTGTCGTGGCCAGAGTATAGTCGTCGGAGGCGGTGGGCTCGGCAGTGTCTGCGGTGAGTATAATGTGTACGGGGCTTTCATACCGCTTGTATTCGAGCACAGCCCATCCAAGTACCATGAACACAGCGTAGATTGCAAACAGTACTACGACACCAATCCAGACCCAATTCTTGTCCGACGGGACATCATACAGCGACAAAAAGTACTCGCCCATATTCATTTGGTGCTCGCTGCAGTAGTTAACCCCAGCATATTCGCACACTTCAAAGGTGGAGGAACGATACTGACTGACAGCGACAGCACGTAGGCACCAGGCGATGGGATCCAACCAATATACCCAGATCTAAAACAAAATCACAAGAAGCGTAAATAAAACACAACAACTGTTAGATCATCATATCGTTGTCGGGTGCCACTCAAAGTTTCTGAGTTTGGCCGAGTTACCAGACTCATCGAACTTACAAAATAGTCTGGAATCTGGTTCTTTGGTATCACAAACCCTGCAAACGCGACGAACGTGAAGATGGACATCATGGAGACTGGCTTGGCGATATGCATATCCGGCGTCACGGCCGCCATGAAGAAATACCAAGCCGCGAAAGCCATAAGAGTCTGGAATACCAGCAGCTCATACAACAAAAAATTCCCTGCAGTGGCAACGAATCCACACATCCAATACACAATTGAGCCGAAGACTACGGTCTCGCCAAGGGCCCATGGGATTTGGCTCGCTGAACAAGCCAGAACGTACGCAAATGTGCGGACATGGTTTGCTCGGCGCTGCTTGTAAAAGATGCCACGAATGCTGCAGTATCCTGGAACCTGGGCGTACTGCCCGAGTCCGAGAAAGAATAGGCTCTGAAATAAGACCCCCATCGTCACTTGAACGTTTGTTGGTTCCAACTGGTAAAACAAACTACCATACAGAAGAGCGATAATAATCACCATGAAGCCACGCACTCGAATAAAGGCTTTGTTTCGCACTGCGATCATAACTTGTCGCCGCGTGACAGATGCAGCATTTTCGACAAACGACTGCTGGAACTCCGGTACGAATTGCATAAAATCACTCACACTGGAAACCAGGTCATCTCTCCACGGGGCATCCAAGCGATCTAAGGTATTGCGGAAAATGTCAGACCGCTGAAAGTACTGTCCAAACTCAACTGGCAGGCGTGGATGTTTTGTCATGCCCATAGGCAACGCGTCTTGATACTTCATCTGCTGGTTCGTTCCCAGATCCAACAAAAAGTCTGCTGTGTCACGGTGCGGCGGACAGCGGAAACCCAGACTCTCAAAGTACGGCAGTGCTTGGTCGCGAGGTCCGTGATACATCACCTCACCGGCATTCAGAATCAACACGCTGTCGAACAACGCAAAGATTTCCGGTGACGGCTGCAGCAGTGAGATCACCACGGTCTTCCCCAATGTCTTAGCGATGCTACGCTGCGTCGTGATAATGTCGAAAGTCGTGGCACTGTCCAAACCTGTGCTGATCTCGTCCATGAGTGTCATGTACTTCATGCCGAACTCCATCTCGCCCGTCGTCACGCGCTTCCGTTCTCCACCCGACACACCACGCATCATGCCGTTGCCGATAATGGTGTCCTGGCAGTTTTGCAGTCCCAGTTGCTCGATCACGATGTCCGGGTAGTGCTGGAACAGCTCTTGCACCGTCTTGAGCGCCTCCAGGTTTTCGTCGGCCGATCCGTGGGTCAGCAGCTCGTCACCTCGACGCAGCAGCTCCCCACCCGTGAACGCGTGTGCGAACTCCAGCGTCTCCTTGACTGTCAAGGTGGGGAAGTGCACGTCGTGCTGGTCCACGTAGGACACGAACTGCGGCAGGCGGCTGCCCAGCTCGTGCTGCGGCACGCCGTTGTACGTGATGTCTCCGTCCACCGCCACCCTCTTCTCCGCCGGGAAGCGGCCGCTCAACACTTTCATGAGCGACGACTTGCCGGAGCTGGGCTGGCCCAGCACCAGCGTGATGGTGCCCGGCTCGAACACGCCGCTGAAGTTGCGCAGGATGGTCTTGTGCACCACGTGCTTCTTGGCCGAGAGCTTGAGCGCCGCCGTCTTGATGGTGTGCGCGATGGTGGGCAGTTCTCGTCCGTCCTCATGTCGGCCCACAACGACGTCGGCTGCGACGCTGAGGTTCTTGACCCGCACCTCCATCTGTGGTAGTGGTCGTCCTAGCGCCGCCTGCAGCTTCGACGCTACTTGATCATTGAAGGCTTGGACTCCGTTGGCCATGAGCGACTTGGCCTTGGCCTGGTCGACTGGCGACATCGTTGCGACTTTTTCGCGGTAGTCGCTTTCCACCTGCCACGTACGCGGCGAATTCGAGAGTGAGGCGTGCGTTGGATGGGCTCAGGTCAGGCTACCGGGTGCTGCTGGGATTGATTGGATGATTAGTCGTGCGCTCGGTCGACGCGATCCGAGATGGTGAAGGTCGTTGATGGCCACGTTGAAGTGGTCTGGGCGTCGGTGAGTAATGCAGTCGCAAACTAGAGGCGGCAGTTGACGCACCACGCGCGACTTGTCTGCTTCTGTCACGCGCGACTGGTTCTCGGCGGGCGTCATGTGAGCGTCGCACAGAAGAGGCCGTTGACGCACCCGCGAGTAGCGCGGCCTGCTTGCTGGTCATTGTACTTGCACGGTCAAGCAGGAAGCGAGGTGATAAAAAGCTGTACATTCACATGCATACTTATCTGATAATGACTTGCTACGCTACTGCCCTATCTAGCTTACGGGTCCGTCACGCAGGCCTCGCAGTACTTGTCAGGAACGTTGATCACAGTCTCCGTGGACTGGATCACGTTGAACTGCAGCGGCTCGATGCTCTGGTTCATCTTGTGGTACGTGCGCGCGTTGATCTCTTCGTACGGCATCTGCTTGTACGCACCCAGCTCCAGCTTGGGCAGCAGGCTGATGCCCTTGAGCTGGTACTGGAAGTAGTCCAGCATGTGGGCGAGCTGCGTTCCTTCCGTCTTCGGGTCGAACGTTACAGTGCAGCTCACCTGGTTGTCAGCCCAGTAGCGCTGTAGGAACGCCGAGAGCGCGAACTGCTCCCACGCCGATACATCCGACAGCGTGCGAACACCCTTGCCGACGTCCACGGGGATAGAGACAACCAACGTGGAGTCCGGAGCCTCGTGGGCAGGCTCGATTTCGTATCCAGCACGCTTCAGTGCCGGCAGAAGGTCCGAGTGCTTGTCAAGGCGCATGCGACGAATGTAGAATCGGCTTTCGGGGTAGTGCATGCCAGGCGTAGCACCCGCCAGCAGCGACACCGTTCCGCTAGGCTTGATGGAAGTAGTCTTGATAGACCGAGGAATAGCGAATCGCGACGAGATCTGCAGATCCACTTCCTGAATTCTATCGTAACCAGCTTCGCACCAACGCTGGAACTCGTTGAGACCGCGGTTCGAGATAAACTGCGCGATGCCCGACATGCTGCATCCGATACGACGGTTGCGCTGCATCACTTCGTTGGTTCGGGGCCACTGGGTTTGTCCGAGAGTTACCGTCTTGGCGTACATGTATGCGTACTTGAGTGTCTCCAAGAAGTCCTCCAGGCTGTCGTGGTTGTACGGGAAGGTCTCAACAAGACAGCACATCTCGTACGACTCCAGAGTCTGCTCTAAGCACGGGTTGCCGCCGCATGCGTTGCGGTCACGGTCATCCTTGATACCGTTCATGCGACCGAAGTTACGCATGTTCTCGAGCCACGCGAAACCGGGCTCACCGTTCCGCACAATACGCTCAGCAATAGGCTTGTAGTCCATGCCAATGTCGGCAAAGATACTGTTGTTGGACGTCCAACCAAAAGCGGCGCGGTCTGGGTTCTTCTCGTAGTTCTTCAGGTCAACGTACTCCTCGTCGTTGTAGTCACCGAATGCAATCTCAGCGGTGCGGCGAACATTCCCCGAGACGACGCAGACGCCCATTTGGTTCATAATGTCTACGATGCCACGCGCGGTCAACGGTTTGCCGGCGAGGGGCTTGAGGATCGACTCAATAGCCTCGTGCAGAGCAGTCAGCGAGCCGGCACCCGAACTGATGCCTCCAAATCCCTTGATCGGCTCACCAGCCGGGCGGATCAAAGAGTAGTCGAACTTCAACGCGGGCTGGTGCAGGAAGTGAGCTTCGAGCAAAATCTTCACCGACTCCACCCAGCCTTCACGGGAATCCGGGATGACGTACACGTTGGTCTTGGACTCGTCGCAGCCCTGGACAAGAAGCTTGCCGGCACCCTTGGTGTCAAAGCCCACGCCAACACCCAACATGGCCGCTTCCATCAAGAAGCAGAAGGGCTCGGCCGGCGTGTCGTGCTCGAGGATATCCGCCGTCGAGACGAAGGCGCAGTTGTTCAGCGCCGCGTACAGACCGCGCTCTTCGGTGATCGGCGATCCCATGGCCCACAGACCGCGTCCGGGCGGAGTGAACTTCATCTGGAACACGCGCGTGTACATCTCCTGCGCGATGCGGGTCATCTCTTCCTCGTTCCAGGGCTGGCCCAACTGCTGCAGCCACTTCTTCTGCATGTTGAAGGTGCCGTTGATCACGCGCTCCACGGTCTCGAACCAGCGCTCCTTGGTGCCGTCGGCCTTGACGCGCGAGTACGTGCGCATGTACACGAGCTCTCCGAGGCCGTTGAAGCCGAAGGGCGGCGTGAGCTTCTCAAAGCCAGCGACGAAGCTCTGGTCCAGCAGGAAAGGGACGTAGCCCGGTCCGGCGCGGATCTCCATGCCCGTGTTGATGGCCGACGCCTTGACCGGGTCGGTCCTGGTCTCGAAGAGCAGCTTGGAGTCCGCCGCCTTGGAGGTGTCCACGACGCTGCCGACAGCGGCCGACGTCGGGTAGGAAGTGGTGGGCGCCATCGCGACGAGCTGGCGAAGGGTGTGAGGCGAGTGGCACGAAGAGAGCAAATTGCACAATGGCCGAGCGCTGAGTGACCTGCGATGGACGTCGACCGGCAGCGGCCACCAACTCGAGTGACAACTCGATGGTATAGTGATCTCGATTGTCTATGCTAAACAGCGCGTCGTTTCGCTGTTGCGCGGCCAATCGGACCAATGAGCGCGCGTCACACGTCGCAGATTTCCCAGTCCGCGCCAAGTGCCGAGCCAATTCGCCACTTTCGCGCGGACTTACAGCGGCCATGGCGGAGGACGCGCGCGCGGCTCTGCCGGCTGCTGCCGCCGCCGCCGCCGCCGCCGCCGCCCAGAGCGACGCCGACACCATCGCGGCGCGCACGCGCACCAAGTTCTCGCTGGTGGACGTGCCCATCGACACGCTGGAGGCGTCGCTGCCCGACGCCGCGCTCGAGCACGTACGTGTGGTACACTGTACCGCTTCTGTTGGCGCCAAACTCCAAACTCCAACGCTATTTTTAACGCTGTTGGCGCCAAAAATAGCGCGCGAGGGATGGATGACGCGCGCGTCTCTGCGGTCGCGCGAGACGCGTGTCCGCCGCGTGCGCAGCCGGATCTAACGCGTGCCGTTGGCTGGTGCAGGCGGCGCCCGAGTCCGAGGAGGACCGCGAGTACCAGCGCTTCCTGTCGAGTCTGCTGCCCAACGAGCAGGAGAACCTGTCGTTCCTGGACGAGGAGGACGAGGAGTACCGCCCCGAGGAGGAGGACGACGAGCATGACGAGGACGACGCGCGCCGCGGCATCTCCAAGAAGGAGCTCACGGACCTGCTGCTGGACTCGACCCACATGACGTTCCCCAAGGGGCCAGCGGTCGCGCCGCCGCTGAAGCCGAGTAGGGCCGAGGTGTTGGTCGAGACAGGTGACACACTGCGGCCTGTTGCTGCGGCGGTAGATGAAGAGGCTGCAGCGAAGCAACCGGTGATGAACTTGACTGCCAATGTGCCGGTTACCAAACCGGCGGAGTTGAGAGGGCAGCGTGGAGCGGTGAGCCAAGCTCAATGCATTCAGCTGGCGTCGCAGATGCATAAGCATCTGCAGTTGCTGCTGCAGAGCTACCATCTTCTGGCGAAAGGACCGCCGACTCCGGCATTGACGGAGTGTCGAGCCATGATCGTGGAGCTGCAGCAGCGAGGCGAGAAGGCGCTGAAGTACAAGAATGCGCTGCTGTCGAAGCTGAATCCAGGCACGGCAGGTGCCGCTGGAGCGACGACGGAAGCTGAAGTTGGTGGTGACAAGGCACCCTCGTCTGCTGGCGACCCGTCTGAAGAGGAGGGGAGTAGTGGGAGTGCCAGCACCACCGAAAATCTTTTGGCGGTGCGACGTGTGACGAGGTCACTCACAGCAGCACACGCTGCCGTGGCTCACCCTTCGATGTTTGAGCTGGTTGGATCGCAGACAGTAGACGAGCTCTCGGCTGTTTTTGCACGTGGCTGCTCGCTTGAAGAGCGCAATCGTGCTATTCAGGAGCAGATGTTGCAGCTGGACACCCACTTACTGTCCGTGAAGTTGCGCCGCAAATTCAAGAAAGGGTATTCACCTACGGAAGACAATCTTCTGGCCCATGGTGTGAAACGCTTTGGAGCTCACCCAGATTCGTGGGAGAAGATCCAAAAGCATTTCCTTCCAAACAGAACCTCACAAAATATTCGACACCGCTACAAGTATTTGATTAGCTCGAAAACAGGCATGAGTGCTGTGAAAGCACTGCATATGAAGGCTCATCCGCAGCAGAGCGACACCGGCTGGCTTCTTGAAGAAGACCTACGAATTGCGCGTGGTCTCGTTGAGCTTCACAAAGAAAAGTACCATTTCGCTACTTTAGCAAAACGTTATCTTCCGCATCGTAGCCGATTCGAGGTTAGAAAGCGTTGGGAAAGACTAGCAGCAAAATTTCGTTCCGATCTTGCAGAAATTGGTTTGGTAGCACCTGAAGATGATTCTCTCGACTTGGCAGTTGCTATGAAAGAGTATCTGGAGGACAAATTACGAAGTCGAATGCTTCGTCAGAGAGGAGAGGCTGAGAGGGCGAAACTAGACGCCGCCTTGCAGCTGCAACAGCTCGGTCAAAGTTCGCGAGGCTTTTTCATTCCTCCAGTTGTCGGGAAGTCGGTTTCGAACAGCGCTCAAGCTACGACTGCCAATATCCAAAAGAAGGGGCATGATCCAACTTTTTGTAAAACAAAAAATCTGCACCCGGCGCTGTTTTTCTCGTCCTGGTCCTTCATCAGTCCAGCCACACTCCTCAACGCAACATGCAAGCACAACTGGCCGTCGTTTATGGATGATGGCAACGAAAGCAAGGATAAGCCTCAGAGAATTCAACTCAACACGGAGGTCGCGGGAAACAAAACATCGGATGATAACTCGCAGCCTGGTGACCTTAGCGGTCAACCCTTGGCTGCCCGAGATGACCAAGTGCAAGAGTTTGTGCCCATTGCAATGCCATCCGATCTATCTGTCACGCCAACGCCAGCTACGCGGCTCACTGGAATTAAACAGATGCCTCAAGCCAGGATTTTGATGGAAGCACGGATGGCTCAAAAAGAAAGTGAGGAAGAGGAGGACGACAGTGACTACGAACATGATGAGCTATTATCGTCGGAGAACGAAGAGAGTGATTCCGACTTCGAGCAGATGGAATTTACCGACGACGACGACGAAGATGAAGATGGTGATGCTAGCGCAGATACTTTTGAACAGGACACCTTCATCTCGGACTCGGACGATCAATCTGCTGACAGGGCAAACTCTCTGAAGACTCCCACACAGTCACCACTGTCGTCGCCAGCTTATTTCGCATCTGGCTCTGTAGAGTCCAGTGACAGCAGTAAGCCGTCGCCCCGTATTCGGCATCCTCTTCGTCTACAGAATTTGGGCCAACCTGGCAATGAACGTATGAAGCGTGCTCTTGCTGCGTTAGAGCGACGAATTGTGGGTAAGAGTGTTAATTTCTCCGCTCCTTCCGCTGTAAGTTCCAACACCGGTTCAAACAAGCGTGCAAAACGCAAAGTGGCGTCGACTCTGATTGCTCCTCTCGGTGCCGCTCGGGCTGCTGACAGCACACTGTTCCAAACAAGTGTCGATGAGCGAAGCAACCCTACAACTGGTAGCGATGAAGATGACAACGATACTGGTGATGATGCCTGGGAGGACGGGTCTGGAGACGAAGAATTTGAAGTTGTTGAACTCCCCTCTAGCTCCGACGAGTTCGCTTCCGAGTCTCCCGACGAAGGGCACGAGGAAAACGACGTTGCATCACCCAGCCATCCAAGCAACTCCAAAGCAGCAACTACTCTACGCGGAGAAGCTCCTACCAACTCCTCCATCAACAATGCGCTTCCAAACAAGAAAGCGAAGTTGCAACAGTGTCCAACTTGTCATAACACCACCTGTACATGCTCGTCCAGTGAGCGTATGCAGTTGCTGCTGCGCCGCATGAAGGAGAAGCGGTCGTCCTCGTCGTTGCAATAAGTTAGCTAGTCAGTGCTCTAAAATATTGTTAATTAACATCTCCACCGCTGCCACCATACCAGTAAACGGTTTGCAAGCGTATTAGACGGGTTGCGTCTATTCGGTGGGTATTGCTACCCTGTTTGACCTCGACTTCTTCGACTTTTTGGAGGGTTCGCCCGAGCTCCTGCGCTTCTTTTTCTTTTTCGTCTGCTGGGAACTGGCAAACGAGTGCTGCGACAGACTTTGGAGAATGAGATCGTCCTCGTCCATTGTTTGCTCTTGTTGGCTCTGCGAGAACAATTGTCTGCCCAGCAAAAGGTCCTTTAACTCCTCGTTCGCTTCCAGCTTCGGTTCGCCTCGACGCAGTGACAACACTGCTTGCATCTCAGTGATAGTAGCTGGATGCACGGCTGGCTTGAACTTAGTGTCGGTGCTTGCTGCTAGACCAACAGTTTTCTCCTTCACGGCAGCCACTGCTGCCTCCGCCTCCTCCTTTTCAGCGTACTCCAAATACATGAACCCGTCCGGCTCCATGTCCAGGAAGTTGTGGTGGATCTATTTGCAATTCATAAAGACAAACCTTGTCAGTCCCAAGGGATGCAAAGACAATTGCGACAGTATTTACGCACCGAGACCGACAGCAGCACGCCGTACTCCGAGAAAAGGTCGCGCACGGTGCGCTCACTGGCGCACAGCGCGGACGGCACGTGGCTGACGAAGACCATGTGGCCGGTGCGCACAGTCTTCTTGCCATTGTCGCTGACAGCGCCCGGGTCCTTCTTCACGCGGGTCCTGCTCTTCTTCGTCTTCGCTGGTGCCATTCGTTCCAGTCGACAAATAATAGTGGCCAGTATTCAAATTTGTGACAGATCTAAGACGTCGGTAAAGCCAGGTGTATACTAACGTCAACATGATTATACTGTACTGGGTTTAAGGACACGTGAGACCTAGGCTGAACGTCTGCCATAGTCGAACTTGGCGATGGCGGAGCCCAAGCCAAAGCGCGAGGTGCAGCTCCACTCGCATGACTTTGAGTGGGAGGATCTAGCACGAGAATGTCAGATGCTTGAAGATGAAGACGTCCAAGTGCTGCTGGATGAGGAGAGAGAGGGGCTCCTGGAGACGCAGCAACTGGCCCAAGAGGCCAAGGACAAGTGGGACGTCTTCCACCAGCGCAATAACGGTTGGTTGTCGCTCCTGCACGCATCGCTGGCGGTACGTTGAAGCTGACTCAAGTCTGGTGATGCTTGATCGATGCAGGCAAAGTATACAAGCCGCGCAACTACCTCGTCAAGGAGTTCCCCGAGCTCTGTGCACCGGAGCGGGACGTGATGGAAGTGCTGGAGCTCGGATGCGGTTACGGCAGCGCCATCTTCCCGATCTTGGCCGAGTGTCCTAACGTGCACGCCCAAGTCTGTGACTTTAGTGCGCATGCGATCGACATCCTTCGGAACAACTCGGAGTATGATGCCAAGCGATGCCGCGCCTTTGTGTGCGACATCGCGCAGGAGGAGCTGGAGGGTGTCGAGCCCGAGTCCGTTGACATTGTGCTGATGGTCTTCGTGTTGTCGGCCCTACCACCGGAATCGTTTTCGAGGGCGCTGAAAAAGATATATGCGGCGCTGCGGCCAGGTGGGATTGTCTGCTTTCGCGACTACGGGCTGTACGACCTCGCCATGCGGCGCAACGCCAAGAAGCTCGGACCGAGTCTCTACTACCGCAGCGACGGCACCTTGGCGTCCTTCTTCTCCCGTGAGGCGCTGGCAGAGCTGTTCGAGCAGAGCGGCTTTCGAACGCAGGAAAGCGAATACTGCACCGTTCGACTGCGCAATCGCAAGAAAGAGGTCACTATGGATCGTGTCTGGTTGCACGCGAAGTTCCAAAAACCCGAGTCGAAGGACAATGAAGCGTAGAATTTCACATCGGGCGGGGAGCTCGAGCGAGTACTCCCCAAAGCGAGAACACTAAACAGTCCTTGTACGTGGTTGGTGTGCTACCAGCTTGAGATATTGTATTCCATGATGTATGCAATTTGCAGACCTAATGCTACGAGCTAGGCCCATATGCGAGTACGCGGAACAGCTTAACTGTACAGTAGCAGGAGCGGTAGTACAGCGATCGTATCGGGCAGCGTACAGCAAGCACAACTCGGTAGTCCCTCTAATGTGGGACCTGCATCCTCCAGCAGCTGGAGTCCAGCTGTAACGCTCAACGAGCTTGGAAATGGTTCTCGCAGCGTGCGTGTGGTGGATCCGTTCATCACACACGAACTCTACGAACTCGAACTCGAAATGGCCCAGCGCAGCATCGCACACACAAGTCGTGTCACTTGGGATTGTGCTTGACGTCGCAGAACGCGAATCGAGCCGCTACGGGATTGAAACGAATGCATCGACGCACGACAGAAGAGGCCAGGCCAGACCTCTGGCAGACCGCTTGCACTTCAACGACCGAGGCAACGTCAACGCGGTGTTACCTGAAGCGCAATGCGTGAACGGTAGCCAGCACCACACTGCACCGTTGGCCAGCGAGCCCAGGATCCCAGCCAGCACGTCCCACGTGACCTACCAACCCGTTCCGCAGCGGTTAAGCGCGCAATTGCGCCGCCAAAGGCGTCCACATCACTGCAAGAAGCCCGTCGTCGCAGCGCGGCCCCAAGCGAAGCTGCAGCGCCCAGCCGAATGAAAAGTGGGGGCCTCTCGTCGGGCTGCCAGCTCACGTCCGTTGCAAGATACGCGCCACGTACCCCCCGAGCGTAAATCGCCGCGTGATGACGCGCCTTACCCCTCTATTTGCATCGCAGACCCGTTTTTATGGGCATTGTCGCAAACCGCGAGTTCTGAATCCAAGCAGCAAAACGAGCAAGCTGCCAATCGCGCCAACATGGCCGGGGCTCGCGCGGCGAGACCGTCGGACATGTCGACGGATAACGGGTGAGAGCGCGACGACCGGACGCTGCTTGGGGACCATTCGGTGGATGCGAAAGCGCTCGGCAAGGCTCGAGAGGCTCTGCTGGCAGGACGCCGGGCGTGCGCTGCTCGGGCCCTTTGAGGTTCGATTCGTCCAATCGGGCGTTTGGTCTGCTGCAAGTGCTGCGCTTGCGGCGAAGCAATCTCCGGTTTGGAAGACCGGCAGCATGCTCCAGCGGCGAGGGCGGCGGCGGCGCCAAGTAGCGCACACGCAGGATGGGGAGCCGCGCTGGTTGCTCACGCTGCACTGCACAAATTCGTTCTGGATCGCCGACGAGAGAGTGGGCTCGGACCCTGCACGACGAGGGCGATGGGAAAATAGTCCTGCCGCGCTGTTGAATGCTCATGCGGCGCCACGTCAGTCAGCGTTCGCTCGTTCCGTCCTCGAGGATCAGATATCCTACACCATGGCGTGAACCTGGGGCTATTGTCACTGCTGATGCTTGGCGGTCCGTCAACTTCCGGCATGGCGCGACACGTTTGCTTGGCCCCCGGCACACGCAGCAATCGTGGTCCGGGTGCCGTCAGACATCGCCAATAAGCCCACGGTCGCAGCAGACTAGATTTAACGTGCTGACCTGTTCGGCCTGTTCAGCGGCGCAATCCTGCCGCAACGCCACACCACACGGGCCGCGCTCAAATCCGTGCCGCGTCTGTGGCCAGCACCGCGGCTGGCAGGCCGGCGTCGGTGCTGGATGTGCCACCTCGGCCGATCCAGGCCGCCCCCTCCACTTTGCATACTTGGACCGCCAGAATCGCTTTTCAGCCAATCGACGTCGCGACGCGCGGCGATTGGCCATTCCGCCAGCTGGCGCGGCTTTGAAGGGTGTGGCCCAGTGTGACGTGCAGGCGGACGTGAGGGCGCGGCTGGCCGGCGCCATTGCGGAAATCGCCGGCCCGAGCGCAAGCAAGACAGAAGCCCCCCGAAGCATGTGGCGCCGCTCGCTGAGTCTGCGCGCGCAGCTGCAGACGCTGCAGCGCCGCGCGCCCGTCCAGCGCTGGCTGTCCAGCGCCGCGCTCTCCCCCGAGGAGCTCGAGACGCTCAACGAGCCGCGCGAGGCCATGGACTACGACGTGCTGCTGGTGCGTGCGCACTGCGGAGTGATGGTCGCGCTTAAAATAGACGTTGCCGCTGACGTTTCCCCTCCTCTTAATTCCGACAGGTCGGCGCCGGCCCCGCGAGTCTCGCGGCCGCGATCCGGATGAAGCAGCTGTCGGCCGAGAAGGGCACGGAGCTGTCCGTGTGCGTGGTGGAGAAGGGCGCCGAGGTGGGCTCGCACATCGTGTCGGGCAACGTGTTCGAGCCGCGCGCGCTGGACGAGCTGCTGCCCGACTGGAAGGAGCGCGGCGCGCCGCTGGACACGCCCGTGACCAAGGACCAGTTCCTGTTGCTGTCGGAGAAGGGCTCGCTGGGCCTGCCGCACTTCCTGCTGCCCCGCGAGGAGGTGCGTGGATTCTGGTGGTGGTGACGGAGAGGATCTTATTCTGACAACGATCTTTTTTGTGTTTGTTTTCCTCGGGGATTTGACAACCCTTAGCACAACGACGGCAACTACATCATCAGTCTCAGCAAGTTCGTCCGCTGGATGGGCGAGCAGGCCGAGGAGGCCGGCGTGGAGATCTACCCGGGCTTCTCGGCCTCCGAGGTGCTGTACCGCGAGGACGGCTCCGTGGGCGGCATCGCCACCCGTGACGTCGGCATTGGCAAGGATGGCAAGCCCAAGGGCACCTTCGCCCGCGGCATGGAGCTGCGTGCGCGTGTGGTACGTGTGCATTGACACTTTTTGAAAGGTTTTGCTGTGGGAACGGGGTTGCTGACGGTTGCTTTGGTGTGGTGACGTTACAGACGCTCTTTGGCGAAGGTTGCCGTGGCTCGTGCAGTGAAGAGGTGATGGAGAAGTACAACCTGCGCGAAGGTGTGCAGCCGCAGACGTACGGTATCGGCGTGAAGGAGGTGTGGCGCATCCCTAAGGAGAAGCACCAGGCGGGTCTCGTGCAGCACACGCTGGGCTGGCCGCTGCAGCAAACGCTGATGGACAAGACTTTCGGTGGTTCGTTCATGTACCACATGGAGGACGATCTGGTGCAGATTGGTGTGGTCGTCGGTCTGGACTACGAGAACCCGTACATTAACCCGTACGAGGAGTTCCAGCGGTTTAAGACGCACCCTGCGATCCGGAAGTACCTGGAGGGCGGAGAATGCATTCAGTACGGCGCTCGTTGCTTGAACGAGGGTGGCTACCACGCTATCCCCAAGCTGACGTTCCCTGGCGGAGGTTTGATTGGTTGCTCGGCTGGTTTCCTCAACGGCGTCAAGATCAAGGGTACCCACACTGCTATGAAGTCGGGTATGCTTGCTGCGGAGGCTGCGTATGAGGCCCTGACTGCCACTGGCGCGGAGCCTGTGGCGGAGACAGCGGAGATCAATCCTGAGGAGCCTGCAATTGACATCTCGAGCTACGAGGGTGCTGTGGAATCATCGTGGATTGCTGAGGAGCTGAAGGCTGTGCGTAACGTGCACGCCGGATTCCACAAGGGTTTCCTGCCCGGTTTGCTACACGCTGGAGTGGCGACGCACGTCCTCAGAGGAAAGGAGCCGTGGACTATTGACAACAAGGTTGCTGACTCAGCGAAGACGCGCCCGGCGAAGGAATTCACTCCCATTGAGTACCCGAAGCCGGACGGCAAGCTGACGTTTGACTTGCTGTCGAACCTGCAGCGTAGCGGTACCAACCACAACCACGACCAGCCTGCACACTTGCGCATCAAGCCGGAGCACGCCGAGGTTCCGTCGAAGGAGTCGTTCCCCGTGTACGCTGGTCCGGAGCAGCGATTCTGCCCCGCCCGCGTCTACGAGTACACCGATGGCAGCGAGGCCAACGGTGTCCCTCAGCTTGTGATCAATGCCCAGAACTGTGTTCACTGCAAGTGCTGCTCTATCAAGATGCCGAAGGAGTACATCAATTGGACTGTTCCCGAAGGCGGAGGTGGCCCTGCTTAGTAAGTTACCCTGCGTTGTTGTTTGTGATCCGTGACCGAACACCCTGACTAACGGTGTCTGTTGTCTCTGTATTCGTTCAGTGAGCTCATGTAAGGACCTCAAGGAGAGTACTTTAGTCTTATTCAACAGGGGCTGTAGTAAATATTCAATCAATCATACCCGCAACCGGTTGGTACAAACACAAGTGCTGCTACAATCCAGTTAGTTTGCTGCATGAAAGTAGGTCAACGGACTGTATTCGAAATTTCTTTAGCCTAAGATCTTTGCTAGTGCTGTCTTCTGGAGTGTTGTGAGGTGACGCGGGAACGCGATGTTGAATCTAATGCGCAAGTCGCCTCGTTCGCCGGGCTGACTGGAAATTGGCATGCCTTCCTTCTTCACAACCTTTTCGGAGCTGGGGCTCACCACTTCGTTGCACGATATGGCCAGCTTGCGTCCGTCCAGGGTAGGAACTTCCACGCAGTAGTCGCCGAGTGCCTCGCTGAGCTTTAACTTGGCAGTGAAAATGAGGTGTGCGCCGTCGCGCTTGAACAAGCTGTGATCTTGTTGAACCACTTGAAAGATCACGTCGCCAGCTTCGTTAGTACGGGTTTCGTTACCTTCGCGATCAAAGGTGATCTTCGTGCCAGCCTTCCAGCCTGGCTTGACCTTAATCACGAAAGTCTTAGCGTCATCTACCAGCTCGTCGTTTTGCAACCGCTTCCGCTCGATGACAACAGATTTAGAAGTTCCCAGGAACAGCTCTTCTAGCGTGCACACGAGCTCCTGCACAATCGGTGTCGCTTTCTCGGGGCCTTTCTTACGCAGTGAACTTGCGAATGGAAGCGTATCACCGAAACCAAAGTCGCCAAACGGGTTGTTGGTACCGAAAAACTTGTTGAACACATCCTCCGAAGCACGCTCGTTGAAAGCATAGCCATCACGCATATCGCCATTCTCGTCAGGAACGCCGTTCTTGAGACCGTCGTAGCCATATTGGTCGAAGATAGCTCGACGCTCTGGATCACTTAGCACGTCATAGGCCTCAGAGATCTCCTGGAAGCGGTACTGGGCTTCCACGAGATTGTTCTTGTTCTTGTCAGGGTGCCACTTCATCGCAAGCTTGCGATAGCTAAACACGTTAGAGTAAGCTAAGTACTTCGCGATGCCATTCGCCATCACAACAGTCACTTACGCCTTCTTGATCTCCTGCTCGGTAGCACCACGCGGGACTTGCAGCAGCTCATAGTAGTCCATTTTGCGCCGTGGTCGTTGCGGAAGGCTTCTGCGGAGTTAAGAAGATCGAGGTGCTCTTGTCGTTTCGAGGAATGGCGGTTCGAGACGTCGAAGGCAACTAAAATTGGTGAGCCCAGCAACGCCCACAAGCAAATCTGCGTTACTGGCGAGCTGCATCACTGGAACGTAGCGACGCGGAAGTGGAGATCGGCAAAACGAAGCTGGTTGCAGATATATTACGTCCGTCGAATGCAGTTTCGACTTGCTCAGTGGCGCGTATTTTATTCGGATGAACTAGAAATCGCGGTAGAGCATTAGCATTCCGTCTAAGTGGATAATGGCACGATCGAGGCGGTCGAGTGAGCGGCTGAGCTTGTCGAATTTGTCCAGATCGTTGGCTTCAACCAGTTGCTCCGATCGCGCGATAAGTTCCTTATTCTCCTCAGCCTCGAACTTACGCCGACGGCGGAGGCGACACAGCGAGTCCTGGACACGCTCTGAAATACGTGCCTGCATCTGCGGCACGTCAACCGACCAACAGAAGAATGTGAAGGCGGGATTGTGGTCTGCGCGCTTCGGAATTTCCTGCATTTTCAGCAGCTTCTCCGTGTACAGCTCGTACAGCCGGTGTCGCGCATCATTAGACGGCAACAGTGCCAGCTCGCCGATAGTTTTCTGCTCTAATTGGCGCTTCTCCATCAGCAGACGCACGATACGAGCGCTCGCAACGCCATACTTGTCCTGGATGTACGCGTGTGTAGTGGCCTGCTGCAGGAATTCCACGATCTTCTGCATGTGAACCACATACTGACCGCCGTCACCTGCACGAGCCTGTGTAGGGTCGAACGCCTCTTGTGCGACCTTCATCACCATACCAGACTTGTCGCGGCACATGACCATTATGTAGTTTAGCAACAGCCGCCACGGGTTGTTCGCCTCAGGCGGCAGTGCTTTCTTCACGCTTTCCATGTCGAACAAATCACGCGCCGACACGGGGAACGAGGTCGGCTCATCCTTTTCGCGTTCGCGCGGCGACGAGTGCTGAAGCATGGCGGCCACGATAACTCCAGCAACCGCATTGATGTTCTCTGTCGCAAACCTAATACAAGCCTTGTGCCGCAGATCGCGCAGAAGCTGCGTGACTCCAAAGCGCCACACCAGCGAGCGCTCATCCGTGTGTGCCCCAGAGCCGTCAGGCGCATCCTCGCCGCTGGTCTCGCCACCAGTAGCACCATCTCCAGACGACGTTCCTCTAGTAGGAAGCTTAGCACGCTTGGAGCTCTTTTTGCGCTTGGAGCCGCGGCTAGAAGTCGAAGAACTGGCAGAGCTGGGTTCCCACTCTGCCTCCGAGTCATCCTTTTCCTGACGGGCTGCCTCGTCAGCCTCCAGTATCATCTGCAGTTCTACAGGGATAGTGTTTCCTGAGGACGGGGCCGGCGCCTTCCGTTTCTTGCCGCGCACTGTGATTCCGTCAGCGCCAGCGGCTTTTCCGTTTGCGTTAGCTGCGCTCGTACTAGTACCCTCTCCAGCAGCAGTAGCAGCCGTGCCAGCAGCAGACTTGCTGTTCAAATTGCTAGTCGGTCCCTTATCCTGTCCTCGCATGATACTCGCCGGGAACTCCGGCGCTTCTTCCGGCTCCACCACCTTGAGGTCCAGCGGGTGCACACGCGAAATGTAGCGCTTCTTGGCCATCTCCACGAACGTCTCACGCACCAAGTGGCGGCACTCGTCCAGCTCTTCCTCACTGATCTCCTCTTCCTCTGCAGCAGCCTCGTTTCCCGCCTCCTGCTCCTTCTGTTTCTGCTCCTGACGCCGCTGCTCCGCCAGATTGTACGCCATGGTATCGAGCGACTGGTCCATGCGGACGCGACCTTGCACCAGCAGCTCCTCCATGACGACCTCGCCCTCCAGTCCGAAGGCCTCCTTGGCCAGCTCGATGAACTTGGGGAAGCGCAGGCGATACAGCGCCTCCTGCACGTTGATCTGCCACAGAGCCACACCAGTCGCCGTCAGAGCCGCGACTTCACCCAGCACCTTAAGGCGTCGCGCACATTGTAGGCCACAGTGGGCGCGCCGCCGCGAGTGGCCGCCACGGGCGTCACGTTTAGCACATTGTGCTGCAGCAACCTAAGCAGCGCGCACTTGATCTGCTCCAGCAACATAACACTCCACCATTAGCGTCCGCCACAGCGCAGGCACGCAGCGTCCCACGCACCTCGTGCACCGACGGCGCGCCCGCCTGCCGCTGCAGCTTGTGCGCGATCTCCGGCAGCCGCAGCCCCTCGGAGCGCAGCAGCGCCTCCGCCACCTTTTCGGCCGCGTCGCCCAGGTCCTCGCGCACGATGCTCAGCACCAGCGCGCGCTCGGAGCGCGTGGCGAACGCCTGCTTCCTGTCGCCCGCCGCCATCGGCTCGTAATGGTTTGTCCGCCAGTGGATCGGCGTCTTGGCGTGCAAGTTGCGCTCCCGTTGCCCGCCATGTGGTGCACACCACGCGCAACTGGGTATCCCCGTCGCGCAACTTAAGGATCGCAACTTGAGCCATTTCCGCATTCCCGCGCCATGGAGCGCAATCGGCCCGCCGAGAGCGACTCCGACGAGCCGTCCGAGGCCGAGATTGAGGAGCAGCTGTGCGCGCACACGGCCGAGGCGCTCAACCACTTCGTGCGCGCCTACCACATCGCCGCCAGCGTGGGTGCCGCCGCCGCGGGGCCGCCGGACGAGGGACTGACGCGCTGTGTGTGGCTAGAGGGAGGTGGCGCGCAACCGACTCAAGAACTCGCTGGACCTGATCGAGCGCCGGCGCCGCCGACGCGAGTACCCGACGCCGGCCCATGAGACGTTCCACGAGGCCATGCAGGGCTTCGGCGTGGTGCAGAGTGCGTAGGAGACGAGATTTTAGATCCAGGAGCTGCTATTAACGAGTGTTGGGTGGTAGCGTCGGAGAGACCCGTGTCTCCGGACCGCAGGGTTAGACACACGGTTAAGATCTCGCTAGGCAGCCCCGGAGAGACGGTGTACAAGCGAGCGGTGGTGCTGCCCAAAGTGCCGCCCATTCCGACGGCGACGATGTGGACGGCGCTGACCAAAAATTATGAGGTGGAGGACGAGCCACAGCTCAAGTTCTTGCCCTATTTTGGCGATGACGACGAGGAAGACGTCGTGTCGGAATTTTATCAGATCAAGTAGGTGCTTGTGGTGGACGAGAAGGGAGCTACTGCTGACAGGTGGACTTTGTGTGACGATCTTGGCTGCTGTAGACAGCAGCGGACGAGCGCGTGCGAAGTGGAGTTCACCAAGGAAATGTGCGAGGCAGTGCTTAAGACGCTGCAGAACACGTGGGACCTCACCCCGAGCGATCTCAAGCGGGTGGCCAACGTCATTCAAGTGGAAGAGGAGGTCAGGAATTTTTGCGGTTGTCCTAGCTCAGACAGTTTTTTGCTGATGCTTGCTTTTGCCTTTTGTTGGAATTGTTGCGGGTAAGTAGGTTTTGGTTGAGGTGCACAAGAATTTGCGCGTGTCCCAACGGGCTGCGAAGAAAAAGCGACGCACAGAAGCCAGGGCCGCCGCTACTGCTGAAAGCGTGTCGACAATACGCAGTGTTGAAAATGGATCCATGGATATGCAGGATCGTGACGAAACGAATATCTCGATGGAGGAATACTTTGAGTTGTATGAAAAGTCAGCGGATTCGTATCGGAGTACGTAGGCCTTACATTGGAGTGCACTGCAATTTGTTCGATGGATTTGTTTTGATGACTAACTCCTGCTCTATTTATTTTTCTTGCAGGCCTGTTTTGCCGACGTTGCTTTGTCTACGACTGTGATTATCACGGGTGTCTTGAGCAGCCAAAGCTAGTGCGAATCAAGTAGTTTTAAAGTATGTAGGTGTGACGAGACTAACCTTTTAATGTTCTGCACGCGTAGACCATAGCAGAACAAAATGCCGTCGCGTTGAATCTGAAGGAAAAGGAATCAATGATAAACACAGGACGTAACTGTGGAAACGAGTGTTTTCTCGGACGAACGAGCTATTCAAGCATCAATGGCTTCTCCAAGGCTCGCGCTATCTCCGCCACATTTGGGTGGAACAAACAGACTCGCATTATTTGTGCCCGAGCCTACTTTCTGTGCTCAGGAAACTACTGTGAAATGGCAAAAATACTTGGAGACAAAACGTGCATGGAAGTCGCAGAACTGTGTGAATACTACGACATTAATGACCGCAGCTTGCCGAAAGAGGTACGTTTGGAGCTAGCGTTTAGTTTCGACAGATGGCTTAGTTGTATCGTGAGCAGGTGCGAGCTCTTTCAAAAAGTCGACGCTCACGAAAAAAGAAGAACGGGCGAATGTCAATTGCCCACTTGCAGAGTACGTTTTATTTGCGCTTAGACGATCTTGCACGTGCACTTGTCACCTTAGATACGCTGCAATGCTTTGAGATTAAAGCTATGCGGCCGCATGGAATGACATATAGTAGTAATGTATGCGCCCTGCAAGTTCCTCCTGAGACTTGAGAGACCATAGTTGCTGGGCTTTTGTTGGGCTGCACATTTTCTTAGGAACTTCAGTATGAACATAGTATGTGAGATGCTGAGGCGTGGTGTGGTGCTAACTTCGATGTTAATTGTAACACACATGTGACAGATTCGATGAATGGTGTCGTGAACTCCGTTCAAATCAAGTAAGCAGCAAGCTAACCTTCTCGTGGTCAAACGTCTCGACTCACATTTGACGTACCATGTGCTTTAATTGTAGAATCGAGCCATGCTCTCACTCTGGGCCTTGTGAGCAAGGCGTATGTTCTTGTGTCGAAGACGGTATATTTTGTTCCAAGCATTGTCACTGTGTTCATGAAGAGTGCACAATTTTCTTCCCTGGATGCCAGTGCCAGCGTGGTCGCTGTCGCACAAAGGCATGCCCGTGCTTTTGTGCAGGGCGTGAGTGCGATCTCGATTTATGCAAAGTTTGCTGTGCAGACGAAATTACTGCGCGGGAGAATGGAGAAGCGTACGATAGTAATGCTGACAAATCAAAGGACGAGAAGCACCAAACTTCATGCCAGAACCGCAGTATTGCACTGGGCAAACAAAAGCACGTTCGAATGGGCCGTTCGAATTTAAGTGCTGCTGGATGGGGACTTTTTGTTGACGAGTTTGTGGCCAAGGACGAGTTTATCATAGAGTATATTGGTGAGATGGTTTCTCAGGAAGAAGCTGATAGACGCGGTGCTGTTTACGACAAGGTTGATCGAAGGTGCGACAACACTTTGGCTTGAGCAAGTCACTACCCAGTGTTCACTTCTGATGGTTGTGATGTCTTGTGTGTAGCTACTTATTCAATCTGGATACTAAAACTGTAATCGACTCAACGAGAAAGGGAAACAAAACGAGAGTACGATAAGTTGGGGCCGAGACAAGGTTACGTAAATGTCTAACGGGTCCGTTGGTTTATGTTGCTGTAGTTTATTAACCACTCAAAGAAGAATCCAAACTGCGCCTGCAAGATCATGAATGTGAGCAACGATTTTCGCATTGGTCTGTATGCAATTCACGACATTACTCCGCATACAGAGGTAAGCATAAATTGTCGTTTCGTGCTCATTTATGTAGATGTTGACTCGTAATTTTCGATTGCGTTCACAGCTTTTCTTTGATTACGGGTATGACAAAGAGCTTTACCACGCAGAACTGCTCAAACAGCCAACGGTCACAGACTGGATGAAATAGGCGTATGGGTATACGCAACAACATGCCCAGTAGGTGTTGTCAATTTGTCCAAAAGGAAAACTTGGGCCCTCAAATGGAATCTGAAGTTACGAAGCCCATCCAGCAGATTGTTTACAGAGTTGACATAAGAAATAGGCTGTTTAGGCGTCAAGCGGAGCATACTTTTTTTTCTTTTCAGAAACTTACTGAAAATATGTTTGTCTGTGCCAGTCTTGTAGTTTCAAGAGATGCGGGGAGTTAACTCGTGGTCTGGTGCAGCATTTGCGTGCATGCTGTACTAATCAACTGACGTGATAAGTAACGGGCTGATTTGATGGCAGGGCACCGAAACGTAGCCTTACTGACAGTATAAATGCTGTGGAAATTACGTCGTGGTGCTGCATGCAACATCTTTTCCCTCAAGATGACAACCCGCCAATCGGACAAAGCAGTTCGTGCTTGTCGAGTGCCTACCACCACTGAGTATTGCCAATACGCTCGTATCACCAGATTCACGACGCCGGTGTCAGTTCCGCATGCAGACAAGTGTATTCAAGACACAGAAAAAATCTCCCCGGTGGAAGCACTATCAAATGCATTATCGATTTGGATTGGCGTTTGTTATTGCCACGCCAGTACGTCATGTTGATACTCCTATTTGCAATGGCTTGCTGGGCTGCAGGACCAGTAGTGCTGGAATTCCACGAGCATGCTTTGAAGAAGACCACCAGTAGCTGCCGTTCTGCAATCCGACCGTGTCGACGTCCCTGCGAGTGGAAGATCTACTGTCATGACTACCATTGCAAGAGAAGGCGATTCTACTGACTGCACGAGCAAGCCCAAGAGGTAACATGAGCAGCATTGGTCTACCGGAGTACAACTGGGGTGCCAACTGCGTACACGGAGTGCAGTCCACATGCGGCACCAACTGCCCCACTTCGTTCCCGAACCCCGTGAACCTCGGCGCCATCTTCGACCCGCAGGTGGTGTTCGACATGGCGCAAGTCATCGGCTGGGAGCTGCGCGCTCTGTGGCTGGAAGGGGCCCGCGAGAACTACAAGGGTGGCCCTCACCTCGGACTGGACTGCTGGTCGCCTAACATTAATATCTTAACGACGGCGATAGGTCTTGAGGGTGGATGCGAAATCCTACGCAAGGGGGACTACTTTGGAGAAATGGCGCTGCTACAATACACCAAGCGGACGGCAACAACTGTGTCACTAACGTGGGTTCAAATTCATGTACTGTGTCGCCAAGATCTTGACTACGTGAAGGAGCAATATCCCACTCAGACAGAGATTCTCTGAACACAAAGTAAGAGTGACGTATCATCCACGTAGATCATCTTCTCTCCTGGGTCATCACGGTCGAAGAAAGCAGTGCTATCTATTCGAATTTTGTGGAGAATCTCATAACTCAAGAAATGTGTATCAGTATTCACCCGGAAAAGTATACTGTACTTCGGTGTTGCCAAAAACTTCAGCCATCATCGTGTCAATACATACAGTAACAAATCACATCCAAGGCCGCGTGACAACCAGAAACATAGCCAGAACTAACGATACCGTAACCACCGATCCTCCTAGTGTACATCTTATCGCTCCTGACAAACCAGGGCCTGCATCTGGAAAAGTTGCACTCGATCTTGCACAACCGTTTTATTGCCTGAAACCTCAACGCTGAAAAGCAAACGCTCGCTCACACCGTTGCTCATGATCACCTCGTACGAACCAGGAAAGCTCACCAAGTTGCCTGCTTCGTCAACCAGCGCTAACGAGTTCCGGTCAACTGTGAAACTCACTCGTGTGCTCTCGGACGGCGCCAGGCTCACGCGCTGGTAGTCAAATAGCTGCTCATTCAGAAGCGTAGCAGGACCCGTCACCCCTGTGCTCACTGGCCGGAAGAACGCGAACACGACCTCGTCACCCGCCACATCACCGTCGTTCGACACCACCACAGAGATCGTCGCATTCAACGCGTCTGACACTTCATCAACCGAAAAACCCACATCACCACTGCTCGAGCTTGACGTTGCGGTAGCGTTCGTCGTCGTACCGTTGTCCACAGACAGCGAGAACGTCGTGTAGCTGAGCCCCCAACCGAACGGGAACACGGGCTGTCCTTTGAAGTACCGATACGTTCGACCGGGGTACGCGGTCATGTCCATGCTTTTCATCTGGACTTGGTCCACGTAGTCCGAGCGGTACATCGTGACGGGCAGCTTGCCGCTCGGGTTCACATCGCCAAACAGTACGTCCGCCATCGCCTGCGCTCCGAAGAAACCGGGGTAAAACGCCTCCACAAGCGCATCCGTCTGCTGGATGATCTCCTCGGCCGCTAGTACTCCACCGTTGATCAGCACCACAACAGTCGGTCTGCCCACCGCTCGTACGCGCTCCAGAAGCTGCTTCTGGATAGTCGGCAGCTCGATGCTGTTGCGGTCGCCTACCTCTTCCTCCACCGTCTGGTCGATGCCAAGGAATAGCACGACAGCGTCTGCGTTCTGCGCGACAGACACTGCCTCGTCAAAACCGGCGGTCGAGTTGCCCTTGATGTCACAGCCCGCTGCAAACGTCGTGTTCGACACGCCGTTGGTAGCATTGATGCCTCGAGCGGTGTTTGGATGCACCCCACCTCGTTGTAGTCGCCATGGCACATCTGACCCAGGTAGTTGCCCAGCAGCCCGCGCTTCGACTTCGCATGCGGACCGACCACCGCCACCTTGATACCCTTCTGCAAAGGCAGCACCGACCCGTTGTTCTGCAATAGCACCAGCGACTTGCGCGTCGCGTTCAGACTCAGTTCTTTCGCCGCCGCCGTGTTCACGTCGCTTGGAGTCACATTCCAGTACGGTTGGTCGTCGATCGGGTCGAACAGACCCAACTCGAAACGCAGCTTGAGCGTGTGGCGCAGCGCGTCGTTCACTGCTTTCTCGTCCAGTTGGTTGCTCTCCACCAGCTTCTTCAGACAGTTCTCGTACGACTTGCCGCTGTTGATGTCGGTGCCCGCCAAAATGGCCAGTCGGGCCGCCTCGCACTGAGAGCTCGTGTAGTGGTGCATGTCCGAAATGGCCTCCACGGCGCCCGAGTCGCTCGTGATGTAGCCGTCGAATCCCAGCGTGTCTCTCAACAGCGTATCGCCGAGCGCTTTGTTCGCGCACATCGGGATGCCGTTCACACTGTTGTACGAGCGCATGATGCCCTTGGCGTTGCCGTCCACCACCGACGACCGGAACGCGGGGAAGTACGTGTCTGCGAAGTCGTACGGCGACACGATGGCATCAAACTGCATGCGGTTCACCCCACCGTAATTTTCGTAGGAGTACGCGACGTAGTGCTTGAGCGTGACGACGGCCTGCAAGAACCGCTCATCCTTTCTTTCTTGCAATCCGCGAGTGTACGCGACGCCATACTTGCTGTTCACAAGCGGGTCCTCAGACGGAGTCTCCATGTTGCGACCCCATCGCGGGTCTCGATTGGTGGTGGTGTTTGTGCTGATCGAAGGTGGCTATCAGCCACGAAGTGCTGAGTACCTTGCCGGAACGGTCAGGCTGACTAGGCACACGTTTTCGTGTTCAAACCGCTATCTGAAGCGATGTCAGACGTGCTGTCACTGTTGCTTCTTGTGCCTAATGTGAAGGTACACTTGAAGCAGCTCCGTTAGAACCCAGGAAAAACACAGGAAACTGTAGGAACTTAGTGACAACGTCCAGGGCATTTCATGCAATGCACCAAGCAAGTTACTACCGTCGTTGCTCAGTTTGTATCACCTATGGATTCATGTACACTGGTGATCTGGCATCGTCGTCGACTTAATCGCTAAGCAGTGACGTGATTAGTGGGGTACTTCTGAAGCAAGAGTTGGCTACACTCCAACTCAAATCTGCTTTTGGCAAGGCCACTTGCTCCAAGGTTGTCAATAATGACAGCTCGATCTCGCAGGCAGGCACTGGAGCCGCGTGTTATGTACCTACAATCTTTGAAACAAGACCCAAGCGTCTACATCGATCTTGCAGTTACTGCAGGTGTCGCTTAATTTCTTGTCAGTGCATGGCATCCAAAGCCAATCAATAAAACAAGTGCTGCAGTAGAGGTGCGTCGCGTCTCGGGTTTTGGGGAAGTGCGGGATCCAAATTCTAAACACTCGTGCGGCGTTCCGTAAACGCACGACCAGTAATCCGGTGCACGCCTTTTTCGGCGTCGAGTAACCTTTCCTAGTTGACCGTCGATTTACTTACTCGGCGTCAGTCATTGCAGGACTCATCGGCACGATCCTTGCTGTGCCAGCTCTTTTGTGCTTACGAGACGGCCGGCAAATGCTTTCACCGTGAGTGTAAGCACTCACTAGGACCAAACATTGCAGAAAAAAAATTCTGCCCCTTCTAGGTTCGTGCACTCACACTTTCATAGTCGTGCAAAGTGCATTTTACCCGAGTTTTGCATGGTGCCTTTCCAAATGCTCATGGGACAACAATGAAAATCCGTACTCGATGCACTCGTTTCAAAAAAAACAACCCACAATGCTGAGTCTCATTGGGCCTGACGAAACCTCAAAGCGGGTTCGAGGCAACATTGCCTATGATGCCATGCCCTCCCGGAAACTGGGTATACCAGCTTCATGGCATTTTCAATTTGTTCTTCGAGTTGCGAAACCAACCAGAGTGAAAAGCACCCGAGATGGTTAGCTTGTCACTACTACTCGCAGTTGCAAGCTGCATCGCAGCGCCAGCTAGTGCTGGAATTCCACGAGCATGCGTTGAAGAAGACCACCAGAAGCTGCCGTTCTGCAATCCGACCGTGTCGACGTCCCTGCGAGTGGAAGATCTACTGTCACGACTACCATTGCAAGAGAAGGCGATTCTACTGACTGCACGAGCAAGCCCAAGAGGTAACATGAGCAGCATTGGTCTACCGGAGTACAACTGGGGCGCCAACTGCGTACACGGAGTGCAGTCCACATGCGGCACCAACTGCCCCACTTCGTTCCCGAACCCCGTGAACCTCGGCGCCATCTTCGACCCGCAGGTGGTTTTCGACATGGCGCAAGTCATCGGCTGGGAGCTGCGCGCTCTGTGGCTGGAAGGGGCCCGCGAGAACTACAAGGGTGGCCCTCACCTCGGACTGGACTGCTGGTCGCCTAACATTAATATCAATCGAGACCCGCGATGGGGTCGCAACATGGAGACTCCGTCTGAGGACCCGCTTGTGAACAGCAAGTATGGCGTCGCGTACACACGCGGATTGCAAGAAGGAAAGGATGAGCGGTTCTTGCAGGCCGTCGTCACGCTCAAGCACTACGTCGCGTACTCCTACGAAAATTACGGTGGGGTGAACCGCATGCAGTTTGATGCCATCGTGTCGCCGTACGACTTCGCAGACACGTACTTCCCCGCGTTCCGGTCGTCGGTGGTGGACGGCAACGCCAAGGGCATCATGTGCTCGTACAACAGTGTGAACGGCATCCCGATGTGCGCGAACAAAGCGCTCGGCGATACGCTGTTGAGAGACACGCTGGGATTCGACGGCTACATCACGAGCGACTCGGGCGCCGTGGAGGCCATTTCGGACATGCACCACTACACGAGCTCTCAGTGCGAGGCGGCCCGACTGGCCATTTTGGCGGGCACCGACATCAACAGCGGCAAGTCGTACGAGAACTGTCTGAAGAAGCTGGTGGAGAGCAACCAACTGGACGAGAAAGCAGTGAACGACGCGCTGCGCCACACGCTCAAGCTGCGTTTCGAGTTGGGTCTGTTCGACCCGATCGACGACCAACCGTACTGGAATGTGACTCCAAGCGACGTGAACACGGCGGCGGCGAAAGAACTGAGTCTGAACGCGACGCGCAAGTCGCTGGTGCTATTGCAGAACAACGGGTCGGTGCTGCCTTTGCAGAAGGGTATCAAGGTGGCGGTGGTCGGCCCGCATGCGAAGTCGAAGCGCGGGCTGCTGGGCAACTACCTGGGTCAGATGTGCCATGGCGACTACAACGAGGTGGGGTGCATCCAAACACCGCTCGAGGCCATCAATGCTACCAACGGCGTGTCGAACACGACGTTTGCAGCGGGCTGTGACATCAAGGGCAACTCGACCGCCGGTTTTGACGAGGCAGTGTCTGTCGCGCAGAACGCAGACGCTGTCGTGCTATTCCTTGGCATCGACCAGACGGTGGAGGAAGAGGTAGGCGACCGCAACAGCATCGAGCTGCCGACTATCCAGAAGCAGCTTCTGGAGCGCGTACGAGCGGTGGGCAGACCGACTGTTGTGGTGCTGATCAACGGTGGAGTACTAGCGGCCGAGGAGATCATCCAGCAGACGGATGCGCTTGTGGAGGCGTTTTACCCCGGTTTCTTCGGAGCGCAGGCGATGGCGGACGTACTGTTTGGCGATGTGAACCCGAGCGGCAAGCTGCCCGTCACGATGTACCGCTCGGACTACGTGGACCAAGTCCAGATGAAAAGCATGGACATGACCGCGTACCCCGGTCGAACGTATCGGTACTTCAAAGGACAGCCCGTGTTCCCGTTCGGTTGGGGGCTCAGCTACACGACGTTCTCGCTGTCTGTGGACAACGGTACGACGACGAACGCTACCGCAACGTCAAGCTCGAGCAGTGGTGATGTGGGTTTTTCGGTTGATGAAGTGTCAGACGCGTTGAATGCGACGATCTCTGTGGTGGTGTCGAACGACGGTGATGTGGCGGGTGACGAGGTCGTGTTCGCGTTCTTCCGGCCAGTGAGCACAGGGGTGACGGGTCCTGCTACGCTTCTGAATGAGCAGCTATTTGACTACCAGCGCGTGAGCCTGGCGCCGTCCGAGAACACACGAGTGAGTTTCACAGTTGACCGGAACTCGTTAGCGCTGGTTGACGAAGCAGGCAACTTGGTGAGCTTTCCTGGTTCGTACGAGGTGATCATGAGCAACGGTGTGAGCGAGCGTTTGCTTTTCAGCGTTGAGGTTTCAGGCAATAAAACGGTTGTGCAAGATCGAGTGCAGCCATTCCCGCACTCAAGCCACTCGTCGGCATCGGTGTCGGCTGCCAGTGCCTTACCAAGGGCAGTTGGTGTTGCATTCGGAATCGTTCTAGTACTCCTTGTGCTTCTTTAAATAATAACTGAAGATTCTACGACAGATTTATGCCTCAACACTAAACTAGGAAATGATTCTTATCAGAATTTCACATCGAACCCTCTCACAGTTCATCCAGAGCCCATGCACGACACCTTGTTCGCCACTACAGCCAATGTCAGAAACTAGCAGACACTTGTGGCGTACAGACCTAGATCCAGGATTACAGCATTTACAACAAAGCGGTGGATGCGCCGACAGCGATGCCACCGAAGTTCTTCCACCGGGAGGCTGGAGCTAAGCGTTTAATCACGCATCCGGCGACGTCGGTGGATGGTAGGCTAGGCACTGGAACTGCTACAGCTAGCTGGACGGATTGGTCGTCCATAAGAAGACCATCTTGGAGAGCTACCACCGGGTAAGGGTGGTAGCCATGGATATTGGTGATCACCAGCTAGACTATACACCTCACATACACAATGAAATGGCATCATCGGTCAACTTTGTCAAGATGTGGCTCAGCGACCGCAAGTTGAACTCTTAAGTGGACGTCCCGCCAAGAGGAGGGAGAGAAGGTCAAATGGTTGCAAGCCCCCCAAAATGAAATTGCGGATTTGACCACTACATAATATACTTAGTACGGTTAGATAGATCGTTATCTTAAACCTTGTGCTGTGGTCTACGAACATACTTGCGCGTTATGTCATACGAGAAACGAGTGGGGCAACAGCATGCCTCCACGAATTGACCGTGACACGAAGGGAACGCATTTTTCAAAAATCAGAAAAACCGCTTAGAGTGGGATAGAAGTCCCTCTTGCTCATCTCCTCGCGTTTCAGAGTCGGGAAAGTCCGTCACAGGCACAACCACATCGAGAACACTTCCAGTATCCTGGAACAGAGCAACACGGCCTCTTGCAAGCACATGTGATGTCGGGAAACCGGTCTGGATCCTTGAGTTGAGGGGAGTGCGGCTTGGCAGCTTCCATTTGAATTTTGAATTACGAGCCAGGACTCGGGTACGGACCTTGCCGCTTGCAGGTGGTAATACTCTTGAAATGTCTAAGACCGCAATATTCGAATGCTTTATGCAGCGTGATCACCAGTATGCTGCTACGGTGAAGCGTACTCCTGCATGCATCCGAGAATGCGAGACTGTACCAAGATCGTTTCTCCTTGAAAATCCAGGCAAGGAACGATCCAAAACACCAAAGTTATTCGACTAATTCCGCATTTTGATTTTTTTTGTGTTTCCCCCCGATCACTCCCTTCTCTTGGCGGTACTCCCAGTTAAGTCGCTGGCAAATGACGCCACCTGGCTGTGCATGAATGGACCCATACGGATGCAATGGCGCTGGCAAGAATTGATACAGCTTGAGATCGGACAAATCTAAGGAGGGCCATCACCCCGGAGGGCCATTTCAAGAAAAGGCCGAATTGTCCACGTTTTACTCAACGAGAAAGCATATGCTTAATTCACTGACCCTGTATAATGAAAATAGTACTATTGGGCAAGCGTGTCCGTTGCAAGTAGGCGTGTCCGTTGCAGATTCTAACCTGGACCAGACACATACAAAAGTCAAGATAGTTGGGAAGCGTGTCCGTTGCAAGTAGGCGTGTCCGTTGCATTTTTGAGATGGCGAAGCCACCACTTCCTGCGTGCGGCTACGTGGTAGTTGACATTGGTCTACCTCCAGCAACGCTTGCAGCGTTGTTAACGGAGGCAACCTCAAGATCTTACGAGCCCGTCTTCAGTGAAGTAGGAGGCAAATATAATGACAAGTATCGCGAGCATTCTCGCGTGCAGTCAATGTCTCCGGGTATTGGAATCCTTCGAAAGCTCTTCGAGCTGTGACGGCGTGTCTCGAGCCGGGCTGGAATCCGACTATATTTTCTTTCATGCGATCGCATCCTGGAGGCGCCGAGCAGGAAGCTCACCAAGACTACCCCGAAGCGGTTATTGCTGCTGCTTCAAAGCGAAGGTCCAGTCGTGTGCCTGCGAGTATGACTCTTGCGTTGCAGGAAGGAACGCGCCTTCGGGTGTACGACGGCTGCTTCCAAACGCGAGACGAGACGAAGGCCCGAGTTTGGATATCCCCGTGGGTTATGGTGTCATTTTTCGTGGTGATCGCATCCACAATGGGATGCCTTACGACTGCGTGAATTATCGCATTCACTGTTACCTATCTTTACGCGGTTTGAAGTGGGAGCCAGACGTGGTGAACAGTGTATTGTATTGAGGGTTACCGGTTTGATATCGGTTGTTACCGTGAACCGGCTAACCCGAGCCGGTCCAATGCGGAGCCACGATGACTACCCCATGATGATTACGCCACATCGATTACGCCACTCGTGGATACATGATTGTGGGTACAAGATGGGAATCGACGTGGCGCGATCTCATTGGCTAAGGTAACTCAGAATCCAGTAGTGTGTATCCAGTAGGTCTAGAGATAGCAAGTAGGTTTGCGAGCTTAAGGTCTCAATCAATCACTTTCGAATCTTCCTTCTTCCCCTCAAGTGGTTAAGTGTCCTCGCTCCGGTCAAGACCTGCGCCCGCACTCCCTCCGCTTCGTCCAAGACTCACGCAACAAGATCCATTCACCTTATCATATTGCCTAAGCATTTTACGTGTCCGTATTGTCGTCTGAAGTTGCTGGAATCTACTGCGATGCGTACCCACCGCCGTTACTGCTTAAAGAACCCGAATGCCTCGACAAACCAGGACATCCGCCGTCGCAGTGATAACAAGAAAAGAGAATGGTCTGTGCAGGGTGTGGGAAAATGGAGAAAATATAGAGAATGCCTAACCTGGCCTGAAAAACACATCAAGTTTCTAGAAGAGGCAATCGCTCCCCGTTTCTGCAGGCTATAGACCAATCGCTCCCCGTTTCTGCAGGCTATTGACTCCAGCCAATACTATGGTACAGTGTACCACGTACGTGGTCCACATAATGGTGTGTGACACAATCTGAATGTGCCACAATCGATTTAGCTACGATGGACGTCATCGACCTGGTCAGCGATAGTTCCTGCAGCGACGAAGAGCGCAGTGACGGCAGCGGACAGCGCAGCGAGGCCGCTGGAGACAGGCAGTGTAGCGACAGAGATGTCCTTAGTGTCAAGGCGCGCCCGATCTTTAATGATCCTAGCAGAAATGTCATTGATTTAACCGTCGGCAGCGGTGATGGCGGGGTTGATGAACGTGGAGCAGCAGCAGAAACTGACGTCAAACTAAAGGCTGTAGCAAGTTCTCTAAAGCGTGTCCGCAGATACTCAGAGCGGATGAAAGCCCACAAGCGAGCGAAGACGAAAAATAACCCGTGGTCTGGTCGACTATCTCGGCGACGCCAGTACCAGGCCCAGCGAGCTCCTATAAAAGACTCAAAGCGCGTATACCACGCTAAAAAAAAAAACGATGCAAACACAGTTTATTCAGAAGTATCTACAAGTGCCTGGCGTTCGTGAAGCGCTTCAGCAGCTTCGAGCCCGTCGAGAAGAGGAAGAAAAGGCGCCAGCGCATGTCGTGGCTCAGAGCCAGAGGTGACCGGACACGAGCCCCCAAACCTTGTGAATGATATTCCTGTTCAGGATAATGACGAGCATGATGAAGAAGATGGAGACCTACAAGCTTCTGATGAGGCTGTACCCTGGCCGTCTGGGATAACTTACTCTCTCAGGAATGAGATTCAAGAGGGCGTGGTTTTAAGAGAAAGCTGGCCAGCTGAAAGATGCGGTTGCATTGGTGACTGCTACGCCGACACTTGTCTGAACGCAAGCAGCGATTTGTTTTGCGCACATGACAACTGTACGTTTTCCGGTCGGTGTTCAAATGGCGTTTACGCAACGTGACAACTCCTCCCACAGCACCCTGTCGTCACAAGCACCTATCTTCCTGACGCAAGAGTGAGATTTCATTTATGGGTTAAGTAATGCCTTAGGAGCACCCAACAAGCGGTCTCCAGGGCCCTGCACGAGTAGCTAGCGTAAGCCAGGATAACTTTCATCTCAATCAGTTCTCAATTTTCCCTAAGGAACTCAAACGGCTTGGCACTTTGAAACGTTCAAAAGAACATCGACCTGGATCACCCGTCGGCCAACCCAACAACCATGAGTCGCTCCACGAAGAAGGATGACAAGGAACGCTACCTTACGTACTCCATCACAGTACGGGCAGCCGACAAGGCGAAGGAGATTGAAGAAGAAGTAGTGACTAAAAAGATGCCAAAGTTCATTGACGGCGGGCCCCAGGACTTCCTAGAGTGGGTCTATGCCTTTGAACAACTCGCCAAGTTCAAGCACTGGAACGCTGAAGACAAGTTCCTTAACGCGACTATTCTGCTCGATGGCGATCTGAGAGACGCCTTTGAGGACGGCGGCATTTTCTGATGAGGATGTGCGCATGGACGAGGAGTTCGTGTGTGCACTACGTAAGGTGTCTATCGTTGTCCTTCCAGTGGACTACAACGAAAAACTACAGGAAGATCTGTGGGGTATGAAGAAGCCTCGCAGCGAGTCGTTATCCGAGTATAGCAAACGATTCCGAGCCTTAGTGCGCATGGAGCACACGCTCGCGCAGCTGTACGAGAACTCGCCAATGTGCGAAGACGCACTGTGTCGCCTGTACAAGCGCGGCCTTCCATACGACTGGCAAAATAAATACGACGCAAGCGGTCAAGTGTATACCACTATTGCGGCCCTTGTACCATTCTTCGAACGGATGGAGCAAGGTGAAGAGCGACAGCGACGTGGTGTCAACCACGGCGGACACGATAACCGATCCAATAACCACGACAACTCGCGCAGTCAAGGGCGTCGCGGTAACCCCAGCAACCGCCGTAACAATTTCTCCGGAAGGCGCCAGCAAAACCGAGGCGGTGGCCGAGGCCGTGGCAACATCAATAACAACAGCAGTAACAATTCAGCGAGCAACATGTACTGCACCTTCCACAGGATCAGCACGCATAACACACAGGATTGCCGTGCTCTGCGTCACGATCACCAGCCCGAAGAACATCAGCAACTCGATCAGAAGCGTGGTCGTTCGGGTGGACAAGGTCCTGGCGGACCCAGACACGGGTAAACGCGAGTGGAACAGCGCAGACAGCGCAACGACAGCTCCAGCGACGAAGAATACATGTTCGTGGGAATTAATGGACAACCCAACGCTACTACACCACCAATGAGAATCGGGATCAAGCTAGAGCGTTGCAAAGAAAAGTATCGTGCACTTTTGGACAGTGGTTGCTCTCGCAGCATTATTAGCAGTGAGTTTATGCAGGCAGTCAAATGCCAAGGAAGCACGCTGAAAAGCTCTCGAGTATCGTTTGAGTTGGTTCGAGGTCGAGCTACAAGTCAAGGCTCCATCACTGTTCGTTTCAGGATTCCTCAGTTGAAGCGGGACGCAATGATTATTCACGACTTCGAAGTAATCCAGACCCTTCGAGATGACATGGTTATCGGCCGTGACTTGATGGCTGCACTTCACTTGGTCGTGGACTTTGGCGCCGGAATTGTGCGCTGGGATGGTAGTGAAGTGTCTATCAACAATGGTGAAGGAGCTGTGCGCACGTTAAACGCTCGTGGATTGATGGAGATACCTGAAGAGGTGGTTGACGAGCTTTACGCTGGCGAAGATACTGGTGTTAAACCCGTAGATCTCTTGCCAGATCATCTCGATGCAGCACTGAAGCACTGCTATTTGAAATTACTTGAACAATACTACCTGCTGTACAGTGGACGAGTGGGCAGGATTCGATTGGACGATTACATCTTGCCCCAGAGTGCCGACTACGTGCCATCGCACGCGAAGCCTTACTCTGTGCCGCGTAGCCAAGAAGATGCAGCACGTCGCGAGATTCAACGCCTTCTCAAGCTGGATGTTATTGAACAGATTTACGATTCCGAATCGGCAGCACCGGTATTTGTCCTGACGAAGCTCAATGGATACTTTCGTTTACTCGTGAATTTTCGTCGTCTCAACAGGTACCTATGTCGATCCCCGTATTTCGTGCCCAAGATCCGTGAAATTCTCTTACGACTAGGGAAAGCCAAATGTATGAGCACTCTCGATGCCAACATGTGTTATTTTGCTAGACGTCTTGCTAAACAGAGCCGACCTGCAACGGCATTTTGCCTTCCTTTTGGCAAATTCCAGTTTAAGAGACTGCCGATGGGAATATCTACTGCCCCTGATGAGTATCAGGCGTGTATGGAGAGGGTCTTAGGAGATCTTTCCTTCGTGATCGTTTATCTAGACAACATACTGATCTTCTCCGAGACTGAGACTGACCATTTGCGGCACTTGGAGATCGTGTTCAAGCGCTTATAAGAGTTCGACGTGACACTCAACGCCAAGAAGTGCTGCATCCTGCGCGGTTCTGTGAACTACTTGGGATTTACGCTGACTCCGAACGGCATTCAACCACAAACAAATAAGGTAGAGGCCATTCAGCAGATTGCGGAACCAGTAAACAAGCGGGAGCTACGTCGGTTTTTGGGCATAATCTCGTATTATCGGAAGATGGTTCCAAACAAGTCAGCTCTGACCTCACGCCTCAACCGATTGACTTCCAAAAACGTGCCGTTTATCTGGACTCCCGAGGATGCTGAAGCTTTTCGCAGCATTAAGGCAGCACTAGCACGCAATGTCTGGCTGGCATTCCCCGACTATTCCCGCACATTTCATGTATTTGCTGATGCTAGTGGTCGCCAGATTGGAGGTTTGATAGTACAAGGCAAACGGATTATTGCATGTTTTTCGCGGTCCATGACTGAAACGCAGCGAACATACTCCACTATGGAATGGGAGCTTCTCTCAGTGGTCGAGATTCTCAAGGAATATCGCACGATGCTCTTGGGATTTCCGGAGGTCATCCACAGATCACAAAAACCTTCTATATCCGCAAGAAAACTCTCTACGAGTTAAGCGCTGGAAGCTGTTGTTGGAGGAGTATCGACTCTCAGTCAAGCACATCCCAGGGTCGCAGAATATCGAGGCTGATGCATTCTCCCGACTTCGTTACGACTTCGTGAAGCAAGTGACAGAAGAAGAGCTACTGGCGGTGGACGATGGGGAAGTACCTATTAACGGCTCAGTTATGAAGAGGTACCAACAAGAAGATGATACCTGCAAACAGATTATTGCACGATTGGAGAAACATACTACTGACCCTGAGTATTCGATGCGTCCAGCGCTTGGTGTAGTTTTACTACACCACCGCAAGCGCGTGTTAGTACCCGAAACGCTGCCATGATTTTCGGCATCAATAAGGCGTTTTTTGTTGCCGCGTCCCCTCGATTAAATCTCAATTCTATACTCGTACTGGTGTGCTGCGATGTAGTCGTGGTCAGATATGAGGCCAGTATAAGATGCAATTGTTGACCCAGCATTTAGCGTATCCGTTGCACGAACGCCTATCCCGGTGGTCGAGTTAAGAGCTCAACATCGCTCGTTTGCCAAGCCGCTTGAGTTTTTTAAAAAAAATTGAGAACTGATTGAGATGAAAGTTATCCTGGCTTACGCTAGCTACTCGTGCAGGGCCCTGGAGACCGCTTGTTGGGTGCTCCTAAGGCACTACTTAACCCATAAATGAAACCTCACTCTTGCGTCAGGAAGATAGGTGCTTGTGACGACAGGGTGCTGTGGGAGGAGTTGTCATTCTCCCCCATGCCAGGATTTTCAGCGATGTTGCTTAGCACGGGAAAATGCGTCGGATATTGACACGGTACTCCGTCGTTCCAGTGTCGAGCAGGACGTTGCCATTGTCATACACAGCGTTGATGACGAATGGCCCTTTTTGAGACGGGGTCCGTTTTCTTTCGCTCACGTTTAGGAATGCGGAGCATGACGTGATCTCCAACACGATAGAAATGCTGCAGTCGGGCCATGTTTTCCCGTTCGTTGTCCTGCATGATAGCCATGAACCTCTACTTGGAAAGGAAGTTCCAGTTCGCGAAATGGAGCTGGCGAGTTATCATGTCTTCTCCAAACAGAAGCTGCGCTGGGGACGCTCGTAATACCGAATGGTAACTCGCACGGATCGCGTAGGCAGCATAGTCGAGAGCAACCTCCAGTTGGCTATTTAAATCCGGGCGGACACGAATAATGTTCATGATCTCCAGATGAACACGCTCACAAATTGCGTTCGCCTGCGGATTCTTGGCAGTAATCGGCTTATCCTTGATCACCATTAAAGACAGCAGCAGTTGAAACTCATCACCAGTAAACTCAGAACCTTGATCATGAACGACGAGCTTTGGCCGAGGATAGCGGCATAGCCAAACGCGCTCAAAGCTCAGAGCCGTAACAGCAGATGTTTTTCCTTTCTGCAAAATCGCTTCGAGCCACCGGAATTGCTGCTCTATCGCCGTCAGGCAGTAGTTATTCCTAGGAAATGGCCCCACAAGATCCACGTGCACCACGTCAAAAGGCCGATCCGTGTTGGACATAGGTGTTGGCGGTAGATGTCCATGCTGCTGTTGACCTCCATGTAGTTTAGCCCGTTTGCATGCTATGCAGGACTTGACGTACTTAGCGACAGCTGCTTCCATACCCGGCCACCAGAATGTGCTCATTGATCGATACTGCTTTTCCGTGCCGGGATGGAGAAGATAATCGTGGTACATCTCCACCAGGTTTTTTCGCACTGTTGCCAGATTTATAAATCACAGTGGTGAGCCAAACACACACGGGGTATCCGGGCCGTGAGAAGACATACGCCCTTCTCACGCGTGACTTCTACTGGAGTCACCAGTACAAGTGGGTGCGCAAGTACGTACGTGCTTGCGAAGTATGTCAGCGCGTAAGGCCTGCGCCGTTCTCGCAGGCTCCGCTCCAATCCCTTCCGGTTCCACCGGAATGTTGGCAGTCTATCTCGATCTTCGCGAGCGAAGTCCCGATCTCGACCTTTACGTTCGAGGTCGTCTGCGAAACCTCAGCAAGCTGACCCTTACACAACTGAAGCTCCTGCCGCGAACTGAGACGCCTGGAGCTGCTCGACAGCTTCCAGTCGAGCCACAAGATCATAGTCAGCAGGCCGCTGACTATATAAGGGGCGTGTTCCCGCCACCAAACACCTCCTCTAAGGGACGCGAGGGGTGCAATGCGCTGGATTGTTAAGCGCATTGTGGATCACCGAGCTCCGGACCGAGGTCCGGCTCGTTTTCGTTGGAGAAGATTCTCTCCCGAACAGGATACGTGGGATCAGCGGAACGTCCTGATGGAGGACGTTCCGGAAATGGTGAGGGCGTACGAAGCCCACCATGGACTGCGGTTGTAAACACCGTACGAACGTTGTAGTCGCCTACAACGTTCGGAGCCTCACGTGCCACCACAGCCCGGAGCTCTTTGAGATCATCAGGTACACGAATGCCCGTGTACCCGTTCACGTCGCTGTCCGCAGCCACGCTGCCCCTGGGCGACAGCGCGTACACGCGATGCCTAGAGGCACCGCGCAAGGAACACTAGCTTCAAGCGCACCATTGTGTAGACGCTCAAGCTGCCCACGCTTCGAGAACTTCCCGAAGAGATCACGGACTTGGCTTAACCGTTCACGGTAAGCAGCCGGGTCTTTGTTGAAGTTTTCAACAAAGGCATTTTAACTTTGGACAAGGGCCTTCCACTCGAGCACCTTGCTCCTCTGGGAAGTTCTCTTCTTTGTACTCTAGACAAATATCGGAGCTCATGGAAGAGTCCGATATAGTAATCGCGTCTTTGAGTCGTCGACGACTCAAAGCTGAGCTCCCTCGCCACAGCATCATCCTAATGCTGCTGCACACGTACAACGGGATGTTGTACGGTGGCATGGTTGAGCCAAACCGCCCCGCGGTCGCAGAGGCGGTCGTCATCCACGGGTCGCAGTACGGTATCACTGCGCGACGATACTTGTGACGCTGAGAGCGATGAGTCGCTATCGCCACGCACATGCTTCGAGCGCGAAGCGTCTGGACCATCTTCACGCGAGCGCCGCGATCCTGACTGTGGATCGGGCGTCTTCCCCGACAAGGACTGGGAGTTTTTGTGCTGTTAAGGCGAGCCTTCTCCTCTTCCTCGGCCTCGCCCTCTTCGGGAGCATCGCTCTCGAAGTCGAGCGGCATATCGTTGCTTCCGTCGCCGGAAACAACGCACGAACCTTCCAATACATGCTTTGGTTTGCATGTCCCGGTGTCCACGCCGCGCTTCTCACCCTGAAGCGCGTGGAAGTTGGCGACAGAGATCGTTCTCTCTGTGGCGGCGGCCGTAGACGACGTTGGCTGCGGCGTGCTCATTGCGGAATGAGCACGAGTGTTCTCCCAAGAAGGATCCGGTTTGACAATGGTCTATAACCGTTGATTGACGTGCCGGGACCGGCAGTCTAACCTTAACGGGGGGATGGTGTAACAGAGTTACACCACAAGTGGCTCCTGCCATTTGTGGCTCTAACAGATACGATATCTGTTAGAGGTAAAAAGGACCTCCTCCGTTGGTGTTCACCACACCAATGGCTACATTGAGTCGGCCACACCATTGAGTGGCCCAGATACATCGAGAGATTCGATTGGTAAAAAGCAGCATCTTTCAACCAATGAGCATCATGCACGTCAGCGAGATTTTTGCCAACCACCCGTTGGCAGACGCCTCTAGTACATGTTATCACTTTAGGGAGGAAACCTAGCTAGGAGCTCATTCTAAATACCAGTTCTCAATTTGGATCTACGAGACCCTTACCTTCCTTTATTTAGCTCTTATTATACTTGATCGCAAGTATACAAAGTCTAAATAAATCTACCTACGCTTCCTCATACACGTAGCGCATACGTGTAAGCTGGTAGTGAGCCTAAGCAGGTCCACTACAGACAGCGTCGGCCTCTAGCTGCAGCAAAAGTTCTGGCACAAAGAGAATAAAGTAGATCCAGGTATATACCAGGTATTATCCAAGTATTATCCATGTATTGAACTTTCATTATACCTGTATATATCTTTAGAGACGAAATGGTTGTGGCAGTATACCTCACGCTTCATCTTGATGCACCACGTGCCATCCTTCTTCTCTGCAACTGCTCGTCAGGAAAAGGACTTGCCACACTTGGCGTCAGACGGAGTGCCCGTTCCAGATGCTCGCGCTCCGGCCATCCGTGTGTGCAAATGTATTTCCTATGGAACGGGTCCATTTCCATGGGAGCCAAAGGGATCTCCGAGTCGGGGCGGCCCTTGGATCGTACTTGCGTGCGAAGGTCAGCCGACGCGTAACTCGGATCACCTCTTTCACGACAATCATCTGGCGGGTGCATCATATACTCCTTCAAAGTCACCTCCAGGTCTGCCCAGGAATTGTGTTCCGATTTAAATGGAGGTACCTGAACCAACTCCTCGACTTCAGCCACGGAAGCCGAGCGCTTCTTCCCTTGTCGACCCCCCCCCCCCCCACCTTCCTGCCGCTCTTGCTGCCTGCTAGCTGTATGGTCCTTGATTTCGTGAGCCGATGCGTGCTGCTGCTCCTCCCCCCAGTCGTCCTCCCCGTCGTCCGCCCCTTCCTCCTCATTGCCGTCCTCTTCCGCCCCTCCTGATGCCTGAGACGCAGCGTCTTCATCATCTTCGTTCTGCTCGTCCTCCTCCATCGAAGCATCATCGCCATCTGCAGCATGGGAACCGAATTGACCACGAAGCTGATCAGCAAGCCGGCGGGCTTGGGTTCTTTCCGCGCGGGTACGCGCAGTTGTGACGCCTGCCAGGCGAGCTGCCTCGATTCTGCGCGTCTCTTCCTCTTTCAGCGCGTTTTCCGCCATCTTCGTCTTGATCAATGCAGTCTTGTGCGTGCCATGGAAGCGTGCTCCGCGGCTTTGTCCGGTGTCTGCAGGCGCTTCACTTCGTCGGCCACGCGCGGCGACACGGCACGCTTCCCCCTCACTCGAACTGAGTGGCTGTGAGTGAAAAGAAAATGACGGAAAAAACGTTTTACTTACACCTGGAAAATACCTAAATGTAAACCTGGAAAATCCCTGTTTAAGAAACCTGGACGCGAAGGTTGCTGTTTTGTTTTTTGCCTGTTTCTCTGCCCACAGGCCGTTTCAGAGCCTGGCAGTGCGCCTATAAACGTGCCGTTTCGGCCATTTTTATCTTGGCCAAATCTGCACATGGTCTCCAATTACCCTACCCACATTTACCTTATCACTTCTCTTAAGTCCGACCTCGTCCCTCCTCTACCCGTCGTAGGTCGGAGATTTTTTGGTATGGATGAATAACATCATCTCTCCGACCAAACTTAATCTAATTATGGTACTTATTAACCAATGAGAACGTGTTTTAATTCTTTTACGGCCAATCAAGATCATTTTGACGATTTTAGCGAATCAAATCGCTTAAACAACACCAATTTTATCCAATAAAAAAGGATTTAAGGCTGTTGTCGGATGCTGAGCGACTCCGACATATCTGGTCGGAGCAAACCCTCAGATATGTGTATCGTGCTACAAACGGGAGGTGTGACACGTATCACTCTCATATTTCCCGCCTCTTCGACTGAAAAGGCCCCACAAACCAAGGACAGGCAAAGAACGATGAGTTTAAACGACCTGAAACCCAGCAACACCAAGCGCGCGCGTGCGACTGCCATGAAGGCGTTTGAGCGGTTCCTCGTCTCGGAGAGCACGAACATGAAGCATGTCAAGGCATTGATAGTCGCCGACGAGAGTCGCGCGACTACAATTCTAGTGACTTTGATGGACAAGTTTGGCGTGTACCTGGCATTCCATGCAGGAGCAAAGGGACAGCACTTGTCGCGCCACTCGGTTGCTCAGTACTTCCGCCAAGTGAAATGTTGGCTCTTGGACGAATATCCGGTCCAGGGTGGCGCTGCATCGCGGCAGCTGCTGGCCATGGGACGTACGCTTGAGCAGCACTGCATCAAGCGCGAAAGTGGTGGATTCGTCAAGAAGGCGGTCGCATGCACGAAGGAGGATCTCAAGGAGATGACAAGCTATTTGTATTCGACAGCCAGCTGCGCTTCGGACTACCAAGACGCAGCACTGCTGTGCCTTCTGTGGTTTCTCTTCGGCCGCGCATCTGACCTCACATTTGTCCGGAAACAGCAGCTCTCGATTGGTGCTGGCGGCGTGTTTTTCATCCGCTTCATCCGTGTGAAGACTTCCGACGAGCAGGCGCTGTCACTGTTTCCCGATGCTGACTTCACGACTTGTCCTCTGCTGTCGATCGCTTTGGCCTTGGTCACGCAAGAGTCGCCTTGTGCTGCTTTACTGAACCACCTGCCCATGCAATCGAAGGACGTGTCTGTTGAGCTGACCGACTCGATGCCTTTGCTGGATCTACTGGAAACCAATGTACCACTGGAACCTTCTCCGCCGAAGAAAAGCGCAGCGGACCGAACGACGCCAACGCTTGGGATCCATGCTTTTGTCAATCGCTTGCTTGATCGCGTTGCTGCTCCAGCTGGAGTGGAGGAGTCTCTGAGCTCGCATTCGTTTCGCCGCGGTGGAGCACAGCACGCCAACGCGAGCTCAAATCTGACGGCACAGTGGATATTTGATCGTGGTGCCTGGAATCTGACGACGACGAACAAAGCCTTCGCGTACGTCTTCAATACTCCGAAAGAAGACCACCAAGTCGCCAAGGTACTGAGTGGGATGGCACCAAATCAAGCCTCTCACCTGCCGTCGTTGGAAAGCTTCGACTCTGTCACACAAGACCAGATAAGAGAGATCAGTCACAAGCTTTTCAACGCGAGTCATGCCCTAAGCGACAAGGCCTTCAACATCTGCGCGGCTGTGAGAGATGTGCTAACAGCAACCATCATCCTTCACTACCCGTCACTGACAAAACTCAACCCACAGGCCCCCGTAGTGAAGACGATTCAGCGCTGTGTTGCAGCCTCTGGTGCGTCGATCACGAGCCTGCTTGCCTGGTCACAGCAACTCACACTGTCAATGGCACAAGTCAGTTCCACAGCAGAAGACTTGATCACAGGAAACGTGAAGGCCAAAGTAGCGTTCGAACATCAGGCTGCTTTGATTGAAAGGTTAATCGAGGTCAACAACAATCTTGAAGCACGGGTCAATTTGCTAGAAGCTGCAAGCAACAAGCACGAAGAGAGAACATCAGCACTTAATGATCAAGCCAAGCGACCAAACGAGGAAGTTGAGAGCGTACCAGTAAAGCGCCGACGCCGATCGAAGACGACACCACTTGTCGACACTTGGTTTCCGTGGTACACGGCCGTTCCGCGTGGATGGCTGAGTACTGACAAGCACAAGAAGTCTGACTCCAAGCAGCTTGTGGCCTTCATGAAACTCTTCATAGAAGACGGATAAATCCTCGATGAGGCATCACCAAGCTACAAAGATACCACCCGTCATCTTGGAGAGTTAGCGTCAAGCAAACTCACAGCATACCTGTCTGAACGAGGCATATCATCGAAGGGATCCAGCGCTGTCCTCAAGGCACTTCGACAGCTGCATCGTGAGGAAAGCCTGAACGAGCTCATCAGTGCCTATGACCAGCGCCTCGCTATCGGTAGAGTCGTAGATCCAGCACCGATGCATCACCAACGCTCACTAAAAGTGCTCCTGTAACACAACGTGAACCCATTTCTGTTCTTGTTGTTGTTGCTTGCTTGCAGGTCTGTAAAAGGCATTCAAGCATACAAAATTTACCGATGGGTGGAATCGAACCACCTCCTTCCCGTTTGGGAGCTCTTCCATTGAGTTAGCTTTCGCTCCCAGTTTTGAAGGCTTGAACGCGGGACGCCGCGCCTCTTTGCGAAGGCAGTGCGCGTCTCACCACGAGCACGGGCAACCTGCCAGTCGAGCACGGTACGAAGCTTGAAAACCGGAGTGTGTAGTGACTCGGAATGCGGGCACGGGGCATGGTGCTGGAAGTGTTGGAGGGTTTTTACATAATGAAATGGATGGCGTGCGTGCCGCGCGTTGGACGCCAACACACCTTCTAATGAGCTTTCGTTGTCCTCTCACCGTGTTATGACAACAAATATGAATATCGTACTTTACTGTAATAGTCGGAACGATATAGCACTGCATTTTTTCGTAATAGAAACTTGTTGCTCTATCGTTCCGATTTTTTTCCCCGGTAAAGTTGACCTCTAAAACGTTAAATAATAAACTAATTTGTTGGTACTCAAAATTGAAGGTGCTCTCTCAGCGCGCTTTTCTGTCATTGCCTACAGGCCCAGTCTAAATGCCAAAAGACGGATGTAAGATTCTAAAACTTCGCTCATTGGCCAAAAGCGACCCGACCATCACTCTGCGATTCCGCCCGCGCCCGCCATGGAGCAGCGCGAGGAGGACGAGGCCGTGGAGCTCGCGTGGAAGGCGGCGCTGGACGACGACGCCTTCGCCAAGCTCAGCGAGGCGGACTTGGGCTACGCGCCGCATGGCAGCGGCGCCATGGGGATGGAGCCCGGCCAGAGGCCGGAGCAGCCACCGCCGCAGCGCCCCCGACACGGCGCCGCCACGCAGCGCTTCAAGCGCAAGAACTTCAGCAAGCAGCTGCAGCTGCTGTGTCTGCAGCGCTACGCGCAGTACGCGCGCGACTTCGGCCGCCTGCCGGACAAGCACGAGACGCAGCAGCTGCTGCAGCAGAGCTACCTGCAGTTCTTGAAGGACGGCGGCGCGGCCGACGAGCCCAGACTGACCCACCAGGAATTCCTTAAACTTATTAGAAACCGACGCAGAGAAATTAATGCAAGGGCGCAGCGTCCTGCCAAGCAAAATAAGGACGACCAAACCACGGCCAGAAGGATGGCCGTGTTGACGCCGGCGAAGAGGAAATTGCAGGAGGAGCACGCCAAAATCAGAGAACTTATCGAGGTGATTGACAGAACGAGAGAGCAAGCGGGATTGATTCCCGATCCACAGCAAAATCGACGGCTGCGACCGCGGCAATCGTCGGTGGTGCAGGGCCACTCGCAGCATCAGCACCAACACTCGACGGCGGTAGACATGGTTATGGTGTCACCGCCGCCAATGATGGAGAGCTTGCCGCCGTTACCTCCGGATCCGATGGAACAAATGGAAGCGATCTTGCAGATTCATCAAGAGACGAGAGAAGTACAACGAGAGATCGCGGTGAGGTTGAGATCTATCAGCCGTGTGTTGAACCAGCATGAAGGCCATGGAGATATGGAGGAGCCGTCAAGTGCCAGCGTGTGAAAGCATGATGTTGTGATTCTATGGATGAAAGGTTTACTTAATTTATAATTCTTAGGACTCATGTCTAAAATATCAAGGCTACTGTACAGCTGCGTTGCGAAGGAAGACTGTGTATCGCGAATTGCTCCATTCTCTAGAAGCCGAGGAAGTATTCGTCGCCCTGTCCGTCGAAGGCTCGGTCTTTGGCTCGGTTACCGATCTCACCTTCGAAAAGCGAGATGTCGTACTTGCCGCTGAGGGGTGGCAGGTACGGTGGTTCTAACGTCATGCCGTACAGCTTGTCCCATTCGATCTTGCTGAACCAAGGGTGCTGTCTCAACTCTTGGTCACCGTTGATGCCAACACCGATGCGCTTGGTGGGGTCACCTTGCAGTAAACGGCGCACAAGATCACAGGCATGGGGACAGTTCTCCTGGAGATGGAACGGAAAGTCCACCGAGTTGGCGCCTGTGCGAATCATGGCAATATTGCGGAACAGTTGTGTAGTGTCTCCATCACCGGTGCCAAAAGGAGTATACCCAACCAGCATTTCGTAGATCAAGATGCCAAGTGCCCCTGCAAAGTGTTATCACAAACGATTGATAAGCATCCATGTGGCAAAATTCAACGAGGTGAAAGTTGAACTTACAGTAGTCGACGGCAAGGTCGTGACCGGTGTTCAAAACGAATTCAGGCGCGAGGTACTCCAGTGTACCACAAAGAGTAAACGTGCGGGAGTGGAGTTCTTCGACACCGTCGCTGTTTACAACAGTGAAGGGGATTTTCTTGGCGAAACCGAAGTCAACAAACTTGAGATACCCCTCGCGACTAATCAATAAGTTTTCCGGTTTGAGGTCTCGGTAGGCGTAGTCGAAGCGGTGCATGTGCTGTAGTCCAAGAACTGCATTTGCAGAGTAGAATCTAACCGAGGATTCGTCTACAGTCTCGATGAATTCTTCATTGTGGAGAAGCGTAAAGAGTTCACCGCCTTGGACTAATTCCATCAGCATGTACAAATTGTTCGCGTCCTGACAAAGAGATTGCAGTTAGCTCAAGTTCGATGTTTTAAAGTGTTGATACTTACTTGATACGTGGCGTACAAGTCGACGATGAATGGGTGCTTGGGTAGCGTCATGAGAACTTGTTTTTCGCGCATGACTTGGACCTGCTGGTCGGATTCGATGATGTGGGACTTTGCCATGATTTTAAGTGCCATCGGCTGCTCTTGCTCGCCATTCACGAGTGCATGCACCATTACGACTTTACCGAACGAACCTTCTCCCAGTACGCCAGCCTAACACCGATAAACAATTCCAAGTTAGCAACCGACGGACGGTCCCGAATATACAGCCCGGTGTTATATTTCATACCACTTGAATGTCATCCAGAGTGAGAGTGCAGCTTTTAATGTGACCCTGCTCTCCCATGCTCACGCGCTTGAAAGAGACCAAGTACGAATTGTTAGACTCCTCTGTGGGCACCAAAATTGTGCTATATGTTACCTGAGTGAATTGGCGAGAGCCTGACCGAGCAAGTGATGATACTTTTAGTCTCTGGCACTGCGATCGACCAGCAGATATGACGGTGGATGTATATTTGTCAGCCTGATCGAAGACCTCACCTCCAAACGTATCATTCGCCTTTAGCAAAAACTCCTCAGTGACAAGGTTATTCGTTCCATCCTGCCGCTTCTTGATGAGCTTTACACAACCAGACTTGACAATATAAAACGCCACTGCCGTATCACCCTGTCGGAAGATACATTGTGAGTCCTGGAAGGCTTTGATCTCCAGTTGCGAAACCGCGTAGTCTAACGCTTCTTGAGACTTGTTGGCGAAAGCCGGAATCGTTCTCAAGATGCGAATGCGACTATTGCGGTCAAGTACGTCCGTGAGTGGGCCCAGCATGGAGTCAAAATCCTGGCGCCCAAGACTAAGACACTTCACGCTTCCTTTAGCAAAAATACTGGCGTTGCGGGGCATGTCACTAAGCAGTGCCATTTCACCGAAGTAATCCCCGGGATCCAAGATGGCTAGTTCAGTTCTATCATGGAGACCTTCAGAATTTTTAAATCCACGAGGGCCTTCCATCTGGCACGATACGTTGCCTTCCTCAACGATGTAAAATGTGTCACCCACGTCTCCTTGCTTGATAATCATCTCGTTATCGGTGAAAGTTGACGCTTTAAGGACTCCTGCTAGCAGAGCTAGCTGTCTTTCCGAAAGACTTGCTAGAATCTCGACTTGCCGCAACCATTTAGCTCGTTTAACCAAAGAATCACTTGATGATCTGGCCTGCATCATGCGGAACTCATCACGATCCAGCGTCCACAAAACCGAGTTTGTTGCAGCGCGCACGGTCGCCGCTCGAGGAGCTATGATCAACAGCAATGTGTTAATTTCTAGCCAACCTGGCAAAGTGATTTCAGAGGAATACGAGCAAAACCTTACCGTCATAAATTAGAGCCAGCTCACCAAAGTGGTCGCCAGGCTTTAGATAGCCAAGTACAGCCGTGTTGACGACAACTTCAAGTGAGCCTGACTGAACGACGTAAAACTGGTCACCGAGGTCACCCTGTTTGATCACGTTCTGCTCTGCTTCAACCTTGATACGTTTCATAAGGAATAGAAGACGATCCATCTCCTCATCACTTGAGTCCGTGAATAGGACGCACTGCAGCGCATTTTTAAGCATTGCCGCACACTCGGGTGTTTTGGATTCGGACTGTCGCTTGGGCAACGCGTCCTTCGTCACATCCTAGAAATTATACATTAAATCATCAAGATGAGGTCATGAATCAGAAACTTCCCAGCAGCTATGATGATTCCAACACGTACCAAGCCTTTCGAGTACACTACTTCGCGCTTTTTTCGATGAGGATCAGATGCACGTCGATAAAGTCCGCGGCCAGTGGGCGTCGACTTTGGAGCATCAGAGTCCCTTGGTGCATATGCTGTGGTGCATATCTGCTTCATGCGCTCAAAGATGACCTCGTTTCCAATATCACCACTCGACATCTGATCGTATTCCCGCTGGATCAAGCTGAACAACGCAAGATCACCACCAGTGCGAGGTGTCATCTCGCCGTCGTCAGGTCTGGGCGATGTTGAAGCTCCAGCGCCCATGATCGAAAAATGGCCGCTGCAGAAGGGGGGATTTTGACCGAGACAGCAAGAAGAAAAGCAGCGCAGTGTTCTTGACTACAACTTCGAAATGACCTTGACTGAAGACTAGCACCAATAATCAAATGTAGCAGGGAATCTCAAGCCCACATGAGCTTGGCATGCCTTTATTTGGCTGGGTAAGACAACAAGCCATCCCTAGCTGCAGTATTTATAGGCGTCAGCATGCTTTAACGGCGAAGCGGCCATCCTCAAACTCTTGGGTTCGTGTAGATAAGGCTCATCGAACCAACAAATACCGAGGAGGATTGCTCTCCATGCGGTCAGAGGCACGCGTGTATATAAATAGAGGACAAGACGCGTGAAGGCAGGCATTCATAACAACCACGCCAACTCTGTCTCGACTCTCAACCGCATGGCTTAACCTTTTTCTCTCCAATCAGCATACATGTATGCGCCAGGGCATGCATGTATGCTCAACTTCAACGAAAGTTTCTAGCAATAGCGTTTTTCGTATGTAAAAATGGAGAAAACAGCTAGCAAGACGACGTCTATAGCAAACTGACATTTTTTTCGCGACTCATTTGGTTAATTCTTCGTGCTATACTTCACGATTTCGTATTTCAGCTTGCCGCCAGCTCCATTTTAACGAATACCACGCAGCGATCGACCTGAGGACAGTACGGCGACTCTGAGGAGGAAATTAAACCAGTAAGGAGTGCCATTTTGATAAGCTAAGCTATTTGCTAACCAAAAGATGCATTTTATAGACCACTCATTTCCCCAAGCCATTTATCAACAAGAACATGGAGCTCACTTCAAATTGAACGTTTTCTGCATAACATATGCACTTCAATACAAATTTCCAATCAATTTTAATGAAGCTGAGCATACATGTATGCTCGAGCGCTGTCTACATGTATGCTTTCGACCTGGAGAGAAGAGATCAAATAATTAAAACCAAAAGCAAGGGATATTGGTGTGGTGGCATCAACTGCCGAGGTATCAGAAGTTAGTTGTAAGAGGGACCACCACCTCGAGTTCGTAAGCGCTGACAAACAATAGATGCACGGTGGCTTATAAACAAATAAAAAAAGAATTTATGCATTGGAGCGATTCCTCTCAATTTCTGCTTCAAGAAGCCGCTTAGTTCTTCTAAAGACTGAGGATTGAGTAATCTAGGAACGAGCTGTCATATTAGTTTAGAAAAAAGTCACGAGGACGCAATAGAAAAGGAAATCAAAACCTACAGCTCGGAAGGTGTCCGCTTTGGCTTTCTCCGGCGCCAGTCGCGTAGTGGTACAGAGGCTCCGACAGTGCACAAACGAAGCCTCGCGGCATACGAAAGCGCCCTACGTCCAGACAATACCATGGTCGACTTTTCTCCGTAGCGCACCTGGTCTATGCGATGAGTACGCATGATCCGCTCTGGAGCTGGAAACCAATCTCGATACAAAGTCATGTCGGGATTGAAGCCGTCCTTGCTTGTTAGTCTGAGCATATACTTGCGATCGAGTCTGGTGGTGGTTGCTATATCACGGCTGCGGTTGCCTAAATCCAGTCACCTTCACTATCGTCACTGTCGTACTCGTCATCACTGTCGAAGAACGTTGAGCCAGACGAGGTCTGCGTGTTGGTTGTGCCATTTGTGTGCACTGTCGGTCTTGCTACTGGTGCTGAACCGTCCGGGAACGAGTTCGAGTGGTTGTATGAGCTGGACGAGAGCTGCGACGACAATCCCGACGAAATGTACGAGTCATCCAAAGAAGACGACGGCCGCTTCTCGTAAACCGTGCGTCGCTGCGGCTGCTCTGGCACTTCGGCCACTGATCCCATCGGCTTCGACGGCACGGAAGCCAGCGAGTGCCGCACCGGAACCCCTGCATTGTTGTTGTTGTAGTACTGCATGCGCTGCTGTTGCTGGTACTGCTGCTTCATCCTCGTCGGCGACGGTCCGCCCATGGAGGAGGCGCGGAACGAGCTCCTCGCCGCCAGGGACTGACGCACGTTGTTCATCTCCGCATTCGCCGCTTCAATGGCGTCGCTGAGCTTGCACAGCCAGACCTCCATCTCGGCGCTGTTCCTGGCCGAGACACGCAGCACTCGGCCATTGTCGAAGGTGATGTCCAGTCCGTTCTTCACAGTGCCGTTCACCTCCACGGCCCGCACATGTCCGTATCCCTTCGCGGCAGCTCCCGTGTCCTCCGAGTTGAAGTAGGACAGCGCGTTGCCGCGCAGCACGAAGTAGCGGCGCTTCCAGCTCTTGACGCGCGCACCCTCCTTCTTGAGCCAGCCCGAGTGCGTGACTTGCTCGGAGCCGTCGTCGCTGATGGGCAGCGACTCGAGTCGGTCCAGCAATTCCATGTGGTCGTCCAAGTCCACGCTGCTGGCGGGCTGCGACGTGCCCGCCGACAGCGTGGAGAAGCGGTCGGGCGGCGCGGCCGCGAACTGCTGCGGCGCCGCCGTGGTGGCGTCCAGGATCATGTTGTACCAGGCGCTGGTGGCCTCGGCCGACGCCGTGTAGAGCTTGAGCACGCGGCCGCCGCGGCCGTGCACGAGCAGCCCGTTCTGGATGTCGGTGCTGAGCTCCACCGTGATGACCTGGAAGCTGCCCTTGGCCTTGACGGTCGGGTCCAGCTTGGCCGTGTCGTAGTACGTCAGCTGGCGGCCGCGCAGCACCATGAAGCGCTTCTTCCAGTTCTTCACCAGCGAGCCCTGCTTGTACACCCAGCCGGCGTACTCGCCGTCGACGCCGCTCATGCTGCACGAACGGGGGGGAGCGCGGAATGACTCGATGCCTGTTGGCGCCGCTGCCCCTCCCGCCCGTTCTTTTTTCTACCCACGCGAAAATCGACTCAATTTGGGCACCCGCGGCCCAAAAAGGGCGACGACGTGTCTCCGCCTGCCCGCCAGCCACGAGCGGCGCAGATGGCGCGCGCGCACAACCTGTGACAAATAGCAGGTGCTTGCTCGGTCGTGGTCAATTGCCACGACATCGAGGTGTTTTCCAACTTGGACTTGACGAGTTGGTTGCCAGCTCGCTGTATACTTGTAAATGCCACAGCTCATCGTTGGATGCGGCTTCGATGCATGCATTCGAGGAAAGCCTCTCTCCTTTGGGCTATGCACGCAGGTCGGAACAACCTGACTGATGATGCTGTTCCGTTTGACGTTGACGCGTGTTGGAAAGCAGCATAGCGGTCTTCATGTCAGACGTAGTTTGTACGTGTAGGCAACATCCGCGACCCCGCTAAGCCGATCCATGCCAAAAACGGCAAGAACTGCAGAGCTTGCTTTCACATTCACCGAGTTTACTGCACTTTCGGCGTCGACGAAAACATAAAGTGTAGGTAGAGCTTCGCTCGGCTTTTCCACTGATTCGTATTATAGACACAAACCCGCGAAGATCGACAAAGTCAACGCCAGCTCGAAGCTGCCGACGTGCTCGTCAGCTACTACGAATGTGTTGCTGCGGATCCGGCCGGAGCGACAAGAAGACCGAGTACGCAAGAATGGGCACCGCAGACATCGAATTGGGTCATCGCGGACTTTCTATATTTTTAAAAAGTTGAGTTTTAAAAATCCATTCAAATTTTGCCTACGATCAGAGCCGCAAAAGTGTTTGTGCGCTTGCGTCACTACATACAAATAAGAAGTAAACTGCACTCCGTGGCTTCACTTTTATGCGCACTGCGGTACCTCGCGATGCCCAATTCTCGCCAGCTGAACCCGTCTCACAAGAGCTTCAACGAGGGCTCCGAAAAGGTATATACACTTGGCTGCCCGCACATCAGCACCAGCACAACAAAGGCAAGACTCGAGTTTATATATTGCATGCATCCGCGGGCTGACTCGCTCATTTCCCATTCAGTGGGCGCTCTACATGACGATGCAGCAGCAGCCCTTGACGTCCTGGGCGTCGGATTTGCTGGGCGGGCGCATGAGCACCGTGTTCTCCTTCATCATGGCTTCCTTCCGCTCCTCCTCCAGCTCCTCCTGCAGCAGCTTCTCGGCCAGTCGCATGCGCCGAATCGTGCTGGTGCCTGGCGCCGTGGGCGAGTACGGTTTCTCTCCGTTGTCCTCGCTCTCGCGCTCCTCCGCCACCTCGATGAAGCTGGCCGTGTTGTCCGGCATGGTCTCCACCACAATGTGGCGCCGGAACGAGCTGGCTGGATACATCTCAGGTGGGCTGCCGCTCTCCTTAAACTCTCCGTTGTCCGGCTTATCTCCCTCCGTCTTGCGTTCCTCGTTCTGCGCCTCAACGCTGGAATACGGCGGCGGTGCATCGTCCACGTCAATCGGTGCAGCGCCAAACAGCGAGCTGGCCTCTTCATCCGTCACCTCGGTGCTGGTCGCACTAACATTGGCCTGTCGTTTGGCAAACTCCCTGTCGCGAGCGTTCCTGGGGTCGTCATCGATCGAGGGTCGTCCCTGCTGGCTCTTCCTCTGCTCTTGGGCGTACAGCAGCCCGCGTCTCAATGCCTTATGCCAGTCGTCAATGTCCACTTCGGACTTGCCTCCGACTCGCATCTCGCGTCCTCCTTCGAACGTCACGGCGAGCGTGAACGGTCTGGTGGGGTCTCTTCTGGCGCCGATGACGCGACCACCTCCCAGTCTCTCGGCGCCCATCGTGGCCGAGTACGTCAGCTGCGTGCCGCTCAGCACGAAGTAGCGTTTCCTCCACGTGCGAAAGTGCTGTCCCTCCTTCTCGAGCCAGCCCACGCGCTGCTTGGAGTCATCCTGCGGGTTCTGCAGCCTGCAGTACTTGATAATGGCCTCGTAGCAGCGGTCGCACTCGGCCTTGGTGTCCGTGAAGATCTTGAGCTGGCGGCCCTCGGTGCCGTGGATCAGCAGCCCGTTGGTGATGTCCGGCAGGCGCTCGATGTGCGCGGCCGTGAGTGCGCCCAGCAGCTGCGCGTGGTTCTCCTCGTCCGTGTTCTTGTAGTAGGCCAGCTCGGCGCGCTTGCACACCAGGAAGCGCTTCTTCCACGAGCGTACGAGGCTGCCCTCCTTGAACACCCAGCCGGCGTACGTCACGGGGTCGTCGCGCCCCATGCCGGATACTTTCACTATGAACCGCTGAGTGGATGCGTTCTTTTGTGGGAAATCAGGTGTTTAGCGCCGCACTTAGTCGCGACTATACTGAGCGCAAGTGAGGCCGTCTAGAGAATCGGCACCTACAATACCTAAATCAGAAACACGCGAAAATGAAGAGGCAAAGTGCATTTGTTTCAGAAGCTAAGGCCGCTGACGGTGATGACGCAGTACATGCTCCGGTTGTGGTCTTTATGCTTGTCGCCCGGCCACTTGACCACGTGCGCGCCTGGAGATTGGTAAAGTGTGAGGAAATGACGTTTGAAAAACAAAGTCTTGGTACAAACGCACCGTCGGTGACGGTGTCCCAGTGGCAGGAGACCGAGGCGTGCACGCCCGCACCGTTCTTCTGCATGATGAGGCAGCTCACTGGACGTAGGAGCCGTCAGTAACGAGAAGCGAGCGGTGCAGCAGCGTCGCAATGAACCTACCGATGTACTTAAGCGGTTTGCGCAGCTCGCCGAGCCCCTTCATGATCGACTCGCAAATGTAGTCGACCCACTGCGACACCTTCTGCTCGTCGTAGATTTCGTCCTTCAGACAGCTCTCGATCGACGTGAGGATGATGCGGTCCACCTCCTCGGCGACAAACGCCAGTTCCTCCGACGATTGTAGCTCGTCCGCCATCGTGGCTTGATGCGCTTCTGTGTAGTTGGGCACACTGGACGGCAGAAGTCGCGACGGTTCACGAGCAATACGCGCAATATCTCGGTTTGCTTTGAGTCTTTGTAGGAGCTGTGTGTGCTTAAATGTAGAGAACTATGATAGCGGCTTCGCTACGCACTTCAAAGTCAACATGTTCATTGTTCAGGTTAATTCAGCCAGCGACCACCATGACGATGATTATCGCTGGATGCGGATGAATCCTATTAATGACTATTGCTATCTTCTTCGCTCAATCCTCAACCTCCACCTTCGGCTGCGCTGGGTTGTGGTCGAGAAACCAGTTTCCGAGCCACTTCACCGCTTCTAGTCCCGGTGGCTTCTCCCGACACAGCTCCGTCAGCCCTTTCACAACTAGGTTCACCAACAAATTATCTTCCTCTGGTACACGACTGCTGTTCCACGTGCTGAGTCCCACCGGCGCACGTGCAAAGTAGGCTAGAGCTGCTTCATGTGAGACGATGGGCGGTGGAAAACTGATACCAGGAAGCGAAGACGACAACTGGTACGCTGCCAGCACATTTTGCCCGGCAGTGACCGCGTCGTTGCCAGTAAAGTACGCATCTTCAACCAGCTCAAGGGAATCCACGAGCGCGATATGGCCCTCCAAGGTCTTGGCGATACCTGCCTGATCCAGCTCAGCTCGAGAAAACACGCGCGAGAATTTGAGAGGTGACCCGTGCTCTTGAGATATCTGAAAGGCCACCGCTCCAATGCCAGCATCGTCCACCTCGAACAACCGGACCTCGAACTCCCCACCAAGAAACGTGCGGCGGGCCTTGTAGCTGCAGGAATCGTACTTCTTGTCCATTCTCACGCTGGATCCTTGCTGCTGTACCCCGCAAGCTGCTATTACCGTAAATGGAGACCCCTCGTCAACCGTCACAACTCCTGGTAACTGCAGCAAACAATGTGAAGCACCATCGAAATACAATCAAAGCAGTCTAGCACCGTAACTGATATGTATTGTCTAGTTAGTGTACACAAGTGTAGTGCTATTCATTGCACTCACCGTCCATGGTTGACCACCGGTCCTACATCACGGTGCAGCATGGGGCACATCCTGCGATCGGGGGCTCACCATTGGCAAGTTTCTCAGCCGAACGCGGTTGCTGGACTCGCTCGTGTTCGGCAAGTAGTTTGCGGTAGTAGTCCGCACCGGTGGTGCTCAAGCCCATATCTTCCTTCTCTTCTTCTTCGTCAAATCTGAGTTCCCCCTTGAACGAGTGAGCTGCGTTTATGGTATCGGTCACACCATTACGAGATTCAAGCAATGTTGACTTTCCTTCTTGATCGCGCAGACGCATGAACGTATCGTTGGTGATCGTATCATTGAGATAGTCGTTCGAATTAAAACGACTGATGCGAGCAGCGCGCTCTTTTTCGTCTTCGTCTTCTCCTTCAGAGTCAACAATATCATCACTAATATCGGAGATAGCAGTCGTTCTGCTGCTGAAAGTACGACCTCTGGATAGGACTTGGTACCACGAGTTCATCTCCGCGTCACTTGATGCAGTAACACGCATGGTTTTACCACTTTTGAACTCGATGACAAGAGTGAGCGGTTTGGTATCATCTTGATGGGCACCCTTTACTATGCCGTGCCCACGTGCCACGCCACCAATCTCACTATAGTAGATCAAGGCACTGTTTTTCAACGTGAAGAAGCGCCTTTTCCAGGTCTTAAATCGCTGCCCTTCCTTCAGCAGCCACCCACTATGACCAATCGACGCTTTCAAGTCCTCACTCGATCTAGAGTCCATGACAGTATTCATAGTCGGAGTCTCCATCACGGACGATTTCCTTTCGTTTTCCCCTGCCACAGCTCCTTGGAGCGCTTCAAGCCACCGGTCGAATTCTTTGTTGGAGTCAGCCTGAATGATGAGCTTGCGGCCGCTAACTGTGGATACGATTAGACCAAGAGAGATGGACGGGTGCACGGCAACCTTGATTACACTGACAGACCGCAGCAATGACCCTTTCTCACTTTTAAAGTAGCTCAACTTTGAGCCGTAAAGTGTGAAGTATCGCTTTTTCCAGCTCTTGACATTGGCGCCCTCTTTCTTCAGCCACCCGACACAACCTTTTGATTCAATTGTGGTTGTGACTGATACTTCACTTGTACGGGGAATAATGTCGCCTACCACGTCTTCATCGCCTTGTTCAGAAGCTGAAGAACTCAAAGCATCATACTCGGGTTTGTTTTGCATGGCTGCAATCCAAAGGGAAGCTCCTTCATTGCCACGAAGAGTCATTTCATACTCGGCGAGGTCTTCTTCCTGAAATTCCTCCACCTCTACACCGTTTGCATTCTCACCAAGGTCATTGTCGAACTTTTCATCAAGTATGGCCTTCCCATTACTTTGCGACAGAAATGACTCCGCCAGATTGGACGCTTTCTGGAGAACATCAAACCATTTTGAGAATGCTTCTTGGGTGGGAGCAACAACATAGAGAAGCCGACCATTCTGGAAGCGGATATTGATACAAAACGGTCGAAGATCACCCATGCCCACCTCAAACACTACACCAAATCCCAATACTTCACCTCCAGCACTCGAACTGTACGCCAATCGACTGCTTTCGAGGACGAAGTAGCGTCGTTTCCAAGTCTTGAAGTTTTGTCCTTTCTTTAAAAGCCACCCGCGGAAACCATTATCTTCGTGGAGCTCCTCTACTTCCTCTTGATTAGAAATGGGTTCGTCCACTACAGGGTTTTCGGCTGAGTTCCATGACGCTTTGCAAAAAGCTGCAAACCAAGCTTCTGTGTCTGCCTTAGTTTGTCCATATACATTTAGAGTGCTCCCATCATCAAATTGAATGGCTAATGATCCTGTTGTTTCATGGTTCCGGCTGACACTGGCCACATTTTTTTTGTTTCCGAGGGTTTCTGCTGTCGTGTTAACGTGCTTGTAGTTGTAAAGAATGTTTCCATTTAGAACGAAGTAGCGCAGCTTCCAAGGCCCGTTTTGACCTCCTTGCTTGTACAGCCATCCACGTTTGATGCGGCTAGTAGCTGTAGCAACCGCGAATTGCTTGCCTGATGATCGATCAGCATTAGCAGGGATAGACGGGTGAGTGTTACTCGAGGCAGCCCCAGACTTATCGCTGCCTTGGGAGTGTGAGACATTGCGAGGAAATGGCGGGAGCTGGGGCTTACTTTGCCTGTCTTCGGCTGAGGACTCACTTGACGGTGAGGAAGGCTCAGAAATGTCATCGGTTGGTTGCAGTCTCGGCTTTCCTACGGCGTCGCACAATGCGGACATCCACTTATCCAGCTCACGGATGGATTCTGCACGCACACAGATAATGTCACTATCGGTGTTTTCGGATCCGAATTCGACTTCCAGCGCGTCCGCATATTCGCTGCTGTATCTTACGTCGGTGACATACAGCTCTGCAGATAGCTGTTCCATCGGTCCTTTTCGGTACTCCAGCATGCCGTTTGCTAGTGCCATATAACGCTTCTTCCAAATTTTGCTGCGCTGACCCAACTTTTCCAGCCATCCTTCACATACTACTGTTGAGTATTTCCTCGCGACCAGCTCCGTGTCATCAACCGTCTCCGTCTCTTGGTGTCCTACTTCTTCGTGCACCTCCATCACCTGACGTAGTGCCAGCGGCTGTCCAGTAGCTGCCGCAAACGCTCGATCCCATCCTTCAATTTCCTCTCTCGTCTCCGCCGCCACATGTATCAGCTTGCCTCCTTTCGTGACGAGTATCAACGACAGCGGACTGGTCTCGTCCGCCTCGACATTCACCAGCATCTGAGACTCAATTGGCGTAGCGTTCTGTTGGGCAGCAAACGCCACCTTCGTGCCGCTCAGCGTGACAAATCGACGTTTCCACGTCTCTAACTGCGGCTCCTCTTTCATCAACCAGCCCTGCTTGTCCACCACTTTGGCACTCTTCCTCTCCGATGCCGACTGCCGGAAGCTCTTTTCCTGCTCGCCAATTGCCTCTTTGATTTTGCGGAACAGCACGCGACTCTCCTGCGCACTGGCAGTTGTCATCTTCAGGTCCTTCCCTTCGCCGTGGATGAAGAGCCCATTTCTGCGGTCGGGCGAGTAGTCCACGTTCACCACTTTGAGACGCCCCTTCTCGCCGACGCCGGCGCCGCTGCCGTCGCTCTTGGCGCCCGAGTAGTAGATCAGCTCGCGCCCGAGCAGCACGAAGTAGCGGTTCTTCCACGTGCGCACCTTGCTGCCCTGCTTGGCGCCCCAGCCGCAGTAGTCCGGGCTGGTCATGGCAATAACGGCGACCTCTTGCCACCAGCTCCGAACTTTACAAAATGAGACAGCGAGGTTTCTGATTTCTCAAGCTGAAGTTTCGGATAATGCATAATAATGTCAGAATCGGTCAAGCGGAAATGACAGGCTGGTGTATTTGCTCTACGAAAAACCTTTATGCTAACATATAGGTACGCTTTGGACTGAATTCCAGTTAGCCCTACACGCCAAGCCGGATTTTCGGAGCCATGTTGCAGTGCACTCCACACACGGCACCGCCATGCTGCTCCCCTACGGCAGCCGTTGCGCTCGAGGCTGCACGTTCCAAGCGCGTGGGTGCGTCTTTTCACGGGTGACTGTGCACGGTGTTGAAGTAGCGGTCGCCAAAGTCGCCGACGCCTGGCACCAGGTACTTGTGCTCGTTGAGACCGCGGTCAACGCCGGCAGTCACGACCTTCACATCTGCAGAGGCGACGGGTGTCAGTAATGTGTCGGCAAAGTTGGCAACGGACTGCAACTGTACCAGGGTGGGCGGAGAAGAGAGCGTCAAGTCCTTCTGGGCACGAGAGGACATTCAAAAACGTGATCCGCTTCTCGTCAACACCCGCGCTGATGAGGGTTTGCGGTTTCACGGTTTCAAGCGCGGTAATGAGCACAACAGATTCCAAGCATAGGGAAAGTGCTGTTGCTCACCTTGATGGTCATATTGATGCTCCCGCCGGTCCCAAGCATCGGATCGACCACCAGCACGTTTTCAAATGTTGCCACAGTCGATGGCAACTTGGAATAATACATAACTGCATGTTTGTCCTCGGAGCTCTCGTCTCGCTGGATCAGGATCTTCCCTTCCCTATAGCACGTAAGCAGTTACATGATTTGAGTACCGGGCTGCAGCTTCACTTGCTCCTACTTACAGACGGCAACTGTCGGATCTCACGAAATGACTGCGTTCAGTAGGCTACAGCCAGCACGAATAATAGACACCGCACATACGCTCTCGACCGGAGCTACTCCGGTGAAAGAGTCTTCAGTGGGTGTGATCACAGTCGTTGTATTTGCCGCGGGAGGCCAGACCTTCTTCTGCCAATATACTGCACCGCAAGACAACTCAAATGAGCTTGCTTTATCGTTTGCTCGAGTACTGACATAGACTCTTACATCATGAGCCGATCAGCGTAGTGCTTGAACTCCGCGTGCGTCGTTTCTCATCGCGGATCTTGAGCAGGAGAGGTTCTAGGGTCTGTATTTGAGCACCTGGAGGTTCGGATACTTGGCCTCCATCTCCGCCGCTAGCTGCTGGGTCTCCATGCTTCTTGATCTCGGTTGAATGTTAAATGCAGCCAGGACGGGGCCTGCCTCGGAAGGAAGCGCTGCTTCCTTCTACGGCAAGCTTGCAGAGTCTGATTCCGCCCATTCAAGCCGGCCGCTACGAATCGCGAGATCTAGTGACCGCTCATTTGAGCGATGGCTGCATGACGCTCTAGCTGTCATCCAAATGTACGTCAGCACCACGTTGAAGTCGACCTCAGAACCCCAGACTAACGCCAACGCATAACGCACAACGCACAGTGAATGTGAAACTTTGCTCGTTGAATACATTCCACGTCGATGAACGACGCGGTTAAATAGTCGCTATGCACGGCAATGAAAGGGTTCACACCATTCAAGTGGGGGGGGAACTATCGCGGGGACACACATCCGCACGCCATCTTGAGTGCTACGCTAACGCTATCGCTACTACCAGATTTTCTACAATGCTACCATGCTGCTCCTTCAACTCGGACCCTGCTGCGCTTACACCGTGTTGTAGTAGCGGTCACCGTAGTCGCCCAGACCCGGCAGAATATACTTGCTGGCGTTCAGGCCGAGGTCCAGACCGGCAGTCACAACCTTCACATCTGCAGACACACAGGCGTCAGCCATACGCACCCAACTCCATTCAACCAGGAAGTAAGTACCTGGGTAGGCGTTGAAGAGCGCCGCGAGTCCCTCGGGACACGAAATGACGTTTAGGAACGTGATCTTCTTTTGCTCCACGCCAGCGTCGATCAGCGTCTGCAACAAAGCACACAAGCAATGTCAGAGTCTTTACCTCCACTCCACCACCATCTCCAGCCGCACCTTGATGGCCATGTTGACACTGCCGCCCGTGGCCAGCATGGGGTCCACCAGCAGCACGTTGTCCAGCGTCTCCACCTTGGGCGGCAGCTTGGAGTAGAACATGACCGGGTGCTTGTCCTCCGACGTCTCGTCGCGCTGGATCAAAATCTTGCCCACGGACACGGTCGGATCGCACGCGATGATGGACTGCAGCAGGCTGTCGCCGGCGCGGATGATGGACACGGCGCAGACCTTCTCGGCCGGCACGAGGCCCGTGAACGAGTCGCCCGTGGGCGTCACCACCGTCTCCTGGCGACTGGCGCAGGCCGCCAGCCCCTCCTCGGCCAGGATGCGCATGAGGCGGTCGGCGTAGAACTTGAACTCGGTGGGCGTCGTGCGCTCGTCGCGCAGCTTGATTTGCAGCGGCGCCAGCGCGCGGTAGCGCAGCACGCTCAGGTTCGGGTACTTGCTCTCCATCTCGCGGATCAGCTGCGGGCTCGCCATGGCTGCGGGGCGTCGGGCGGAATTTGCACTGGTCGCGGGCCACGGATGGTCGTCCGCGGCATTCAAGCGCAGGACCAGTCTATGGCCGCGTGATTGGAAGAACTTTGGGAAACGCGCAGGCCTATTTGGCGGAAATGGGCTCGCTGTTGGTGGCGGCGCGGTGGCTGCCACGGCGAGCGAGGACGCTGCTGCTGGCGTAGTGAGGAGATGAGTTGCTACTTGACGACGTGGGAGTGCATGATCATTGCTGTGATTGTCACGGCTCTAGTTGGTTGGGATCGCGATGACTTCCTGGAGCTCACGCGGAGAAGTCTAGCTTCGTGCGTGCATTGCATGCGTGGCGCAGTGCATTCACCGTGAGCTGTGTAGATGTGCTCCGGTTGTCCGTGACGACAAGTCTGCCGATGCCAAAATAATGTCGATGACGATCCCGAAACGTTGCCATCAAGTTAACGTTGAATCAACGTGTCTTCCACCGTGATGGTGACTCAACCACTACGTGTCGACTTGCCGACATAGGGACCACCGTCGGAATGGCATGTCGCCGTCGGTTGAAGACGATCGAGGCGGTTGGTCCAGCCATTTCGAGGTGGACGAGGATCGTCTTGAAGCCCAAAATGGGTCGTTTCGGAGATCAGGTGCATGTCTTTGCAGATGCACCCATCTGTCGACGGATGTCATGGGAACGCGAGATGCTGGACCTGTATGGAACAAGAGCGGGGGTCACGTTCGGATTCAAAAAGGAGCCAATTTGGGTAACTCTTGACACTTGTATTTGCACACCTTATACTTATTACTCGCTCCCATCCTGTGGGATCTAATACCGCGCTCTCAATATTTGCGCTCCATCCAGTAGCTCAGCGCGCCCATGAGGATGTCATAGCTGGCGGCCAGCGCAATGTACGTGACCACGTCGCTGCCGCCGCTCACATTCAAACGCTGGACATGCTTGTAGCTTTCACACGGGACGCTGAGTGTGCTACTGCAAATGGAAGCACGCGACGGACCCGAGACCTCGCTCATGGTCATGTAGTGGAAGTTGGGGTCGCCGGGCGGAGACTTGGGCTTCTGCATCGAGATGGACGTCGTCACCTTGCCCTGCGAGATGACCTCCGACATGAGCAGACAGCGGTAGCCCTGGCTCTTGGACTTCTTCACAAAGCACACGTTCTCGTGGCGCAGCCCACCGTTCTGCACGTCGGGCACCAGGCGCTTCACGGCCACCATGTGGTGCACGCCGCCCGCGTACTTCTTCAGCGACAGCGTGAAGATCTCGCCGTAGTTCACGTGGCGCAACGACCACTTCTTACGGGATACCCGCACGATCTCAAATAGTTTGCGGCGGCCGAAGCCGTACACGTTGCACTTCTTGAGCCCGTGCGTCGGGCGGAACTCGCGCTTGTCAAGAATGTAGATCGTATCTGTGTAGTAGGACAGCACGCCTCGCGACCTCATGAGTGTTTCACTGGCCACTGTGGATTGGCGGACCTGGTTTGCTGTCTGAGCCTGCTCGCGGTAGAACTCAGCATAGCGCTGAACCGACTTGTAGTATGTGTCACACATGCATGGCGCGTCGGACTCCGGGACCTTGCTGTGCGATTCGAGAATCTTTTCGATCTCACGACAGAGCATGGAGCCCTTCGTCGCCCCGACCAGATCGAGATACGCGGGGTTCATGAGCACCGCGTCCACGTCTGAAATGGCTTCCAGCACGTCCCTAACTTCCGTCGAGATCTGCGCCGGCGCCGCGTACATCCGTTTGAGCGATCCAATGAGCCCGTCCTTGAGGCAGTTCATCTCGATGAACCTCAACTGGCCAGCGCACTTCTTGTCCCTCGACAGCTTCTTAAACACTTCCAGCGCCTTTGTCGGCATGCAGCTGAAAGTCTGCCGTACACGCCCCACGGAGATTTCATACCTGAACCAGAAGGCGTCGGCCGCTCCGTTGCTCGCTTCACACGGCAAAATGTCCACGCGATTGTACGGGATCTGCTCGGCTGTATCAGCATCAAGTTAGCATTTGGCATTCTCTCTCCTCCATTAACGTCACCCACTCACCGACAAGCACCGGCTTGGGGTCGTGCAGCTCGCACACGTAGGTGGGGATGATGTCCTCGTCCTGTTCGTCCTCCTCTTCGTCCTCCTCGTTCTCCTCGTCCGAGTCGATGTCCACCCTGGAGCTGGCGGACGCGTCGCCGCCGTCCGAGCTCGGCGTCTCGTCGTTGCCGACCTCCGAGCTGCGGTCGGTCTCGGTGCGGGACGAGTCGCGGTCGCTGTCGTCCTCGGGATCGCGCACCTTGAGCACCTCCATGGAGGCCTTGCGCTTGGCGGCCGCCGCCCACTTGCGCGCCAGCAGGTCGCTGGCCGGCGCCGAGTGCGCGCCGCGCTGGCTGTCGCCGCCCGCCGTGGGCGTCAGCGTGATGTACGAGTCGGCGAGCGCCTCCGCCATGGCGAGGAGCTCTGGTCGCCCGGCGGGGAATCGGGCTCTGACACGGCGAGAGCCGGCTGATGTGCTCAAGTCACCCGCTCGTCTCTTTGGCTCGGCTCCCTCTCAGCGCGATATAGAGGGAACAGTAGCTGCGATTGTATCGCAATACGTTAAGGCCGGCGGTAGGCTGGAATCAGGATAGAGAGGGGGACTATGGTTGCACTTCGATTTGTGATCCTGCGCAGAGAACAGGCGATGGCTGAGGAGAATTGCAAGAGTACGGGAAACGACAGCTGCAAACTTTTCACTCGGGCTGGATATGCGGATGCAAATGACAGATTCAGGGTAATTCAAGGAAGCGACATTTTTTCGCGTGGAGATATACTCAATCCAAATCGAGGCGACTTGGCGGCTCCTGCAGCGGTCGGACCGAGCTGCGGCTGGCCATTACGCGCTGATCAGCGCTAGATGGGGCACTGCGGCGTCAGTTTGTCGGCAGCAGAGTTGTATGCGATGGCCGCTCGCAGACCAGCACGCGATTACGACGCGAAGTGCGAACACCTCGTCGCTGAACCGCAATCCTCGCTGGTCGGCGACGGCAGCCGGATCCGGTGGACCCAAGTGGCCAGAGCGCGGTGATATCGGGCGCAGCTCACGGCCCACTTCGCTGCGCTCCGGGTTCGGCTTCACCCGGGTCCGTATGCGCAATGGTGGCGGCTTCTCTCGCTTTATCTGAGCCGCTGACAAATCTGATCGCCTGGTGGCGCGAATGTGACGGGTCGCACAGTGGGACACGCCGCAAAAAGATCAACTCCGCCGGTGGCGCTAGCCAGCGCCAAAAGTGCATGTTGCCCAAGCGTTGAAGACCATCCCCGCCACCGATTCCGCCGGCTGGGAATGGAACGCCGCTGGGCTCCGATTCAATGCGCGGGCGGACGGGGGGCCAAATTGGCGGAGACGAAGAGTACGCGGCAGCGAGCGTCTCGCTTCTGTCGGGGCAATGAACCCGGCGCTGCGTCTCGCACGGGAATCTGCAACTTGAAGGGGCTCGCACCTGCTCAAGATCGGCGCCTCACTTGATTTATTTGGCGCGATCCGCTGTAGACGAACGTTCGCTTCAACGGCGCACCTGGCTTCGGTTTTGGTGCCGTTCGGCTTTACCGCGGGGCTGCTGGCTGGCTACCTGGACAACCAGCACTGAGCTCACAAGACACCGTAGCTGCAAGTCCTATTAGCTCTCATATTCAGAGCCAGCATCGGCGGACAAACTCAACAAGCGCACCACCGCAACGCAATGCACGATGTGCAGTGCCGCCTGGCTGCAACTACATTCAACGGTAGTCACGAAACGAGTTGGTCATTCGGCGCTGTACAAACGTTTGTCTCGCTACAGTGTTTAGGAGTGTGCGGGTTTAGAGTCGTTTAGTCGAAGGCCATGGCCACCGCGACTGGCTGCTCTACGTTCTCAAAGGCGCGCGTGGCGTCCAGGCGAATGTCGCTCATGGGCGCCGCATCCGGCGAAGACGGCGGTTGCACGTAGCCTTCGTCCGTCGGGAACGTGCGCAGCGTTTCGTACTCACCCACCAAGTGGATCGCGAACGTCACACGCTCATGCACGCCGTTGGTGACGATAATCTCGTAGAACCCTGGAAAGCTCACCTGGTTGCCCATGTCGTCCACCATCGCCAGAGTGCTCTGCTGAATGCGGAAGCTCAACTTACGGTACTGCGTGGGGCGTAGACTCACACGACGGTAGTCAAATATCTGCTCGTTTAACAGCGCAGCATTGCCGGTTGCGTTGATGTTCAGTGGGCGGAAGAACGCAAATACGACTTCGTCGCCGACGAGGTCGCCGTCGTTCGACACGAAAACACTCACGGTCTGATCCAAATCCCGAGTTACCACAAGAGGTTCGCTAGGATCCAGTACATCGCCGCCGTTGTCTAGCGCCAGGGTGAATTTGGTGTAGCTGAGACCCCATCCAAAGGGGAACACAGGTACTTCCTTGTAGTAGCGGTAAGAACGACCCGGGTACTCGGTCATGCTCATGCTCTTCATGTCCACGCTGTTAATGTAGTTGGATGGATACATGGTTACGGGCAGCTTGCCGCTCGGAATCGCGTCTCCAAAAAGAATGTCGCTCACAGCCTGGGCGCCGAAAAATCCAGGGTAGAAGGCCTCCACAACACCATCGGTGTGCAAAATGAGCTCCTCCACGCTCACGACACCGCCGTTGAAAAGTACTACCACCGTTGGTTTGCCCGCTTTGCGAACGCGCTTGAGCAGCTGCATCTGGATGTTGGGCATGTCAATGTTCTCGCGATCCCATGCCTCACGCTCAATGGACGTGTCAATCCCTAGAAACAGCACGACGGCATCGGCCCATTGTGCAGCCGCTTCAGCGTCGCCAAAGTGTGCGGTTGATGTGTCATTGATGCCAGATCCCTGTGCGTACCTTGTGTTTGAGGCACCATTCGCAGTTGTGATGGCCTCCAACGGCGTTTGAACGCAGCCAACCTCCAGATAGTCACCGTGGCACATCTGACCGAGGTAGTTGCCTAGCAGAGCGCGTTTGGCCTTCGCATGCGGCCCAATCACAGCTAGCTTTTTGCCCTTGCTCAAAGGCAAGATATTGCCGTGGTTCTGCAGCAAGACGATAGACTTCCGCGTGAGATCAAGACTCAGCTGCTTTGATTCAGCCGTGTTCACCTCACTCGGTGCAACGTGCCAGTAGGGCTGATCATCAATGGGGTCGAACAAGCCCAGCTCAAAGCGAAGCTTGAGCGTTCTGCGCATCGCGTCATCCACCGCCTTCTCAGGAAGCTGGCCGCTCGTCACTAATTCAGCCAGACACTTCTTGTAGACACTTCCGCTGTTGACATCCGTCCCGGACAAAATCGCCAGCCGTCCCGCTTCACACAGCGACTTCGTGTAATGTCTCTGCTCGTAAATGCCCGCGATCGCGCCGGAGTCACTGGTAATATATCCGTCAAACCCCAGCGCGTCTCGCAGCAACTTGGTGTTCAGCTGTTCATTGGCACACATGGGCATGCCGTTCACACTGTTGTAGGAGCACATGACTCCCTTGGCCTTGCCCTCCACCACCGACGCCTGGAACGCCGGCAGGTAGGTGTCTGCGAAGTCGTATCTCGACACCACCGCATTGAACGCCATGCGGTCAATGCCGTCATAGTGTTCGTACGAGTACGCGGCGTAATGTTTCAACGTGACGACGGCCTGCAAAAACCTCTTGTCCTTGCCTTCCTGCAGTCCTTTAGTGTAGGCCACGCCGTATCTGGCGTTGACCAGCGGGTCTTCGGACGGAGTCTCCATGTTGCGCCCCCATCGCGGGTCTCGATTGATATTAATGTTGGGCGACCAGCAGTCCAGGCCCAAGTGCGGACCCGAAGCGTAGTTCTCCCTGGCGCCTTCGAGCCACAGAGCGCGCAGCTCCCAGCCGATGACTTGCGCCATGTCGAACACGGCTTGCGGGTCGAAGATGGCGCCGAGGTTCACGGGGTTCGGGAACGACGTGGCGCAGTTGGTGCCGCACGTGGACTGCACGCCGTGCACGCAGTTGGCGCCCCAGTTGTACTCGGGCAGGCCGAGCTCGCTCACGTTGCCGCGCGGGCTGGCGCGCGCCGTGAGCAGCGTCACCTTCTCGGCCAGCGGCAGGCGGCGCAGAAGGTCCTCCACGCGCGCCGACACGGCCAGCGACGCGTTGCAGAAGGCGAACTGCCGGTGCTCGGCGTCGCAGGCGCGCGGGATGGCGGTGGCGGGCGTCGCCATCCCCGCCGCCAGCAGGGGGAGCAGGAGCCGCATCGTCGACGGCCGATCTTTTGCGAATCAGATGGGACTGCGGGAAGAGACAATAGTCCAGAATAGGATGTGAGACTTCGAGCTGGTAAGTTTCTCCTGCCTACACTCTTCATGCCGTCTTCCGCTTTTCTCGATGAATTATTGTCTGGTTGCGCGAGGAGCCTTACCAAGTGTGATTCATCTCTTAGATCCAGCTGTGAAGGCATCAGTGCTTTGTTTTTTTTTAGCCCAGCGGACTGGATGGAAGTACCGATCGCGGTGCCGATAGATTTTCATCCTTTTGTTTCAGCTTGTCGAGCAAAAGCAAAACGAACTCGATAACACTACATACACACACAAGGAAAAAAAATGGATGCTCGCATTGAAAACGAAGGCTGGGATAAACTTGCTTGCGCTCAGCAAGGATTTTCATCACAATCTAAACAGGCGTGACTACTACTACAATATCTCGCGAATGACCGACGTCAATTCCACCCCGCATCCATCGCTTGCGTTTGACTTCTTTGTGCTTGATAGCCCGCCTGAAATTGTGTCTGCTGCACTGCAGCTACAGTGTCTACAGTAGTATTCCTCCTCCTTGGTGCGGAAATGCTTATTCGTTGGTTCTCAACTTCAGTTTTTGCGTCTTCTCAGCCTCTTCTAGTAATGCTTCACGCTTTCTTGCCAAGCGCTGAAGCGGAGACATCTTTCTCCCCTCTAGGGGTAGTCGAAAGCGTTTGGGCGTCGCATGGATCCAAAACTGCCTCAAGATCTTGTTCATCACCGTGTTATCGTCCGACGAAATCGTCCTCTTCAGTTTTTCCGCGGTACCAGCATTAATGCCTGCTTCTGCAGCGGCCGGATCAGCATTGGCGATTGCGAGAAAGGCGAGTAGTGTGGCAAGTATAACGAAGACGGCACGCATTGTTGAAGCTGTGCGTGTTCAGGGGGCTGGCTTCGTCTTGGGAAGTACAAACGAAAACTGATGCCACGTTCGGTCAATGGAGGCCTCGACTGCATTGTACTTCGAAGTAGCTGTTTCGAGCGCAGCTTTCTGTGATTTCCTTTCAGGATGTGCGAATGAGATGGGATCAAATGCATTAGGACACTTCGAAGTGCCATCCGGCTTGCACGTCACAATTGATAGCAGTATCGTTGGCGCTGAGGTGGTGCCTCCGACTCTCCGCACAGATGACAGATCCCTGTTTTCAATGATGACTACAACGATTAGGCCACGTAGTGTCGTATTGGGTCCCTGCCGTGACTAAACTTTCATTTCCAAAGGGTACAGCTTTAAAAAAAAAAATGAGAGGCAGGGTGCCGAAGTAGGGAAGGAAAACGCTGGCGTGGTCAATGTCAGGTGTGTGCAAAATCAAATGAAGGAAAAACAGTGAAGATGGCCGTGCCAGTGTGAAGTCATGTACGGCCGTGTTGACATTTTCGAGATAGTAGTTGGCTGGTGGACTTTTTTACCCAGAAATATTGCAAGAACAAACAGTATTCAGAGGATGCCTTGTCCTCCAGACTTACCTGAAAACCCAGAAGATGTAGGATTTAATTTATTGTAAACTTACCGCTAGAATAGAATTTAGCTAGCCATAACTCAAATTTAAACGGAGGTGCCAAACCATAAATCTCATACTAATGAAGAGCCACAGTAACGCCGGCACACTGCCGGGGTGTTTAGACAACGCCGCTGCATAAACTGCTAGTTGTAAGTGTTATTAAGAACAGTTCGTGCACAAGGAGCATCTTGAAGACAGCTGAAGAGCGAAAACAAGAGCTAGCCGCAGCTTTTTTTCCAGGAATGTTTAGTCACAATACGAAGTGTGACCAATCTGACAACTGGACACCGGAGGCGTAGAACCACGAAGTAATTTTTGCAGTCTTGGCCTAATCGTTGCAGTCATCTTTGAAAAAGGTACTGTGGAGAGTTGGATGCACCGCCCAACTGCCACTAGTTTTGTTATCCCTTGTAACGTGCAAGCTCAGGTCGATGCTTGGCATTACTCTTCGAAGTGTACATATGCATTTGGTCCCATCTCATCCGAGCATCCTACAGGGTATTTGGCTTTGCTCAAGGTATTCATGCGACTACTAGTCGAGGCTCGCTTAGACGCAGAGGGTTGTCCAGTTATTGGACGAAGAACTGGAGCAGAAAGTGAAGTTGAAAGCAAATAAATAACACGTTTTCAGCGAATGTTTGTGCTCATTAGGTAGTAGTTGCTTTCGTTTGCATCTATGTGTGGAGGACATCAAACACTTGTTAATTTCCAAAACCAATTGTCATACGCTACGGTTGGCATTACCGCACTTGAGTACTTATAGATATCATGAAATGCACGAATCCGTAAATCTTTCACAAAGTGTTTACCAGACAATGACACGGTGGAGGCTATGCCCAACTTGGAAGAGAACTCGAAATGGTATCCGAGAAATTATAAAGCTCAAAGAAGACACGGTAACAATACTGATGAACAATAGCCATAAAATACTGTTCAAAAGACTGCTGCTGATCATCATATAATACTGTTCACTCGACTTCCAACATGTGGGCTACTGGCAGTTCTGGCCCACCTCTTTCCTCCGCTCACGCCTCCTCATGTATGCTTTGATTCGACACCACAACGAAGTACTTTAAGAGAATGTGCACGATTTGAAAATCGCTGGTAACGTACATGTGTAGAAAGGAAAGTTTAGTCACGCACGAGCTGTGACCAATCTGACAGCTGGGGTCAATCGGCGATTGACGATGGCTTTTAGTTGGGTTGCCCAGTAGTACTGGATAAGTATATCACAAGGTACAGTGCGGGCACTAATTATACTGCCACTCACAAAAAGGGGCAAATTTTAGCCAATTCGTCGAATTACAAAGCAACATATTTGTCAATGGAAAGAGCACAAAAAAACAATGCGATCACCTCTCGCAGCACCTCATTTCGAGAATTGGTCGCTCGAGGAGGTGGGGAAGAAGGTCGCCCGTTCATTTTGATCAGGAAGAAGCTATACTGCCGTCGCGTTCCTTACCTGGTACGTGGCGTTGGTTTGGCTTGACGTGATTGTGTAGTATTGGCGGTGAAATCGTGAACATGCTCATGCCTTTGGTGGTCTATTTTGGTGAAAATTAAGGTCTGGAAGCATGCCAAGAGGAACTGCGCTGTCCAAAGACGGACGTGCTGCAATTATCGCTCTCCACCGCCGTGGATTGAGTGAACGAGCGATTGCAGAGGACCTAAGACGCTCGCGCCCTGCTATACATGCATTTCTAAGCGACCCCGAGGGCTACAACACCAACAAGAGGCCAGGTCGGCCGACGAAGCTGACTCCGGCTGCCAAAAGGCGCCTCTTGCGAGAGGCGTCGAAGGGAGAATTGAGCGCGAGGGGCCTCCAGGAGCAGCTAGAGCTCCCTGTTGGAGTCCGACGGGTCAAGCAGTTGCTCCAAGAGAGTACTCACATGACGTATGTGAAGCGCAAGGCGTCGCCCGTGCTCACCAAGAAGCACAAGAAGTGGGCGCGCGACAAGGTGACCTGGGACGAGGCCAAGTGGGCAACGTGTGTCTTCTCTGATGAGAAGAAGTTCAACCTGGACGGCCCAGACGGATTGCAATACTACTGGCACGATTTGCGGAGCGAGAAAAAGATTTTATCGAACCGCCAGAGCGGTGGCGGCAGTGTGATGGTGTGGGGTGCATATTGCACCCACGGCAAGAGCGAGCTTGTCATTTTTTGAAGGTACGCAAGACAGCGAGCGGTACATCCACACCCTGTCCGAGCACCTCTTGCCATTTATCGATCGTTTGTACGGTCGGGATTGCATTTGTCAACAGGACAATGCATCAATCCACTCGTTAAGCATCACCAAGGAGTTACTCCGGCAGCAAGGAGTCGATCTCATGGATTGGCCGGCGAAGTCGCCAGACTGAATCCGATCGAGAACATGTGGGGCGTACTCGCGCGCGCAGTGTACGCGAATGGACGCCAATTTTCGACTCGCACGGAGCTCGTATCGGCCATTCACACCAGCTGGGCCAGTATTGGGCCAAATCTCATCGCCAACTTGCTTAAGTCGATGCCCAAGCGGTGCATTGCAGTCCTCGAGCTTCGCGGATCCAAGACCAAGTACTAGCAGGGGCGTACAGAGCGCGTAGATGCTAAAATTCGTTGTGGCAGTATACTTTTTTCTGATTTTGCGTGACTTCATCTTGCCTTTTTGCTCGTCCTGTAGCGACCAACTCTCGAAATGAGATGCTGCGAGAGGTGATCGCATTGTTTTTTTGTGCTCTTTCCATTGGCAAATAATCGGGAGCAAAAGCCGACAACCAAATAACAACATTATTCAGTGAGAGCTATTATTTGTGTTCATGTTGGTTATTGACTCTTCTTCCTTTCAGCCTTCATTTGTTGGCCTGCTGAATGGATAAAACAACCTTGCAGAAATGTTAAAAACAGACCGATTTGAAAATTTCTCCAAGATGCTTGAATCACTACGGTACATTCACAATAGCTGTAGCACAACAAAGCAAATATTAGGATTAAGCATTGAAATAGGAATACACTCTGGATACATGCACATTCGTCCTAAACCCATTCGTTGATTGGTAGCGAGGAAGAGATGCGAAAAAAAGGATAATTGTTGTCGCAGGGACTCAGATACAAGAAACATTTCTGAATTTTCCAACTTAACTTACAAGAACCTCATCTCCGACACTATCACCTCCATCGCAATGAAAATCTTTGCATCAAGTGGAGTCAATTCAGCGGCAACGTCTAATACCTCAACCCGGCAGAGTGCTCACTTGCATGAGCGTATATTGATTAAGTTCCATGGCAGCATCTCCGCTGAAAACTGCTCACTACGTCCGCCCAACTACCAGTCATTTAGCACCGACGTCATGAAGACGTTTTGGTACGCTCAAGGACTCGCAAGGTAGGCTTGACTTTGAAACTAGCTCGAAGATTGCAATCTTGAAATGGCCAAGCAGTTCGGCTTCTTCAGTCGCATCCCCACTACTGCTGACACAATTCAAATTGACCCAGACTAACCTTTCAAGAGACAAACGTGGATCAACTGTCATGCATCACAGTGTTACCGCCCACGCAAAAAAGTTAAAGGCAAAGAACAAGGTTTTCTAATGAATCGCAAGAAGAATGACTTCTTTTCACAACCGGAAGTTTTGTCGTAAACCAGGAGCAGTGCCAAGCTCTCCGGAGAGAACGCTGCCGTAAAAAGCAGACAAATACAGAAATAAGCAGCGCCAACTGACGATGAAACTAGAAGAGGATGTTCAGAAGTTGCGAGACGAAATCTAGAGCCTCAAGATGCAGCGTAAGCAAACCCTCTGGACAACTGCGACGGGAGTATTTCCGTCATTTCCTGTGTGGCTTTCGATTGTCATGTCAAGATTTCTACAAACCTCGATGGCATCCGATGTGATGGACGGAATTGTCTGCAAACCTGAGGGGCTGTTAAGGAACCGGCAAATCTTCTCACTCTACTTTGACGATGTTTATGTTGAGCTCGAGAGTCTTGAGAGGTGTGCCTCTGCTAATGCACTCGTGGCGAGAACCATCACCAACGTCACAATTTCTGGGGACACGCTGCCATCTGCATAATGCTGAGGAAGGAGAGAAGCTGTCTCTTGGGTGCATGTTGCTTGACCAGCGGCTTGTCATGCATGGCTCGGTACGCTTCGTCAGCTCGTCCGGCCGTGTGTCATGGATGCAAAGTCGATCGGACATGCTAACTCCAATGCTTGGTGTCCTGGGCAGTTTGGAGGCCGTGAGTCGGGTATTTGATGTTGTAGCGCCGGAGTGCGGTTTGAACAAACATCAAGTTTTTTTTTTCCTAACGGCAATGGAGTCATTCGATACATTTGCCTTTGCCAAACAGTTTGAAGTGCTTTCGAGGATGCGACTACGGGCAACTAGACTCGTTGTTAAGTTTAGTTGAATTGTGGAGAGTAGGGAGTAAGTTAAGCTGTTAGTTACAAATCAAGAATTGTTTGGTGTTCTCAAAGTGCGACAGCTCGGTAAGCAATGTATCAAGAATGCAAGTTCAGCCAGACATGTTATCCCCAATATTGTGTATCTTGAGCAGTCTGGAGATGCTGAAAGTGCTGTGGTGACGCCCTAATGCACTTTGATCACATTCCAAGCTTTTCTTTCCTGAGTCATTAGATCCTACTACTACATGTAGTAGTTCTGCCAAAGAGTGTATTGAGTGCTTTCGAAGATGCGTACTATGAGTAATTGACATTTGACACAACATAATACACTTGCCTATGGAGCACTTGATCAGTGCAACAAACATCGGAAAAACAGAAGTGTGGAGTTATTTACTACGAAGTATTAATGTTGCGCACTTTATATTGGAATTACTGTGATAAAACTTGGATCATCAGAAGAACTCCAGCAGCGATCAACAATATCAGCGCTGACCCAAAAATGGCTACCATAGACTGCTGGAAAGTAGTCAATGACGAGGGGTTATCTACCGTCTCCTTCGTGACCTTCTCAGTGATCATTACAACTTGCCCTTCTTTAAGCCCTTTGGTTTTACCTTCTGCTTCGAGCTTCGAGAATTGGTTTCTCCAGCTCTTGAGTTTTCCTTCCCCCTTAAGCTTGTTCATGAGGCCGTTCACTCGTGCTGCGCCTAGGTTTTTAAGTTTAATGACCTTGTCGGCGATTTTAGTGTTTACTGTCTTCAATTTCGCGAGGGCACTTTGCCAGCCTCTTTCGTCGACGAGCTTTTTCCTGTCCTCGTTTGACCCCTTTAGGAAGCGGCTCGATATATCACCACTGTTGGCAAGCTTGGCGACAGAGTCTGAAACGGCATTGCTGATCTGAGTAGCTTCTTCGGCAGTGCAGACTGCAGCCAAGACTGTCACCAGCAGTGTCAGGAAGAATCCTAGACGCATGGCGGGAGTTCACGACGAAACCACTGGACGAAGGTCAAATAGGAAATGACCAAAGTAAGCGCCGCCGCCACGTGTATACGGACTTCACGATCGCAATCCTGCATCAAGGATGGATTAATAGGCTGTGTCAAGTTGATTTCTTTGCGAAAATAGTACATGTTAGTCGAGGCCATAATACGAAGTAAACACTCGAGGCGATAGTTTGAAGCAATCAACAAGTACTGCTGGGTCATACTACAAAAACTTCATAGAACGGTTCTGTTATGTTGAAGTTCAGGCCTTTCACACCAGGTGTTCGCCAAGGGTGCCGCTGCTTTGGCGGTGTTTCTGTGTGCCGCCTTCCCGCAATCCCCGATGTTTCCCATCATGTTCAAGTGTCTCTCTTTTCTGATCTTCTGTAAGTGTAACAGTAAGTTTTCAACACCGTCCCTCCTTTTCAACAGTTAAAAGCTTCGCTCGCAGATTTCCACCAGACTCGCTGATTATCGTTCGCTGCTGAAGTATGCATGTCGATACACTTCACACTGAAAAATAATAATCGCAACCTTACCGGGAAGGTGGAGACCAGTCGTGGTTCCTGATTCAGAACAGTGCTTCAGCTCCAGTCAGCACTCTGTGAGTAGCTGGGAAAAAGTTAGTGGTGGTGACAAAGCACGGTAACGACAGATCAGTCTAATACACAGTTGATTGCCTGCTTCACGCTATCAGTGGATACTAATGTAGATTGCTTTCGTTTAGCTCCGAGAGGAGGTTATCTTCACTTCTGGATGGCTGCACTTACAGTAGCCGATAAATGCCAGCTACTGGAGAGCAGCATACAGTACACGTACGTTTTGAAATGGCGCCATAGAGCCGAGGCGCTGCTAACCTACTCTACCTGACTACTGCAAGTTTACGCGGACAAAATACTAAGCGTACGTAAACTTGGGGCCGATCTCGAGGGGCATAACTAAAGAGGGCCATCACCCCGGAGGGCCATTTCAAGAAAAGGACTTTTTTTATCGGCTGTTCTGCTTCAAACCTCTTAATACAAAAACATCCATAAATACGATTGTGTCCATTGCGAATGAACGTGTCCGTTGCAGAAGAGAGCAGTAAGATAAGAGTAGAAGACGCAAGCACGCGGATGACCCGTAAATTCTCTCATTTCCTCACACACCACCAACGCCAACACCCCGCACTAAAGTCTCACTTCCCCTCTCTTTCGCTCGCACAAGTGCACCACCACAGCAAAACCAAGACTCAACATTAACGTCAAGTGTCAGTATTAATGAACATTTCTGACTTGCTAAACGCTGCATCCGGAGTCGAACTTGACTCTAACTTCTCGGAGCCATCGGCTGCTGCTCTTGTGGAAGCGTTAGTCGACTTACCGCCCTTGCTTGATGACCTATCGGGTGATTTCGAACAGCTTGACATCACGATGCCAATTGTGGAAACTCAACAAGTGTCCGATGAAGCCAACTCACCTTTGCATACACAGCCTGTAAGCCCCACCTTACTTGTGAATGATCCTGATGCGAGGATTGTCGGCAACAGGGCAACACATCATACCATTGAAATACCGCCGCCACCTCAGGCTACCTACCCGTCCGAGAAAGCTCGTCTGGGCAAATCTAAGGAGGGCCATCACCCCGGAGGGCCATTTCAAGAAAAGGCCGAATTGTCCACGTCTTACTCAACGAGAAAGCGGTTATGGTGTCATTTTTCGTGGTGATCTCATCCACAATGGGATGCCTTACGACTGCGTGAATTATCGCATTCACTGTTACCTATCTTTTCGCGGTTTGAAGTGGGAGCCAGACGTGGTGAACAGTGTATTGTATTGAGGGTTACCGGTTTGATATCGGTTGTTACCGTGAACCGGCTAACCCGAGCCGGTCCAATGCGAAGCCACGATGACTACCCCATGATGATTACGCCACATCGATTACGCCACATCGATTACGCCACTCGTGGATACATGATTGTGGGTACAAGATGGGAATCGACGTGGCGCGATCTCATTGGCTAAGGTAACTCAGAATCCAGTAGTGTGTATCCAAGGTAGCAAGTAGGCTTGCGAGCTTAAGGTCTCAATCAATCACTTTCATATCTTCCTTCTTCCCCTCAAGTGGTTAAGTGTCCTCGCTCCGGTCAAGGCCTGCGCCCGCACTCCCGCTTCGTCCAAGACTCACGTACCAAGATCCATACACCTTATCATATTATGAGCCCAAGCACCATGTCCTCTGCGCACGACGCCAGCACCAAGGTCACCATCGACAAGTTCAATGGTGACAACTACGCGACGTGGAACCGGTACATGCGTGGCGTGTTCCTGACCAAGTCGGTGTGGCATGTCGAGAACCGCGAGACGAAGCCACGCTTCGCGGATTGCTTCAGGAAGCAGGCTGGCAGAGGCGACAGTCGTGTTCATGGTAAGTAAGTCGAAGGTGACGAATTGCTTCATCATTAACCCGGATCTTGCAGGACTTTGCCACAGCGATGCACAGGGTCTTGAACTCCCTCGAGGAGCTGATGCCGTCTTTGGTGGGCTTCTTGATACGCATCCGAGGCAGGCGTGTGAATGTTTGAGAGCAGAACGAAAAGTGACCAGCAAAGAGCGCAGCACGCAAAACCTCGCAGAAAACGACTGGACATGAAGCAGACAGGTGGGTGCTGCTATTTATTACTTCATGGTAACTAACCCAATCGTGCCGCAGGTGTGTGGAGAAGCAGGGTCGGTGACAAGACCTTGAGCCTGAAGTTGCAGGTACTTACCAATGTGTTTGTTGAGTTGACCAGCCTTGTGCAGTTTCCGCATGGACTTCAAGACGTTTTGGGCCCCGGGAGCGGTGATGCTGTGCTGCTATAAGAACACAAGCATTGCCTTCTCGGCAAGGCTCCCGGTTTCGAGGACGTCGTCGCGGTAACGAGCCGAGCTTTCGTCCAAGACAAAGCCGCTGGGGAGGAAGAGCTTCAGGAGTGCAACAACCTGCTTTGCTATCGACCGTGCGTGCTTGGTTTCGGAGTCCGTCGATCTCCACATTCGAGGCTCTTGCGTGTACCATGCGAACCAAACGACTGTCAAGTCAGAGCTGGAGAGGTACGACGGCGCTTGACGGGAGACTTCGTTTCACATGTGTCCTCGCTTGTTTCTGCTTTTGTAGGTGCTCGTGGGTGCTGCTACCGATCTTGTCTTCCATTACAGTCAGCCGAGCGTCGAGCTTGTTGTTGACCTGAATTAACTGCTCAACCAATGCTGTTTGCTGAAGAAATACTGGGTGCTGGGTGATATCGTTTGGGGTGTCTTGTGCAAGCGTACTTTTAGAGTCCTCTGCTGTACTTAGGGTGTTTGTGAGGTACGCCGACCAAGCTAGCAAGTCGTTCACGGTGAGGCCTTTGTTAACAGTACGAGCTTCTAGACGCTGAATTACCAGCCCGGTGGGTGATAGAGTCTTCAGTGCCGGGTAGTGCCGCAGAAGGTAAGCCATGAGAGCGTCGTGTACAGCCGCGCTGACGTTGTATTTGCCCTGATTCCATCCCGGACGAAGACGTGAATAAAGCTAAAGCTACCAAACGAATATTTTGTCGGGTGAGTGAGTCGCAGACATCAAGTGACAGCAATGGCACGGAGTCATCTGGTTCACGATTGCTCAAGACACGAGCGACCTTGTGATCTTCAGCTGGAGTGTTGAAGACGTATGCGAAGGCCTTGTTGGTTGCCGTCAAGTCCATGCGCCTCTGTCGAAGATCCACTGTACACACATGCCAACACCGTTCGCATGTTGCGCGCCACCGCGTCTAAAAACAAATGTGATGTAAAGCGCTCCGCGACACCAGCTTCAGGCATTATTCGGGCCAAGACGCGATTCACGTAGTCGTGAAATTCCAGTAGTGTCGTCAAGTGGCTTGTCATCCTCTGCGGCTGTGTCAAGCGGGGCAACGGCTTCTGGATTATCGATCAGGTCGATCAGTGGCGCTGCCGGAGTCAGAAAAGCTTCGGTCACCACATGCTGTTCGGGGAGGTGGTTTAACAGCGCAGTCGCCGGTCCCGATTGAGTTGCAAGAGCCACAGCGATTGCTAGCAGCGGACACGTGGTGAAGTCGTCGTCAGGGAAGAGGGAGAGACGTTGCTCTTCGGACGTCTTGGCACGGATCAGCCTCAGGAAAAATATTCCCCCCGAGCCGATGGACAAGTTCATCTTCCGGAGAAGCGAGATATCAGAGGCTCGCCCAAACAGAAACCAGAGCAAGCACAGCAGCGCTGCGTCTTGGTAGTCCGAAGCTGTCACACCAGTTGAATAGAGGTACACCATCATCTGCTTGAGCACCTTCTTCGTGCATGCAGGTGCCTTCTTCACAAAGTTTACAGACTCTCGCTTCATGCAATAGCGCTCCAGCACTTGACCCTTCTTCAGGAGTACCTTCTCGACAGCCGCTCGATGCTGGGGGAATTGATCGAGCAACCAGTTCTTGGCCTGTCGGATGTACTGCATGACCGAGTACCTAGCCAGCAGCTTGCCCTTCCGCCCTTCCTTGAAAGCGAGATGCAGTCCAAACTTGTCCACCACGGCCTCCAAAACGAGGGAAGCGTTGTCGCGCTTCATGCAAACCTCTAGCTACTCCCATGTCACCCCTTCTTCCTCGAGAACGCCCTGAACAAGCGCGCCGCGCCATCCGAGCGCGTTTCGTGTTTGTGGGTGCGAGGTCGTTCAGACTCATCTTGCGTCGGAGAGGTCGGAGCTTGCGTGTTATTTGCAAAATATGCTAATGAGTGGAAGTTTGTATGCGGATATCAAAAACACGAAGGGGGCCTCCGACCCGATATGTCGAAGCTGCCCCTGTTCAACCTCTACTGACTCCCCCGTGTTCTGATTAGCTAAAATTATGGCACGTTCGGTAGATGATTCGTCCAAATACGGTAGCGCCTTTCTGATTGGCCATTATTACTAATAGTTTACTCAAGTATGGTCGGAGAGATGATGATATTCATCCATATCACCTAGTACAGTACAGAATGCCTTTTGGAGGCTGGTCCGTTCCTTCAATTCGGACCTCCGAACAATGTTGGCGCCGCAGATGAAAGCAACGTAGATGCTAGTGCTAGCGGTTGCTCAGCGGTCGATGTCGTCGTGTAAATACACCATGTTTTGATACTTTCTGCTTAGCCACACTGGCATCTCAATGAACTGTTTGCGTACAAAGTCTCCTAACCGCCGATTGAATATTATTTAAACAGGGCTCTGGCTGAGTGCTCCACAATTCCGCGTTATTCCGGTAATAATCTAGTCAAAGTACGCAAGGAGTCGAGTCGTTATTCCTCCGGTCGGCTGGAACCACTCCCCTCGTCGTCGACTGGAAGAAGTATCTGACTCCGACCACAGCGGACGATGCATCACTTCTGAGTTTCCACACTAACTCGCAGTTTAAGGCGTGTTCAAGATTATTTTTCTCAATGGGGGCATAAACGTCGGCGCTCGCTATTACGACTTATGTTCGGGTTTACCACCCACTTCTTTTTTCATGTTGGGAGAGATACGTAACGGCCATTGCCGAGAATGGGTTAGTGCGCATCCATTTCTCTTCACACTTCTTTGTCGCGAATGCTTGAGAACAAGAGTGTTCTGAAAGCCAGAGCTGGATTTTTTTATTTGGAGCCTCAATTTGCTGATGTGCTGAACATCAACTAAGTCGGCAAATGAAAAAGTCGTGAAGTAAAAAGTATCCATTCAGAATGCAGGGTTTTGGAATAAGCTGGAGCAAGCTGTGAGGTTTGTTGATGCCCTGTTGATGATCTCTGAGAGCTAGAGTCCGACGACCGTCCGCGTTCGTGATGAGTTTGAGAACTGATCAACTGTCACGGGGGCGACCCCACACACGAGCACCTTGCACAGAGGAAGTGTGCTGAGGGTACAGAGTACCCTGGGGCGAGCTAGGCTCGCCAGTTCGGGGAACGGTTTTGTAACTTGTAGGAAAGTACAAGACGAAATGTATTTATAGGCGTTATGCTGTAGAATATAGTAAAAGCTATACAAATATCTAGGAGCCCCCCCCCCCCTTGGGTGGCTATGGGTGCCTGGTACGGTGTAACCTGTTTGGCACTGTCCTGTCCGTGGTGTATGCCACACCACCGGACCCTCGGAGGAGTGAACCTGGAAAGCGTGACACCCTGTCACTCTTTCATGTGGCCCCGCTACAGCCTCCCCCACTTAGATTCGATTTTCCTCCGATCGACGATTTCGTTCTCACACTTCACTCGCACAGTCGAAATGCCTCGTCACGTGCCCGAGCTCTTCCGCTCCGTGGCGCTGCTTCCACAGAGCACCTGGTGCATTGCCCGGTGCTGGGCGGTCTCTCATAGACCGCCGAGGTGTCCTGCAAAGGCACAACATCCTGCGCGAAAGCGCTACCGATGACTGAGGCCGCGAAAACAAGTCCGAGCTGGTCAAGCCGCACTGTGATGGCTTTTGACCCGCCCATAGCCAGCTCCATGGCTGTGGCGATCCCATCGCCCAACACTAGTTCGGCGCCCACGAGCGCATGGCGCGGCCAGTTGCTGTCGGTGTCCTGGACACCCGACTGAACCTTCGGTAGTGTACTGGATTACACTCCTGAGTACACTAGCTCTCACGTCGCCAAGCTGTCTGGCTTGGGACTCTTGGTGAAGATGACCGGCATGCAAGCGGACCTCTTCTTGGTCACCTCGACGTGAGGCGACCACTACAAACCTATGGGCTAGGACTTGTTGGACTCGTCCGTCTTCGAGCCCAGGCAGGGGCTTTCACCAGCCCCAAGAGATTGCTAGTGATCTCTGTCAGCAACACGAGCGCCATGCAGCTGCTCCGACGCACACGCATCTCAGCGCGTCGCCTCTAGTTGGTATCCGCCCACCGTTTGTGCTGATGTGCGTTAGCACCTTGATTGCGGCGGCTACACCAGCCACCTAGCGGTCCACCATGAAGAGCTGACCCATGCTTACATGGGTTTTGTCTGCCATATGGGACGACTTGTCCGTGCCTACCTGCACGGGTTGGGTGACACTCACCCAACCTGCAAGCGACAGCTTCGCAGCTTCTCTCAGGCCATGATGCTGGCCGAGCCTGGTGGTGAGCGCTATGACAGTCCACGACATGTCATGCGCAGGCAAAAATCATCGACCAGTGCCATGAAGCTTCCTGCTTCTGAGTCGTCCTACCGCGGACGACTATGGCGCGTAAAGCAGCCTGCCCAATACGTCGGGCACATGGAGCTGTTCCGAAGCTCCTCATGTGCTGGCCAATGTGCCACGAGACATGCACATGTCTTCTAGCGAAACCACGGTCGCTTCCGCAACCAGGAACATGTCGTTACTGTAAACCTCGTTTTCTTCTGATTTAGACAGCTACTTACGTTTAGGTTTGTCACAAAACGTATGTCTGACAGAGAAAGGGTAAAACGTCGTTTTCACACTCCGTCTTCTGGCATCACTGCTATTATTGGCGGAAATGCGGGCGTAAATACCAAATAATTAGCGAATCACGGCGCTGAAAGGCATGGGCACCACACGTTCCCCCCGAGAGCCCGACGAGAGCCAACGCCATACAAAAACTCAATTCGCCTCGACCATGCAGCGCGCCATGAGTCTGCGCCTGCGGCTGCTGCAGCGCCCTGTGCGCCAGCTCGCGCCGGGCGCCCGCCGCGCCTCATCCAAGGCCGCCGACTTCGCCGACATCCTGTACGGCCAGGACACGGGCGTGCGCACCGTGACGTTCAACCGGCCCGAGAAGCTGAACGCGCTGACGCTGCCCATGGCGCAGCACCTGACGCAGCGGCTGCACAAGCTCGAGGCCAACGCGACGGTCAACGCCATCGTGTTCTCCGGCAGCGGGGGAAAGGCCTTCTGCGCCGGCGGAGACATCCGCGCGCTGGCCGACAACGGCAAGGACCCGGCCACGCGCCAGGTGGCGCTCGACTTCTTCCGCCACGAGTACCGCCTCAACTACCTGCTGGCGACCACCGAGAAGCCCATCATCTCCTTCCTCAACGGCGTCACCATGGGCGGCGGCGTGGGCTTGTCCATGCACGGCAAGTTCGTGGTGGCCACGGAGAAGACGCTGTTCGCCATGCCCGAGACGGCCATCGGCTTCTTCCCGGACGTGGGCGCGTCCTACCTGCTGCCGCGTCTCGGCCGCCGCCTCGTTGAGGGCGAGGACTATGTGGCCGACGTGCCCAAGTCGCAGGCGCTCAAGGGCCAGGGTGTACGTTGGAGCATTTTTTTTTTTTATTGTTTTCATTGTTGTTGGAGGCTAATTGAGAGGTTGGTGGTCACTGCAGCTGGGCACGTACCTGGCGCTCACGGGCGAGCGCCTCAAGGGCCACGAGGTCATTGGACTGGGACTCGCGACCCACTACTTGCCGACCAGCGAGTACGAGACGCTGGTGCACCACCTGACCGGACTCGAGTTCGCGGACAACGTGCCGCAGGAGGAGCGTGACGAGATTATTCACGAGGCGCTGGAGGAGCTCGAGACGGACGAGGCTTTCCAGGAGATTGATCCTGGTGAGTGGATCATGTGGAATTGTGTGTTGATGGTTTTATCTGACGGTGGTTGCTTTTTTTTTTCTGCGTTTTAGAGTACCTCGAGACTGTTGAGTCGGTGTTTGGCGCTCTTAACGAGAACGACACAGTGGAGGGCATCTTCGAACGCTTGGAGGTGCGTTTGGCCGTTTAAAATGGTGTGAAGATTTAAGTGGATCGATATCTGACATGTCGCGTTTTCCTACATGCAGAAGCTGAACACGGAGTGGTCTAAAGAGACTCTGGAGACGCTTAAGAAGATGTCGCCGCTGAGCTTGAAGGTGACGCTGGAGCAGATGCGACAGGGTGCCGTGAAGACGTGTGCCGAGTGCTTCCAGATGGAGTACCGTATGGCCACGCGTATGATGGAGAACCCAGACTTTTTCGAGGGTGTTCGCTCGGTTGTTGTGGACAAGGACCGCAACCCAAAGTGGGCAAAGCGTGACATCACCAAGGTGACGACCAAGGAGGTGGAGGCGTTCTTCCAACCGCTGGACAAGGATCAGGAGTTGATTCTGTACCCGTCCGCCACGGCAGCGACGGAGAAGGAGGAATAAGACTCATGCTCAGAACGTCATTAAGCCTTCAGCTAAGCGCGAGGAACTTCAACAACGATCGAAAACAGACGCAGCAGCTTTATCAGTGACTAACACAGCATATATGTCCATTGTTGTGCTAAGAAAAGATGACTACGGCGCAATCACATGGATCTCCATGCTCACCGATTGTTTTTTGCAGGTGCGCCAGCCTATTTTTTTCAGCCACGACTCGTATTTATAGTAGTCTGCTCGATCGGCTTCATCCTCGATAGCTTCAGGCGAAACAAGGAAGTGCTTTGGTGCTTGGACTTTCCCTTGATGGCCAGTCTGAAGGCTTCAAGTGCCTAGAGTGACCTTGTCTTTTTGCTGATAGTTTAGCTTAGCGCTGTCGCACTTGCTGCCGTTCAGAATGATGTCGCCCGAGGCGTTCGGGCGTACGCACAAACGCCACGTGACGGACATCGTCCGAGTGGCGCTCGAGCGGAAAGGCGTCATCGGCTTTATCGATGTTCACGATGGAATGACTTTGCTGGAGGCCCGAACGCTCATTTGGGAAAATGTTGAGGATGCACCGGCCGAGTTTCAATTCGTCCTGGATGATGGCGCTCCGGTTAGTGCAAGACAAGAAGGCACCCAGAAAATTGCGTACTTCTACCCGATGGTACGAATTCGCGAGCTACGCCGAGGACCAGCACCGTCCCCTTTATCATCTCCCCGACGAGCAAACGGTGGAATGACAGCAGCTACCACGAGTGCAAACACGCCATCCAATTCATCCGAGAAGGTGTGCGTCAGTACAGCATCAGGGGGGGAATTCCACGTATGGGTAACTGAGGACTACACGTTTCAACAGTTGCGCCGAGATGCTGCTCGATATTGGAATATCCCAGCTGGCGAGGTTGCTTTAGCCGACGGAGAGGGCTGCTTGTGGCCAGAACAGGCTAAAATCCTCTCGTTGATGAGCATGGAGGACCTTCACAACAAAGGAATCATCCTAGAATACAAAGGAGGAACGATTGCGGCCAAGGCCCCTAATAGTGTTAGCTTGAAGGAAGCTATAAGTGCTGCGACTGTCGGTAGAGATAAACGGCACGGCATGCGGCGTGCAATTTCAGCATCCGTTACGTCACTGTCATTGCCACAGCCTTTGAGGCTAGCTAGAACAGGACAAACTGGAATGTCTACTTTTGCAATAAGGCGGGCACTGTCAGCAACAGACCCTGATTTTAGTTCTACTGAAGCAATGAGCTCAACCTCGGCTTCAAATCCCGTGGAAGAACTGTGGCGAATTTTCACGTTTTACTGCGTCAACGGGGATAGCATGGAGTTGGAGTGTTTAAAGGCACACCAATTTAACAAATTGCTTCGCGATTCAAGGGTATTTGGAGGACACTTGACACCAGCAATGGTTGACATCATCTACACATCCGAAACTAAAGGAAAACAGCAGACATCGGGTAAGATGAACTATGAAGAGTTTCTGAATGCGTTGGTTAAAGTTGCTCGAGCTGCACATACGAAGGGGAATCGAGCAAATGGCACTGCGAGCAAGATTTTATGCGATAGTGAAGAGGAAGACGAACTCTTCCAAAGATTGGTCATGGAACATATCCTGCCGCTGGCGTCTCGATGGCCTACTAACATGTGGCTGCAGCACACCCAACGTCTACGGAGGCCCGATATTGTATCCTTCATCTCCAAATTTCTCGAGCCGCTGGTCGAGATGTTTATGTTCTACGCTAAAAGCTACGTCATGAACGCATCAGGAGTCAAGGAGTTTTATATGTCTTACGCAGACTATCAGAAATTTATCAACGATTTCTGCTTCGCAAGTTTACAACTTTCAAGTGTTGAGGCAGCGCATGTCTTCTTGGCATCTTGTTCTAGTTCACCATTTCATGGGGCTCTCTTTGAGGCAGCTGCGGGTGGGAATGACAAGGTGCAGACTTCCGATTGTAACGAGGCTAGCTCAGAAACTAGCTCTGGTTCTGCAGGAACTGGCTGCAGCACTGGCATAGCGTCGATTCAGCGGATCCTTGAAAGTGTTGAAGGCGTTGTGGCTTATGCGTTCCCGCAAAATCAAGTGGGTCGCATGTGTATGGGCGTATCGGCCTATCTTGATGCTTTAGGTCGTACTGGACTCACGGCTTTCACGAAGACACGATCCCTCAAAACGATTCACTGTGTAAAAGGAATATTTCATCATCTCAGCCGAGGATTAACACGATCTAGAGTACTGTCGATCGTGAAGAACCACGGTTCCACCTCCGTGCACGCCACAAAATTCTACTCTGGCAGTGTCGCCTTCAATAACAAGTTTCTCGACATGTGGCGCTATGAAGGTTCGCCAGATTATTTAACACTCGATACGTTGAACGGATATCCAGGATCACCCGACGCAAAGTTGATTGCCTCTGGTGTGAACGCCACAATGGGAATATCTACCGGTACTGAGGCAATTGTGTGCAGTACGGGCGCTCCATTCGTAGGCAATACGTCTCGTAGGGTTTTCTCGCCACCATTTTCATCCTCAACACTTTTCAATGACAAATGCGTGCCAAATGGGAGCGGACGCGGACGAGAAGCTTTGGATCGACTCGTACGAAATGCATTTCTTCGGAACGCTATTGCCGCAAATGACCAAGGATCTTCTACCACGAACTTGCAGCGGATAAAGGTCCCCGATGAAGTAACTCCCAAATCATCAGGTTGGGTAACAAAGCCCCCAAATACGAATTCTGGTGTTTCCGAGGAGCTCAAGGAACAGGAAAAGCGGGAGGTTGAACCACTAGTCAAACTGCCCAATGTTCTAGATAGTGTATCAACCAAGCTGGTAGAGAAATCGGGCAACATAGAATGTGTTAGTGCACCACCAGAAGTGCCCACACCAGATACAAGGCAAGCTACACTGCCGAGCACCGATCGGCCACCGTCACCTCCGCGTAGTCCAAATTTGCAGCTTCGCACCAGTACGTCAGTGTCGTCACCTCCAGCATCTCCGCATGGAAAGGCGCCTTTGCGTCAAGAAGACGAAAAGGTATTCTTTGAAAGTATTCTGCTCAAAGGAGGGGTGTTTAAGAAATACGGCCAGTGGGGCAACCCGCATCGGCGATTTGTGTGGTGCTCGAAGGACTTCGACGCAATCTACTGGAGGCCACTGAACAAGAAAAGTAATCTTACGAAAGATGGTATCACAGTGGCGTCCATGGTGTCAGTTCTTCCTGGAAACTCAACTCGTACACGATACGCCTTCATGAAGCATTTGTCAGACGGTAAACTCTCTTTTAGTTTGCTTTGCTCAGTTAGTGCGTACTGCTACTATGAATCAGCGGGCTCACCGTTTTCTTTTGCTTAAACAGATAAAGCGATCAGTCGATGTTTTTCTGTGGTTGCCGAAGACCGACGTCTGGATCTTGAGGCTGACTCGGAAGCTACACGTGACCTGTGGACGAGTGCGCTGGTGTACCTGATGAGAGAGCATCGAACTCGTACAGTCAGAAAGACCTAACTTATTGCTAGTACAACTAGAGTGACTTGAATTCTTCAAATGTTTTGGTCTCAGTCGATACAGACACGAGTATTTGCAGTCACCTTAAGACCAGTCATGCGCTCTTGCTACTTCCTACTTCAATCAGCACAACTTAATCGGTCTTGAGGCACTTGTCGAGGGACGAGAACTCGGAGTAAAATGCCTGGAACCAGTCTAGCGACTTTACCAGGTCCTCCGTACCGCACATCTCGCGGATACTGTGCATGCTCAGCTGAGCAAGACCCACGTCAATCGTGCGGATGCCCGTGTTGGTTGACAGGATCGGCCCAATGGTCGAGCCACAGCCCGTGTCCTGACGCACCACGAATTCCTGGATGTCCACGTTGTGGCGACGCGCCAGCTCCTTCATCAAGAAGGCCGACGTGCCACTAGTGGCATAGCGCTCGTTGGCATTGTACTTGATCACGGGTCCAGCATGCATAGCGGGGCGGTGGTTCTGCTCGTGCTTCTCCGAGTAGTTCGGGTGCACTCCGTGAGCCATATCGGCCGACACCATGAACGACTTCCTGACGGCAGCACCACAAAGCTCGCCCTGCGCCACACGCTCTGCCACCGACTGCAGGAAGTTGGATCCGGCGCCCATAAGCGACTGCGATCCGACCTCTTCATTGTCAAACAGCGCCGCCACACGGACGTTCTCGTCATCTGCCAGGTTGTCCAGCGACTTGATCAGCGCCTCGGTGGCCAGCCACGAGCAGCACAAGTTGTCCAGACGCGGCGAGAAGATGAACTCCTCCAGCACGCCGCCCACGTTGGCTCCCTGCGTGTCGAACAGACACAGCTCGAAGTCGCAGATCTGGTCGATCTTGACGTCCAGCTCCTTGGCGATGAGCTGCAGCAGCACGGACGAGTGCTTGGATTTGGGCTGGTCCTTGCCGTCCGTGGTGGCCTCCAGCTCGGCGCGCGCCGCCGACGCGATGACGGGGCGCAGGTGCGTCTCCTTGTTGAAGGTGAAGCCCTCGGACACCTTGCGGTCCAGGTGGATGGCGAGCGTGGGGATGCGCATGATGGGGCGGTCCACCAGCAGCAGTCGGGACTGGAAGCTGGAGTCGCTCTCGCGCACGATGACGCGGCCGGCCAGACCCAGGTCGCGGTCGAACCACGTGTGGAACAGGCCGCCGCCGTACGTCTCGACGCCCACCTGCAGCCAGCCCTGCGACTCGATGTTGGACACGGGTTTGACCTTGAGGCACGGGCTGTCGGTGTGCGCGCCGATGACGTGGAAGCCGTTGCCGCGCTGGTACTTGCCGCCCACGGCGAAGGCCACCACGGCCGACTGGTTGCGCGTCACGTAGTACTTGCCGTTGGGGCGCACGGCGTCCTTCCACGAGTCCTCCTCGCGCAGCTGCTGGAAGCCGGCGGCCGCCAGCGCCTGCACGGTCTCAAAGACGGCGTGGAAGGGCGACGGGCTCTTGTTGATGAACTGCAGGAACGCGCCCACGGTCTGCGGCGTGCGCGGGGACAGAGCGAGCTTGGCCATGGCGAGCGGAGTGATGGTCTTGTGCTCGACGAAGCGAATTCGGAAGTGACGTCTGCGAGGAAAGATCGGCGAGGTAAGGAGTGATTGTCGAAAATGGCTTAGGAGGGGTATTAGATAGAGAAGGTGAACATTAGTTCTGGTAAGACAAGGTGACCCGTGAAACGGCATCTTGGAGTTTAGTTGCGACGGGTTATAGGATGGAGGAGGAAGCGGTAGACGGATGAGTGTGTCGCAGCGGACCGCGCGCCTACAGCGGGATGTTGCCGTGCTTCTTCCACGGGTTCTTGACGTCCTTGGTCTCCAGCACGTCCAGGTCCTCGCAGATGTGGCGGCGAGTGTTCTCGGGCTCGATGATGTCGTCCACGAAGCCGCGCTGGGCCGCGACCTGCAGCAGACACACACAACGTCAGCAAGGTGCTTTGCGTGCCAACGACACGTTGAGATTATGCACAAAACAAACAAGGCCAAGCATACCATCGGGTTGGCGAACTTCTTCTCGTAGTCGGCAGTGTTCTCCTCCACGTTCTGCCCGCGGAAAATGATCTCCACCGCACCCTTGGCTCCCATGACGGCGATCTCAGCCGACGGCCACCTGCATGGTCATGACAAATTGGAGTGAGTGATAGCATTCGAGCTATTGCAGCAAAAAGCAGCTTACGCGTAGTTGATGTCGCCGCGAAGGTGCTTCGAGCTCATGACATCGTAGGCACCGCCGTACGCCTTGCGCGTGATGATCGTGATCTTGGGCACGGTCGCCTCCGCGAACGCGTACAGCAGCTTCGCGCCGTGGCGGATAATTCCACCGTACTCCTGGTCCGTACCGGGCAGGAAGCCAGGCACATCCACCAGCGTCACGATGGGAATGTTAAAAGAATCGCAGAAGCGCACGAAGCGCGCTCCCTTCACGGACGAGTTAATGTCCAGACAGCCAGCGAGCTCCATCGGCTGGTTCGCCACAATGCCAACAACACGGCCCTCCATGCGGCCAAAGCCGACGATGATGTTCTTCGCGTAGTCAGGCATGATCTCGAAAAAGTCGAACGAGTCCACGAGCTGGTTGATGATGTCCTTCATGTTGTACGGCACGTTCGGGTCAGGCGGCACGATGCTCTCGAGCGTGGGCACGGGGCGGTTGCGGTCGTCGTCCGACTTGCGCACGGGCGGCTTCTCCTTGTTGTTCAGCGGCAAGAAGTCGAAGAAGCGGCGCATCTCTCGGATGGCCTCCACGTCGTTGTCGAAGGCGCAGTGCGCCACGCCGGACGTCTTGGTGTGCGTGGCAGCTCCGCCCAGCTCCTCCTGCGTGACTTCTTCGTTGGTCACGGTCTTCACGACGTCGGGCCCCGTCACAAACATGTAGGACGAGTCGCGGCACATGAAGATGTAGTCGGTGATCGCGGGCGAGTACACGGCGCCTCCAGCGCAAGGTCCCATGACCATCGTGAGCTGCGGAATGACACCCGAGGCCATGACATTGAGCTGGAAGATGTCTGCATAGCCGGCGAGCGATGCGACACCCTCCTGGATGCGGGCGCCGCCCGAGTCATTGAGGCCAATGACGGGCGCGCCGAGTTCCATGGCCTTCTTCATGATCTTGACGATCTTCTCGGCGTAGGTCTCGGACAGACTGCCGCCGAAGACCGTGAAGTCCTGGCTGAAAACGAAGGTGAGGCGGCCGTTGATGAGTCCGCGGCCCGTGACGACGCCGTCGCCCGGGAACTGCTGCGACTCCATGCCGAAGTCCGAGCAGCGGTGCGACTTGAGCATGTCGTACTCGCGGAAGGTGCCGCGGTCCAGCAGCAGCTCGATGCGCTCGCGCGCCGTGAGTTTGCCGTTCTGGTGCTGCTTGGCCACGCGCTTGGCGCCGCCGCCCTCGAGCGCGCGCGCGCGCGCCTGCCGCAGCTCGTCCTTGAACGCGAGCTTGCGCGCGGCGGGCGTGAGGATGGGCGACGCGGCCTCGTCCGCCAGCGCGCTCATCCAGCGCGCGTGGAGCTGCAAAGGTGGCGGGGGTTAGGGCGGCAGTATGGGGAGGCATGGGGGCCGGCGGACGCGTACCAGGGGCTGGCGCAGCGCGCGGAGCTGTCTGGAGGCCAGCATCGCTGCGGCTCGGAGCACAATGGGAAGTGACGCTCGGATCCACCCGGACAAGTTCAAGCGCGGGTCGGGTCGGCGCCCGCGGGTTGGCGCTAGACTGGCGCGTTGTATGCGCCATAGACCCGCCGGCCCAGTAGGGTAGAAAACGGACGGCGACGCAAGGTTGAAGTTGCCTTCTGCTTAACGTGCATTGCAGCACTGCGGGCGGCGTGGCGCAAGCGAGTGAGGTAGGAGGCGAGAGAAGAAGAGTTTTTTTTTTTTTTCTGGTTGCGATGAGTTTGTCGTCTTTTTGAGGAGGTGGCGAGGCCGCGAGGCCGTCGAACGTGTCGACTTGACACGACGGAGGTGGATGCAGCGCTTCAGAACTGCCTGCTACGCAAGGTGCATACTGTAGAGCGTACCGTAAGCGGCAGCTCGTGTGGCGCACACGGCCACTGACGTCGCTACTCAAAGCGATGCTCCTGCCGGCAGCACAGCAGTCGCAATGGCGGCGGCGAGCACTGCAAGCAGATTCCACGCTTGCGTTCTTTCGAGGCATTTTGCTTCTTGTGCGAAGGTATTCGTGAAAACCAGCGTTTCACCCAGATATGTCAATGCATCGAGTGCTTTTAGTCCAGGCAGGGTCAAAGCTAGCCCATCAAGACAAGTTTCAATCTCGTGACGAGCCTCGCCAGCGCTGCCAACCGTCCCGGGCTAGTGATATACGACGCGAGCACTCGCCGTGAGTACAGCCGCCCGCTGGCACTTCACTTCGACACCTTTCAGCAAGATCCAAGCGAGCTGGACACAACTAAGTTTGGTACAATTGCACCCTTCTTCCGCAGCTTTCCAGAATCTCGACCCCCCTCCAGCCACTTCTTCATTAGCGTCCAGCGAAGCTGTGGATCGCGATGGCGTTTGCGTCCCAGGGACCGCAGCTGCGAGTGCACTGGTGTGTGCTCGTCTTTTGGCTAGTCCTGGCCGTGGTCACTGCGCAAGATGCTGGTGAGTTGGTTCCGTGCTGCGCGAGCTTCGAGCGCAACTAAGCGACGCATTCTTTCGCCTACACAGCATCGAGTTCCTCCGTTATCTCCGCGGCGACATCCACAACCGATACAACCCCGGCAGACACACCTCCTGCCACAGCGTCTCGTGCAGAAACTCCACCAGCGACGACACCTCCGGCGACGACACCACCTGCTACAACACCGCCGGCTACGACGCCTCCAACAACGACGCCGCCAGCAACGACGCCTCCAGCTACGACGCCCCCAGCTACTACACCACCAGCTACAACTTCTCCAGCTACAACAGCACCAACTACTACTTCTCCAGCTACTACTTCTCCTGCGACGACCTCTCCGGCCACGACGGCTCCAGCTACCACGGCACCAACGCCGACAACAGCAGCACCAGCACCAACGACAGAAGCGCCAACGCCAACCACAAAGGCACCAACTCCACCAACTCCAACAACACCGACCCCGACGACCACGGCACCGGCTGCTACGACTGCTCCAGCGACCAGAGCTCCGACCCCGACCACAGCAGCGCCAGCCACAGCTCCATCCACGGCAGCGACACCAACTTTAGCCCCAGCGGCGACCACCGCGGCACCTCCGGTGAGCACTACTTCGGCCGCTACATCACCCCCATCGACATCAACAGCCGCGCCTGTGGTGGAGCGCTACAACTCGTCCACGCTGCCTCCCGGCGTGAGTCCGAGCATGCTGAACGGGTCCGAGCTCGTGACGGTGGAGGTCACGGAGACGACGCTGGGGAACGGCTCGACGTCGTACAGCTACGTGATCATCACCACGACGGGCGAGACCGTGAAGGCAATCGTGCTGAGCCCAACGGCCAGCTCCGTCAGCGGAGACAGCACCACTGCTGCGTCATCCAGCTCCGATACGAACAACACGGCCAAGTCTTCTGGGTCGCTGGGGACCGGGGCGGTCGTCGGTATCATTGTGGGCGCGCTCGTGTTCATGCTCGTGCTGTTCGCGTTCTTCATCGCGCAGCGACGTCGTGGCAAGCAGCGGCCCAGCGATGCGTCTTCGGATGACATCTTGGACTCGCCTGTGGTCGGGAAGCAGGTGCGGCTGCTCGGACAGGGCCAGTCGATGGCAGACACGGAGTTCGCGGACGTGACCAGGACTACTGCGAACTCTCGTTCTTCTGGCGGATCGATGCCCGAGGGCAGACGACACCGGGGCACGCTGTGGGAAGACCCGGTCATTCTGGCATCACGGATCCCTATCGACCGCATTGAACTGGGATCCGTGATCGGCCGCGGTGCTTTCGGCGAAGTGTATCGTGGACGCTACCGAGACCAAGACGTGGCCGTGAAGATGTTGCTGGCGGAGAAGCGCAAGGACATGACTCACATCCAAGCGTTCCTGTCCGAGGTGAGGCTCATGGCGACCATGGAACACCCGCACATCGTGCAGTTCATCGGCGTGGCGTGGGAGTCGCTCAGCGACCTGTTTTGTGTGACCGAGTTTATGGCTGGTGGCGACCTGCGCACACTGCTGAAAGACTACCTCACGAACAACGTTCCGCAAGGGATGGATGCCAGCAAGATGCAGATCGCGTACCAAGTAGCCTACGCACTAACGTATTTGCATTCGTTAGAGCCCGTGGTGCTGCATCGCGATCTCAAGTCTCGCAACATCTTGCTGACGGAATCGTTGAATGCCAAAATCACGGACTTCGGGGCCTCGCGGATTCGGTCCGACGCGAGCATGACCTCGAATGTGGGTAGCTCGCTGTGGATGGCGCCGGAGGTCATGATGGGCAGGCACTACGACGAGAAAACGGACGTTTTCTCCCTTGGCGTGGTAATGTCGGAGCTGGACACGCACGAGCTGCCGTACTCGCATGCAAAGGAAGACAGTAGCAGTAGTGGTCGGCTTCTTCCGGATACGGCAGTGCTGCAGATGGTATCGATGGGCAAGCTACGCGTCAGCTTCTCTCGCTACATGCACCCGGACATGATTCGCTTCGTCGAGAGATGCGTGAGCGTGGACCCTCAAGCGCGCCCGACAGCCGCCGAAGTGCTGTACTTCTTGCAGATGGCGATCCGAGACCGGCGATATTGAGTACAAGACCCAGAACTGATGCTATCAAGGCACAGTAGGTGCTTCATGTGTACACATTTAGTGCAGTTCAAAGCGCGTTGAATTCAAATATGAATGCCTTTGTTTTTTTGTTTCTTACGTCGAGTTAACGAGAAGAAAGCGCACACAAGGTTTGAGAATGCAAGTTAGCTGAAAGCGTCGATGTCATGTTTGAATTGAAATCACCGTGGGAAGGCTGGTAGCAAAACTGGTATGCTCGAGCTGTGATTTATGTATTTAGTTCTGGTATCGACATTATAAGGACAAAAATCTGAAGTCTGCAAGGAGCTGTTTGGTGTTGGAACGTACATGTATTTCTTGTTGCATAGCGTTTGGTCTTAGATTAAAATCGACGTTATAGTTTCCGGGGAACTTGTAAAAAAACCTGCGCACACTGCTGAAAGACTAATGCCGTGCTAGCACGGAGAAGCTCTGGATTTGTTAACTCCCAGGTCTGCGCTTAAAGCTCAAGGTCGTCCTCGAGCTCTACGTAGTCCGTTCGAACCGTCGGACGCGATGTTGTCGCCCGCGTCAAAGTGGACCGCCACCTCCTTGTTGCTTAATCTTATAACAGCATTTACTGGGAGGGAGATAGCGCAGCTGGCTATGATAGCTGCTAGTAGATAATGAAACAGACTGCAAAGCAAGCAAGCATCTCCTGCGCCTGCTTCGCAACCGCAGCATCTGCACGCTCCTCAAATAGCGGTCGCTGTAGAAGAGATGTAGCCGCTGCCGTGCACCGTACTCCAGCTCAAGAGATTCCGTCTCGCGCGGCGGCAGGACCAGCGAGTCGTCGGCCTCTAGCACCGTACCGCCAGCCTTCACGGACTGTGTAGTTTCTGGAGAACTTGTCAATGAATATATAGGCTATATCGTGTCAGACAAAGAGAATTTGGAGCCGAACGGCAGTGGATATTGTAGTTAGGTCTGATCTAGGACAATTTGGTTCAGCAGAAGGCGCCTCTGTATCTTCGACAGCCTACGACGTTTCTGGGTTCACAAGGCTTCGGGCGATCGAAGGGGTGTTCATTTCCAAATTTCTCCACTGAAGACCTGTTGATGCAAGAGGAACAAGAGATAGACAGCATCGTGCTGGAAGAGAAGATCGACACTAACTATGAGCCGATAGAGCCCGAATTGATGGATACGCCCGGTAGCTTGGAATGGATCTGAAAGCTGAACGTGATCTGTTCTGGATCGCTAGAGATGCGCTGAAGGTACGTGGTGTCTTCCATCTCTACTTTTTCATGGCGTTACTGACACTGCGGGAGCTTGATTCCGCCCTTTTGTTGGGCAATAGACCCCTCTTCCAAAAGACTGGAAACCGTGTCAGACGATTGACACGGAAGAGATCTACTACTTTAATTTCGCCACTGGTGAAAGCATTAGGGACAACCCTTGTGATCACGTTTGTTGCATTTGTGCAAATAGAACAACGCAAATGAGCTAACATTTCCATTCAGTTTGCTCGCGACCAGTACGAGAAGCAGAAGAAGATACACGAAACTCATGGTATTCTACCAGCCCGGCTTTAGTTCCATAAAAAACGGAGACACAGGCCCAACAAAATCTATAGCAGCATCACAAGAAATACATGTACGTTCCAACACCGAACAGCTCCCTGCAGACTTCAGATTTTTGTCCTTATAATGCGATACCAAAACTAAATACATAAATCACAGCTCGAGCATACCAGTTTTGCTACCAGCCTTCCCACGGTGATTTCAATTCAAACATGACATCGACGCTTTCAGCTAACTTGCATTCTCAAACCTTGTGTGCGCTTTCTTCTCGTTAACTCGACGTAAGAAACAAAAAAACAAAGGCATTCATATTTGAATTCAACGCGCTTTGAACTGCACTAAATGTGTACACATGAAGCACCTACTGTGCCTTGATAGCATCAGTTCTGGGTCTTGTACTCAATATCGCCGGTCTCGGATCGCCATCTGCAAGAAGTACAGCACTTCGGCGGCTGTCGGGCGCGCTTGAGGGTCCACGCTCACGCATCTCTCGACGAAGCGAATCATGTCCGGGTGCATGTAGCGAGAGAAGCTGACGCGTAGCTTGCCCATCGATACCATCTGCAGCACTGCCGTATCCGGAAGAAGCCGACCACTACTGCTACTGTCTTCCTTTGCATGCGAGTACGGCAGCTCGTGCGTGTCCAGCTCCGACATTACCACGCCAAGGGAGAAAACGTCCGCTTTCTCGTCGTAGTGCCTGCCCATCATGACCTCCGGCGCCATCCACAGCGAGCTACCCACATTCGAGGTCATGCTCGCGTCGGACCGAATCCGCGAGGCCCCGAAGTCCGTGATTTTGGCATTCAACGATTCCGTCAGCAAGATGTTGCGAGACTTGAGATCGCGATGCAGCACCACGGGCTCTAACGAATGCAAATACGTTAGTGCGTAGGCTACTTGGTACGCGATCTGCATCTTGCTGGCATCCATCCCTTGCGGAACGTTGTTCGTGAGGTAGTCTTTCAGCAGTGTGCGCAGGTCGCCACCAGCCATAAACTCGGTCACACAAAACAGGTCGCTGAGCGACTCCCACGCCACGCCGATGAACTGCACGATGTGCGGGTGTTCCATGGTCGCCATGAGCCTCACCTCGGACAGGAACGCTTGGATGTGAGTCATGTCCTTGCGCTTCTCCGCCAGCAACATCTTCACGGCCACGTCTTGGTCTCGGTAGCGTCCACGATACACTTCGCCGAAAGCACCGCGGCCGATCACGGATCCCAGTTCAATGCGGTCGATAGGGATCCGTGATGCCAGAATGACCGGGTCTTCCCACAGCGTGCCCCGGTGTCGTCTGCCCTCGGGCATCGATCCGCCAGAAGAACGAGAGTTCGCAGTAGTCCTGGTCACGTCCGCGAACTCCGTGTCTGCCATCGACTGGCCCTGTCCGAGCAGCCGCACCTGCTTCCCGACCACAGGCGAGTCCAAGATGTCATCCGAAGACGCATCGCTGGGCCGCTGCTTGCCACGACGTCGCTGCGCGATGAAGAACGCGAACAGCACGAGCATGAACACGAGCGCGCCCACAATGATACCGACGACCGCCCCGGTCCCCAGCGACCCAGAAGACTTGGCCGTGTTGTTCGTATCGGAGCTGGATGACGCAGCAGTGGTGCTGTCTCCGCTGACGGAGCTGGCCGTTGGGCTCAGCACGATTGCCTTCACGGTCTCGCCCGTCGTGGTGATGATCACGTAGCTGTACGACGTCGAGCCGTTCCCCAGCGTCGTCTCCGTGACCTCCACCGTCACGAGCTCGGACCCGTTCAGCATGCTCGGACTCACGCCGGGAGGCAGCGTGGACGAGTTGTAGCGCTCCACCACAGGCGCGGCTGTTGATGTCGATGGGGGTGATGTAGCGGCCGAAGTAGTGCTCACCGGAGGTGCCGCGGTGGTCGCCGCTGGGGCTAAAGTTGGTGTCGCTGCCGTGGATGGAGCTGTGGCTGGCGCTGCTGTGGTCGGGGTCGGAGCTCTGGTCGCTGGAGCAGTCGTAGCAGCCGGTGCCGTGGTCGTCGGGGTCGGTGTTGTTGGAGTTGGTGGAGTTGGTGCCTTTGTGGTTGGCGTTGGCGCTTCTGTCGTTGGTGCTGGTGCTGCTGTTGTCGGCGTTGGTGCCGTGGTAGCTGGAGCCGTCGTGGCCGGAGAGGTCGTCGCAGGAGAAGTTGTAGATGGAGAAGTAGTAGCTGGAGAAGTAAGAGTTGGTGCTGTTGTAGCTGGTGATGTTGCTACCGGGTCGGTGGTGCCTGCGCCACCAGAGGAGGTTTCGCCTGAAGTAGGAACATGCATAATAATTCGTTAGGCGTCGCTTAGAGCCGCAAGAAGATGCTGTCAGAAGGAACTCACTGCTGGTCTGAGGGCGCACGGCCGTCAGGACGAGACAGAGGAAGATCAGCGACCGCATCAGGCGGCGACGGCGTCGTCGTGCCGCGTTCGCCATGCTTTCTGCTGCCGCGCTATTGCTGGAGAGTGAATGCTGGGGCGGACCGGTGGAAACTTGAATGAAATGGGTGACGGAAGAAATTTACGCATCGCGAGGCGGATCTCACATGGATCTTCACGAAGGGTACAGTTTTCACGGAGACTGTTTTCAGCTTGGATGACAACATGAGTCAATGTCAAGGTGACCATCGCATAAACCTCAGCAATGGAGCCCTTCTCCATTCACAAACTACGCAAAGCTAGAATAAACGTGTTTGGATTAGTGTTGGAAGCTTGGACTTGGATGCAGGCCTGGTGAGTGATGCAATGATCAACGCAAGCGCTACTTGTACCAATTTGAAGTCTTTGTCGGAGTAGTGTGGGGCAGATCTGCTGTTGCCTTTTTGTTGTGTTCGAAGCAGTTGGTACAGCTTTCTTGCGGCATCGTTTGCAGGCTCTTCATTGGGAATCGCTTCGCACTGTGATGCTCTCCGCATTAGCCTCGACACAGGACGAGATACCTTCATCCAGAGCGTGTGCTTCCGTCGCTCCACCGTGAGCACGGCAGAAACCCTTGCGCTGGGGCTGCTTGCTACATATAGCGTACTTGCAACATTGATGCTTGCTGTGCTTGGTGCATTTGCTATTCGACACAGCAGCCCGCTTGAGGCAGCTTGGGTACGAGCATCTAGTTCCTCCTCCATGCTCAAAGCAGCTACCTCTGGAGAGAACGCGCTTCACACATCCGGGATAGAAACATTCCCTGGCACCTCCATGCGAAGTGCACAATCCCTTCGAGACGACACACTTGGAGCAGCCTACGTGGGAGCACAGTCTCTTCGCTTTTGCTTGTGCTCCAGCCTGGATGCGGCGTGCCGCCATGGTCTTGGTTCTCAGTCCGAAGCTGATAGCAGGAATACTCGCTGCGTCCGGCAACACCTCGGGTTTCCCACTGTTTCCCTCGCTTTCTCCCATAGTTGCCTCAATTGATGCGCCGGCAGTGGAGTCGCCATCGTGTTCTGAGGCCATCGTCATCGCCACACTAGCTACTGTTAACGACGTCGCCTCTTCCCCAAGCAAGAACGCATTGTGTGTCGGGGGACTGGAGTTCATAGCTGCCTGTGTGACTTTAGCAGATTGCTTTCGTATCTGCAATGATTATTGAAGAGACAGGAAACTAGACGACGTTGAAGTGGTTCACCACTCACGAATTATATTGACGGCACAACCTTTACTCGCCTCTCACTACTTCCAGCGTGAGGACCTAGCACCCGGTGCCCCCAGCAATCCTCAGACAACTCGTTGAGTCGAACAAACTCAGAATATTGGTCATAAGCGTCCACGCCAAGGAGAAGATAAGGTAGCCCATTGTCACGATGCCCCAGAACTTACTCTTGCGGTTCTGTCGCTGCATTTCGTGGACGTCATCTTTCTGCTTTGGCAACCAGAACACCGCGGCAATCGACAACAAGTTGAAGGCGTACGCGATCAGGTATGTGTAGGTCACCTGTGATCTCACGTGGTGATCGTCTTGCTCGATGAAGGTTCGCTCAATGTCGAAGTACCCGTCCACGGACTTGGTAATCACAGTCGCGAAAGGGGTGCCGACTGACTCGGTGGTGACGCCGAGACCAAGGAGCGTGGCTTCAAACCCCTTCTGGTTACCGATCTCGAGGATCAAAAGCTGAGCCACGTAGTCTGCCGCGGCGAACGGCACCTCTCCAACAAGAGGCACACCCAACCAGAACCACTGGCTGCGGTATACGTCCCAGATTGTAAATAAAGTCGGAATGGCATCGATGCACACGACGCAGACCTCGCAGACGATGATAATGTAGCGCCAATTCCACTGCAGTCCTCGTTTCTTGATCAAGTAAGTGCCGCTAATCGTCAGAAAAGCCGTAAGCATGCTGGCGATGCCCGAGTTAAGCGGCTCCACCTTGGCCCAGTCGCTTTGAATCACACTAGACGCTGTCACGGTGATCTGAGAGAAGACGCTGAAGCAGAACCGGAAGGCTGAGTAGCGGTATATGACTTCCTGTTGGAAGACGTCGTAGAGGAACGGAAGTATTGGCATCTGAGCGCGCTCGTACCGCACCTCTTGGATGCAGTACCATGAGAATGGAATGGTGAGGAATGAAGCTGCGGCGCAAACCCACATCACTGCGTTGAATCCCATTGTCCAGGAGAATGTGCCGCCATAATCGACCCCGTTGAGTCCGATGCCCGTCATGAAAGACGAAACCACCATGAAAACGTAGTGAATCACGATGACATCGCCAATCAGAGTTCCGCGTGTGGCCTCTGGTTCGCGCTGTGAGGCGTCCATCAAGGCTCCGTTGAAGCCGCTGTACGCCATGACGGAGCCGAAATTCGCAATCATCATCAGGATAATTAGCTTGACGCCCCTGTTTGGGGCATCTGTGTTGAGCGTTGCGAGCTGCTCTGGGGTCATGTCCACCAACGCGACATCCGACAACGACGGATCTCCATAATACGGCTCCCCCAATGGAAGTGCTGCCATCAGCAAACAGGAAACGAAAGATAGGGACCATCCGATAATCATAAAAGGCCTGCGGCGGTAGCCGAAGATTGGGCAAGTGTCCGTCAGCATTCCGGTGAAAATACGAAGCGCGCGGGGGAACGTCACAAGTGCCGTCGCAGTTGCAACGAGCGTGGTGGACATGTGCAGGTAGTTGTTGAGGACGGAGTAGATGACACCGCTGACCGTGCCGTAAACCGTGCCGACTGCAGCGATGTGAGTCAGCATGCCCAGGTTCTCCCAGCTGTAGGCGGACACGGACCCGTTGGGTGGGCGCAGACTCCCATCTTCGAGTTGAAGCGGGTCAATCGGAGACTTGAGTTCTCCATAACTTGTCGGATGCGGGCCGTCTTCGGGCTTGAGCTTGGGGAGACTCTCGACGGAGACGCGGTCGGTGAGGTGCTGCACCATCGGGGATCGATGCAAATTGAGAAGTGACCAGGGTCCACGTCTGGGGATATCGGAGACTGTGTCCCTGAAGTCTGCACCCCAGTTGGTGGACAGATGGAGCGCGGACGCAGCAAGGGGTCCGCTTCCCATGCCATGCCGCAATGTTGACCGTGCAGCGTCTTGAAAGCACTTGCAGGTCACACCTTGCTTGATGCTCGACGTCAGCTCCGCTCACTCATCCATGTTCATCTTTCAAACGCAATGTTCGTCACTGGAGTTTGCCGTGTGGGGTGCATGCTTTCGCTTTCGTCACCTCTCGGTCGAACGGACTGCCAATCCGACATGGCTAACGACGATAGTCATTCGCACCGCCAGAAGAGCGCGTCCGAGATTTGCAGAGTCAACCACGCAGCTAAATCGTTAGTCGCGCTTTACTGCTTCCTTGGGTATCTTGATGCCCCCAAGATGTTCGCAGGCGATGGCATCGCCGGAAATCAATATGCAGATCTCACCGTTGTGAGGAATCACCGCGCCTTCTTGGGTCTGCTTGTTGCAGCCAAAGTGATAGAACCCGCGGGTGAGGTGGCCCAACTTGGAAGAAAGACGCGGATGCGAGTTTGCTCGCATCCAGGCTGTTCAAAGCTTGCCCCAATCGGCTTGTGCTCGACCCAAATCAACAACTACCGATGCCAGCTCCCTGGATGCACGATGCTCGCTCGAAAAATGAGGTTGTTCGCCAAACACGGTGGTTGGACCAATTCCTCGGTTTTGGGTTGCACGGACTACCCCAGATCGAGGGGCTTACGCGTAGCGCATCGTAGCGCTAGAGCTTGTAGGCATCCAGGTTGTGCCGAGCTAACCGCGAGTCGCGAGAAATGCTGTGAGCACGATGGTGGCAAGCAGTGCAAACATCCCGGCTGTGAAATTAGCATTACGACGGAGACAACTGCTCGGGGCACGGTGGCAAAAAGATGTTTTCACGAAGAATGCTTCAAGGCGATCATTCCTCGAGGGAAGTATTTGAGAGGCAAGTGCTTTGAGCATGGTGGAGGACGCAAATGCTCCGTCCTCTACTGCACACGGCAAACCAAGCACGAAGGCAACTGTGTCGCCAACGTCAATGGGCAAATGCCAACATTCCTCTCGCCAGTCGTTATAAGTGAAGCACTGACTAGAACCGCACGTAGCAGAAAGCCGCTATGTGATAGCTTACCAGCCATTTTGTTCCTTCACGTGCTGCAACCAAGTCTGACTATCCTATCGCCATCGGCATTAATAATGAGGCTCAAGAAGACACCGGACATCAAGGGCTTCAACGCAGACCAACCCGAGGTGATTCCGGCAGGCAGCGTGTTTGTGTTTGGCGCAGCAGGACTTTGTTGGCATCGGATGGTGTGGTGATGCTGGAAACACGGTGGCAGAAAGTATTGCTCCCAAGAAGGCTGCCCTTGGCTAGAGGTTGAAGCCGTCTTCTCTTCGTGCTCTGATAGGCCAGTGCATATCGTCCAATCCTGTCTGTCCACCTGGCCTTCCGTCGCCATTTCCGCTTGTGCCATGTTGCGCCGCTCGCTGCCCTTGCTGCGTGCCGCGCGCGCTCCGTTGCGTCGCTGCGGCGGCGTCCTGGCGGCGCCCCCCGGCGCGGACCAGTCCGGCTCGTCCCCGTGGCTCTTGGCGCTGTCCGCCGGCCTTCTGGGCGTCGCCGGGGCCGCGCTGGGCCCGCAGCGCGACGCCGAGAGCTGCGGCATCGTCGGCGTCGTGGGCCGCTCGCAGGACGCCGCCGACTTCCTGCTGGAGGGCCTCACCATCCTGCAGAACCGCGGCTACGACAGCGCCGGCATGTCCACGCAGCCGGCGGCCGCCGAGGGCCAGCCCGCGCCCATCACCACCACCAAGTTCGCGTCTGTCAAGGGCACGGCCGACTCCATCCACCTGCTGCGCGAGACCAAGAGCCGCCACGACGGCAACACCGCGGGCATCGCGCACACGCGCTGGGCCACGCACGGCGCCAAGACGGACTGCAACTCGCACCCGCACACCGACATGCACGGCCGCGTGTCGCTCGTGCACAACGGCACCTTCACCAACTACTACGAGGTCAAGCAGGAGCTGCTGGACGAGGGCGTCGTCTTCTCCTCGCAGACGGACACCGAGGTGGCTGCGCAGCTCATTGGCCACTTGATGGGCGAAGGCGCCGATCTGCTCACGGCGGTCAGACTCGCGCTTAAGAAGCTGGAAGGCACGTGGGGACTCTGCGTCATGGCCAGAGACGACCCTGGCAAGATCGTCATTGCTCGCAACGGATCGCCATTGTGCATTGGATACGGTAGCAATGAGATGTTCGTGGCGTCCGAGACCACGGCGTTCAGTCGCTATGCCAAGAGGTTCATCTCGCTCAAGGACGGAGAGGTGGCGGTGATCAAGAGCGACTCGGCGGAACTCAACCCGAACGACGACGGCAAGGAGGAAGGGTTCTTGCAGAGATTCCCGACCAGCAGACTGGCCGTCGCCCCGGATGTGAAGGTGCGTCTGTCGCCCGCGCCGTACCCGCACTGGACGCTTCGCGAGATCATGGAGCAGCCAAAGGCGGTGGCGGCGTCGCTGGGCTACGGTGGTCGTGTGTCGGACGACCACGTGTACCTTGGTGGTCTGGAAGCGGAGAAGGAACGCATGCTGCGTATTAAGCACCTGTTGATTGCTGCGTGTGGCACCTCGCTGTATGCGAGTAAGTACGGCGCTAAGCTGATGCGATCGCTGAATGCGTTCGACAGCGTCGCGACGGAGGACGCGTCGGAGTGCACGAGCGACCGATTCTCGAAGAAGGAGGGAGGACTGTTGGTGGTGTCCCAGTCTGGCGAGACGAAGGACGTGCACCGCGTGCTCAAGACGGCCGAGGAACTGCAACTTGAGGTCCCTACCTTTTCAGTTGTGAACTCGGTGGGTTCGCTTATTGCGCGTACGACCAAGTGTGGTGTGTACCTGAATGCCGGTCGTGAAAATGCTGTGGCTAGTACCAAGGCCTTTGTCACCCAGGTCACTGTCATGGGACTTATTGCGTCCTGGTTCGCACAGAACCGTCCGGACGGAAACCGTTCCAAGATGGCAGAGCTGATTCAGAGCATGCATCGTCTCCCCATTGCGATTGGTATGGCACTGCGCTCTCGCGACCAATGCGCCAAGATTGCTGACAAGCTGCTCTCTGCGGAGCACCTGTTTGTGTTGGGTCGGGGATATGGCGAACCGATTGCCTATGAGGGTGCGCTGAAGATTAAGGAGATCACATATCTGCACGCCGAGGGCTACCCGGGTGGTGCTCTTAAGCACGGACCGTTTGCACTCATTGAAGGTGAAAAGAACGGCAAGTTCGGTGCTACGCCGATCATCCTTATTGTGCTGGATGATGAACACGCCACTTTCATGAAGACTGCTGCGGAGTCCGTGCGTGCTCGTGGAGCCCACACTATTGTCATCACTGACAACCCGGCGATGTGCGAGAACATTGCCGACGAAGTCATCCCTATTCCGACGAACGGCCCCATGACGGCGCTGCTCGCTACTATTCCGCTGCAACTTATCGCTTACGAGCTTGCTGTGCGCAAGGGCATCAACCCGGACGTACCGCGCAACTTGGCCAAGGCTGTCACTGTGGATTAGACTGCTTTTCTTACCTGTCAATTAGGTCAACATCGTAAAGCACTTCATCAGCACTGAAACGATAGCCATAGACAGCCATTTTTTTTTCGTTTAGATATGGGTTTGTGCTGCTCCAACCCGAGGTTGAGCAGGTGTTCCCTGCGCCACGGCTTAAATATCTCGCCATCGTTATGCGAGTTAACCCATGAGCAACACGGATGGAATATTATCATGCGAGACTGTAAGGCAACATGGTGCCTTGGTCTGGAAGCATGCATTGCACTTGCCGGATCGTGCGGCCTTTTTCGTACAGTCGGCAACAGAGCATTTGCGTCCACCACCGTGCTGGAAGCACCTGCCTCTAGTCAACGCCACCTTGGAGCAGCCATCACGAGAGCAATACTTTCTGCCACCGTGTTTCCAGCATTTGTCGATACAGTCACCGCCTCGTGCGGCCTGCTTTGTGCAACCGGTGGTGGAGCACATTCGTCCGCCACCGTGTTCGAAGCACTTGCCTCGGGAAGTAATCCTCTTGGAGCAGCCTTCGTGAGAACATCTTCTGCCGCCGTGCGCAACGCACTTGTCTCCAGACGCAACATGCATCTCACAGCCGGGGTGCTGGCACTGCCTGCCGCCAACGTGATCACAACATTTCCCGCGGCTCACGCTTTGCTTGGTAGAGTTTGGCTGCTGACATACTTTACCTCCACCATGCGCTGAGCACAATCCCTTCGACTTGGCCGAATGAAGACATCTCGACACAGAGCAATTGGTGCGACCACCGTGACTGAAACAAAACGTCTTCAGTTGAGCGTACCTCTCACATCCAGGGTACTGGCATGGACGCTGAGCTCTGCTTCCAGCGTGCGTCAAGCAGAAACCATTCGATACGGCCCCCTTTGAGCAGCCTGGGCGCGAGCAAACTTGTTTCGGCGTCTCTTCTCCAGACTGGATCAACTCCATGACTGTCAGCAGCTCCAGCAGCCACAACGTTTCGAGCTACCAGCTCAGCACTGCTACTGATGTCTCCTTCTCCATCTTTTGCAGCTGTCTCCGTACGAGCACCCGGAAGGTGCATTACGTTTTTGCTACCAGTCCTGGATATGGGCATCACAACTCCATCTGACGCTAATGAAGTCCTAGCCTTACCGAACAAGAACACGTCACCTGTAGGAATCGCCTCGCGTTGGTTTGCTTTCGAGCCCATGCCGCCCGACGTATTTTTGGGTCGCATTATTGGTGGCGCCGATGCCAATGCTAACAAGTTCAAGGCTGACTAGGTTGCAAAGTATTTTGAAAAAGTTAGCAGTTTTGGCAAAGCTCTTGATGAACTGGTGACCTGATCAAGTATTTCATTGTGACTTTTTTAAAGACTTTCAAGACGCGCTTTGAGCATGGCTGAAAGTACTCTCACTACGTAGTACTTTGGCTGCAGGAAACAGAGCTGGCTTTGAGATTTTGCCGGGGGGTTCTATTTCATATTCCTGCTCACAGCGTCAAGACTGCGCATCGATTTGGGGCGATACTACCACTTGCGAATATCCCGCGGTAGGGAAAATGTTGAGGAAGCAAGTACTAGCGGGAGTGGATTTGGCATTTAACAGCGGTGCCAGGTCCGAGCTAGAAGACTGGCGAAATGAAGCGCATTTAACTACTGAGGACAACGCCTTCTCAAGATACTTGATTTCCAGGCGTGTTCCCCTGCGGAGTCAATGCGACAGTCACGGCTGGCACGATCTGTAGCATGGAGCGATCACGAATACCGCATGATACTAGCGTGTCTTCGAGGCCAGTCAACTTACGCCCGCTCGAAAGGTATAGATCAAATTGCTCTACACTTTGGAAGCGCTTTTGACGAACCAAAATCGCCGACTTGAAATGTCCTAATTTTTTCATGGAGTAAACACTTGCAGTTATAAGCATCCCTCCTGGCATTCGGCAGCTCACTTTGATGCGTACGTCCTTCGGTTTCGCTGTATATGCGGAATGTGTTGCCATTGTTTCGTCTTCACGTAAATTGCTGTGTTGACGGACGGGCTTGGAGTTGGGAGTTCCTGCTATTGCTTGCTCCTCAAGGTGATTTGCACGATTTTCAGTTGACCGCCGCGTAGGTGACTTTATATGGTGAACTAGCCCGTGCTTTGCTGCGAGGAAATTCACGCGCTGTTCTCCGTTGGGCCGCTGTCTCAGCCAGCTAAACGGGTCATCGTCCTCTTCAGACAGCTCGGTTGGTGCTACGTCAGCCACGGTAGCATCAACAGTGGATGACCGAAGGGTTGGCGATGACATGGTTCTTGCATGAAGTTTCGCGCTATGAAGTTTTCGCTTGGCAGCACAGCGAACCACTTTGTCTTTCAGCCGGGCATAGTGGCGAGACGAGTCCCAAGACGTTGATACTGTGTAAGACGCAGGTGTCAACGCAGGACGCCACGTGACTATCCGTTTTTCTCTTGAAGCACCGAAAATCGCAGGTGATGGTGCCCCTATCGTCGTCCGGCGAGAAGTAGAGTCCCATAGCCGCTTAATGTTGTAGCTACCGACAGGTGGAGCTGTGTCTCTGTCAATTTCCGTCTCTCGGCCCACCTTGGAAAACGATGACGCATTGAGAGGTTTCAGCGAGGAATAATCGTGTGCGCTTTCTGCCTCAGCAGGGCGAGCTCCGCTATGTTGGACTTCTGGAACCTGGATGAAGAGATCTCGACGACCTGAGGAGCTTGGCAAACGGAGTCGAGTCCGTGGGGATTTAGTCGCCGGAGCGGGGGATGATAGTTCAGCACTTGCAGTATGAGGTCGGAGCAATTTGTCAGCAGAAGCATGACCGTTTTTTTCAAGTACAGCTTGTCTGGATGGGGAGTTCGGAGAAGCAGAAGCTACGCGGCGCTCTGGTGAAAATGGCCCCCGGATCGTCCTCGAAATAAAAGCAGAGGTCGGAGTCGATGTCACATCTCGAGCTGGCCACTGCTGCGGCACCTCGTACGTCCCTGGCCCGGGAACAAACTGCAGACATCGTACCAGAGTTGATATTTGATGCTGCTAACAATACCAAGAGTTATAGACGTACATTTTTGGGTTGCTTTACTTCTCCGCGAGCATTCAGTGACTCATCTTCAGCATAACCTGGTGGTACGCGAAAGCGCTGTTCTAGAGCTGCAACGTTGACATCGAGAGCTTTTTGCGCCTCTAGTTTCAGCACTAGGCGAAACACCTCGCGCGGCACGAACGGCACTGTTTTTGTGAAGTCTGAAGGTCGTGCCAGGGAGGGTGTCGAGCTGGTTCGACGGTGCATGCCGCAATTCCAACGAATGAATCAAATGGCAGACAAAAGACAGATAAGCACAATAAATCGTGAATTGCTAAATCGGGCGACACTAGCAACATTAGTAAAACAACAAAATGGGAACGGCTTGCAAAGAGAAGATCAGGCTGAAAAATTATTTATCCACCGGACCCTAACCGGGCGGGATACAGTACGGGCTGATGGCAAAATACCAATCTTACCGTCGCGTTCTCGGAGCGGAGCGCAGAAGCTATGGAGTGACTTAGTCAGTCGCCAGGCTAATCGAAGGTCGGCGGACAAGAGGTGACGCCATGAGAGTCTGAAGTACGCGTGCCGCTGACGGCCTCAGACTAGGATCATACTGAAGACATTCGTGCGTGAGCCGACGAATAATCTCTGGGCATGTGTCGGATACCTTGGGCCTCAGCTTTCCTACAGCAACCTGCTGCACGATCATAGACTCCTCAAGACCCAAAGTCTGGTACGGGATCTGATGTGTGTCCAGCTCCGTGAGCAACACGCCCAGCGAGTAAATGTCAGCCAACTCGCTGTAGTCTTCACCGAGAATGATTTCAGGCGCCACCCAGCGAGCCGTACCGACTCCTGCTGTCATAGTTCGTGCAACAGTTCGCTCTCGGCTCTCTCCGAAATCAGATAGCTTAGCTCCCTTTTGCGAGTCCACCAAAATGTTTCGCGACTTGATGTCACGGTGAATCAGAGCAGGCTGCAGGCTGTGCAAATAATACACAGCCTCGCACACTTGCACGCAGTAAGTCGCCTTGCCACTTTCCCACGTTAGTACGGATGGCGGGTTCTTCCTGAGAACCGACAGCAAATCACCAGAATCCATGTATTCCATGACGATCTGGATGTCGGTCAGCTCTTCATCCCAGCATGCTCCAATCAGCGTAAGGATGCACCGATGTGAAAGCGACGCTAGCAAGTTCAGCTCCGAGACGAAGTCCTGCACGCTTGTCCCCTCGACTGTGATCAACTTTTTTACAGCCACCAGGTCCTTACCGTACAAGGCCAACCACACTTCTCCAAAAGCACCTTTCGCAATCTTTCGGGTGTAGTTGATTTGATCACTCGGAATTTGAACCACAGTCGAACTAATGATAGAGCTTCGAGATCGATGACCATCAGCTACAACCGGAAAGGTGGACTGAGCGCTGCTGCGACGAGGTTGGGCATCTGACATTTTTTTGCCATGATCCGAAATTCCTGCTAACTGGAAAATATTCGGGATAGAGCTTCGGGGTGTGCGGCCACCAGCAGTAGGAGGCTGCTGTGATGAAGCACGCCCGCGACTTCCTGCCCTAATACGTGCTGGAGTGTTGTTCGACGACGGAGGAGTAGCCACGCCAACCATATCGGGCGTGTTGGAAAGATAAAACCCGCGATTTTTCATCCGTCGACGGTATAAGAAAAAGCCAGCAACACCGAGCACCACAACGACAGCTAACACAACGACGACGATGATCAACGTACTGCTGGATGATGATGAAGCTAAAGCACAATAAAAAAACTGTTAGAAGTAACAGCACACATCATGGCTATGCTGAATTCGCTTACCACTTGATCCATCCGAGGAGGACGCAGCAGCATCCGACACGCAAACCATCGAGTCTAGGACGCTAGTTGCAGTACCGGTTGAACAAGAGCTGGCAGTTATGCCCAGCGTACTCTCGGACGAAAGTTTTCGCAGAAAACTGTACTGCGTTGATGTCACAGTCACACTGCTAATACTGTTGCCGGAAATATCTCTGCAAGCAAAAGGGGAACATATGAGTAAAACGAATTTGGCTGGAAACTGTAAATTCTGGTACTTACAGAAGGTTGAGCTTGGTCATATTGAAAATAACCGAAGGGAACTCCGTGAGCTTGTTTTCTGACAGATCTCTGCACACCAGCAGCAGTAGCGTTAGTACGATAAGAAGTTCGTGTTACTGTATTTTACACGAGTAGACACACAATGTCGTGATCGAAGGAAGCGTGACTTCGAAGGTAGCAATCGAGTTGTCCGTCAGATTCCTGCAATACCAGTTCAAAAGCAAGTGTCAACGAATGATCACCATCCTGCAATATGCACCTTTAAAATGTACGCACAGTGTGGTTAAGCCTTGTAGCGCCTCAGTAACCGAGCTGTCCGAATCTGTGATGCTTGTCATGGTGTTTTTGTTAAGGTTCCTGTGTCGGCAGCAGCACGAACAGGTCAGCCTCCACACGATCCAACTCGTGGTATTGAAAAAAAAAAAAAACTTACAGCGTGACCAAGTTCTTGCTTGCAAGGTTTCCCAGCTGCGTCGGCAGACTTCCCAGATTGCAGTTTTCCATGGTTCTGTACCCACACAACATTTAAGTCAGCTCCCAGCTCTCTCAACCTCCCCAATCTGCACGTACAGTAAGGAGACTGTGGTCGGCAAGAAGCCGGAAGGCATCGAGCCGAGATCCAAATTGGTCAAGATCCTACAGCAACCACTCGTCAGCCCGTCGTCTCCACAACAATACCCTCAGTTGCTCCTCACAATTGCTCCAGCACCGTCGCCGTGGCGAACGTGTCGTCGTCGAAGGAGACGCTCTTGAGCGAGCCTTTCTGCACATTGGTGTCGTCGAAGCCTGTGATCTGGCTGCAAGAGCGACACGTCAGCGTCAGCCTCTGCAGCGATTCCGCTGCGTGCGAGCTCTGCCTACATGTTGCGGGTGGCCTCGGCGAACTCGACGCCGCTGACGGCGTCGATTTCGGCGCTGGGGAAGGCGGCGGCCGCGCTGCCGCTGGCGCTGGAGGTCCAGGCGTCCGAGGACGCCGGCTCCTTCACGAAGAGCGTGAACTTCTTGGCCACGGAGTTGTAGGCGTCCAGACACTGGTAGGTGCAGCTGGCGCTGTGCCGGACGCAGTCGTTGCGCGAGGCCTCGCTGCAGCTGGCGGCGCGCGCGTACTGCACGCACGGGTCGCCCGCCGAGCAGGCGCCGCCGCAGGACGTGAGCTCGGCGCTGGCGCTCGCGTTGCCGCACCAGCTCTCGGCCGAGGACGAGGAGGACGAGGACGAGGCCGCCGACGCGCCGCCCAGCAGGACCCACGCCGCCAGAACGCGCATGAGGACGGAAGAAAGCGGAATGAGGAGGAGCGAGCCTCAAACAAGGACAAGTACAGTGGCATGGAGGAGTTGGGCGAGGTATGATGCATGAATCATGGTAAGATATCAGGTATGCAAGTGCTACTGCTGTTGAATAAAAAATGCAGGAAAGAAATGTGGAGAATTAGAAAGGAAAAGGTAGATTGGGTTATGGAGGTGGGAGATGAGGGTGGTGGCTCTGTGAGACGCCTCAAAGCGTTTAGAATGAGGACGGGGAAGCCGGAGGAAGCCAGCTGGCGGTTGAGGGTTCGCGACACGCTCATTGGCCGAAAGGCGTCGACTAAGCCAGCGCGGGCTCAGCAAGCGGCAGAAGAGCGCGACCGACGATGCCAACGGCGCAAGTGCCGAAATTTGTGGGTCCAGCTCAGACGCGAGAGAATCCACGTCGCGGTCGCTACGAAGGCTTGCAGGTCACCGGGCGAGTCATGTCCGAGTTGCTGCTGATATCCTAGCTCCTGTGTTCCGAGTTGTAGCCAACGCGACTCGGAACGTTGGACGGGTCACTTGCACGGTTAGGCGAGGAAACTTCAGTTTTAGATGACGAGCAACTACAACTGCGTGATGGCAGCTGTCTGCTTGTCGACACTATCTGGACGCCTGGATTGTTGACCAGACAAAGTTGCACACCAAGTTTCCAGAACAGCCAAGGCGTTCGGAGTGAAAGTCTGGTGATAGCAAACACACTGCTAGTTTTCCGAGTCAGTGGTGAGTGTCATAAAGGCTACACTTGGGGTAGCAGTTGTAGAGACTGCTCGTGAACTACTTTCCTTTGCTGCGCTGTTATTGCAGCAGTGCTCCAGACACTTCAGCTCTGTGGATGATTCTGCTGTCATTGCTACCACGGCCGATGGTGCCGCACAGCTTCCAGAGCTCAGTCTTGAAGAGCCTAGCTCTATTGAAATGCGAGACTTGGTCTCTCGACCCTGCTTCAAAGCAGAAAAAGCCGCCGCTCCAAGCGCAGAGCACAAGGGGCGAGCTCCCCATCTCAACAGTAAACCACATTGCGAGCATGCAAACCTGATCCTTCTTCTCGTTTGCACAGCGTCAGTCTCACGCGCCCATTTCGCTAGTCAGCAGTCCACTTCAACATGTGGTGTGCGCCACGCCACATTCTCTTCCCCCGCCCATTGGTGCATTCCAAGCAGTTCAAGTTCCTTAGGTTTTCGCGCGACAAAAAGCAGAAAAAAACAATGAAAATGCAGCTCCCAATGGCGGCAACGTCGACCGGTCCGACGTTTCTACGAGGCTGGACGGGAGACCGCGAAGAAATGCCGCGCTGGGCAAAACCTACGAAGAAGAAGAAGAGCCGGAAGAATGGAAATTGCCGTCGTTGCAGAACATACTTCGCTTCTTTGGAGAAGACGAGCAAGCTATCACCAATATCATAAAACAACTGGGCACACACAGCGTTCGGGAAGACCTGGACTCGTGGAAGCCATTTGGGGAGAATTCACCGATGAAAGCTGGTGTGTACAAAAGTTATGAGAAGATCTTGGTGAAAGTGGCTGAATCGGTGTGTGGGAGGAAGGCTGCGGAGGCGTCGGTCGCGGCTTTTAGTCAGCGTCGTGCACCTAGGGAGACGTGTGCTCCGACAGCGCCAGACGCATCGACAACGTTTCGACTGCTAGCTTCTGCGCTCGTTCCGACGGCGAAGAATTCAGTGGAGAGGCGGACTATTCGTGCGCTGCTGTGTGGCTTGTTTAAGCGGAGTGAAATCAATCGAATGAAAGAAGATGTCCCTGGATGTATCTTTGGTTCTAATGCCTTCGGTAAAGGGCGGGAGGATTTGGAAAAGCTGTTGCGCGATGGAGTATTGCCGACTGAGGTCCATAGCAAAGAGCGAGTTGACCAGGACTTGGTTAATGCCGCGATCAAATCTATTCTTTCGACTGAAATGTGGTTTGCCAGTTCGGCGAAACTAAAAGAGTAGTGATGGATGGCAGATATTACGACGTGCCCGCCATCATGCGAAAGACGCTGGTCACCAGCATGTGGAATCGATACGTTGAAGAGGCCAGGAATGCAAAGCTGTCACAACGCTCATTTTATCGTATATGTAGTCTCTGCACCTTCAGAGATGCAGATACACAAAAATCTAAAAAGATTCTATTGTTGTTGGACGACAACTTTTCGATTCTGAAAAGAGTTATTTCAGACTTTCTTCCGAACGACAGTACAGAACTACTTCAGTGTTTGTGCATATCCTTCAAAGCTGGCTTGAGTATGGAAATGGATTTGATGGTATTAAACCGGCCGCAACAACTTGCGTTTGTAATGAACTTGGGTTTGGCCTGGCGTCACGACTCGCGTCCAATTCACGAGAGCATTGCTGCGGTCCTTGCCAGGGCATGCACGCGTTCCTCAGCCACATCGAAATAAGGGTCAGGCGCAAAGACGGAAGTGCAAACACAATGTCAGTTGTCCGTGAGTGCTTTGAGAAAATGGAGCTTTATCGGGGCCACCGCTTGCGTGTGCTGAATCAGAAACGAGCAGTTGTCAAGTTGCTGGATAACATGTCTGAGCGAGCAAATCAACGTGAGGGTTTGTTTAGATGAAGCCCTTATTACTATTGACTTCCATCTGAAGGTCGACCGAGGCAATGCAGATCAACATAACGAAAGCAGTGGACTGCGATGGCATGAAGCTATGATTCAGTTCTGGACTGTTGATCCCGACGCAGTTGATCCCAGTGATAAGTGCTTGGAGCAAAAGCTTTACTACAACTACATATCCGACGAAAGCAATATTCAAGGCAAACATGCTGTCGCTGCATTGATTGAAGCTGTAATGATAGACATTAAGCGCGACTTGCCCCAGACTTGCCCCAGATTAAGCGCGTAGTCTTTCAAAGTGACAACTCTTACATGTACCAGAACGCGTTCGTGGCAGTATTGCTTCCGATGCTAGGATTTAGTCATGGCACTGAGGTTGTACGATTTATCCAGACTGAAGTGGAAGGTGGGAAGGCACTACTGAAAGACCAATTTGTTCGAGCAGCGATAAAAGTGAAGGCCTGGGTGAGGCAGGATCACTCTTGCACGACACCTGGCCAGCTTGTGGCTGCCCTTATTTCCGATGGCGGAATGCCCGACAGAACGGCTGCGGTCGTTCAATATGACCCGGACTCACTGCAGCGTTTGATAAACCAAGTAGAGAGCATGGTTAGATCTTTTGCTGCAGTTTCGGCGAAGCTAAATGATATCGCCTATGGGTACGATCCATCGACTGCGAATTACAATAGCGAGACGAGCTCGATAACTTTCGAGTTGCGCAACTGTTCTAATATTTGGGTCCGCGCCTTCAATTATTCTGAGGTGGGCCTCGGCAAATTGTTGTTGCTCAACACCACGGCTAAGAAATGCATTCTTCAAGCTGATGAAGATGAAAATACGGTGGAACAGATTGAAGTTGCTGAAGAGGAGGAGGAAGATGACCCCGAGTTTTCTTTGGAACATGTTGATAGTAATGATTGCGAGGGTGACGGCACTGGAAGTGGTGACGCTGAATTGCGTCTTTCCAGCGAAATTGTTCTTCCTCGATGTGCGATAGGTCATGTAACTGGTGTTCGAGTAATCTGTGAGGCTCAAATACGTCGACGAGCTTGCAAGTTCCCGTGCTCACACGATGGGGTTGCCGATCTACCAGCTAGCTGGGAACCAAAGCGAACTAACGACAAGGATGCTGCAGCTTACGCAAAACACCGCCTCCTGGTGCTGAAGAGAGGAAGCTTTCGAGATCTTATTGACAGGGGGAAACTTCTACAAGACATGACTTCGCTGAAATATCGCTTTTATGATCAACAAGCTCACACTGAACCACACCTCCAGCAAGGTTGGGCACGGCGACCAGCGAAAGAAGTGCTTTACGGTGTAAAATACTTCCCAAAATACGCGCACGAGGTTAAGTCCTTGTTACGTCGTGGTGGGGCCGACAGACACGATAAGTTGCGCCCCTCAAGAATAGTCGAAGTACTACAATCATGGAACTCAAAACGTTATGACATACCTGGTGAGAACGAGGTTCGAGCTGCCGTTTTTGTTTTCAAAATTGAGGGCTGAACAGCGGAAACGAGGTGCTCCCACTGATGAAGGCTTTAAGCCCCGTAAGCATCATCGCATGGAGCAGGAGCACGCGGATTTTCTTCAGGAACTCGTCGCATTAAACCCTCACATTGGTCGTAAGGAAGCTATGCCGTTGTTTCGCAGGAGGTTTCCTGAGGCCATCGAGCTCTATTCGGATGTGCGTTTGAAGAGTAAGGTCTCAGTCCTTAAAGGCATGCTTTCGAAGACTACGACGGATCAATCTCTGCTGTAACATTTCGGTTTTGAGATCGAGCTCATGGTCCAGTGACGATAGTTGCAGTAGGAAGTTCGGTTTTGAGATCGAGCTCATGGTCCAGTGACGATAGTTGCAGTAGGAAGTTCAAGCTACGCACTTTTCCCATGATAAAGGAGTTCTAAGGCTACCAGTATTCCATCAACATTCATGAGCGTAACCCGCGTGAAAAAGTAATAAAAAACTTGGGTGCTCTAGGTAATCGGCTTGTACATTTTGTGTCACCCATTCTGCTTATCTGAGAATTGGGCTTCTCAAAATCTACATAACTAAAATTTACACTAAAAAATAAAAGCTTGCTGCATAATTTTTGAATACGCAAAACAAAAATCCAGTAAGCCGCCCGGTTTTAATGTTTTCGGTGTGTCTCCATCGGACTTGAAAGGATTAATGCTTACACTCGTCCGTTTCGCTTTCTCTGACATTATTACTTGCCTCGCATCAGCCCTTTGGCACTTCGTGTGGATGTTGGACATGGAACAAAGTTATGTCGAAAGTAGAGACCCAGCGCTTCTGCCGACGAAAAAGCAGGGTTCACAGTATTATCACTGTGTCTACTCTGCAGAAAAAGCGGCCGAGCCGAGTTAGTGCCGAACGACTGTTGATGATTATATGGTTGAGCGTTGGAATGCTGCCATTGCTTCTGCAGGTGAAAAGTTATTGGAAGTTCGTGACTCCACACAAACTAACTGAAGCACTTGTGGTACCAGTAAGTGCAGCACGAGAGACAACAAATATTATAAAACTCTGTCTTGTTGAAGGTCTCTTCATCGCGAACACCTGGTGGAACATTGCAATCACGCATTACTACGCCGTGGAACACGGCCACATTTGCCGCCACTTCGTAATTCCACAGTGCAATATCCATGGATCATACGTATTGGGAGCCCTACGTGTTAGTCCATCCACGACGACGCCAACAAGTTGTGCTGGCGAAAGCTAGGCTTTTGAACGTGTTTTTGAAGATAATACTACAACCGCTATTTTTGCATCCTTTTCTTCCGAAAATAGGTAATAAGATGAGACAGAGTAATAGGTTATCAGGCTCATAATCTGAAGATGTAGGATAAAATTTTTAATTTTTAATATTATTAAATAATAAATAATATTTAATAATATTAAATTAGTAAATCTGAACCCCAAATATTAATAATTAAAAACATTGGAATTAATACACTTTAAAAAAAGATGTAAGATATTAATAAAGCTAGTACATTTTCAATGACTTTATGTTTAGTCAAATTACTAAAAATAAAAAAATATAAAAAAATATTACTACTTCTATCATGGCAGCCTCAGCTACTACGCGTTTTATGAAGAGGGAATCGGCACATACTGCGCAAATGATAAAACAGCATACGTTCGCGTTCGAGGCCTCGGAACATTCGATAGCAATGGTGATGCATTGGCAAAAGGCAGAGGCAGTGAGGATTATAGGTATTCCTATTGGTATGGTTCGGCGGGACTGGTGTGGATTGGGTACCGTCTCATGCTTCTTCGCAGAAGCTATATCGTGTGCAAGCGCTATGGGCGAAAATGCGACCGTTTACAAAACAGTTTAAGCCGTAAGGCCGCTGTTGTGTTCATACAAGAAAGTATGCGGCTTTCCACCTCACAGCGCGACTAACTACTTTCGACTCGCGATTTTATACGTGCTGCTCGAAGGAGTAATGAGTGATTTGTTTTTGCTGATTGTCAAGATGGTTTATTCGCGAAAACCCAATACATTTCACTGGGTTACAATTTGTCAGGGTATTTGAGATGCTGGAAAGCATGCAATGGCTACGCAAAACACCTCGGTTGTTTTTAAAAACTTCTATTCAGCTATGAAACATGCCTAGCTGGTGAACTTCTCAGTACAGGAGTCATGAATTATTATCTTACTTGTATTAACCGATCAGATTTAGGAGTGCTTCAACACGACGGAGGCCAACCTGCGCCAGCAGATTTTCCAGGAGACCAACGGCATGTACCCGGAGCTGGTGACAAGAAACGACCTGAAGGTGTTCCTGCCACCCATCGGAGGGGAAGCATGGTTGAAGAGCCGTCGTTGATCCAAGGTACGGAGACTAACGGATGTGTTGCCTGTGCTTTTTAGCTTGACAATACTGTCGAGGCCAGCAGCACTTGCGATTTCATATTACGTTTGGAGCATCGCTATCCTCGTCCTCGGTCTAACCGCTTTCATTACGGTTGTTCGAATGCTGTTAGCCTCCAGTTACATACTAAGGCATAATAGATGTCTGGCACTGCTGACTGCAACTTGTTCTGTTGATGCAGTACTGGGGGTACGCAGCAAAATGGTAATGCTAGGAGGCTATGCTTGGCAGAACAAACAACTTCTTTACAATACTGACGCGCTCACGGATCGGAGTATTTCGTTTTGCGCAGGATATATGCGGTCAAAGTCAGATTAAATGACTTATATGTCCTTGGGAACGTATCGGGTCGCCATGTCGAGCGTTGCGCCGAACGACCATGTAACGGACCAGTCTCTCACTTTGATCGGCATCTTGGAGGTTCGCCTAAACCGGTCCAGATTATCCGATCGAGGTACGCGGATAACAAAGTGTTGCAGGACCAACCGCATGGAAGGATCACCGCTCTACAGCCTACATAAACTAGTTTATTCGCCTTTAACGAAGCTAACACCTAATAGCACATTTCGGACCCGATTCCAATCGGCGAGCTTTCGCACGTGAGTGGCTTTCATGGACGGAGTGGGTATATCGGGTGGAGAGGCACCACTCAAGCGACGAGTTAACCGCTTTCTCCGCTTTCGTTCCTTGCGTTCGATTCACTTTTGCATCTAGATCTGGGGCACATTGAATACGTTTTTGTTGCCAAAGAAGCTCATGTAGTATAATATACTATGTGAGTTTGACTGCAAAGGCTAAGGACTGTCTTTTAGTGTTTCTCTTGTAGTAACTTGTTCGACAGGTCTTCGCACTCGCGAAAATAAATCATTGTGCAGTTTGAAAGCAGTACATGTGGTTCCTCGTTTATAGCCCACCTTGGAGACCCCGTAAAAAGTAGCGCGAGCCGCATCTTATGGCCGTGAGGCAGAAGTCCGGAGTCCTACGTGGCTTTTTACACACGCGAAGAGATCAATCAAATTGGTATTGATCGAATCAATGCATGCTGAATCGCCACAGCATTCCAAAGTGTTGTGTGGTTGTTGTCCTCTCGTTATACGTCGTTCATGCTGCGGCTAAACAGCAAAGATCTGTATTGTGAAAGCCGAATGATTTATCCGTTTGCAAGGAGGCGCTATTCTGAGTGGTTAGGGTCCTATTAGCGCTCTAAAACGGTCGATTTGCAAATAAATTGGACATAATTCGCGGTTTTCACAATACATACTTTGTCTGCGAGTGAAGCTGTTGCTGAACGAAAATGACGACAACACGCAGATTTCGCACAACTTGCCGTCGTTCTATGAGAACAACACCTCAAAACGCCACTAGACAGCAAACCAGCGCAAAGCCAAAAATCAATGCAAAAACATACTTCTTCCCCTCTACCCCTCTTCGACAACCCGTCAAGCCCTTCGCCCCCAGCGCATTTGACGTCCCTGCACCTTGATGTACCACTGATCGTCCACTTGCCTCGCTGTCTTTTCTCTGACACCTCTTTTTAATTTAATCTTAGCTGATTTATCCAATCTTCCGCTAAATCGTTGGTCTCCGGTAACGGTCGACCCCCAAAAGGTACTACTCCGGAATAGGCGACGTAACGGTTTTCGTCGCTGCGCCTCCTGGCTCAAGGTGCCCCCGTCTCGAGCATGGCGTCGTCCTCGCAGGCCCCGGGCAGAGGCGCGCGCTTGCCGCCTGCTTCGTCGAGAGCGTCTCGAGCTGCAGGCCAATCGGCGAGCCCCATCTCCGCCTACCTGCTGAAGCAGAGCGCCGGCAAGTGGAAGCGCAAGCGCTGGAACCAGCGCTGGTTCGTGCTGGACCGCGACAGCGGCGTGCTGCGCTACTTCCGCCACGCCTCGGCCTTGGAGGGCGTGGCGACGAGGCAAGATGTGCACGGGGTGCTGGCGCTCAAGCAGGCGGGCGTCTCCCTCGTCGTGCAGGGAGATCTGCCCGCCGGGGTGCCCACGCCCTTCTGCTTCACGGTGCTGGTGGACGGCCAGCGCGAGCTGCGCCTCTGCGCCGACACGAACGCCGAGTTCCGGCAGTGGACGACAGCTATTTCAGCAATTATCAGCCCGTCGAGGGCGGGCGTGAGGGCGACGGAAGCTAAGGTTGCGCCGACCAAGGCTTTGAGTCCGGCGTCGTCGTCAAGCTCGACGATTGATACGCCATCCCCATTGCAGTCGCCCGTGAAGGAGGCGAAGAAAGTGGAAGAAGTGGAGGAAGAGATGGAGAAAGTGAGGAAGGACGTGCAGCCGGAGCGTATGCTGCAGCAGGTAAGAGGTGGAGATGGAGGTTGGTGGTTGGTGGTGTGTTGTGTCTGATTGTGATTTTTTTTCGGTGATCTAGATAGGCAACTTTGCCAGCAACAACAAGATACTGCTGATAGCCTTGAACCCAGCTATAGGTACGGGTTGTACGGGATATTTTGCGCGCGGAGCACTGTCTAACTGTCTGCTTTTGTGCATGATTCATGAAGTACTGGTCCGATTCGGAGGCGAGTCAGCCTGGTATTTGGTCGCTTTGGTGGCGAATGCGCTGTGCCTGTGGGTATTATGGTTTCGGGAAACCGAGCCACCTGCCAAACTAGCATCGGTGCGCGCAACTCCGCGTCGATCGGTTACTGAAGGCAATACGTCTCCTGCATCGCCTGGTTCGGAAGTATCACGAGAAAAATTGAAGCCTAAACGAAAGTCTAGCACGTCTCGTGATCGAGCCTCAAGCAGCTCAGTCGATGAACCACCTCAGCCCAAGCGTGCCACCTTTTTAGGACAAATCAACGGTGTGAAAACGTCTGCTGGTGCATCCTTGAAAATGTGTGCGACTTCGCCAGCTGAAATTGTACCTGGGTGTTGGACCCAAGTTGACGCTACTCGCTTTAACGTCCGCCAAGGTCTGTGACACAACTGTAGACGTGCTGAATATTGTTTTAACTAGCGCAATTGTTTGGACTGCTCTTAGGACCAAACTATCGCAAGACCAAACTTAAAGCTTCATCAGCCGCAGCTCTGCTAGAACTTGTCGCTGTCGATGTCTACCAGGTTAGGATTTATTTATGTTTTTATTTTCGGAGTTGTGCTGACGACGCATTTCCTTGTTAGTCGGACGTGAAAGCAGACAACGTGGGTAGTATTGTCGACCTCAGTATTTTGAAGCCAACAGTGTCAGTTGAAGCAGTCTTAGGATATCATTTTTATCGCGTCGCTGACCTACTTTACTTGCAGGGGGGATCTCGACTTATTTATCGTGAACTGCCAAGTCCCATCATACCAACCTTCCAACCCACTCTGGGGCGAAAAGCAGGGAGATGGCCCTGGCTTCAACTTTGTTACATACTTTGCTATCCCTCCTGCTATTCGCGTTATGCTTAATGGCCCCGATGATCCTCCGCTTCAAGGTGTTCGCGTACGTAGCTATAGATATCATGCTCTCTATTTCTGTTTGAGACTTACCCGTGTGTTATATATGTGTGGATCTACCAGCTTCTGAAAGATTTTATGAAGCCTCAAAGCTGGGTCGTAAGTTACTTTGCTTTAACGTGGATGCTGCAAACTTACTAACAGTTAATGGGGCTCTTGTCCATCCTAGAGTGAACGATTTAAGGCAATTGGAATCGTTGTAAACCCGCAAGAACAACACTTGGGGCGGGCTGAACGTCATTTACTCGAAACATATAATGGTCAGCCTATTCTCACACGACCACAGCATCGCTTTTATCACGGCGACGGATACTTCGAAGTCGATGTGAACGCTCACGACTTCAACTATATTGCTCGCAAGGGGCTTGTAGGGGTATCCGATCACGCCTGCAATATGATTCTGGATTTTGGTTTTGTGCTAGAGGGTCAAGAAGACCATGAGCTTCCTGAACAAATACTGGGTGCTGTGCGGCTCTGTAAGGTTGACGTTCGACAAGCGCCGCGCCTTTCCTAGATAATCAATTCATACTAAACAAAGATATAACCATAACACGTTATATCTTTGTTCACGCAGCTTCTAAAAGTATTAACATTCCGCTGACTTGGAAAGACTATTTGGGAATGAAGTGTATTGTTTCGATTATGGCTAGATGGTGACTTCAAGTTGTGAGCGTTTGCCTGCAAATTAATCGCCGCCACCACAATCGCCACCGCCGCCATCGCCACCACCGTCACCGCCTCCACAATCACCACCACCATCGCCACCACCAGCGTCACCACTATCACCCCAGCCTCCTCCGTCGTCGCCACCACCATGATGACCCCCGTCGTGACCACCGTGCCCGTCATGACCTCCATGGTGTCCATGGTGTCCAGAGTGATGTCCACCTTCCGCACCGGCACCTCCAAAGTCGGCGTACATAGCATAATTGCTACTCACGGTAGTGGTATCACCACCACCATTGTCCGTTCGATTCGCTCCGCGAGCACCGTTCACCTTGCCTTGCGGAGTATTCTTTTGCTTGCTTCCACCACCACCACTGCCGTCACCGCTGCTTGGCTTCGAGCTGACACACCCCATCGTACAAACCTTAAGCGCGAGTAAAAGACTAAATGAGGGACCAAACGATCCTTCAGTCGTTGATAGAAACCCCCATCGAAAGAAACCCTTTTTGCATACGACCTAACTGTGTAGTAGTTCTGCACAATCTCATCCGTTACACGTCCGACATTGCATTTTACAGAGTGGAAACACAATTTATTTTTCAAAAGTTTAGTCTTAGTAAGTTAGAGAAGAAAGGGAAGTACTGAAGCTGAAAACATCGCCTTGTACCTTTTTTTTTTGTTTTTAGTCAAAATCACTCAAAGACAAGCAGATTTTTTTTTCTCAACAGAAATTGGCCCCGAGTTAGAGAGAGACTTTGGTATAGTTCTCCTCGACTTCGGTACAGGTCTGGTGACTCCGATATATTTCAGAACGTGTAGGGGTGCTATTTAGAAGCGGCGCTCCTCTTTAGGTCATATCTTATGCAAGCATCAGAGGTCACCGCCCATTGGAGTGGATTTGCCTCCGCGTCAAGCGTCGCAACATGACGAGCAGGGGGTCCGATATGCCCGTCGATAAGCAATTGGGTGAGGACGCCGAAAGGATTGAGACGTATGCGTTTGTTCCCGATCACCTCCGCCACCACTTCAAGGCACACAACTACCTCTTCGCGAGTGAAGGAGACAACCAGGAAGAGCAGCAGAGGGTTCGGCAAGCTAGACAGACTCGAAGTGCTCATTTGGTTGCTGATCTATTTTCTAAAACTCCACCACCAGCCCCAGCTCAATTTCTCTACATAAATGCAATCGAACGCGCACTTACTGCTCGAATGACGTATGCTCGAGCCCTTGAAGGCCTGGAAAAATATTTTAATGACGTAGTAGCCAAGGTGATACAGCTTGAAGCTCAATATCCTAATGGCGTATTCGATATTAGTGGCATGAAGATTCCGACGCTAGTCCAAACCCAGCGCCAAATTATTAACGTTTGCCAGGGATGCTTAGGTGACTGTGATATCTACATCGGCATGTACGAGGCTCTTCCAAGTCCACCTTCTGTATCTTTGAGCCCAGTCATCCGGTTTGTTGCATGCTCGACTAAGAGTAAGATGCTTTACCAGACACTCGAATGTCCGCTTAATTCCAATCATCAAGTACCCAGCACTCACCAGCTTCCGTCAGTTGGCAATCAGCACGAAGAAGAGCAGCAGCCACCACTTGGCAGCATTACGGTGGAAGCAATGACTGTGAAAGAAGCTATCATTGTGGATGATATTGCAGATCTTGAGCCAGGACAAATTCACCGATTCTACCCGAATGAGACAGTGGGGCCATTCTCGTGCTTTCCACTTGTCTCCGAATTAAACGAAAGTGGCATGCCGATCGGCGTACTCTCTGTAGATGCGTGCCGCAAAGCGCAACGTTTGCTGCCACAGTCCATGTCCGTGGAAGGCTTACATGCTTTTCTCCTTCGAATGCAGCTGAAAGATGCTGCGACCGAGCTGCGGAAGGCAAAGATGGATGGCGCTCGCTTTTTAGCTTTAACGGAAATCGATTTGCGACACAAACCAAGCTTCCAGCGCCTAAAAGTTGGCACAAGAAACCGATTGCTTGAGATCATCCGTGCTCTCCAGCGTGGAAGTAAAATGCATCTTCCAGATGGCAATGACCGTGCTTCTCAGTTCTTTACGCAAGATGACGATGCCATCGAATTTCTCGACGATATTTCAAGATTGTCGGGCAAGTTCCTCGCTCACTATCGGAGAGTCCACTGGATGCAAGAAATTGCAAGTATAACGCGCAACCCGGCATGCACAGCCTACGATATATACGATGTATTGATTCGAGCAATCACTCGATCGATCGAACCCTTGGAGCGTGTCGCTGTGTGGAAAATTACCACTGCCAAAATGACAACATCAACTCCATCGTGGGAGATTGATGTCGTAGCGAGCTCTGCAGTCCCTGATGATCGAATTATCCCCTTTAAAGACGGATTAGAACGAAAATTCAAGCGTATAGCTATCTACAAAGAGAATGAAGAAGCTGTGCGAACATCTCATGACGGTCAGCATACACCGTTACTTCGTGGAGGGATTATTAACGTCATCACTCAGCCTATCACCTCGAAACCACCATCAGCTCACGCGTGTGAAAATGCTGTGTATCATCTCTCGTGGTCTGATCGATCTCTCCAGTCTGTGACTTGGCCCCAACTACGTCAGTTACTTCCTATCCGGAATATGAATTCAAAGCATTTTCAGCTACGCCAATTATGCCACTGTCTCCTTGAGAAAGAAACGGATGCTCAGCAACGACGGTGTAAAGGTAATACAGGCGAAGTGTCCGACGTTATTCAGATTAAGAATCCAAACGGACTTGTTGCCCTACTTCGGGATACTTCGCGGTCAGCAGCCGTGAAGTACGTGTTGGAGGTCGATTTTTCTGCAAGTTTTGAGCCACCCAAAGAGCTTTACACTTTTCTTGGGAGAGCTGTAGCAGTTGCAGAAAAAGCTTTGCTATGCGTTCGTGGCCGCGAAGCTCGCCATGCGAGGCGAAAACGGGCAGTCGCAAAGAACTCTCAATGGTTCCAGTCGATAGGCCTTAATCCGTCTGGTGACGCACTTCGAGCTCTCGATGATATTGTGTTAAGTGTGTTTGAGGACATCAGTGAATGTTTACCTGGGGTGCATCTCCAAATTGCAGAGCTTCAGGCTGATGGTGTCCAGTTAAAGTACACGTTTACTGGAAAAGGATCTACGGTGCTCGGCAACACGCTGAATCGAGGTCAGGGAGTGTCGTTCAGATGCCTAGACACCAAACAGCCAGTCGTAGTAGGGGCCACGTCTGAGCTTCGCTCTCGATTGCAGCGTTTAGGCGCGCTACGCAATCAGCCTCAAGCTGTTGATGCGGCATTCCCATTTATCTTCTTACCTCTTTTTCACGAGGATTGTGCTGTTGGTGTCCTAAGCGTCGATTCTTTCAAGGACGTACCGAAAGGAAGACAGGATGAGGCTCACCCTGAGGTTGGGATATTAGACTTCTTAATCCCGCTGAGTAAATTGCTTGCTAGCGCAATTTATGCTAAACGTCGAGCATTTGCGTTGTACCAACTTCAACTATCGTGTCAAGAGGTATTACGCTCACCACAACAATTTCTCTTTTATGCGTGCCGAGCTTTGAAGGATATCATGGTTGGCGCTTGGAAGGTGCGCGCTGTTGAAGTTGACGGTGTACGTGGAAAAACTACTCTCGTGTATGACTTCTCTGAGAGTGAACGAGAACAAGCTCGATCATGGTTGTTCAATGTAGTTCGACCGATGGCTTTCCGATGGAAGGAACTGTGCACTGATACGATCATACTGTACCTGTGCCAAATGCAATCGAACGCAGAGCAGAGTGCAGATTCACTGATTAATCTTCTTGCTGCAATCCGCGAAGACGAGCAAGAGCACCAAATGATAGTGGCGAGATATCAGCAGCTGATTTGTGATGAAAGAGATGCTCCTCCGAATGCCCCACGTAGGGCAGTTGTGGAATCGGAGAAAGTCAAGCTGTTCGAGAAGCAAACTGCAGACAAATACTTTTTGTTGTTAGATGATGACGAAGGAATATCTTCAGATTTGACTAGAGATATACCTTCCAGCGCCGATCGAACTGCAAACGAAAAATATGTTGCGCATGCGATGAAGTTGTTTCTTGGCACAACCGCTTGCTTGTACTCCGACGTTCAGGCAATGGCTCGACCGTCATCACGGTTGTTTCTCACAATCTCAGCATTGCCTCAGTTCCATGCAAGCTGTGATCAAGTTTATCTACAACGAGTAGCAAGTATCACATCCAAATACATGGTGGCTCTGCAGGAACGGGTACAGCGATCTCGTGAACGAACAATAGCCCTCAGTGACTTTCGGTCCATATGTCTGAAAACGTTATCTGAGAGCAGCATGGAGCCACTCGATACAACTGCTTTTGCTCGAGGTGGGCGCTATCAGCACAAGTTATCTCCTGCACAAGAAATCGAGACAGAGAGTCTACTTCACTTGCAGCGGGAAACTATTATGTTAATTGAGCGCACCCTGAGCTCACCTAATGTGTACTTTGGACTGTTGGAGCCAGCTCTTCGGCTGTTACGATATACAAGTTCCTCGAAGACCAGCGAAATGGCCGGGAAGAAACTAAAACACGGCTACGGTGTCAGCTTTCTTGCGTTAGAAAAACAGATACCTGTCGTTGTTACAAGTCAAGATGCAGCAAATGAAGATGATACTACCTCGCATTTCCACAAACTTCGCTTCTTTACGAATGAAGCACTTAAAACTCGCAAGTGGCCATTTATCGTTGTACCTCTTGGCAATCTGGGCGTACTTGCTTTGGATAACATGGAGGCGTATGAGCGTAAATCTGGAGAGATTCAGCCGGAACTTGGAGTTGTTGACTTCTTACGAAAAATTGGTCAAAGGTTTGCTGAAGTGCTTGCTGTAACGCGAGAACGAGCGAGCCAACAGCGCCAGAAGCTGCGTGATGAGGCGTTAGTCCGAGTAATGTCAGCGTGCGAGAATTTTAAGCCAACAACGAGCACTATTGGTGCTGTCTCATTGTACCTGCCGCACGTGGTCATCCAGCACATTGAAAATGCTCTTAATGGTGTGGATGCCTACATTGGGATGGTAGACCCACTGTGCAAACGAATCCGCTTTATTTGTGCGTCCTCAAACAGCAAGATGGAAAGTAAGTCAGTCGATACGACGCAGAGTGTATCATTCCGTGTCTTTGCGAATCAGCGTACTATCGTGATTCCTCAGCTCACAGAGTTCTTTCAGCAGCAGCTGCTGCTGCAGCAGCATGACAGCGAACACGGGCAAAAGTTAAAGTATTTTGGAGGGGCAAAGTCACCCCATGGCGCCTTTGTTTGTGTTCCAGTCCCTTTCGTTGGAGTACTTACAGTTGATACATTCCCTGGAGCTGCAGGGGGAGTGTTCTCAACTTCCTTTCCTGAAGATGGAGTGGTGGCATTCCTGGAGAAGGCAGCAAATTATCTAGGTGAGAATATTCGTACAATATCAGCAAACGATGCGAAGAAACAATTGCCCACTCTGTTTCAAGGCAACCGAACAACATTTCCACTACTTTTTAAAGAGATTTTGGGGATTATTTCACGCAATCTCTTAGCTGCCATCGATATCCAAGCGCTACGATTTGAGCGTAGCGAACAGACCCGTCAGTGGCGTAAAAATGCTCTTTTCGCGTCAATGAGGAGATCCACAGCTGATTGCAACGAGCCTGAGGCTATCAATACTGATGATGCCGAAGAACTGCTATTGATGCAGAACCTTGGGCAGCAATTCCGCCAACTTAGTGAATCTGAATGTGTCGAAACAAGTGGTGAAATAATCACAGCTACTGTGCCGCTGGTTTACCAACTTCCGAAAAGGCCGGAGATTTTGGTTGTTCATTGTTCTTCGACACGTGATGTAGAAGATGACGATGCAGCATTGGGCCCAACCGTCATTGTTCTTCGCCGCGTGAAAGGTGCAACGTGGGTGTATGACGAGGAGTTTCTAGTATCGATCCTACCGTTCGTGAACTCGCTTATAAATTTGGTGAACATTCGTGTGGAAGGAATAGTTGCACGTCGACTGGCAACAAACAAGCTCGAGTCAATGTGTCAATCACTCGAGCGAATTCCATCGCGAAAAGCAATGCAAGCTTTGTACTCAACGATGCTACCAACTGTGATGGAACTCCTAGCTCAAGCAATGAGTCGCGACAACTGCGACGTATATCTAGGTCAGCGAGAACTTACTGACCATATTAAGAGCCGAGCATCTCAACTTCAGCTGCGGTTTGTTGCAGCTTCCGGTAGAAGTCTTATGCAAAACATCATTTTGGATCTTGAAAATAGTGACAACTTGTCTTTGATTGTCGTGCAAAGCCTTCAAAACCAACAGTCTGCAGTAGTTTTATTGTCGGGTGAGCAATCACCTATTCGTTTTCTGACAACAAAACCAGCCCAGCGAGTATACCTAACTGTTCCAATGGGAGACAACTATGTATTGTGTGCAGATAGTTTAGGACTTGAAGCGTTTGTTCCCGGAAAGAGGCAGGTTGTGGAACCAGATGTCGTGGCTTTTCTTAAAAAGAGTGCATTGACACTGCTCGAATCCATTCAATCGACGCGCCACCGCGTGAGCTACGATGAGTTACAAAGATTAACGACGGAACCACACACCGATCTCAGGTACTTTCATTCAACTATCCTGGATGGGTTACGTCGTGATCTAGTGAATATCCACTCCCAGCAGATTCTTACACTCGGGGCTGATTTTACGAGTTCGTTTCGACTGGAAGCATGGCAACGGCGTTGCACAAGAAGACCAATATCGACTCTATTAGAACATTTTTGTTCCGTGAATGGCTGCTCGCAAACTCTGGTCGAGCACGAGGTTCACTTTGAAACACAAGTTCTACTACCCATGACAAATCTGCCACGAACTTTAGATGTGAGTCGATCACGAATGCAACCAGTGGAGGGAACAGAAAAACATGGTGCTTTCACGTGTGCTTGCTTGGCCACAATGCTAGATATGTCTCTTACTCCGCAAGGTGGCGATGCGAAGCTAGCTCTCTGCGTTTTTAGTCACGACGTGAAAACAAAGCACGACGTTAAGCAGCACCAAACAACATCTAGAATCTCTAGACGCGCAATGATGCCACCCGATTACGGCGATAGTACGGCGTTCTTCTCAAATTACCAACGACAGTACTTCTTTGCCTTTGCTGCCGTCGTTGCTGACGTCTACATCCATGTATTTCGTGCTTGTGCTCTTGAAACCTATGCCTCAGAGCTGTTCATGGCTCTACAAGAGTATTTCGATGCTAAGGATGGTATTGCTGTCCGGTTCTCTCGTAGTGGAACTCATGAGGAAACAAAAGATAACCAGAAAGCTAGTACCCTTGATAAGCACGAAAAGGGTACTAGTGATCATGCAAGCCGCTCAGCGACACCAGTCACAACTATTGAGCCACCTGGATCAGATTCACGTCCACCTGTTGTATTGTTCTGTCAGCAGCCAGGGAAAGCGTTCCTGAGGGGCAAACTTGAGACGAAGGTACGCCAATTTGAAGAAACAAACGCGCCTATAACGATCTTCATGACAAAGAAAGCAGCACCTGCGCCACCTGTGAAAGTGTCATTTGAGACGACTCATACCTCAACAGGAAACGCGAAATCAAAAGGGGATAAAAGTAAAACCACCAAGCGTGCTGGTCCAACTTCACTATTCGGAGGAAGAAAACTGTTTCGCTACGGTAAGAAGAAGAAACAGGATGAGGAAGAGGAGAAGGCGAAACAGGAGGAACAACTTTTAAAAGCTACCCCTCAACTGCAAGCGCTGTCCCCATCTCGAGCCCAACAGCTACGACAGGAAACTGTATCATTACATGTGTTCATACGAGCGCTGGATTACCAAGGTCGTCGCGACATCATTGCCTTTACCATCGAGAAGCAGTCAATCAAAGCTGCAGCTGCTATCGAAAAGATAACTCGGCGGGTCAAAAGTCACGCAGACGCTCTGGCGGCGGAGTTGATAACGAAACGTCCTCGCGGTGATGAAGAGATTAACGCTAGTCGGTTTTGCTCTGTGCCATCTTCGTCCAATAGTCAAGGTGGTGGTGGATTTCTGCTATTGTCACTTTTAAAGCGAGCCCGAGAGGATTTTCAGCAGGTCGAAGGTACTTTTGGGAGTGCTATGCGCCAATTCCTTACAGGCGCTCAATCTACTGCTCGTGATACTCACTCTACTGCTTCAGAGGCCATGGGCGCGCTATTTGGCATAGCTCCTGATAAGGGCGACGAAACAGTGGGAAATTCACCAACCACAGCAATTCTGCGGGTAGCATTGGTAGCTTGTGGGTCTAAGCGCGATACCATTGTAGCGCTCAGCCAAAATGACTTGTTGAAGGAATATTTGCGTGTACAGGCAGGCAAAAAGCTGCTACAGCTTGATCCTACAGATAACAAGGTTTGGGCTGCAATTGCTCGAGCAAGAACTCTTCTCCGCAGCTTTAATGAAATTCTGCAAGCGCTAGATCCTCGACCTGAAGACGGAAAAGAACCTTCTGGAGTTAAGGTGGGTGTGAATTTAGTTTTACATTCTCTGCTTGACCTTCTACTCGCTCAATCAGCTGTGGTGCGCTACTTGAAACACTTGGAAATGGAAATTTCAAGTAAGCAACGTCAATTTTGTGATGCACCGGCCACAACGCTGCAGTGTTTTGTGCGTCAATCGCAAGCTAGAACGGCGCTTAAGAAGCGCAGGCGTGAGTTCAAGGCTGTCTTGTCAATTCAATGTGCATTTCGACAGCATTTGGCACGTCGCCGCGTTTTGTTCATGAAATGGACTCGAGCAGCCGTCACTGTGCAGCGGGCATATCGTCGAAAGCGTCAGCGAGCTAAGGGCTCACGTCCCCAGCGATTTACAGCTCAGTTATTGTCAGCTTCACGAAAGTATGGCGCCATGGGACGGTCTCCATCTATCGTTGTCAACGAGTCTTTAGCCGACGGCGCATGGCGCACAGAGATGGCAGCGTTCGGATCATTCGATGAGTACTTAAGCAGCAATGTGGGGAAAGAGCAGGTTAAGAAAGAAGAAGAGCTCATGTGGACACACCGAAGGCAGCTTGAAAAGGAGCGGTCTCGTCTACCTCGTGATGAAGCTCTGCGCGAGGATGTCGGAGATTTATTCGAGCTACTAGATGATGCTGGATGCGGAGAACTATCGCGAGAACGCACCTCCGCGTTAATCACCCGCCTGCATGTTCCGTTGAATGAGGAGGAGGTAGCTGATGTTGTGGCTATGATGGACAGTGACGGATCCGGAAGTATTTCTATGGACGAATTTTTGCGCTGGTTTGCTCACGAATTTCCGCTGCTTCAAAACCGAGCTCCCCGTGTTTGTGGCGTAGTGACTCGAAAGGATTGGCAGTGGGTAATTCAGCAATCGGCTCGATCCGCTATTCTAAAACGATGGAGGGCAATGCGCGCGGGGGCAATTGCAACAGCTACTAACGGGCAGGAAGTTGCTGAAAACTCTAAAAGTCAAGAAGGAGCGATCTGGGAAGAAGAAGAAAACAGTGACAGCGTAGACCAAGAGGAAGACTAGTTACGTAATTCATTCTGGGAAAATATGTTGGCGTTGCAGCTTTGTTGGAAGTCAAACAATTGGTACATTTTGGCGGGAACAAGATGAAAGTAGCGAGAAGTAAGCACAACTACTGTTAGAGCTAGCTAAATCAGCAAATGGTGCCACTAATGTATTATCGCAAATGCAGGTTAATGATTGTACTTACAGGTGATACTCTGTCGCTCATGCTCACTCGCCTAGGCTCGGTTTGAACGAACCTGTGCTTAGACAACCTCACATTATTATCATAAATCCTGTGTACTCAGTGGTAGCATGCGAGACAGAGCAGTGATGGTATGAGAAGTGCTAGTTTGTATTGGTCGTATGAGAAGCAAAGGATGAACTCATGCCAACCTTTTGGCCTTAATAATCGTCTACCCACGCTTGAATGACAGACCCCCTGCCACTTGGAGCCCGGGCATTTTTGTCGCGGCTACGCTCCCTATCCCGGTCAGTGCTCCCTCGATCACTACTTCCGGATCGATCACGATCTCCACTTGACTCTCGTACGTGTTCGCGTTCAAATTTGCGGTCACGGTCACGATCACGGCCGCGCTCTCGATCGCGGTGGCGGTTGCGCTTCTCTCCGTTCGAAGACGGAGGTGAGGGAGGAGGAGATCGATTCTTGCTACGGCTGCTAGATCTTCGACTGCCTTTGGCTAGTGGTGAGGGACATCTCTGTTCACTTTTAGGAGGTAGTCGATCCGACAAAGAGTACTCTGCTTTTCCGCTTTCGCGCTTCGACTTCGAGGAAGACGAGGCTGTCGAGCTCATGGACGACGAGGAACCAAAAGAATCGTGAGTGGGCTGGCGCTCCTCCGCATCTGAGCTGTCTCGACTTTTTTTCTTTTTGTTGCTCGTCGGCTGGCGTGGTTCTCGAGTTGCTGCTGGTTGATGAGGAGGTTGCTGTGGAGTTTCAACACAAAGTGTAGCGGAAGCTGCAGAGGCCTTTGCGGCAGCTGAAGCAGTCGCCGCTGCGTAAGCGATTTTATCCTTCTCATACTCAATTAACTTCTTGCGATATCCCTCTAAGCTGGTCACCCAGCATGCCGTACTCGCCTTGCTTTCACCGCATAGAAAGAAGTTTCGTGTGCGACTCTCAACTTGAAAGTGTGTGTCATCGAACTGCACCACTGCAGTGATATCGTCGAGGTATATTGAGCCTTCACGAATAGCAAATTATCATAAAACAAAAGGTAAGCAGATTAGAATCCTTGTTTTTCGGGCAACTAACTTGCAAACAAAAAAACGTACTTCGTGGTGCACTGGATCTGTTGTCAGCATAGCCAAACTCTCGACGCCTCGGGTCCACAAAGAACCAGCGTTTGTTCCAATTTCCTGCTAAACTTCTGGTCTTGCGTTTGAGTTTCTTCAGATAGCCCTCGATCTCGGGTGGAATAGGAGGTGTCGGTTGTAGTGTTAGATCACCCATTCGCATCATTCTGTACCGATTGTATTTAAGTCGGTCTGCGAAGCAGGTGAGGCCAGGTAACAGTCCGTCCAGGGCCGAAATCGAGAGTGAGAACCACCGATGTCCTGTGCTAACGTGCACGTGCCAGGGCTTTGTCTAATTGCAGCGGGTGTTGCGAATGCAGTCTTATCGTCGCTAAAAATGCTGGACGCTGAGCACTTGCAAAAATACCCTGGGTGTCAAGTCCTGTTTGTTCAGGGTGATCGATTTCGTATACCCGTCGACAACCTTGTGTCACGGGCAATACAGCAATCTCTAGGTGACATCTCTGCCTGGGTGTGATCGTGGGCAAATAAACTCCCAGATCAAGTTTTTTGTTACAAGTTACTACTTCGTTGCTGAGGATCGAGAGATCTAGCTAAATCATCTAGCATGTCGGATGGAAACTGGTCTGCGTTCTCATCTTCTTGACCACTTTCCCTTGCTGACCGAAGCTCTGGTTCAGGGGTTAACAGATCAGGGTTCATGTACAAGTCATTTGCACGCGTCACACTACGAGCACTTGAATGACGAGAATTTGATGTTGATCCGGAGCCTGCTCTAAAGCTGCCCCCGGCTCCGACGGCTCCAACGCCAACACCAATACCAGGAGTATAGCCCGGTTGGCCTAAGCGAGATTTTGAACCTCCTGAACGGAGACGCATGCCTAGACCGAGGCTTTCATTTTTCAAATTGCGCCAGCTTCGTAGTGCCTTGAGCGATGGTTGGCGCTTTCTCGCTTTCGGTTCGTCTCCAGCCTCACTCGTTTCAGCTGTTGCTGTATCTGAAGACGTAGTTGGAGGAGGAGCAGACTCTCCTGGTTTGTCCGCCAGCGCATCTTTGGCTTCCTTGGCTGCGACCTCTGCTAGATGTTCTGCAACTCTCAAGTTGCGTTGCGAAACTCGCTCAGGTTCATCAGCTACTACTTTGATTGAGCGACTTAAAGCCGCTGGGTGCTTTGGGAAGGGGTGGTCGAGCAAGTTCCCAGGGGTGTGGGTCGACGTTGACAATCGTTTTGCTGCTTCATTCAAACTCATCCGTAGCTTTGTCTCGTTTTCCCGTCGCGCCTCCGATTCCTTACCGAGTTGCTCTTCGAGGTGGTCAATTCGCTGGAGCACCTTCGTAAGTAAACCTGTAATTTTTGCTGTCGCCGTCTCTCCACGCGAGGTTGCCTCGCCAAAACTCATTGCGTGGCTGGAACCAGGAGGTCCCTGCTGGTTTGGCCGCGGAAACGCATTGGCCGTCCTTGAAGCGGCTGCGGCTGCGGGACCAGTACTGCGCATACTAACTTCTTGGGACTGTTTCATAGCAGCCTGTAGCATGCTTGGATCGTACTTGTCCATAATAAATTTTTCTATAATGTTCCGGTCCTCGAGATAACGCTGAGAAATACTCTCGAAGACCTCACGGGTTAATGTACATAGCTCTGAGAAGACCTGAGCTCGCACATTAGCTGTACGCTTGCAGTTCATCAAAAGTGCAATTTCACCGAAATAGTCCCCTTGACCCAAGACCTTCAATACGACCTCTTTCGCCTTGGTTGGCAGTGTTGGTGGTAGAGGAACCTGGGATGCGTTGCTTTCTCTTGTCGACTGGGATCCTTTGATATGTGCCTGGATCGCTGCTTGTGCTGCTTGAGACGCTTGAGATAGACGAGAAGGGTTTCGTGGCATTGAGACTGGTGGCACGTCAATCTCTTTTGTAACCTCACAGATACCGTTCTGCACAAAATACATATCATTTCCCACTTCTCCACGCACTACAACATAGTCTCCAGGCATGAAAACTTGCAGTTCCAGTTCCATGACAAGTTCCTGAACAACTTTGGCACTGCAGTTCTGAAAAATTGGGGCGCGGTTGATCATATCCATGCGAAGAAATAACTCAACCTCGTAGGCAAGGTTTCGCGACAGTTCTGGTATAAAAGCTGTCACAGCTCCATCTAGGGTACCATGTCGTTCCCACATCGCCTGGTAGTATGCATTAATTCGGTTCTGTAAATCGTACGGGAGCTTCATTCGGTTCATACTTGCAAAAAGCCATTCCATTTTTTTCTGATGTGAGCTCTGCGATTCGTAGTAATTTGCAATGAGGATGGCCACATTACCGAAGACGACGGCCATAAGCACTGCCCCAACAACCATGGCCAGAACACAAAATATATACTCTGTGTCCTCGTAGACGGCAATGTTTTGGCCCATGACAACGAGCAAAGACTGATAGAACGCGACAATATACAAATGCTTTGCATCTGTGCTGTCGTCCAGGGCACGTGTCCGCTCCGACATGACGAGGCCATACCAGAAGCATGCGACGTAATGATTAATGACAAGGAAAGACACCACAAGGCGAACCAGCCTTAAGAGATTGGCGTGTCGTGAATACTGTAGCCATCGCCGCAACTCGGGTCGCATTTTAAAAACTTTGGCCACCCTAAGTAGACGCACAAGTCGAAGTAATCGAGGCACACGCAGCGCCTTGAGTAAACCCAGCACGCTGAGATTACCTTTGGAGTTGTTGACGAGAAGCAAGACATAATCAAAGGGCATACATGCCAACAAGTCGAAGAAAAACCTGCAAGCAAGAAAATGAAACATATGAGTTAGTAAGGCATTGCCACGCGCCCGATTGTTACGAACGTACCAGCCACGTAAATAGTTAGAGGCTATATGCCACCGGTTTGTTATGTACGCCGACTCGTCGGCGTCTTCCGCGACGGGGGTGTTAAATCCTACGACGATGTCGAAGGCAAAAATGCTACTCATGAGGATGTCGACTACGGTGGTGTCATTTGAGCCAAACGCTAGCGCGAATGGCAGCATAATGCTCTGGTAGATGATGATAACTAGCGTTACCTGTTTCAACGTGCAGCACAAGCAACACGTGAGATTTACCAAGAGCCGTTGAACGTCAAAGAGATGGGGAGCGTACCAGCTGCCATATCTTGTATAAAGTGCTGTGTGGGTTCACCATGAGGGAAGGTAAATTCCGCAGTTGTCGTGCTTCATCTGCGTCTGTGTCCACTTGTCGAATCTTATACCGCGAAAGTACTTTGAGATGTCGCTCAAGGTTCGCTTTTGCTTCGTCTACAACTATCCGAGGGCCTGATTGTTCGTGCTCAGCCTGTACGCGGTGCAGCACTCTTCGCATTCGAAGAGCAGCGAATAATGTCGTCACCGAGTCTTCTTTCCTAGATCGCGTCGCCCGTTCTCGCTGCACCTGTCACGAACAGACAAGTCGAGAGGGAAAAAAATCCTTGTCAGCATCGTCACCACCACCGCTGCGATTGCAAATCCGCACCCCCTTGTCTTGCAGCATCTTCATCATTTCTGGTGTCATGGCTGTCTGCGTGATGCTCAGCCTTTCAGGTGCGTAGGGCACAACTGACACCGGTTTGGAGATCTGGAACTGTGTGAGTCTCGAGATCACGGACTTGCGCGGAGCCACACCGCGCACCACCGCCGCGAGTCGCGGCACCGCCGATGGCCGGCCGGTAGCTGGTGGCGTCGCCGGAGCCGGCGAGCCGCCCGAGCCCATGCGGGACGACGCCATGGCGGCGGCCGCCACGCCGGCGAGCACGTGGCCTCCCTGTCGCCCTGCCGTGGCGATCGCTGGTCGGAGTCGCTGCCGCTATCGCGCGCGCAGCCTCAAGCTCGGATGGCGCCGCGACGGACAAGACCGTTTGGGCGGGAGGCAGCGCCGCCAAAACCGCCCCTAATTTTACCAGCTCTGAGCAGGACGTGCTCGCTATTTCGAGGCCTGTCACCTTGAGGACGATCCCCCTTCTTGACGCGCGGGTACCTCAGCCATTGCGTTAACAGGCGTTCGCCCCGCTCCAAACTAGCACGAAACAAAAAAAAAAAATCATCACTTGCATGAAAAAGACTTCAAAAACCATCACCGATTCCAACCAACGAGAAGGAATAAATCGCAAACGAGAACTCTTCTCTTTTTTCTTTACCAATCCCCAAGCCCAGTCGTACCTTTCCCTGTTTTATATAAACCACATGAACATATCATCCAATCCGCTTCTTCTCCGTCTAAGTGCGACGAAGGGGTCCTATAGAGCCGATCCCCACTATCGCGCAGCATGGCGACGGACCTGAGCGCCAGCGCCATCGGCGGCGTGAGCGGCGAGGCGGCCGCCGGCGCCTCGGGCGGCCCCGAGAACGCGTACGAGAAGCTGTCGCGCGAGGTGCACCAGATGCAGATCACGGGCGCCATCCACACGGACTGGCTGGAGAACCCCAAGGGCTTTTTGCTCAAGCCGGACTTCAAGCGCAAGGCGCAGCACGTGGGCGCGGGCGGCAAGAAGCTCAACAGCTCGCGCGTGCTGCGGCTGCATCTGCCGGGCAACACGTACAGGGTGAGGTGGTTCGTGCTGGACGGCATGATCCTGCGCTACTTCAAGACCAGCACGGAGGAGCAGGAGCTGGGTGCTATCCATCTCACGTCAGTGAACGCCGTGCTGCCGTCCAGTGTGGCCGACGCGCCCGAACATGCTCTGGATTTGGTGGGTACCTCGTTTTCTTCTTCTTCTTCTTCTTTTGTTTTTTTATTCCGTAGGGATGATTTATTGCTTTTTTTTGTTTTATTGCGTTTTTACTCTTTTAGGTGTGCGCGGATCGCATTTACACGGTGGCCGGCAATGATAGAGAGGATATGGTGCGCTGGGCCACCGTGCTGACGCTGGTGGTGAGAGACTTGATGTGGTGGAAGGGTATTGCTTGCTTCTGCTGAAATGTGGCTGTGGTGCAGTTGAGAGGAGAGTACAAGCCCAAGTTGATGCTGCGGCCGGAGTCGTCTATTATTCGAGGCAGCTCGGTGATCCCGCGGCCGAGCGCCGTGGCGAGAAAGACGGCCATGACGCAGGCGTCCAGGTTCACGGATGCGAATGGAATGCGGATGACGGGAACGCTAACGGGCGGGGTGGGAGATGGAGGCGACTCAAAGAGCCAGGGAGACGACGACGTGAAGGAGAAAATCATCACTGTCACTTTTGACCAACCTGGTCCGCTGAACCTCATTCTTAGAGGTACCGTGGACGACGAAGTGATGGTGTGCGGGTTCCAGGACGGAACTGGGCCTGGAGGCGAGCTGGGGCCTGCGGAAGCTTCCGGTGTGATTCGCGTCGGTGATTTGCTCATTTCGATCAACAACCACTACTTCACGAACATCGAGTTTCAACAGGCTATCGATTTAATTCGTGCCGCTGGGCGGCCGCTGACGCTGCGTTTCTCGCGAGTGGACTTTCACACGGCACCACCTGCAGAAACAACTCGCGTTGCAGAGGGATGGGTGCTATCCAAGGAGCCGGCGGCACACCGGTACCGCGTCCGTATGCTGCAGCTTCAGGGTGATAAGCTGAAGTTGTACAAACCAAGCATGCAGGGCGGAAGAGTTGATGAACCGTGTTTGGTAATTCGTATGGAGCAAGTGACAGATATCCGACCTACCAACGACACGCGCGAGGTGGTGACGGCGTTTACTCAGTGCCACCCAAAACAGTGGGGTGTCACATTGGAGGGATCGCAAAGTATTTTCACCTTTTACACGAAAAACCGCGAGGACATGGTGCAGTGGGTCGATTTACTGAAGAATTCGCCGCTATTTTCACCCAAAACGACGCGTCTATCCATCCCTGTTCACCCAGTCGCTGTTGTGGAGTTTGATCCTGTTCTTGAGCCTAAGGTGGTTCTCCAGGACGAAGTTGGTAAGCTGGGTGATCTATTGCCAACGTTCTCTAGTCACTGCTTTCTTCTTCTCGAGGATGGTAAAATGATGTACTACGTTAATGCGGAGTCGGCGGCTACTCGCATGCGTCCGATTGGCACATTGCGCTGCGACAACATCGTCAGCATTGTACCTAGCCAGGTAACGGATGACACGGCTGCGGGTGATGATTCCAGCTCTGAAACATCATCTATCGGTGGTATTACAGAGGAAATGATGCCATGGCGACTTGAACTAGGAATTTTGGTTCAAGGATCGGTGCAAAAGTACCGCCGGCCGTTTATCATGTGTTTCACCACGCAAGAAAAGATGATGAAGTGGGGAATTGCAATCGGCAAAGAGGCGAAGCGGCTTACAGGACAAGAGTATGATCTTTCATCTATTAGTCGTCGTGCTTCGCGCAGTAATAGCCAAACATACGCACCGCGCCAGTCTGAGACGCCGATGACGCGACCGACAATTTCTCGACTGATATCGAATCCGTCAAAGTATGTTGACCCCAATATTCAGGAGTCATCTCGGCTGTACCGCAGCCTGAAGGATGTGACATTAAAGGCAGCTACTCGTGGCTGGTTTTTCGTCAAGAAGCCACGCAGCGTCGGCATGGGTGCATACCACCCACGTTTCCTCGTCCTCATCGACAACCAATTGATGCTTTTTAAGTACGAGGTGCTCGAGGAAGAAAGCTTGCACTCGTATGCAAGTATGCTGGATCTTCGCAATATCAAGGACGTCAGGGAGGCCGAATCGGGCTTCCAGGAAAATTTGGACTTTACGATTCAACTAACGACTGCTGACGATATCGTTTGGATGGTAAGATTGTTATTACGGACATATTTGGTGATTGATGCTGGTCTATTAACACACTATTCTTGCTGTCATTTTAGCTGGTGGCGGAGAGCTATGCCCAAAAAGAAGCATGGCTGTCGGCGCTGATTTGGCTTTCAGATTACTACTACCGGCCGGCTGACAACGATGACGACATTACACCTGCGATAAATGACGCAAAGCGGATTGCTTTGAATAACGCAGGACTAATGATGTCTATCCCTGAATCCGAGGGCTCAAACAGCATGGGCAGCCAGGACATGGATCAGAAGGAAATAGACCGTCTTACTGCCGCGGGCATAGCGAAGGAACGGTTGTCTACAACAGGTCTGGGTGCGCTTTTAACGGACGATTTCACAGGAATCGGTGGCGAAATTCAGATTGCTGGTAGAAGAGTGTTTGCGGCGATCTCCAGCGGAGTTTTCCGCTATTATGATTCGCAAAGCGATTACGAGAGTGAGTGGGGAGACGCCATTGATGCTATATCACTCAAAGAGATTGAGGAGGTGCATTCTGACGGACTGGATTTGGGCAGCTTTGTGGTAAAGGTAAGAGGTGAAAAAGAGGTACGATTGGTCGCAGAAAGCGCAAAGTTGGCCAAGCGGTGGATGCTTGTGATGTGTTGCTGTGGTGACCTGATCCTTAAGAAGGCACCACACGCCGATTACTGGGCTAGTACGCAGCCTAAAGAGGCATGGATCTGGAAGCTTGATCGCTTGTACCAGGTTTTCCGGCGTCGATATTTCTCTTTGCGTAACCACCAACTCATTTTCTACACAGAGCAAGGTGGTCGTATGCTAGGCATGATCTCGCTGCCTTGTATCTTCCATCTTCAAATGTCAAAGGTATGGACCCGCAGCAAGGATGAAGCTGACTTCTATCAGCTGGAAGTAAGTTTTGCGGTCCCCACGGCTGCTGAAGAGAGCTCGCGCACAGATCAGATCGGGGATTTCTATGCGTTCCTATTGGCGTTCGATACGGAAGAGCAGCTAAAGGAGTGGGCTCACGCGATCTATGACTGCTGTACCAATTCAATGTCGCTAAAGGGCAATGCGACGTTGTCACCACTAGGTGAGATCCAAGTACTTCCGAAGGAGCTGCTGAAGACATCGACATTCGACCACAGCGATGACGGTTTCTTCAAAACTGCGGGGTTACCAATCGGGCCAACAGTGCCGTCAAAGAGACCCGTTCCCGACGCAGCTGTCTCCGCTAGTGAGTTCAGCTCCAGTGGATGGCTATACTACCGCACTTCCAAGGAAGAACGCATTCGTCTCCGCTACTTCATGCAATGGGGCTATGAATTGTCTATCTACAAACATGAAGTGCTTGCAGATGAAGCAACCGCCATTCGGTATGGCGTTATTGATTGCCGCGCACTTGTAGATGTGCGCTTCGCATACATCAACTCGCCCGAAAATGCTGTCGAGCTGATTCTCGGCTCGGAAACGAGTGTCATCATTATTCCTCGCACAGATCAAGAAGCTGTCATGTGGAGGAACTCGCTGCTTGACGTAAAGCGTGCTTATGGCCAGTTGGAGTCCGGCAAGAACAAGGAAGACACATTTGGCACAGGTGTGTTCATCAGTCGTGGTAGCACGTTCTCCACGCACAAAGACAATGAAGAGCTGTTGCGTCTACAGATTGAATCGACCGTCATTTATTCGTCAAATCTTCAGGACTGGGATGGCCGCAAGTGGATTCCGAAATATTTCGTGCTCACAAGCTCACGAGTGCTGATGATGTCTCTTGCTCTGCACTTGTACGACGAGGAGCCCGACATCCTAGGCTCGTTTGCCACCAAGGATATCGTCGAAGTCCGTGCGTGCAATGAAAAGGAAGAAGCAGAAACCGGAAACTGCAAATCTGCGTGTGTTATTACGCTCCGACCACAAACCAGTACTACAGGTGACGTCATTCAAGCAGTCCCTGACCGCATGATCGTCAAGTGTGACTCTATTGGTAAGAATGTTAAAATGGATGCAAGTGCTAGGCAAGTTCTTAATACTTTGTTATTTCAGATCACTGCTTGGAGTGGATGCGATTGCTGTGCAGCAGCAACGGCAAGCTGGAACTGAAAAAGAATGCTGCTACAGGATACTGGGGAAGCGTAAACCGCATCGCATCGCTTTCTCGTCACCAAAGCTTCCTGGCCACGGCACCTCTCTCTGCGGCTATTGCTGCCGCTAACTCGGGTACTGCTTCTGCGCATGGGGGCGAACGAACGCGGAGAATGACTCGCCAGGACGCTGCTCGAAAGTGCGTTTGTGCTATTGCATTGTTTCTCCTGTTTGTTGCTAACATTTTGCTGTTGCAGGCGTACGTCCGAGCTAATCATGAACCGCAAGAGCATGATGGGATACCCTTAATCCGGCCAAGTGGCTTAGATGTAGTATCTGTTTTACCCGTTTTCAGCGAAGCGCTACACATTCATTTACACACGCTTCCAGATGACTTATCACTCTAACTGCCTTCAGATCACAATGACCGTTTACCCTTATCCTGATTCTAGAAATCAGCGCTTTCTGCTGATGGATCCGCGGGCTCGTCGTTGCCACTGCTCGGCAAAAAGAAGCTAGAGGCTCGAGACGACTCCGGTGGTGACCCAGACGGAGGGGATACTCGGGGAGCGGGGGCGGAGGCCATCCTTCCTAGAGGAGACCGTCGTCCACCGTTGTCTTGTGAAGACGTCGATGCTGGCGGAGCCATCGGGTGGCGATGGCCAGCGCCTACAACGATAGGTTTATAGTCGAGACCGGCATCACTACTTCCCCAAGATGTCCAGCTATTCCCGCGACGAGCGGCATGCTTGATCTCCTTGATATCGGCCGCTGTAAATTGGAGCAACGTCGTAAGCACTGGTACCAACCGTGCCTGCTGTGAAGAGCCTGGCCGGAAGGACATGTACTGCACCACAACGTTTTTAAGGTACTCCATGTTAACACCGTCGCGCCGTTGGTTCTGCAGCATTGCTGTCAGCTCCTCGGCATGGCGGCGCTTGTCTTCTCGCAGCTCCTGCAGCTCGCGATGGGCTTCCTCGAGCTGCTGTGATAAAGCCTGCATCAGCGCCGCCTGCTCTCGCTGTTCAGCCTCTCGCTTTGCTTGCAACTGTGCAAACTCCAGGATCTTGCGATTGTCAGCACCGCCCGACCGAACGTCCTCCTCCAGCTCATTAAGACGTGCACTCAGTCGTGCAATTTCCTTTTCCTTCTCTAACACCGCTTGAAGAGCTAGTTTGGACTTGTGCTTACTTTCCGCTTCCAGGCGATCCAGCTCGCGTTTAAAGTTTAGTTTCTCGTTCTCCATAGCAGTTAGCAACGCTTGTTTAGCCTCCTCACGCTCCCGCTGGAAATTTTCTTCTTGCTTTTGCATATCGCACTGAACCTTTTCAAGCTGCTGTTTGGCATGTGTCTCGCTCTGCTTCATGCGTTGCACATCGGCCTTAGCAGCTTGCACCTGCGCCTCCATTTCCTGTTGAGCAGCTTTGCTGTTTGCAGCGTCGCGCAATGCACCTTCGATGAGGGCCACCTGCTCGGCTAGCTTGCCTGCCATGCTCATGTTTTCAGTCTGAAGTCTCGTCGCAAGCGCCATCCGATCCGACAAAGATTTCTTAGTCTCAGCTAGATCCACACTCAGATTACCCACTTGGAACGTCTGTTCGCTTAAAGATGCCTCTAGCTCCTCTTCGTGCTTGCGCGCAGCCTCCAACTCACGTTCCAACGTCTTACAACGCGTCTGGAGCTCATCCCTCTCGCGAAACAGCTCTTTCTTCTCAGCAACCAAAGTGCGTCGTTCTGTGTGAACTCTCTCTAGTTCAGCCTCCTTCTCTTGCCGAAGCATTTCAAAGTTTTCGTGGTGCTTTTCGCGCATTTCATCAAGTTGGTTTTTCAACTCGGTCACCTCCTTCTCGCTCTGGATATATTTGCGCTCGTTAGTCTCGGCCTTGGTGGCATGTGCCTCAAGACCCTCAGCGGCCATGGCGAGGTCTTCACGCATGCTGCTCACTTGTTTCTGTAATTCCATCAGCTCGGACGTCATGGATGTTTGAGAGGCAGCCATTTTGGTCACTTGTTTTTCCTTTTCTAGCAACTCAGCCTCAAGCGTTTCGGTCTTGGTGTTTGCTGCATCGCTGTCAGTGATAAGGTTTTCTAGTTTAGAAGTCCAATACGCACGCTCCTCCTCCAGTTGCTTCTCCATTGATGCTTTAGCTTCACGCGCTTGTTCCTGTTGCTCTTCAAGCTCGCGCTTTGCATCCGTCAGAGCAGTAAGCTCCTTCTCCGAAGCGGCTTGCTTCTGCTCATACTGCGCTACCTGGTCAGCCAGGCGGCTCGTGTCTTCCTTCAATGCCTCCACAAGTGATTGTGTGGCTTCACTCTCGCTCTTTGCCTTAGCCACTCGCTCCTCCGCAGCGCGAAGCTTTTTCTGCAGTGACTGTACTTCATGGACGTGCTCTGCAGATTCTAGCTTCACACGCTCTAGTTCTTGCATCAGCGTCGCATCTGCCGAGTTGTCTGCTTCACGCGATGAGGCCTCCTTCTGTAAGGTTTGATTTTGTTCTGTTAGCGACTCGAGTTCTTTCTGCAATGCTTCGGTATCACTTTCTTTCGCCTGCAATAGGTTTTGCAACCGATCAACCTCAGCATGGAGCGAGCTGCTAGCTGCTGAGGCATCTTCCGCCTCGGAGGAAGAAGCAGTGGCTGCCTGCTGTAACGTTTGGACTTGCTCTAGAAGACGCGAGTTTTCCACCTTTATTGTCTCGAGCTCCGTTTGCTGCTCCACTAGTGCCGCTGCTACTTTCTCCTTCACTTCATCTTCAAATCTACCAGATGATGGAGAGGATGCTGTCTGTAACTCTCGAAGTTGCTCAATGAGATGTGCATTCTCGGCCTTTATCTGCTCGAGTTCAGATTGCTGGTTAAGTAAAGCAGATGCCACTTTCTCCTTCACTTCCTCCTCGGAAATGCCAGATAGAGTAGCAGGCACCGTCTGCAACGTTTGCAGTTGCTCCTGTAGACGTGTGCTCTCAGCCAGTGCCGCTTCAAGCTCTGATTCTTTGGCTATCAGGTCTGCTGTCAGCTTTTGCTTTACTTCATTTTCCAGTTCTGTTGCGGAACTCGATGCAGCAGAAGCAGCTGCCTCTGCTTGTTGCAGGCGATCAGCCAGCTCCGCCTTCTCTTGCTCAAGCTTAGCAAGTGAGTCTGCTGCATCCTGTTGCTCAGTCTCCCGTTGCTTTGCGCCAGCATCCAACTGTTCTGAAAGCTCTCTGATTCGCTTCTCCAGCTCCCCCTTCAACTCAGCAAATCGCTTCAACTCCTCCTCTTGCTCCTCATCTTTTACCACCACCTTCTCTTCCACCTCTCTCTCCTTTAACTCTTCCACGAGCTTGCTCTGCTGTTCATATTTCTCCTGCCACTCCTGATCCTTCCTTTCAACCTCTTCCACCCTCAGCTGCAGTTTCTGCTTCTCCTCCTCCAGCGCCAGCCTCACGGTCTCCTGTTGCTGCTCTCTCTCCAGTAGCTTCCTCTCGAGCTCCTTCGCCTGCTCGGCTCCTTGTCTGAGCTGCTCCCGCATTCTCTCCACCTGTTTCATAGCTTCGTCCACCTGCGAGTCCTCCACCTGAACCCGCGAATTGTCTCCCAGCAGATCAATCTCCTCATATCCTCCAGGCTTCTTCTCCGTAGCAACGGGGGACAGCTCAAGTAGATTTACACTCTCCACCTGTGCAGGCTTGGTCTCATGCCACAGCTCCTTCTGTTTCAATTCCGCCAAGATACGGTACTTCTCCTTCAGCGCTTCAACATCAATAGACTCCCCGGGGGTACTATTGTCCTCAGCGTTAGCCTTCACACAGGCGGCCACGTCGAGCCCCACGTCCTGCTCCAGGAAGCCCCGCAGCGCCTGCACCTCGGCCTCGGTGGCCGCCGCGGCCGCCAGCTTGCTCTGGTTCTTCTGGTACTGGGCCTTCATGAGTTTGTTCTGGCGCGTGAGCTTCATGCTGAGCGCCAGCAGCTCCTCGTACGTCATGCGGGAATTAGTGCCCCCTCCCTGCGCTGCGGCGGCGGACGCGCCCTCCGCGGCCGCGGCGGCCGCCGACGCCTCGCCGTTCTCCAGCGACGCGTTGGCCGCGGCCGCGCGCAGGAAGTGCAGGCCCTTGGACAGCCCCCCGCGCCCGAGCTCGCGCATCTGCTCGAGCTTCTCCTTCTTCTTGAGCATCGTGGCGGGCGTGCGAGGAAAGGAATAGACCCCCCCCCCCTGCTAAAAATTGGCGGTGTGTGGTGTGCGCCACACGACATTTCCCTTCCGCTAAGTACGAATCCAGCACTGCCTACAGAAAATGGGTCGAGGAGTTACAGGCACACAGGCCACCAACGTGGGACCCTATGCACGCCAATATATACTATGATAGCTGCTTAAGTCCGTGTGCTAGAATACCCAGAGAAGTCGGCCTCGGGGTGGTAAATTTAAAACTGCCGAGTGGAGTCCCACTTGACAACTCTAGACCCACGAGCATCGTGTCTTACCTGCCCAGTTGAGCAGCCCAGGAAGAGGAAAAGATAAACATGCGAAGCTTGGCCCACTGGGCGCAGCCTACTACACCGTGCAGCAGCGAGTCACAAGTGGGGCCGAGTCTACAAGAATACGCGCTGGAAGTGCTGCTTTCAGCGCCTCTGGTCGTGAAAGACGGTGAAGGCAAGCTCAAGTCCGTTGATGAGCTGGATATCAGGGGTGAATACAGACGCCTGCAGGAGAGTCTGATTAAGGCCTCTATTAGGTTTGTCAAAGGCTAATGCGTCTGGCAGCAATCGTTCGAGATCATTGCCAAAGACATACCAGTTTCCACAGCAGATCAGTGTAGTCGCCGAGCTTGCAACTTCGGACGCATTTCGGGAGATTGTTACTCTTGGATGCCGTGCGCTCCATTTATCTGGTCACGGAGACACTGAGTCACTATGGTTTGAAGACGGGGCTGGACAAGTGCATACATCATGGAAGCCTTCAGAAACTCTTCTTAGCAGGGAACAAAGGAGGTGAGACTGCGCCTTGTATTTGTTTTTTTCTGCGTGCTTGTCTGCGCCTCTCGCTTAGGTATTTGTGTCATGCGGAGTCCCGCACGTCGTTGGAGTACGTGGCGGCGATAAGATTGAAGATAGTGCGGCTATCGAGCTCATGCGGGCGGCGTTCTATATCGTACTTGCGTCTAGCAAGTCGGTTTGAGGTTTCGCCATAGCACAGCAATCGGTCGCAACGTCGTCCTAGGTTCGAGAACTGAACGCTGCTGAAGATGTTCATCTTGCTTCCAGAGAAAAGGTGATCACTCGGAAATCATCCTCCCACTGTCAACTATAGAGTCATCTCGCAAGGTAAACTTTGAGGCCATGCGCTTGACGCGTCACCCGAAGCTGTGGTTCGATAGTCCGCCGGCGTTGTGTCAAGGATTCTGCAACCGCTCCGACGAGATTTACAAGATTTGTGCTGCGTTGATGACGCCGCATTCTCCCAGTACACGCCTCGTAACAATCTGCGGCGAAGAAGGTATCGGAAAAACTGCAGTTGCTCATGCGGTGCTGAACTATATTGGACCTCGTATGACTTCAGAGGGAGGTGTCCGTATTTTTTCAGTGACAAAGCTATCTAAACATTATTTGGAGGAGCAAGTGATCATAAGGAGACGAAACCCCAGTATATGGACGTTAGGTGCAGTGTGGTGAGCCAGTTGAAAATGATGATCTCTGATCAAAGCAGCACAATGCTCGGATTGAATTCAGTAATCAGAAGATGATTATGGTTATGGATGGCTATGACTATCTACTACACTCGGCGCGACCGCTTTCGTGTATTACTTTCAAACGTGCTGACCAAAAATGCTAATGTGAAGGTTGTGTTGACGGCCCAAACAGCTATCAGCTCTGTGGGTGGACACGTAGAACGGTTGTTCAAGCGGTTGAGGAGAAACGCGAAGAAGATCGCCGACGATGTAAACTACTCTGTCGATGAAGACGAGAGAGAGGCTTCCTAACCTCTTAGATCCTGGCTGGGATACGCAACTCGCTACATCTTGCTCGCTCCCAGTCAGACTCGTTCTAAAATATGTACAATATGGAAGAGAGGCTACTACTGTACCATTTACTACAAAATCGCGCCAACTTCGCCGAGCGAGAGCTGTGCCGTAAAGCATAGCCGTCATTCCGCTTGGTGGAGTGCTCAACAGCAAACTGGGCGTATTCCTCTGTACTACCACTAAGTTGATAGATTACACAGTAGGAACGGCTTTTGGCACAGTAGAACACGAATTGACTGCTTTCCGCTTGTATTGGTAGCCTTGCATGTCGAACTTTAAGCTAACAAGTATCCATCAGCACTAACCTAATAGCTACACCTAATGGCACTCAACTCGCGGGGAGTTTCATATTGCTCTACATTCAAGCCGGCCTCATGTATCTAACGGATTCTTACGATTAGTGATGGGCCTTCTATTGGGTTTGAAGACCTCTTTGATAGCGAAAACAGAAACAGAGGTAGTAGAGGAATTTTATTCTTCCGGTTAAGTGACACGTTTGGCGGAAACATGGGTTCCCCAAATAAAACTGAACCTGAGGAGGATTATTTTTGTTGGGCAGGTCCTGCCCTGGTCACTTTTTTTTTTCTTAGTAGTTCTCCCTGCCAGAGGTCGGAAAAAATTAATTGGCAAAACTGCAAGTCATTTTCCAACACGCCGTTGGACCAGATCTCTAATGCCGATCCACATGTCAGCGAAATCACTCAGTACTGCGGTCTTCTGAAATACACTGCTTATGATAAATGTGTGTAATGTCATAATTCTATTAAACATATACAGATTCATCAGTACTTTTAACTAAAGCTGACGGGCCTAGAATCTCAGGCAGAAACTCACAAACGCTTTCAAAATACGAACTAGTAATAATTGATAAAGTGAAGAAAAGAAGGAAGGCTTCAAGTGCGCCAAATCGCAAGATTCATTAGACTTTACTTCTTGTGCTTGACACATGATCATCGCACGCTGAATTTTGAACGAGCTCTTACCCGGTTCACGTCAATAATCCGAGCTTCCCGGCAGCTGGCGTCGCTACAGTACCTACTTCCCAGTACAAAATAGTAACAAAGTTAATAAATGATGACATAAATATCGTGCGTGGACGCAGTTAAAGCTGGTTAGGTCGTGAGATACGGCTGAACCAACAATTGCAGATCTGGAAGAACAGAGCAAGGAAAGCAGAAATTATGATTATCAGTGAACAAGTCGCAGGAAAAGATTGGCCATCTGATAGCTTTCACAGCGCGAGGGTTAATACAGGTTAGCCGGTTCCAGGATAATAGGTTTCCCACGATCGACCTTGCCCAGACCCTCGCCTTGGCCATTCGTCAATTTCCCTGCGCTCAAGACCATCGCCAACATCTCCACCGTTTCCGGACCAGTCATGCGTTTGCTACTATGGGTTCTACTCGCGACGTTAATTGCTCTCTTCGCAAGCACTGAAGCTACCCCGAGCACCATTGTAGACGTCAAGACCTCGAAGGCCGCAGCGCTGGAAAACGAGCCGACAATCAACACGGGTACCGAAGGTGCAAGGCGGTTGAGAAGAAGCGCGGAGAAGATAGCTGACGATGGAAACGACTCTGTCAATGAAGACGAGAGAGACCTAGCCTCTGAGCTCGCGGTGGCAATACGCAACGTGCTAGGGTCACGTCTTGCTCGCATCCAATCGAACTCGTTCTGGAATATGTACAGATTGGGAGAGACGCCTACTACTATGTACAACAAATCGCTGCATGGCAACTTTATCGAGCGAAAGCTGTGCAGTAAGGCCTATCCATCATTCTACGCTTGGTGGGGTGCTCAACAGCGAGCAGGGCTAATTCCCACGAACTATTTCTAAGGGTAGTATACACCGTAGGGAACAACATGAATATACTTCTCTCCACTCGCTTTCGTAGACAATGTCAAACTTTATTTAGGCTTACAAGCATCCATCAGCACTAATCACGAAGCTTCCCACATCTACCAGTCTATTAACCAACATGACAGCGTCAAACCGGAGACAGATGATACGGATCCTTTGAAGCTTTCGTACTATCCGTGTAATCACTGCTCGCCTTCGTAACAGCGTTTGCAACCGAATCCTACCTCAGTTCACGCACAGTGAAGCTAAAGTCGGTCGTGGAGCCGTGCTTGTTGGATGCTTTAGACATGGGAATTTTCCTGACAGCCTAACCTGTGACCTTTTTATTGCGCGTGTTCGCAGTACAGGTCCAGTGCAATTGCCCATAGCGACGATCTCTGCATTGATGCAGATCGTGCTGCGGTTTTCCGCGTCAAGCATGAGGTCGGCGACTTCAAATGGCGATAACAGAGCCGAAATGCTTGGATAGTCCCCCATTACATGCCATAACTCCGTAACGAATACGACGACATTCGTTGCTTAACAGCGGACCATGCACACGAAATTATACGTACGCAACGTCTACAAAGTATAACAGTACTAGTTTGTTCTGGGTAAGCTCAAAAGTTTGATATGCCATAGTGTAATAATAAGGACGCTACCGGTAGTTGATAACAAAAAAATGATCAACAACAAGGCTGCTGTTGCAGTTCAAGTCTGAGAACGATTGGTTGATCGCAAAGTTGTTGCTTCTCGTTTTCATCGTCCACACAACGGAGCATGAGCGTCATATATGCGCTAAACCTGACCTGTATCACTGAGAGATTTCATCTTCTGGCTCTCCATTCAATGTAAACTCGATTTGCCCAAGGAAAGCTGTACTAAACGCACCGTGGGGTCGATTCATGTAGGTGCTATCGCTGTGCTGCGGTGTTAATAACACGCCGTATACCAAATCTTGTTCAGTAGTATCTATAAAGACTTGTTATGCTCACCGGACCTGCGTTTTTGTTTGTTGTTGTTCGTAGCTGTGCTGCTGTCGCTCGATGCTGACGCAAGTACAGTGTTGTTTACTCAACATCTCCTAAGCGTCACCGCAAACGAAAGAATAGAGCTACGCGGGGACTGCACCTCACGCCCACTTTGATGCTCGAAAAGTATGGGAAAACAGAGATAGAACTGACTTTCATCAAACACAACGTGAAGACAAAAAAGAAATGCCATAAAGTAGGCATTTTTATTTTTTTACCTTTGAAAAGGTAGCTTTGACAAACCTCAAAACAAACTTCTAAAATGAGCATGAAACACCTTCACATGTACCAGTTAAAATTGGAGGTCAGACAGAACCACTAGTACGGGAGCGACTGTGATTAAGAGGGATTAAGGCCTTATGGTAGCTAGCGTCACTGCAAAAGTGGCAACAGGGCAATCATCATCACGAGCACTTTAATGCTCGAGCGTACAAACAAAACAGGATAGTCTGTCGTCGTCCTTCCAAGCCGCTGACCTCAGGCTTGACGCGGAAAACAGTGGCTCGATGCACAGATAATCGCGGCAGGCATGGTGCTGGCACAAATATCTCCAAGCTCAAATCATCCAGCAAGCACGACTCCACAAGAGCTTTTGACTGATGCGACTACAGTGCTGCTGTGCATTAATTGGGAGCAACATCGGTTGGAAAGACGGGTGAGCAGTGACAACACAAACGTTTCGTTGCTATATGAAGCATGCGTCCCTAGCATCAAATTCTCCCGTGTTCGGGCTTTACATGCTTGTAGTTATTGGACTAGCCCATGTGTGGGCTACGTTGTCTGCATTTGGAGCACACCGCATCATAAATAATTTCCTCTTTCAGTCTGCAACAACGTTTTCAGACAACAACCAGCCAACAATCAGATAAATCAAGATGAAGGTGCAGGCAGATGGTTGAAAATCTTTTGAAATCCGGGTAATCTGGCATTGCGTTCATTGAAAGTTTGTGGCGCTCACTGCGGGTGGAGATTCGTTGTGTTTGCGTTCGGAATCTCTGCGTCTCTTTCGAATACGATTGAAAATGGATACAGCCGTTTCGGTAGTTTTTGCTGCAGTGTTCGTACCTTGTAATTGCCCTGTACGCCGGCGGCAGCGGCTGCCGATGGCAGCCTCCCCCCCCCCAATGGACAGCGACACTCGGCAGCTGAGCGCGCAGGCCACCACATGCTCGAAGTGTGGGTTGTGTCACGTACGCGGCATATTTGTCCAGTGACTGCTGCAGCAAAGGCGACCTCTGGCTTGACCGCTTTTCCTCGCAAAGGATCCCTTTGATTTCGAGACCAGCAAAGCAGCTACAGATACATCATGGTGACAAGCGAGCATAAAGCTGGTATTGGCGCCAACGCACGTTGCAGGAAGGCAAACTTCGCCGAGAATCCAGCATAGCAGCCATTGCTGCTCAAGCTGTTCGAGCAGGAAGTCGGCGATTAGACGCGGGGGCTGGGCCCAGCCAGGATGGGCGGCGTCTCCACCGAGATCAAGGTAACGACGACAAATGTGTATTAGTGTCGTCGGTATTCGATAATCATGAGCCTACCGCGCAATGAGCGACAAGGCTGTACTGCTCGTGCGAGCTGTCAGCTTGCCAGAGCTCTCGAGCACTTGCCTGCCGGCCACTATTACCTGCTGCTTGGTCGGATTATTGACACCATGCACGCAAGGGCTGAAAGCGCGGCTATTGCTGCTGCACACTCAGCGAGCTGCTCGTCACGCCGGCTGGCGGCATTTTACACGTGGTTACGGCGCCGTGGATCTGAAGCTAAAGCGCGCTGGGCGCCGCGGCAGAAATTGTCGAGGAGAGGTCCACGCTCGCGCCACGATTGTCTCTGCGGGCAGCGCCGAGTATGCTTTGACTTGGCGCGCACCCACCAAGGTCCGTTGCCGGGCGAAGTCGACGTCCGGCTCTCGCCGCGCGGGCACTCGCCGCCGCCTATATTAACACAGTGCAAACGACCATCGCAGCAGGCGAGAACTCAGCCTCGGCGCGATTTGCATGTGGTCTTCAACCTGGCGCCAGCTGTTTCTGCCTGGCGCGAGTGTACCCACTTCGCGGTCATCTAAGCGGGAGACGGATACCGCGTATCTTGTGTTCCCGGTATGCATTCCGTCGCCATAGAGCCGACTTCAGGCCCTTTCCTGACTTCCGCGAGGCCAACGCGACACCGTGGTCTCCCGACTACGTATCGAGAGAAAGCGGCCGACGCCAAGTGAGCAAGCGAGTCGCGACCATTGCGACGCATGCGATGAAAGGCAACACGGAAGGCAACGCGGCACGCGACGCCCGTCGGAACTTCCGGCCCCGCTCACTCTCGAATTTGACACCTCATGGCCATCTCCGACCAAGTGCGCAGCCAGCTGTTCCAGGCCGCGGCGTCGCCCAGCCGCAGCCACAAGCCGCAGGCCATCCGCATCCCCACGACGCGCGGCGGCAGCTCGCGCGGCGGCCTCGTGCCGCGCTCGCCCGGCGCCGGCCGCGGACTCTGGACGCCCGAGGAGCATCTGCGCTTCCTGGAGGCGCTGGACAAGTTCCCGGCCGGCCCGTGGAAGTGCATCGCCGCCTACGTGGGCAACAAAACGGCGCGCCAGGCCATGACGCACGGCCAGAAGTACCGCCAGAAGATCGCGCGCCGCCGCCGCGGCCTCAAGAAGATCGTGCGCGACCTGCAGTTCGCCGGCGTCGAGGTGCAGGACGCGGCCGCCGAGAGCGAGGACCGCCTCAGCGTCGACTCCAACCCCATGGGGCTCTCCGACCAGGATTTTGAGGCCTTCGTCGCCAGTCTCGATCTGGCCGAGGAGCTGCAGCTCGACTTCGTGCACAGCAACGAGTCGCCGCTCGTGGTGCCCGTGGCCCCGACCTGCGACCAGCAGGTGCCCGACTTCTCGCTCGGCGAGCTGCCGGTCGACGTGCCGACGCCGCCCGCGTCCGACTGCGGACTGCCGAGCACCACGGCGCAGCAGGACGTGCACCACTGGGTGGTCATGGACCGCGCCGACGCCTCGTCCGAGGAGTTCTCGCTCGCGCTGGCTGAGGCCTTCCAGGCCGGCAGCGCGGCCGCGGACGACGCCTTCGTGCCGCTGCCCGAGCAGCTGCTGGACGACTACTGCCAGGAGCAGATGGCGCTCGAGCCCTTCATGGCCGAGCCCGCGCTCGACGAGCTCGAGAGCCTCGAGAGCTTCGAGCTCGACGGATTCGCGCTACGGTAGCGACTCGCGCCGCCCTCTGCGGGCGTCCACGACGCCGCACTCGGCAGGGCTTGAGTCCACGTATTTATATTGAACGATTGCAGTAGCTCGTACACAAGATCAGAAGCGATAAAACCAACAAAAATGCACGTTCGCTCGCGGCCAGCGAGCGAGAAGAGAAGCCCTCGCGCTCTCGAGCCCAGTCTTTCGTGGCAACGTCACTGTAGCCACTTTTGATGAGACGGATGCGCCCCAGCTACACTTTAGCTACACTTTTGGCGATTCCCTGTCTGCCGCAGGCCGAGCGGCGCGAATCTCGCTCGACTGCTGCAAGCTGGGCTCACTTCAAGCTGCCGGGCATCTGCTGCGGCGAGGGTGCAGTCCGGGTTTCACGCAGTCGCCGTCGGGTGTGCACAAACGAGTATCCGGTGCTTCTTCGGCCGTGCGGGTTCATGGCTTGAGGCTGCGTACACTACGGCTCGGGTACGCGTCGCAGCCGTCGCTTCGATGCGGCGGACGCTGCAGCGTGCACTCCGTTCGTCAAGCTACGTACGCGCTCGTTCTCGAGGCTCGGACCGTGTGGCGCTGGCACTTTGGCTGCACTAAACCATCCCCAACCGATCGAATAACAAGGTCGACGCATCATTCGTGATGAGAATGCGGCAATGGACAGCTTTCCCGCAATTACGTTGCAGCTACGGGTACAGTGATCAGGTCTTCGTCGTGAGCGTACAACACGCTGCAGCCTTGGCTCGCCAGCAACCGTGCGCTTTGTACTGACAGGCTGCGATTGCTCTAGTTGTTTGCCTCCGAGGTTTTGCGGCTTGCGCCCTCTTTCATAGTGCTGAGGGCGCTGTCACGTCGCTTTACTCTTAATCGTTGCCTGCTCGAGACGCCAGACGCGTAGGTTCGAAACTTTGGCCTCGATTTCGCGAATTGCAAAATCGCGATTAACTTGATTGAAATTCACTCGAAACTACACGTAACTCTTGCTTGCTTTGGTTTTATTCCCTCGGTGCTGGATTGCTGAACGCGTGTTTCCACGATATCGCTGCCTCGACACCCGCTGTGATCGAAGCAGATTCGCCCCACCACTTTTGTCCCGACGCGCATGGCTGAACTATTACTAATAACGAGTCTGATACTGCGTGTTAACGGCAAATCATACCCACGAGTCGTGGTCGTGGCGCGTTTGCATGCAGCAACAACCTCGCACCAGCGTTCGCGTGGCCGAGAGCACCGCATTTTCTCGACGCCGTGCGCCATCCAGGCAAGCACGTCGCGCTTCAGCGAGAAAATGGGGCGTCGCAGGACCGTCGGGCCGACGCGACCGAGAGCAGCAATGTGCTCCGCCGACATGGCTTCGTGCCAAACGCGTACGTCGTCTATCACGCCTTGGAAAGCATACCAGCCACTGTACGTCTCAATCGGCTTGCCTACCGAGTTGCTGCTCATGCAACCCGATCCTACTTATGTGTAGTAGTATGGAAAACTCTTAAGTTGCTGCTCCTGGTTGAGTTGGGCATCCACCAGCTCACCATTCAGATACACGTTTTGAATGCGGTTTTCAAACACCAGTGCCACGTGATACCAACGGGTCACTTCCAGTAGCGCTACACAAGGTTTGTCGGACGTCACGGAGCAGTACAATTTCCTCTGGGCATCCACGTGGAGGATCTGACAGTGGAAGTCTGGCCACCGGCCTCCGCTCTCACGACACCTCTCATTCTGCAAGCCAGCAACACGCCACCATCGAAAACCCGTTGTTTCGGCTGCGAAAGACTGAACCACGCGTCAAGTGTGAAGCTCGCGTGACACCAGCGTCATCCTCACGCGCGAACAGCCCGAAGAGAGTGTCTGTGGACCAGAAGACTGGCGCGTAGCTCTGTGGGCGGCTTCGGCTGTCCGCGTCCTCAGGCTGTCCACCAAATCGCATCGAGCTCTCGAGGGCGTACTGTCGTCTAGCGTTGGCGCTTGGTACATGTATCAACTCGAAGTCGGAGTCGCATGCATCGGTCGCTACTCGTTGGTAATGCACATGTGACAGTCGAGACGCGTAGAGCTCCGCGCGCAAAAGGACACGACGCCACTGGCGATTCACGTGCGAGAGCCGCAGCACGTCGAAGCCGAGGAGCAAGCGAGCAATGGCGGCCAGCACCTCGTCCGGCAGCGACGCAGCCATTGCAGGCAGCGAATCAGTGCCGAAGTGACGTGTGGTGGCAAAAGGATTTGCTCAAATTTGTGCAGGTTCTTCAGAAGCGGCTGGCCGAAGTACGGTTTGTATGACTCACGCCTTGCGAGTGAGGACCATATATGTAGACGCGAAGGTGGTGGACGCGCCAAGCTTATTTTCTGAAGAAGATTCAACCACAAGTCTACTCGTGGCAGCTCTCTTGGTTTTGAAGGACGGCCTCCGTGGGCTTGTGAGCATTTAGGGCGGGCAGCCCGTAGCAATCCATTGTAACATACATATTTCCTGTCCATTGCGGGAGAAGATTACTTCCGCGGATCATGACACTTAGAGTGTTTCTCTTCCCATGTTCCAGGCCCTCCGAAATGGACATAGAGCACTCGAGCCTCGCACAGTGGGAATGCACTGCGTGTGTGTCACACGCCGACTCACTAGACGTATTTAATGCTGCCTACCGATTCATGAATCACCTAGGGCGAGATTCTACGCAGATCCTCGGCTCGCGCATGTTAAAAAGCATGTAAAACATGCGAATGCAGGAAAAGCGTGCGGTTCGGAAGCACAGCTCTGGTGAGTTTTGCAGCGATACACAAAGCGTAAACACCGCCTGCAGCTCGCACGAATTTTCACAACTTCGCTAGCAGCCCCCTCTGGAAATGGGTACATTTTTCGCGCGAGTGAAGGTGCTTTCGTTGACTCAGACTTCGGAGATCCATCGAAAAGTTCGCACAAACTTCAGTGGATACTTTCGACGGACGTTTCACGAATAAGATTTTTGGTTGGCGGTGCTTGCAGCGCGACAAGTACGGGAGACCGTGGCCGCGGGCATCGAGCGCAGCGAGTGTTGCTACTGTAGCGAGCTTTTGGGTCTCGCTAAGCATGACCGTCCGCTGAAACGGGATCTGCAAAAAAGACGGTTTGGCCGTATATCTCTCAATACTTGTCGCTGCTGCGCCCGTCGGCGAGCTGGTGATGGAGGCGTCAAGTCGCCGCAAGAGATCGGACGGTCTGATAACCGCAGACTCGTCCCAGCCCGCCACGCCAGCGCTCGCCTGTAACGTGGGATGTTTGGAAGCACCGCTGTCTGTCTCTGTTGCGGCTGGCGGACGGTATGACGTGTTCACCCACGCCAAAGCACCGAGATAACGCTACGTGGACATGTACCGCCGGCGCGGGGGCCGGCTTTCTCGTGTCGATGCAACTGAATGCCCCACAGCGAGGGTCGAGTCGGTTTGGCCTCGATTCCTACCGCTCGCCTGTCAAAAAAGTCGTGCGCGTACGCTGGAGTGACGACGTACGTCGCGCAAATCTCGCTTCCGATCCTGCGTTGGGGCAGCTCGCGCGCTAGCGTGATATCGGGGCGTTCGCGAGCATGATACGCTTGCGCGGGCAACGAGGTGTCAGGCAAGCATGCTGGCCCGATCGACTGCGTGATACAGGACCAGGCCGACGGCCCGATAGCGGAGCAGCAACGTGGCCATGCCGCCTGACCTCGCGCGTGGCAGCAGCTCGCAGCGCCGCTGTCTCGGCAATCCTCTTAAGTAACTCGTGCCGATCGTGGCGTGACAGCATGCTTGCCGCCAGAGAGTTATAGTCTTGAGTGTCGGCGCCCTAAAGCCGGACGATCAGAGCAAACGCGAAATTTTGGTGCAAAACGCAGGAGTGACGGCGAGCCAAGACAGCGCCACCGCATTGCCAATGCCGCTTCCGAGCTCGCTTAATCGATTCGCGGCGTCTCTATCCGAAAAGCCAGCATACAAGTTTGATTTTTTGCAAATGCTTCCGGTTTGGTCGTCGTTCGGCCGAAAAAGTTGAAATTTTGAACTGAGGTCGCGCCATCTTTTCGACACACTAGTCTGGGCCCCAGTATTGGCACCTTTTTTAGCGCAATCCTGAGAAACCCGCCATGCCTGTCAAATGCCTCGGCGAGATGCGCGCTCCGTCTCTTGGGGAGTTCGGCTCGCTGCTTACTCGACTCCAGTCGATTTCCGACTCGGATACCGTATTTGGCACGCTCACAAGCAGCGCCGTCGCGATCGGCCGCCAACAAACAAAGGAGCAGCCATGTGGGCGAGCGTTTAGCACCTCCGACTTCATTGCGCGAATAGCTCCCGACCGCACAGTGTCCGGCGTGGCGGACATCGTTTCGCTAGTGCGTCATATCAGACCGGTTGACCTGACCGCGGGTACTTGACCATGATCTCGCCCAAGGTCATGAGCGAGCTGCACCAGGCCAAGCTCGTGCCCACGCAGTTCACGGTGCCCAAGCCGGGCGAGCACGCGTGGTCGCCGGCCGAGCAGCGCCGCTTCTGGGAGGCCATCCAGCGCTTCCCGCAGGGCCCGTGGACGGCCATCGCCGCCTACGTGGGCTCCAAGTCCACGCGGCAGGCCATGACCCACGCGCAGAAGCTGCGCCAGAAGCTCAGTCGCTGGAAGCGCCGCGTGCGCAGCGACTCGGTCAGCTCGGCCGGGTCCAATTCGAGCGCCTCAGCGTCGGTCACCACGCCGGGGGCCGGCGGGTCCCAGTCGCCGCCCATGTCGCCGACGGAGTACAGCGGCGAGATCGCCAAGCTCAGCATCATGGACCACATCGAGGAGGAGGACGACGAGAAGAAGGACGGCATGGACGACGACGACTGCGAACCGATGGACATCAAGCCCGAGTTCAAGCACGAGGTGCAGCAACTCGGCGATCACGACGTGCATGACGCACACGATGACCGCTACCTTGAACACCTACTGTCCGACATTGAACCGGTGCTTGAGCACGTCGCGCACTTCACGAACGGCTCGCACGACCACGGCACTGACGAGGCAACACGACCGGTGGCGCCCACAGACTACGGCAACGAGCAGGCAGTGTACTTCACGCACCACGCCGACATGGCGGCGTCGGAGCACAAGGCCATGGAGCTCTCGGCGTGGAATCAGCACCACCAGGACCCGGCGTACTACCATCAGCACCACCAACAGCAGCAGCAGTACGGCTCGCCGTCTTCAGTGCACTACACGCCCACCGAGGGCGAACACCACCAGCACAACAGCTACCACCAATTATAAGGTGGCCTTGTCGTCTCTTGTCGTCGTTAGAGCATCGCGAAGGAGGCTGGAGCATGCGCGGCGCGCCATTAAAGGAAGGCGCTTCCGATTAGTGAAGCTGAATTAGTTAATAGTTAGTAGTAATCACGTGAGTGAATATCTCAACCGCATCAACACTTTGTAGAGCCGGTAGCCCTGCAGCCTGCAGTGCAGGCGAGCTGCTTACAGTGCAGTGCAAGCAGCTGGAGAGATCCTGTCTCGAATGTATCTATCTTGCTTGCACACACCAGGCAGATGGCCATGAGGACGAAAGCAGATGAAAAGGTGACGATCTGTATTTCCAGCTGCTGCGCGTTGAACCGCCTACTTCTCAAAGTGTCCGTCGAAGCCGACGAAGCCTGCCATGAGGAAGACGTGGAAGAAAGGCTTCTTCTCTATCCGAGAGCACCAGTTCCAGGCGCTCGTGAGGCGGCCGTCGATGCACGAGCCTGCATCGAAGAAGTTGTCTGCGCCGCTGCCGTCGAAGCCGTGCTTGAAAAAGTCGCACAGAATGCGCTTCTGCAGCGCCTCGGCACCACCGAAGCTGTCTTCGATGAATGCACGCGTGTTGGCCTGCGCCGCGAGTGCCGGGATGTCGTGCACCGTGTTCACAATGGGGCTCAGGATGCGCGAGATCTGTGTGTACTTGTCAATGAACATGAGCGCGTTGGGCACGTTGTGGTCGCCGAGATGCACTACAGAGGATCCCACCCAGCGAGGGCGCAGCTTCTGCGTGTGGTGTAGGATCGTGTGCACCAAGTGAGAAGTCTCCGGCGCATGCTGCATGCGGTTGAGGCCCTGGCCAGTGTCGCGCAGGCGATACATACTGCCGCCCAGCAGATCCTCCTCCACGACCCACCACAGACGCAGCATTGACGTCGTGATGTTCTTCCACAGCAGGAGTGACTGCAACACGTACTCGTACTGACTGGCGTGGCTGTGGCTAAGTCGCGCACCATTCTTGCCTGCACGAATCTCGAGGCTGAGTCCAGCCTCCGCCTTCTCTGGCTTGAAGTATTTCTCTAAGTAGTCGATCATGCGCGTGATTGGCGACCGGTTGGACGCCAGATAGCTCTGGCTGTCGGAGATCGATGCGAGGCACAGTCGGATCTCGTCTTCCGACAGCGAAGCCGACGAGTAGTCGCGCACAATGCCCTCGATAGCGTCATGCTTGTCACGTGCAAAGCGCTGCAGCGCCTCCGGGTTGGCCAGCAGGTCGGGGTCGACCGCCGCCACGGACGTCGCGACCTCGCAGCGCGTATCCCGCAGCATCTCCAGCGCATGGCGCTCCTTCAGCAGCGACGCCACCGTCTTGATCGGCGCCACGCAGGAGAAGCCAAGGTAGTTCCTGATCTCGCGCAGGTTGGCGTCCTGCAGCAAGTAGATCATCTTCCCGTAGTTGTTGCGCATGCGTTCGGGGTTCATGATCTTGTATCTGCGGCCGATCTCGAAGACCTGGCGGAAGAAGTCCTCGTTGTCCTTGAACTGTTTGTCCTGCACGAGGCGCCGGCCCTGGCGGAAGTCGTTGGCGATCATGAGTCCGGACAGCACGCCGAACATTTCGTTGAGCTCGTGGATCACGCGCTTGACGGGCGAGCGGTAGGACAGCACGTCCACCTTGTCCGTGTACTCGCTCACGTTGAGCGCGGCGTCCAGCAGGTTGAAGAGCGCGCGCTCGTCCTCGTCCAGCCGCAGCGGGATGTAGGCGGCGTCCTTCATGAGCGCGGAGGGCGCCGCCTCGATGTCTCGCATCAGCTCGTCGTCGCTGTCGTCGGCCTCGGACTCGCTGGTGATCGGCGCGTCGCGCGGCTGCGCCAGCTTCACGGGCGATGGCGGCGCCTCCGCCGGCGGCGGCGGCACGTCTTCGTCTTCTGCCGGCGGTGGCGGCGGCTCGTCCCTCGGCGCGTCGCTGACGCTGTCGCTGGCGCTGGCGCCGGGCAGCGGCGTCTTGCTGTGGCGCAGCCGCGAGCCGGCGTGGTGCTGCGCCTCGAAGCACAGCGGGCAGTAGACGTCGGCGCAGTCCTCGCAGCGCAGCGCGGCCGCCGTGTCCTCGCACTCGACGCACATGGGCGGCGCCATGGCCGTCGCTCCGTTTCGTGGCTCGAGTCACTCCCCGTCTAGTGACCAGGCGCCGTTCCCCCGTCCAAACGCTTGGCGCCGCGACGATCGGCTTTGCGCGCAAGATCGCACTTAGCGCGCGAGGGGGGAAAGCCAAGGGAGCGACTGACCGCATAGCGCGCGAGGAAGAACTCGCAGCCAGCGAGCGACCGACCGAGGCGACCGCCGCGACCCGACAGACCCCCCCCCACTCCCGCTCCCCCCCCCCCCGCAGACGCAATGGGTGCGTGCGCTGCTGCGTCTGCCGCTTTGACGGGCGGAAAACGCCCCGCCGCCTTCTTCTAACTGCCCGCGCGTTGCGCAGAGGACGAGGTGTACCCCCTGACGCTGCTCACCGAGGAGCTCAAGAGCGACGAGGTGGAGACGCGCATCAAGGCCATGCGCCGCCTGCGCACCGTGGCGCAGGCGCTGGGCCCCGAGCGCGTGCGCAGCGACCTCATCCCGTTCCTGCGCGGTACGCGGCGCCGCCGACGCGGACGCGGACACGCTGGCGCACAGACGACTAACCCGCAGGTTCTTGCGAGCAGAAGCCACGGAGGACGAGGACGAGGTGCTCGTGGCGCTGGCCGAGGAGCTCGGCGGCTTCGTGGACCTCGTGGGCGGCGCCGACCACGCCGCGGCCCTCGTGGACCCGCTCGAGGTGCTCGCCGGCGTGGAGGAGACGGTGGTGCGCGACCGCGCCGTCGAGTCCCTGCACAAGGTGGTGGCCGTGCTGCCCAGCGTGGGCGACGTCATGGTGCCGCTGGCCAAGCGCCTGGCCGAGGGCGACTGGTTCACGTCGCGCGTGTCCGTGTGCGCGCTGTTCGCGCCCATCTACGCCAAGCTGGCGGACGCCGCCCGCAAGAAGGAGCTGCGCGAGTAGGTGCCGCGCGCTGGGAGGCGACCAGGAGGCCGAGCTGACGTGCTGCTTGTGGCTGTGTGCAGCTTCTACCAGATGATGTGCAACGACGACACGCCCATGGTGCGGCGCGCCGCTGCCGCCAACATCGGCAAGTTCGCCGCCGCCATGGAGAAGGAGCACATTGCGGGCATGATCCTGCCGCTCTTCCGCGCGCTCACGGCGGACGACCAGGACAGCGTGCGTCTGCTGGCCATTGAGAACTCGGCCGCGATCGCCGAGCTGCTCTCGCAGGAGGAGAACTCGCTGCACGTGCTCCCGATCGTGCGCTCCTCCGTGGAGGACCGCTCGTGGCGTGTGCGCTTCAGCATCGCCAAGGACTTCTTCCCGCTGTCCCGCGCGATGGGCACTCAGATCACCGAGTCGGAGCTGCTGGGCTGCTTCAGCAACCTCCTGCAGGTATGAGAGCGATGCGCGGCATGTAATTCGGAGGATACGGACAGGTGGCAGTTGGACAAGGTCGCTGACAGGAGTTGTGCTATGTAGGATGCTGAGGCGGAGGTCCGTGCTGCTGCGGCGAAGAACCTGTCGGGCTACATCTCCATTATCAAGAGCGAGCTGTTCTCGAGTGAGATCCTACCGCTGCTGTCGGCTCTCTCGCAAGATACGGCTCCCAACGTCCGCAGTATGTTTTTGCTGTTACGTTTTGTTCTGCAATTTTTTTGTGTGCTAATGATCCGCTATGTTGCAGCCGCGGTCTCTATCGCGTGCATGGAGCTTGCTCCTAAGCTGGGCGAGGCCACGTCCAAGTCGACGCTGGCCCCGCTACTGCTGCTTTTCCTCCGCGACGAGGTTGTCGACGTGCGGCTTAACATCCTGAAGCGTATGGAACTTCTTGCTGAGTGGATGGCATCCTTCGAATCGGTGCTGCTGCCGGCCATCGCGGACCTGGCGCGCGACCTGCAGTGGCGTGTGCGTGAGGCGGTAATCCTGTCCATTCCTGCCCTCGCCGGCAGTCTGGGTGGCCAGTACTTTCAGGAGCACCTGCTGGAGATTTACGTTAGTGCTTTCACCGACATGGTGGGCGAGGTTCGCCTGAGCGCCACGAAGATTCTGCCACAGCTACTAGAGTCTCTGGGCAGCGACTATGTCCTTCAGAACGTTATGCCGCGCCTGAACCAGATCTTCGATAAGTCCGTGATCTACCAGGAGCGTGTGAATGTGCTGCACGCGCTGAAGCAGATGTCAGTGGAGAAGGTGTCGAGCGACCTGTTGAACCTTATGATGACGCTGGCGATTCGCGGCGCTCACGACAAGATCCCCAATGTTAGATTCGTGGCCTCGATGACCTTAGAGCAGCTGTGTAAACTCGCCGATGCTTCCGTGGTCGCGGCTCAAGTCCGGTACGTGCAGAAGATGGATACTTGTTTCTGTTCTGGAGTACTAACACTACGTATATCTTGTGCACTATGCAGACCCTGCCTGACGGAGCTTGTGAACGATGCCGACAGAGACGTGAAGTATTACTCGAGTATCGCACTGGATGCAGTCCAGGGCTAGACAGTGTAGGAACGCGCTCTTTCGTGAGGATTCGCGGAGGTGTTCGCCCCTCCTCTCAATTCCTTTCTGGCTTCATCATGTGTGTTCGGCACCCGGAGGTGCGGCGTCTTTTGACCCCTCCCTTTATCGGGACTTCTTTTCTACGCTATTCATGTTTTGCTCTAGAGATTAGGCTGAGTTAGGCGCCTGACAGGCAAAATAGTACACAGAGCTGCACCCAGGCAATGTAAACGAAGCTGGTTGGTGGTCGCCGTGTGCTTTTGCTCTGTTTGGTTAATCTACCGATTGAAGAACTGCTGTCTGCAGGCGTCTGCTCCTATATCATCCAAATCTATTCTTTCACGACCTCGGTTGCAAGACTCCAGGTCTCATTACATCGTTCTGCTGTCCGTCACCAGGCACTTTTCTCTATACCCGCGGCAGGACGATCGTCTCGATGAAGTACTGGTGCCAGCGCGCGTCGTCCGTGATCTCCGGGTGGAAGGCGGTGACCAGAATGTTCTCCTTGCGCGCGGCGATGATGACGTCCACGGGGTCAGAGCCGTCGGCGGGCTTGGCGTTGGCCACGCGCGAGAGCACCTCGATCTTCTCGCCCACGGAGATGATGGCGGGCGCACGGATGAACACAGCATTGTAGGGCTTGTCGTTGAATCCCGGCGGGCCGTCCACGAGCATCTCAAAGCTGCGCACCTGCGCGCCGAAGAAGTTGCGCGAGACTTCGACGTCCAGGCCGCCGATGAGCGTCTGGCCGCCCTCCTCGGTGTGCTTGGCCTGCTGGCTCAGCATGATCATGCCGGCGCACGTGCCCCAAATGGGGCGGCCGTCGGCCACCCACTTCTTCAGCGGCTCCACGAGCCCCCAGCGCACCGCCACCTTGCCGATGGTGGTGCTCTCTCCGCCGGGCAGCACCAGCGCGTCGACGCCCTGCAGCTGCTCGGGCAGGCGGATGGCCACGGTCTTCACAGCCACCACCTGACCATCCTCAGTCGTGGCCTTGAGCCCCTCCAGCATGGCCATGTGCTCCTCGAAGGCGCCCTGCAGCGCCAGCACGCCCACAACCAGGTTCCTCGCTCCGGTGGTCATCGTCTTGTGGCCCAGTCGGCAAATTCCAAAGTGGGCCGCACACTGACGCACGCTCGCAACGGTTGCAATCCAGCCTTAATACCGGGTGCATCAGGCTCTTATTCCACGCCTAACAACGGGCGGCCCACTTGGTGGCCCACTGCTCAGTCCCCGTCCAACGCGATATAGCTACACCCTATCGCTTTTCCACGTCGCCCCCCAGAAAGCCAAACATGGCGTCCGAGGCCCACCTGCGCGCGCAGTATGAGGTGAGGAAGCCGCGAGCGCCCTGCCCGACCCCCACTAACGCCCGCTGCAGCTGCTCGTGAAGGAGAACAAGCTGCTGAAGACCAGCGTGGAGAAGCTGGACCGCGAGAACCACGACCTCAAGCGCTCGGTGTACGAGCTCACGCTCAAGTGCGTCCCCTCTCTATTCGCATCTCTCCAGCTGGCATCACTTTTGACAGGGGTGCAAGTTGAAGTAAAAACGGCAACTAGTTGACCATCACTCCTTATGTTGCTGCAAGAGCAGACTGGACTCGATCCACATGCCGTCGTCGTCGACGCGCGCCGTCGCCGCGGAACCTTTCGCCATCGCCGACCTGCTGGCGGCGCCGGCCCCCAACGCCGAGGCGGCGGCCGAATCCTCGTTCCGCCGAGCTCACGGCGCCTCGGGGGCGCTGCTGGGCAGCAAGGGCGACTTCTACGACGCGGACGGGGACGGAGACGCCCGCGTGCTGGTGCACAAGTCCACGCTCAGAGCGCACGCCGGCGCCGTGTACACGGCCAAGTTCTCGCCGTGCGGGCGGCTGCTGGCGTCCGGCGGCTTCGACTGCAAGGTGATGCTCTGGGACGTGACCACCAAGTTCAATCAGCCGCAGCTGGCGGCGCTCGCGCGCCACGCGCAGCTCGTGATCGACGTGAGCTGGGCCGAGGACAGCGCTACGCTCGTGTCGGCCAGCTACGACCACACGGTGAAGCTCTGGGACGTGGAGAAGAGCCAGCTCATCACCAGCAAGGAGGTGGACGGGCTCGTGCAGTGTGTGGCCTTCAACATGGCGGGTGAGGCGCGATGAGGTGTGTTGGTGCGGGTGCAGGAAGGTTAATGGTGGTTGTGTCTATGCTTTTGATGTACATAGACAATAATCAGTATTTCTTAGGCTCCAGCAAGTGTTGCCTGCACCTGGCGGACACACGCTCGGAAGTGTGCCGCACCTGGACGAACGACGCCATGGTGAATGCGTTGCACGTCGCGCATGACGGCCTCACGGTTACCACGGGTGACAGCAAGGTACTTTTTTTTTTTTTTTTTTTTTTTTTTTTTTTTTTTTGGTGTTCGCTTCGAGTTTTGAAAGCAAATCCCTGACGTGTCGAAATTGTGCAACTTGTAGGGTATGCTGAAGACATGGGATGTTCGCATGGACACATGCGTCGAAGAGCTGTCCGTAATGAATGACCCCGCCAGGCACGCCATTTCGCACGTGCACGCGTCTCCTGCCAGCGACGGTGGCGACGACGGCCGCTTCCTTGGCGTTAACAGCTACGACAACGTATTGCGTGTGTACGACCGCCGCTCCAAGCTCATCAGCTCTCGTAGTACCAGGCGTGGTCCAGGTGGGGGTGGTGACAGCGGCGACAACGACCAACTGCAATTGGTATGCTCTGTCACGGGCCATAAGAACAAGAACTGGCCGATCAAGAGCTCGTTTTTTCGTGGCGACGGCTACAAGTACAAGTTGGCACTACCACCTCGAGGGCGACTTGGTGGCGGCCTAGGCGGTAGTTCTGGTGCTGGCTCGCGTCGCAAACTCACGGATGGTGACGGTGAAGATTTCGCTGATCCGAGCAGTGAGCGCGGCTCGATGGATTCATCACGTGAGACGCTGCTACTTGCTACTGGCAGTGCCGACCGGCATATTTTCCTGCATGAGGTAACGCCATCTAAGCACGCCTCCGATGGTAGCGGAGGAAGCAAGGGAAATGGATCTGGTAAGCACGCGCAGACCCTTGTGCAGAAGATTGACGCCCACAGCGACCGGGTGTACTGTGTAGATTTTCACCCGACGGAGCCCATTCTGGCTTCAGCTTCAGCTGATTCCTCGATTAAGATTTGGCTGCCCCGGTCCGGTTCTAGTTCCGTGGCACGCCTCGCAAAATCTAAGAATTGAGCGAGTGTGGTAATACATACCTATGGGATCGCGGTGTACGTCCGTGCATAGTAACCCGAGTTCTTCACCCTCGGATCATGCGAAAGCAATTCAAACATGTACTAGTATTATATAATCAACCGTGGCTAGCGTTTACATATCGCCATTGCTAATCCTGAATAGCTTAAGTAGCGAGGAGTACTCGTTTACGGCGGCGTTTGTCGTTGAGCTGAGCTTCATAATCTTCTTTTTGCTTCACATGCACCTTACGGGAAGCTCGGTCAATCCACGAACGTGCCTTCGACTGCCAGGCAGATTCTCGAGCACGAACGACACCGCGAGCCTCTTTTTTTAAAGCTAGCACGCGATGCCGAGCAAGTGCGCGGCGACTTGCAATTGCAGCTTCAGCCAGCGCCAATTTGCGTGCGAAAGCGTCTTCTTTCTGCTGGGTTTTCTTACGCGCAGCTTCTTCCAATGCTTCCAGCTCAGAACTTCTGTCTTCGGCCATCTTGGCCAAGTACGTGCGATGTTCGGCGACCAGTGAAGGTGTTAACTCGCCGGCTTCACGGGCTTGGCGTTGGGCAGCAGCAAATTCAGTCTCCTTTTGCTTGTAAGATTCTAGCAGCTCGAGTTCTCGAGCCGCTACACGTGCCTTGGTATCCTCTCGTTCCTTAGCAATGAGCTCGGCAAACGCACGTTCCTCAGCAGTGTTGGTAGACCGCTTCTCCTCAACGAAGGCTTCAACGTCTCGTTCTGTGGCACGAATCTTCTGAGCCAAGTCTTCATCGACCCGCACTTGCTCTTCAGCAAGTTGTGCACCATCATCTCGCAATGCCAGACCACCTTCTCGCAGTTCACGACCGAAGAACCAGTCGTCCGCTTCCACAATTTGGTCGTTAAGCCCCTGAAGTTTTTCACGCAGCTCGGTCGCTGCATTACGGAATGCTGCATCGCGAAGGTCTCGAGCTTCCCAAACCCACCGAAGAGCCAATGCACGGGCGGCTTCGTTCAGTTCCAGTCGCCAATGACGCGATGGGTCTTTGCCTTCTTCATCGGAGTCGACATGATCCTTCTTTCCGGCTCGTCGACGAGAGCGCTTAAGCTTTCGAGCATAGCGCTCCATCTCTTCTTGTGCTTCTGGTCGCGGGAATGCACCACCCAACCGCTTTCTGGCAGCTAATAACCACTTTGTCAGCACACGACCTTCAATTGAGCCACGAGCCACGACGATAGGGGCGAACGGCACATCGCCTCCGTCTTCGTCACTGCCTTCATCGCTTGAGAATTCGTCAGCGCGCAACTTTCTCATACCAGCAACCAATTTGTTGGCGCCTTTGTTTCCTAAAGCCTGCTGTCTAGCTGTCAAGCACACGTTGCATAGTGTGAGGAAGGCAGCATGCTTGCGGAAGTACGCTTTCCACAAGTCAGAATCCATTTCTTGTGCGCCAAGCTCGCTCTCAAATCCGTCGATAAGTCGATCTAGAGCACGCGGGTCATGTTCCTTCGCTCCATCTTCAGCAGCTAAATCTACATGAAGCGTGTAGCCTCCGTCTTCACGTTTGCCACAGACACCACACTCGCTCCGACGACTCGCAGCTACGATGCCGGCAACAAGTTTGGCAAACGTTCGCCGCTTCCGAGCACGCGCTAACCAATACAGAGCCAAGTCGCGAGATGCACCCTCCACCGGGACATTGGACCAGGCTCGACGCATCTTTTCGAGTTCATCTTCCGAGTCCGATGAAATGTCGGAACGATCACCTTGTAGTCGTCGACCTTCACCCATGTTTACCAGTTCATGATACAGATCACGAACATATTCCGAGTTGGGACGGCCATCGCCTGCCGGGCCGTCCGTCGACTGCAACGTACGTGGTGTGAAAAGCTCAGCAAGGTGTTGCAGTACCCAAGGGCGATTGCGTTCTAGGAACCTGTGTCGGAACCGCTCGGAGTTAAGAGCCTGTAGCTCTAAGCGTTCTCGCTCAAGTTCACGTTGTCTACCAGCACCCAGTGCAAGCTTGGCCGCGAGATCCTCATCTAACGTGCCATCATTCATAAGCTTGCGCGGTTTCCATACTTTGAGCTTGTCTCCGAGACGGATGCAACCCGTTTCAAGCGCTCTCATTAAGAAATACACCACTCCGATGATAAGAAGCGTGATCGGGTCTCCAAAGAAGCTGTAGCTGGCACGCAGACATACAGAAACACCTAGCATACTCAACAGAATTCCTGCTGAGTACACAATGAGCAAAAAGTAAAGCTGGGAGGAGAAGCAGAGCAAATCCAAGCTCTGACAGCTGGGATGAATGCTTTCGTCTGCTGCAGTGTGTGCTAACGGCCATCGAGTGTCTCGCGTTGCAAAGCGATGTCTTTGGTAAGCTGAGTATTCGTATAACTTCCATCCATGGGCAAGCTCCATTGTATTCAGCTGAAGTGCTCCAAGAACGAAGTTGCTGGGGATGACAAAAACTGAAAAGAGTGCGTAATAGAGGAGATCAGTCTGCCTCACCCCATACAGTGCTGGCATGCGTGTATCCTCACTGAAAAAAATCTGGAAGGCTAGCAATATCGGTGCGATGAAGAGCTCAGTAAAAACCACGCTGTAACCAGCCACTCCCTCAAGCACCGCTTCGACGCCTGCTGCTTGATTGTCGATCTTTTCACACACACGCGCCCACTCTGCCTCCTCCTGAGCCTTTTGCTCACGAGTTCGCCTCCGCCTCTTTTTCATTCTTCGCTGAAATGAGAGGCGCCATTTCGGCCATAACGCACGCATCCGTCGAATCAGCGGCGCTGTGTAGAGATGTTCGATCATCACGAGTGTTAAGTTCACGAAGTAAAACATCGTGAAGCCGATGAAATCTGCTGAGCCCATAGCCATCATACTTTCGGAAGCCGACAAAACCACAGCAAAGGGTAGCACCAGTAGCTTTTCATGCAAGAAATACTCCAAGATGAACTCCATTGCAGCTCGCAAAATTTTGAAGAGAACGAGGTAACCGTAGATGTTTTCAGTAAAAGATGGAGAGTACGAAAACTCCCAAAAGACCAGCATTGATGCCATGAAGCATACTGTTGTGAGCAAGAGGTTTGAGCGCTTCCAGGCGAGTGGGTCCCAAAACTCGTTTTCTTCTTCCTCTTTGTCAGCCTCAACTGTGAACGGATCTGATGGTGTCGTCACGGACATTTCCTTGTACGCATTGTCCTCAGGCTTCAAGTCCATCGTCTCAGGAACAAGCAATTTTGATCCAAGTAAGAGAAGGTAAATTCCAATCACGATTAAGCTCAGTCCGACACGGCCGCGCTTGTAGTTCTGCACCCGTGTCTTGTCTAGAGAAATTTGGTCTAACCAGTCACCTGCAAGGGCCTCGAACGACGCTGGACTGGGTGTTGTAAGTGGCGTTGCTGAAGCGAGGACATGCCACCACGTGTAAATGAGCAGACAAGCAGCAAATATTGGTATAGACGCCATGAATATGCCGATAGGAGGGGGCGAAGCCACGTTCTTGAGAAGTAGCTTCATCCGGAACTTCGGTGGCCGCTTCATCTTAGTGAACAAGCGGTTAATTACCCAGATAATAAACCCAAGAATCATGCTCGCCATGGCGACAAGGGTGAAGAATCCGAGGTACACGTCAACAGTGAACTGGAAAAGGTTCATCAACTCAAACCAGTTAAGGGGTTCCCAGATAACTTGCAGAGTGTACTCTTTTGACGCCAGCTGATTTGTTGCTTTGCTGATGGTGCAGGGGTATATATCCTTCTTTGCCAGCGTTGCGAGTAGATCAGCAGATCGCGTCACTGCGCACAATTTTCCGAAGCTCACATACGCTTCAACTAGTCTCTTTTGGCCTGGGGTAATTTGATAGTAGCTCAGGTTTAAGTACACTTCCTGCGGCACTGCTAGTTGCAAACCTGCATCACTTCCAACTGCAGTAGTATTTACGAACAAGTAGTTAGTATGAGAAAGTTTTAGCAGCAACTCCATGAGCGAAGAACTATACCTTTTACGGGAATGAGCGCGTCTGTCCCTAAGTAGTTTTGAAACGTATCGGATCGCCCCCACCCAGTTCCTGTTTCAGCATCGCCTTCCGCCACGAAAGCGTCCGCAGACGCTGGATCACGCGTGATGTAAAACAACGTTGTTCCGGTTGGTGCCTCATACCAACGCAATTTCTCCGCACCACCCTCCAAGTTCTCCTCGTAAAGACATGACAAACTCACACCTCGTTGGAATGTTGCAAATGTTGTTGCCGGAGCAGATGACTCGGAACTTGACGTCAGCGAAGATGCAGCCGACGATATGGAAGATATGAGCGACGAAGTTGCAGCTATCTCCGCTGTATACTGGATCATGCATCTGTCAGCATTGGGCGTAAGTTTCTTCCTCCAAGGATACTGATCCACCTCTACGGTTTGATCGTAGCTCACAAACGTGCAATCTGGGTGAGACTCCAACATTCTGAATAGAAATATATTGGAATCAAATCCGCGGCAAGAAGAAAAGTATGGCAAGTATGGCAGAGCTAAAAATTCCGATCCATCAAGTTCCTGTGCCCACCATGAATCCGAACGCTGCATGTCTTCCAATGGGTCCGGGACAGAGTACAATCCAAAGTAGTCTGTTGGTGAAACAACAACAGCATCAGCATCCGTACTTCCATTGCTGCTTCCGTTTGTGTCAGTGATCGACACAAGCTCGCCGACGCTATTCTGCTCAGTATTTCGTATGAACCCACGTTTACTCGGAAGCTTTGAGTCACCGACAAAGATGTCGGACATGCGGTTGATAAGAAGCGTGCTAGCCACTTGTTGCTTGTACGTGAGAGTACCGGTCACACGTACGTACTCTTCTGGTAAATTAAGCGGCAGCATCAGGTTGTCCATATCGGATTGTTGCATGACAGCAAGGAACGTATTAGTTGATGGCATGGAAGGTGAATAGTCTGCGCGTCCAGGCGTGAATACCGTTAGATCGAATCGATCCTGGGTAAACCCTTCTGTGAAATCACGCACATAAAGCCCGTGCACCAGCTCTACCGCTATCGTGACTTCGGTTTCAGCCAGGGCACTGATACTAAACTGCAGATACCCGTGTTTGTTGTCTGGAAACCCTCTATTAACCACACCACTGTTCTCGAAGTAATAAGGCATCTGCTGCCGCTCACACGAACAACATCCTGCAATATTTGTTGTTTCATTACTCCCGCTGTCTGCAGCAGTCTTCAATACCTCTGCGAGTGGAAGGGTTCTCCTATCACAGAAGAATGGCATATTATTGCAAATGAAAATATCTCCGTCGTAGGCTTGTAGGCATTTCTCGTACAACCGCGTCGCAGTGGTGTTATCGTTGTCTGGGTATGTGCAACTTGGTGGCTCGTCCGTCAGGTCACATTTGTATTGGGGTGGACAAGGCTTACAATCCTGATAAGCGGAAATCTGGTAGTGAGCACCATAAGTGAGATTACGAGCGAGATGGGTGGTGTTGATGGTAACAACTGCCACCTCAAAAGGTTGGAGGATGATGCTGCCGAGACCGAATCCAGCCGTTCCGGTCAGATCCTGAAAGTCTGAGCCGTTGATCAAGCGATCGCTCGCCAGAGGAATTGGGCTTACTCGCTGTAGCACCTCGTTACCAGTTTTGATGCAATGATAAATGTCATCAGACCCTACGGCAGAGGTCGTGCCATTCGGGCACTTGAACATCTCAGAGCAAGCACAAGCATCCAACCTGAGCAAATCTTCATCACCCTGTTCGCTGGAACCGGGCACAAAACCAGCTACGTCAGGTGTTTCTTCGCCGAATGCATCAATTAACTCGATCGCGTGGTGTAAGTCATACACGAATGGGTCCACAGGGACAACCTGAGCTGCGTATTTAGCCTCGACTAGAGTGTGAAGCTCTGCGTACGAATGCACTGACGTTGTTTCAGTCCACGCCGTTTGAAAGCTAACGCCAGTTCCCCCTTCAGCTACCAGTGGTCCCAGATCAACTGTCTTTGAGCCATGGGTTCCTGGGAAACTGCACTGAGTAGCCGAGTTATGGACTTGAGCCCAACCAAAACGCTTGGGGTCGTATACAGTGGGCTTAGCTGTCGATGGCGTGACTGTGCACTTCCAGAGCTGGTAAACGCGGCGGACAACCTTTGTTTGTGCCACACAGTCACACTCATTACGACGAAGTGCTAGCTCCACCGTTCGCCACTTGTGATCTCGCGCACACAACCGATTGCGCTCCTCTGCTCGATTTACCACGATTTGCTTGTCAGCACTGTTGGGATCCTTTCTATACTTGAAAATCTCAATGAGATCGTCGTCAATACCGTCGAAGCAGCGCATGTCATGTGCAGATACAGCACGAATGTCACCTTCGCCCACATATTTTGTATAGTTCAGGTATAGGAATGGATTGCTATCTTCACTTGAGAGGCGTCGGCGCAATGCATCATTAGCCACCTCACCGAATAATGGGTTGGCGGTACCAGTCGGGCAGAAGTAGCCTGCAGGGCAAAGGTAACGCTCTTTCTGAGACTCTGCTGTACCTGCAACGCAGTATTTTCCTGCTGGGCACAATTCATGAAGCTGTCCACGTGGCGCATCAAGCGTCAGATCTGGTGTTGTGCCAGTTCCACAAACATATCCAGCCGGGCAGAGGTGCGAGAAGGCTGTATCGGCCGTCGTAGATGAATCACATACATAGCCTTCCGGACATGCTTGCGCCTGAGATACCAGTTCAGTTCCGGCTGAAACCTTAGACCAGACCGAGGCAGAGCAAAAAATGTCTGCTTCGCAAGTTCCAGGGTACCATTGTTTCTTGTAAAAGAACCCCGGTGTACAGTTGCGAGCAACGTCAAAAGCTCTGGAAACCGGGAGATCAATAGCCAGCGAACCACGAGCAAACATAGTCGGCGGTGGGTATTGGGAGTCATCACCGTAGCCCTGATGAGGCACACCAGTTCCCGTACTTATCTCGTAGAGGGGTCCGTGAAAGTTTGCAAAGCGTTGGTACAGTTCTGTTCCTAGAGGCTGGGAGTTCTCGTAACAGCGGCCATTATCACGGTCCGGAAGAAAATGAGCACCCCGACCTAACTCGTCGATCCACGGCTCAAGCAGCACACCAAAGAAGTAATTCGAGCCCCGTTCAAGGCACTGTGCAAACGTTAAGTTGACAGTCAGGGGTGTGTACACGTATGGGAGATCGTCAACCGTACATGGATTCGAAATACCATCAATGGGGCAAACGGTTCCTGGTGCACACTCAAGACACTCCTCGACCCCACGCAATTCCCAATTCTTAGACCATGTGCCCTGTGGGCACGCGAGACACGCAAGACCATCAGCAGTCAAACTTCCGCGATACGAACCAGGCGGACAAATAGTAGCAACGGCTGTGCCGTCATTTTCACAAGTTGTGCCTGGTGGGCATGGCACGCACTCAGTCGACTCAATAGTGGGGGCATAGTATCCTGGAGCACATTCAGCGGCAGACACGGTGCCTTCCAGTTTAGCAAAGGTGCCCTTGGAAGTTGGAATAGGTGCTGCCGTCCCGCTTGGGCACGTAAAACCAGGAGGACAAAGTCCAGAGCCCTTAGGCGAGTACGAACCCAGTTCACAGTAAAAACCTGCGGTACAATTTTGCGGATAGCTGTAGTCTCCAACTCGAACCTCGTCAGATACAACCCCTTTGAGGCAATAGGTACCGGGTCGGCACGGATAAGGACGCAAGCGTGTGTCGTTACGAAACCCATCGGATGTGGCTGTGCCTTCAAGACAGTAAAATCCTCGAGGGCAGAGACTATTTGGTGAAGCTAAGGAAGTTTTGCTACACACGTAACCTGGTGGACACAATGTCGGCATAACTCGACCATATCCAGGACAAATAAAACCAACCGGACATGCTGTGCAGTCTGACTGTGCTATCATTCCGTTAAATGTTCCCGGAGGGCACGGTAATGGTGCGATGTGACCCGTTTGAGGGCAGTACGACCCTGCAGGACACGGAATCCGTGTGCCAAATGGACAATAGAAGCCCGGAGCACACTCACCGAATCCACGCGGGTTTGAGCTGCCTTCAGGACAATACATCGCCTCAAAGCAAGGTTGAGCTGTCGAAAAGTTCTTCATCAATAAATCACTCGCTGCTGTTCCAGGGTGACAGTACGATCCAGCAGGACATGCTACAGGTCTTCGTAGAGCAAAGTCAGTCGAGTCGTAATCGAAATAAGCATCCTCGACACGGAGATTATCTGAATCCGAGAGCTTCACACAGGAGTCATCAAGACAGTATCGTCCGCGTATGGGAGCATCAAAAGACGACCCAGGTGCCAACGGAAGCTGGCGCAGCTCCATCCAAAATCGTGAAGGGTGAGCACTAAGCTGCAGTCCAAAGTCACTCGTCTCGTTGCGCCAACAACCACTCCTACGTGCCTGGATGCTAGCAAGAGGCATTTTGCCACGCTGGCGACGTAAAGTGGTAGGTTTTTCAGCAGCTGATGGGGAAGCTACGAGCATTCCTGTGTAACTTGGCGTTGGGGTGCATGTGGTTGCTGTTGTTGCTGTCCCCTCAAGACAGTAGTGCCCCTCGGGGCAAGGCTGATCCGCTTCTTCGATTCCTGTGACGTCACAAACGTAGCCGGCAGGACACAAGCGAGGCACATGCATACCCGTATGGGGACAGTGATACCCTATAGGGCATCGAAGACATGCAGCTTGAGCCGTCTTGGGCTGATACGTTCCTCGAGGACACAATGTGAAGACACTATTCGCAACACCAGGACAATATGTGCCACGTGGACAAGGGATTTTTCCATTAGAGCCTTGTAGCTGTTTCGGGCAGAAGTACCCCGTTGGGCAAGCCCCAAGGAATTCAAACACGACGTGACTGTTTGTGAAATCCTTGCCATTGTTAGACACTTCGAACAGCGCGTGCCGCGGCTGGGCTAGGTCGTGGAATTTACTCGAGCCACGTCTGGCATCGTCATACATCATTGAATGAGCAACCTCGCATAATAGCAGTTTTGAGGTCACGAATGTTGCTGCAAACACCTGCAGACCAAGACGGCACGATAACGCTGTCGTGTTGATGAAGTTGCGACCATAGGCAAATATTGCGAGAGGCTCAGCGCTATCGAATGCTTGAGTCGGTGCGATCGACTCAACCACTTCGTCTTCATAGTAGAGAAAATTAATACCACTTAGGGAAAAATCTTGCTGGTTGTTCGATACCTCCACTGAAACTAAGCGAGTAAAATACTGAGGGTAGCAATGGGCATACGGAAACAGATACACACTGCCAACACTAGGGTCAGCCCATTGGTTCCGGTACTCAGGAAGCGGAGCTGGTATTAGCCCACCACTATTCCTTGGTAGAGGTGGAGTCATGCAACGCATTTTTGTTGGGCTTACGTACTCGCCTGGAGTCAAGACGTATCCGAATCGACATGAAAGCAAGGAAGAATTTACAAAAGCCACACCTTCTATGTCAATTCGTGTTCCTGCTGCATACGCCGGTCCAAATGTTGGAGATATTGAACGAACTCCCTGCTCAGCATAGTAGATAAATGGCACGTGTGTATCACTGTAATCCTGGCCATTCCGAGTGACCTGGAGAGTAAAAACACCGGGTGCATGTGGTGGTGCCATGCACAGAACCTCGTCATAGCTAATCCAAGTCGCAACCACAACAACTTCCGCAAACTTACAGCGGACAGAATCTGTTTTTCTAAAAGGTCCACCAGTGATTCGAACAGAGAAATTTCCAGCTGTAGTTCCCAGGGACGGGAAGACTGAGGCAACTTTGAGGTCGTAGTCGTACGTGAACACTCTTCTACTTTTTGTAAACATCGATCCAGCTCCATCAGTCGCACCAAAAAGCCCGTGGTTTGCGATTTCTACATAGACGTCTCCTTCTTGAAGCCTGCTTGGTGACACACACGTAAAATGAGTAGAATTAAGGAATGTTGCAGCTGCTGTAACCCGATCGCCAAATTTACATCGAAGACTGCTCGTGTTCTGGAAGTTAATACCAGACACGATCACCTCTGTTCCGCCTTCAAGAGGGCCATGGTTTGGTTCTAGCGAGAATACATCCGGCGTTGGCGTGTAGTGATATACTACACCACTCGAGGAGTAATCCTGGCCATTTGAAGAGACTTCAACAGCCACTAATGTACCGTCGATGCCGATTCCCTTCTGAAGGCGTGTAGCTCTCGCATCAACAGAAGACCCTCCGATTGCCGTCTTGTCCACTTGCAGCAAAGGTACATCAAGATACGCATATGGGAATGTTACAATCCACTCGTACTCCCAACTGGACACCACTCGTCCGAGCGAGACAGCAGTCCCTTCCAATCCTGGCAACGCTGATATTTCGTGAGCCATAGTGCTCGCATCAATGCTAAATGCCATTACTAATGTCTTCTCTGGAGTACAATAGTTTCCAATTGCCAGCTCTGTGCAAGTTTCCTTGCCACTTAGTAACGAAAACGATCCGGCCAAGGCTGTCAACGTCGATGGATACGCAACAATGCTTATAAACAAGTCGGAGGGATTTGACGACCCTAACAACTCGATGGTTAATGGCAACGGAACGCTACGAGTGCCTTCGGTCAACATTATTAGCCACGTGAACCCGACGCCTACAGCAGAAGGATATCGCTCGACTACCGCAGCGCCTATTCCAGGGATGGTAGCCAGAACTGTTTTCAGCTCTGCGGCAAGCATCGTAGCAGAAGCAGCAATTGAGGTTCTTTTCCCATTCCAGACAATATTGAAAAACGCAGTCGGAGGTATAGCACTCCTATAAATTGAAATGCTTTGTATCTCGGTGTGTCCTCCACTTTGTGTTCGCTCGACACTAGCAGTCACCGCTGTTCCCACTAATTTCTGTGTATCCACAACCAGCAGCATCGGTGCTGCGATAGCTGCATCAAGCGACTTAAACGTGATATCCCATTGAATGGAGTTCCCAACTTGCGTACGTGTAACACCGACAGATGTCAAGGTAGGAAGCTTGAGGATTTCGGTTTGCATAACAAGCACACTAGTATTTTGCACATCAATATCTGCTGTCTTTTGCCCTCGGAAACTTACTTGTATCGTACCCTTCAATTTTGTAGTCTCCTGTGAGACGAGATTTACTTGCATTCCGATCTTGGACCCCAAAAGGGTTTTGCTATAGCTTACACTTATGAGCTGGCTAGGATATGGCATTCCATAAGGAAAGGTTACTCTCCACGCCATACCACCAGCGGCATTCGGCCCTGAGCGTGAAACCTGCACGCCCTCGTCATATGGAATGGACTGTAGTAACTGAATGGCGGTAGCCATATCTTCAGAAGAAATATTCCATTGAAGTGGGGGCGTGCGCACACCTCCGTAAGAAAGAACAAAATTCCCGGAAACTGGCAATACCCCATCTTGCACGGTTTCAGCCTGTACTTTGGCCCCTGTACCAGTTAGGCTCCTTTTTACAACTTGGACTTGCCCAAGATTACCAAGTTCTTTTGTAAAGGTTGCTGATAACACAACACCAAAGCCAGGTGAAAGCCGTGACACGTCCACGTGAACCTGACTATCAATACCATCCATAGTAGATAAGGCAGTCTCTACTATATCTGCATCTGCATTCACATCAAACTCAGCTGAGAACTTACTGTTTAATGCAAATGCTATCCGCCCGCTAAGTAGATTTCCGGCTTGCACCTCGGTTACAGCAACAAAAGGTGATTCACCACGGAGATCAACGTCATGGGCCTCCAGCAGAGGAACATTTCCATCTGAGCCTGAAAATGTAACTAACCACGCCCCACCACCATTTTCGTTTCCAGTCTCGACAACTACAGTTGCGTCATCGATGGTCGTTAAGCTTTTTAGTGCTGCTGCAACCTCAGAAGGAGTTGCGTCGTAGTTTAGAGCGGCCGTCAGTTCTCCTCCCAACCCCAGCACGAAAGAACCTCCTAAACTACTGCCTGTGCCGGCTGTTACCTCTGCAACCGTTTGAGTCGGACCACAATCCATCTGAGGAAGGTTTCCTGCCCAATCCATGAATGTGACGACCCAAGGCCCTCCTATACTTCCTGATACATCTACACGTCCGAACTTGGCTGCATCAAAGGCTGATAAAACATCGGTAGCTGATGCGTCAAACTGAATAGTGTATGTCACGCTGGACACTAGGGTGCATGAAAATGTTCCACTTGACAACGTCGTTGAGATTTGCTGCTGTTCTCCTTTAGCACCAGGGGATAGAAGATTTACACCAACTTGCCCTCGGCCTTGCGCTAATCCAACGGTATCAGCTGTAATCGTTCGAACATGACTCGCAAAACCTCTAAATGTTATTGTCCACTCATAGGCATTATTCAGAAAAGGTCCTGTTCGCGTGACTGCTACTACATCGCTTGAAGAAGGAACTAGCTTCAGTATTTCCATCAGCTCGCCACCCGTCTCATCATAAATGATAGAAGGTGTTCTCGTTCCATCGATGACAAGAGAAAATGACCCTGAGAGTGGAGCCCCTTGTCCTTTAACAGTCTCTGTAATGTCGATAGAGAGATCGTTTGTCCCCGAATCGCCTAACGATAAGTTACGCAGCTCTAACATTGGTATGTCTCCCACCCGATCGAGAAACTCAATCATCCATCTGCAAGAGCCAAGAGTACCTTTGGTTGTTTTCGTAACAGCAATACTGCCAACGTTATCGAGAGCTTCTAGTGCTACTTTCACTTCTTCAGACGTAGCGTACGAAGTTAATACGCTGGTTTCATGTTCTTCCAGAACAAGCCTAAAAGAGCCTCCAATAAATGATGTCGCACGCATCTCAATAGATTGCACTTCATTCACTACTGAGAATATAGCACTCGAAATGACAAAAACCTCCCCCGAGAACGCTTGAGATCTAACTTTAATTGACTGTATCTCCGGAATAACGTCGCCAGAAACAGTAAATCTTTGAATTTCAGGAACGAGAGTCTCACCATTGGTGGTGATCTCTTGAACTGTAGGTTGTAAAGCTGCCGAGGAGACAGTAATACACTGAACTTCAGGGATGAATGTCTTCGTTGTTAAGCGCACACTTTGCACCTCACGGATAGGAGTTAGCTTCGGTGCCACGCATTGCGCAGTAGACGAAGTGAGAACAGTTGCCGTTGTCACTGCATCTCCGAATCGACAAAAAGTGCTCTCAGCTCCAGCAGTGAAGTTTCCACCGGCAACATTAACAATTTGGCCTCCTTCAATATCACCACTCACAGGATAAATGCTAGTAACGTGAAGAGGCTGTACGTACGCAAACGACAAGTTAAACTCTGAATAGTCGACGTCATTGTCTGAAATCCTGACTGCCACTTGCTGCGGCCTGGATACAGCCGGCGCTCTACAGCCAATATGCGTAATGTTGGAATATTCTGCTCTTACAATCTGATTGCCAATCTTGCAGGTGTAGCTGGCATCTTCGTCAAAAGCAGCCCCCGAGATATGGAGTAATGTGCCACCAGTAACAACTCCATTCAGAGGTGCTAAACGAAACAGTCGAGACACATCGACTGAATATTCGAAATCGGCAGCAAAGACTTCAAAGTCCACTCCATTGGCACCAATTGCTAGCCGAATGACCCCAGAATCTTTCACTCGTGGTGCTACACATACAACTTCATTGGCAGTCGACGTGACAGTCCCTCGAACAACATAAGTGCCAAATTTGCAGAATACAGTTTTGTTGGGGAATGGAGACGACAGGGAGAGAAGCACAGGAGTACCACCACTGACAGGACCTTTCATCGGTTTGACTGACAGGACATCTAACGTTTTCAAATCCACATTAGCTGCGTTGCTCTGGTCAATTACAGGAGTAAATGCAAAATTCTTGCTCGTTGCCACAAAGTCCACTCCATTATTTGAAACTTCCACATCAGCCACTGCTGTTGCACAGTAAAACCAATCGTCTCTTGACGAAGGTAGAACAATATCAAGTGATGGGGTCGTACAGCTTAAGAAGTCGTCACTATGAAATTGAGCTTGAATCATGATCCTTTTAAATTCTGGTTGACTTGGCAGAACAATTGTGAACGCACAAGTCAGAGCTGGGGAGTCGATAACTCCAGTAATGTTAATTTTAAGCTGGGTGCCGCCTGTACATGGACCTTCGCTTGGAGACATCCATACAAATTCTAACTGCGGATAATACTCAAAAACTGCTTGAGAATCCGATACAAAGTCTTCCCCGGGAACGTTAGGGTTGAATGCTTTTAGAACTACATACATCGTAGTAGGTTGCTCTTGCGGCGGTGTGATGCATCTGACTTCAGTAACATCAACAAATGTAGCTGGAGTTGCTTGATTGCCGAAAACACACACAAGTTGCGGTCCAGCAACAAAATTTCGGCCTTTCAGTGTTACCATTGTCCCTCCTGTACTTGGCCCAGTGGACGGACTGACAGTCGTAACCACAGGAATTTCTAAGTATGCGTAGCGGAGACCGCTTTCGACAATATCTTGACCATTTACGTATATAGTGACAGGGACACATGGAGAGCTAACTCGTTGCGTCCACGCTTCCACTTCAGTACCAAGAACATTCGTCACATCCGCAGTAATAAGAGCCAGATCGCAGAACTCAGCGTGATCGTAAGTATATGCAGCTAGGTCAAATGTAACATCCCAGCTTAGGGTAACATAACGCCGAGAGCCAATCACTTGATTTTGCGTCTCCACCAGCACTGAGCTAGCTTTAGCAGTCGTGCTAGACGCGAGAGCAGCTAGCACTTGCTTGTCACTTGCGACTAATGCTATTGGGTCGGTTCTGCTATTGTTAAAGCTCAGTGTCACCAATCCAATATCAATTGATGATAAGATGCCTTCTTGGACCCGCGTTACACGTGGAACTATATTTGATCCGAGAAGCTTTTGCGCGTCAACGACCAGCAAATCAAACGAACCGACCATTGACGTAAACTCCACATTCCACGACAAGGCCCTATTGACTACAGATGTAACTGTAGCAGTACTAACAATACCAAGTACCGCTGTCAGAGCGTCTTGAATTTGAGCAGCTGTACTACTAATGGCGATATCACACGTAAACACTCCTCGGAAGCCCAGGCGAAATGAACCTGTTAGGATAGATCCTTGCTTCATGGAGACTATTCGTGCTGTAGCACTTGTACCAGTAAGTGCGGTTGTAGAGACACTCAAAAGCTCATAGTTGAGATTGGCATTGCTGCTAGGAGAAAAGGTTATAGACCAGCTGTACCCACCGTTGCTGCTCATGCTTGATCTGGTCACGACTGCCGTACTCATATCTGGAAGCGTTTGGATCGCGCTCGCAAATTCAGCTGCCGTTGCATCAAATCTAACGCTAGATGTGTACTGTCCGTTGCGGCCAATTTGGAAGCTACCTCCGAGTGTCGAAGAAGTTGCGGCTCGGACTAAAATCCATCCTGCCATGACATCAGTACGGTATGTTTTTTGGATGCCTTTCGTGTCAAAATAGAGAGGTTTTACATGCCCTGCATCTGATACAAACTCGATAAACCATCCATATCCATCACCATAAGGGTACGCTGTAAGCGCAAGTGGCTTTCGTTCCACTTTTACACTCTCATAAAACCCAGAGCTTTCAAGCACTGTTTTCATCTCAGCTGCTGATGCGTTTACGCTTAATAATACCCAAGATGTAGCATCAATTGAGATAGAGAACGAGCCAGTGATCGGTGCGCTGCCATTTACGTAAATCATCCAGATTTCTCCGTATTCACGGACTTGCAAGAAACTGCTACTGGATGTTAAGGTAGTTGCAGCTGCCGTTTGGGAAACACGAACGGGGCCATTCCGATTCTCGTTCACGAAGGTTATTTTCCATACCGAACCACCGTTTGGCATTAGTTCTGCTTGCTGCACCCGAAATTTGGCGTTTGGAACTACCTCCCGCAAACTACTGGTTATTGTGTTCTCCGACGCACTGCTTGCAAGTAATTGTTTTGATTTCCGTTGACTATACACACTCACGCTTGGATTATTTGGGTTGGTATATGACATATTCAACGGTAGAACACTCGCATTGAATGGGAGAAACAAGTCAACACTGAACACTGTATCTCCTATTCGAACTAAATCACCGCGAGCAAGGATAGGTGTCAAGTCCAGCGTGGTCGTTACTAAAGGCCAATTTCGTTCAACACCAAACGTTCCAGGTAAAGGTTGATCAACATCACCCAGCGCAATTCGGAATGAGCCACCAACACAGCAACTGAGCAGTCCATCTTGAATGGTTTGGACAGACCCAACTACCTGGCCAGTAGTTGCTAATTGGGCTGTATCCACTACCAACGGAGCAATATCTCCACTATCATAGAAAGTGATGGTCCAGACAAACACACCATACGCTGCAGAACCTACCGCTGATCGTGAAGTAGACACCTTCCCCACTCCAGGTAGCTTCGAAACCTGTGCTGTAACCTCTGCTGCAGTTGCATTGGATGCAATGACCACACTTTTCCCACTTAGTTGGGCTGAGAAATTCCCAGAAACAGCACTGAGTGAACCTTTAACGATCTCCGAGACTGTGATAGTAGCATCTGCCTTTGTCGAAAGTAGGGTTGTTTGTGCCCCTTTTGCTACGAGCAGTAGTGGATCAGCGTGTTGTTTTGGCGTGGTAAATGTGATCAGCCATGAAAAATATGTGTTTTTCGTTCCTGAGGTCCGGCTGACTGTGACTGATCCAATGGACGTTAGGAGATTGAGCGCGGTTTGCATTGCAGCTGCTGTGCAACTAAATGGGAGTACAGAGGTAGTTTCAGTTCCATACGTGAGCGTAAATGTCCCTGAAAGTGTTCCACCGCCAGGACTCAGTGTTTGCACCTGTTGAACTTCTGGTTGTGTCGCTGATCTTATACGCTGTGACGTACCGAAAGGATACTCGCCTTTAAGGTTAGCCGTGTCAAGCCCAATCAAGCTAGAAGGTACTGTAGATACAAAGGTTATATCCCAAGTAGATCCTCCAGTCAAGTCACTACGAGCGAGTGAAACTTGCAATGTTTGTGAAGCTAACGAAGACATGCCAAGCAATGCTGATTGAATTTGGGCAGGTGAGGATGTCACTGCCACTTGTGCTTGTGCACCTTGGTAGCTCATTGTAAACGTCCCACTTAGCAGACTCATCCTACCTTTTTGTTCTTCAGTAATTGCGATCGTTGGAGTCACAATTCCTGTCGATGTTAGGCTTGCTATCTGAAGTGCTGGTAAATCGCCAGCTACAAATGGAAACGTCACAATCCATGTTTTTCCGCCTTGTGTATTTTGCTCGACGAGGCTAACATTAACAGCATCGATAGTAGGTAACTGCTCCAACACTTTCTTCATTTCAAAGGCATTCGAAGAAAAACCTATACTGCTAGAAGTGCTTCCTCGAAACGACAATTTGAAAGACCCTGAAAGTTTTCCTGGAGGTGCTGACATTGTGATGTTTTGGACCTCGCACACAACACCTTTTCTCGTTTCCACAAACCCAACAGTGAGGCTACCTGCACTTGTCGTCAGATTTGAAACGATACCTAAAGCGTCAATATCTCCAGCAGAATAAAAGGTAACATCCCAGCGAAAACCACTAAGACCTGCTTGAGTAACTGCAGTACGTGCTACCAATACAGATCTGTCCCTAATCACATCTTGAACAGCATTAAGCACTTCAGTGTCGGTTGCTGTTGGTAATAGTAAAGTGGACTTTCTTGAGCCAAAGACGATTCTAAACATTCCATCAAGCGTGTTATCACCAATGATCGACAGTGACTGAATTTCCCACATGTTGCCCCTTTGGGAAATATACAAGCGCTGAATTTCAGGAACGTTGTTAAGCGCGAATTGGACTTGCTGAATTTCTGCTCGATTTCCAATCGGTTTGGTTATTACATCAACGCTTGGAGCAGCTCCACTCATACCAACACTGGATACAGTGATAGGGTATGTCGGTGAAGCACCAGTCGCGTAGTCAACAATCCATTTTCTTTCCCCGGAAAGTCCTATCCCAACAAGTGAGCACGACTGACCTCCTATAGTAGTTAGCATTGTAGTGCAATCGGCGCTCGCAGGAATGGAACTACGAAGACCAGTTGCTTGGTTAGTTATTTGAAATGACCCTTGCAGAGGTTTTGCATCTAATAACCCTGTGACAATCACATCTAAGCCACTTGATAGCGTGCTTTGGGTATCTCCATATCGCCCCTGCTGCGATTGGGATTTGTAGTTAGCTGTAAGAAGCGGCAAGTCTCCATTTATTGGCGGAAAGACAATCTCCCAGCTGCGGAGGTACGCCGTATCATCCCTGAGGTTTACGAGAGCAACTGAAACTGCGCTAAGATCTTCAAGTGCTGTTTTCATGTCGTAAGCGGATGCATTCCATGCTAATAACGCTGTCGTCTCAGACCCTAGTGTTAAAACAAAATTTCCGTTTGGGGACGGGTTCGTCCCTTTCGAGTTTAACACGATATATCCTTCCACACCATCAAGGGAGCATTCAATTTCGAGAGAGGACATCGGCTGTGAGTTCACAACAAAATGGATTTTCCATTCGTATACCGTATCTGGACCAGCTACTTTTGATATATAAGATACGGTGGTATCTTTCAGTAAGGGTATCTGTTTTAGAGCAGTCTCCATTTCAGCCGCATTTGCGTGCAGATCAACGGAAACAGTGGTCCCTTCGTACGATAGCAAAAACGTTCCAAACATATTATCCATACCAATCCCATACAAACCCACTGTTTGCACTTCTGACTGTGTTCCAATGCGCGATCTGGAAAAGCTGACATTAGCTGCTGTCCCTAGGAGACTACTAGAACTTAAGGACAAGATTGGTTGGGGACCAATATCCGATACAAAGGTCACAAACCAAGTAAAATCTAGATTAGCTGAGCTTTTTGGGCCACTTCGTGTCACCTGAAAGGAATGGCTTCCCAGTGTAGCATCAGTCAAAAGCTGAGCAAAGGAGACTGCTCCTTCATTTGAAGCAATCGGCGCAGTTGAAAATCCAAATACCCGCAGCGAGAATGTCCCAGATATCGCGCTACTTGCCGATATAGTCACCACCTGGACCTCCGCTACCTGGGGGGTATTCTTAATGGCAATCTGCTGAATTTCAGGTCGATACTCACTATAAGTTGTAATGGTAACCTGCGTTTGCGCCAAAGCTCCGGGATGGGCCAACCTCAATTCGTGTACCTCCGGAGATGTCCCCCACCCTTTCGTTGTTAAGACCTGTACCTCAGGACCTTCGTTTGGAACATCAATACTAACGAGCTGGATTTCATCTTGTGGTACGCGGGACCGGATAGAAACCCGATGAGTTTCGCTTCTTGATTTTCGAAGAGGTGCTAGGCACTGAAGCTTTTCAGATGAACGTAAATGCGAAGGTACACGCGTTTCTCCAAAAGCGCACTCGACAGTAGCAGTCGAATTAAAGCCCCTGCCTGCTATTGTGACAATGTTGCCACCTGAAGGTGGGCCATACTTTGGACTAATTTGTGTGATGACTGGTCGTACGTCCACAAAATATTCAATGCGACTCTCACTAAAATCCCGCTCGTTTGTTGACACTTCCACAAAATATTGACCCCGCGATAGAAGAGGAGCATGGCATTGTATGCTGTAAGGTATAGGATCCACCACTTCAGCTTTAACAATTGCACTTCCAAACCTGCACCATACGTTTCCAAATGACTGTGTGCCTTGTGTTTGAAGAGTAACGAGCGGCTGATCCCCAACAAACACCGCAGAAGGAGAGACAGATATTACTTGAGGCAATGTAACGTATGAAAAGTAGACTTCGGAGTAGCCACTTGCTACTGAAGGTGCAATTGTTAATGAATCAACTTTGATCACCGTTACGCTGACCATTTCATCGAAACCTCCAACATGCGGAGGTGAAAGGCATTCTGCTGTTAGAGGTGTTTTAACATGAGCCTCTACAACGGTTGGGCCAAACGCGCAATACAATCCTGTCGGATCACCAAATCCTTCTCCTTGAATATCGACTACAGTGCCTCCTCGAAATGGGCCAGATGAAGGGTAGATCGAATAAACCACTGGGGCATCCTCGTACAAAAAGCTTAGGGACTCAAGTGCATAAAATACGCTATCTACCGAAAGGGAGATTTGCACGGTTGTAGCGCGCACAGACGCTGGTAGCACACATTGTACCCACCCATCGCCGAAGTTTGTGGCTTGTACCACTTGCGCTTCACCAACTAAGCATTTCATGTTTTGATATTGGGACGAAATATTTTCAACAAGTATTTTTACGGGAATCGGCCTTCGGACTATACCCTTTGCTGGCACAACCCGAAGAAGTTTGATTGGTTCGCCAACCAATAATTGTAGCTCACTATTTGAAATGTCCTGGCCATTGTTTGACACTTCAACGCTTAATGCACGTTCGGGTATCCACGTACCAAAAGGCACTTCATTTAGCAAGCATTCAATCAATGTCGTAGAAATGAATTTCGCGGGCACTGTAACGCCGTTAATAACGCACGTTAAAAGAACCGAATCCAGAAAATCTGTGCCAACGAGACGAATAGCTGAAGCGTTGTCGACTCTGATCATTGCTGGTTGTATCTTTGTAATTGTCGGCATTTTGTGGAAATAAAACGTTAAGTTACCCTGTACTTTATAATTGGACCTGACATCAGCGAGACGAGTCACTAAGAATTGAACGGATCCGGACTTCGATTGGCTAGGGGTCAGACACTCAGCGATACTGGAGTTTATGACTGAAAGAGGAGTGCTTTTCGTTCCAAACACGCACACCAAGTCGGTTTCGTTAGTTCCTCCTTGAAAATTTGAGCCATGAATTTGTACTCTCGTGCCCCCTCCTTGAAATCCGAATGTAGGAGCAATTCCGTACACGGCAAAGAGTTCTTGATACACAACTTTTAATCCATCATTCACGAAGTCGACGCCATTGAGTGCTACAAACACATTATAGATTCCCGCGTCTAAATATGATACAGGACAGGCAAGTTGGGTAGTTGAAATCCATTCAACTGGATTGGGCGTACCTTTGGTACCAATACGACAGCTGATAGACTCTTTTGCTGTTTCAACGAACCCAGAACCTTTAATCATAAGTGATAGATTGTGATCAGTGCTTGTTATACTAACTTGGGATGGATAGACCGAGTGCAGCACCGGTCGTGGTCGAACCAAGAATGTCAGACTGTTGCTATAATCAACACTGTTCGCTGAAACAGCAATGCTAACAACACCTTCCATTAGTTGTTCGGGAACTTCAACTGTGACTATCCATTCTGACACAAAAATTGCAGGTATAAATGTTGCATTGCTACCGGCATCGAACCTGATAGTCATACCATTACGAAATGCTGATCCATATAGCGTCAAAACTGTTCCTTCAGCTGCGGACCCACTAGAAGGTGCTACTGTGACCAGCTCAGGAAAAACGGAGTAGTAAAACTTGATGTTGAGTTGCTTTTGTCCCGCAAATCGGTCCTCAAGCTTAGCAGATCTCCAGTAGATAGAAACGGGTACAGCAGTAGGCTCTTGAACACTGGGTGAGACACAGGTCACTGTGTCATCTTTAGTTAAGAGCCCTCGTGTATCTTGATCACCGAAGGAGCAAAACACCACCACGTCCTCGTAAAAAAATAATTCAGTATTCGCTAACGTAAGTTGAACAAGCGTCCCACCTTTGAGCGGTCCAGTGGGCGGAAATATTGCTGTTATGTATGCGCTAGGTGTGTAAGCAACTGTCTTACTGAAGAAAACAAAGTCGTGCCCGTTGTTGCTAGCACCAACAACTATTTCTGCAAGCCGTACTTGTCTTAGCGGGCATTTGATCGTAGAGACATCCACGAACGTTGCCTTCACAATCGGCATTTGTGCCCCTAGACTGCAACATAATTGTGTAGTATTGAGAAAATTAGAACCAATTACTGTCATCATGCTTCCTCCGTCCTCGGGTAGCTGATCAGCAGAAACTCGAAAGATTTGAATAGGCAAGTCGTAGGTAAAATCGACCGGCCTTGAACGAATACTGGTGCCAATCGTAACAGTAAGGGGAACAAGAGAAGTTGAATTTGAGCTTGTTGGTTGGGGTGGAACCTTGCATATAACCTTACCCTCTGTAATCGCAATAGGGGTGACTTCTTCTTCATGAAACATGCACCGAATAGATGGTCTGCCAAGTGCTCTTCCTGACAGCGTTATCAATGTCCCACCAGTCGAGGGGCCGTGGTCTGGATTAATTGAATATATTGAAGGCTCTGCAACGAATTCCAGGTTGATCCCAGACATATACCGTTGCTTTCCATTCAATAAAATTCCAACTGCGGCGGTGCCAGGAGTCCATACAGGAGTGTAGCACATCAGTTCAGAGCTTGATATACGATACGCTGGTCTTGCTAACATTGTTGAGGTGCCGACAAATAAGCAATCAATCGACACGTTTAAATAAGATGATTCTGGTGCTAGAGAGATGCGTAATTCTGTACCCCCAGACGTTGATACTTCTTGTGGAAATATACTCAACACGTCGACGTAATCGTAGTAGCGCAGAAGCTGGTGACTACTAGTATAGTCGACTCCATTCAATGTCACTTCAACAGCTACGTAGCCAGATCCACTGTAAGGAGGAGCAACACACATAATTGTATTGGCTGATACGAATACAGCAGATATGTTAGCAAGCGAATCGCCAAACTTGCATTGTAGTGCGGGAGTTGAGAGAAAATTGGTGCCTGAGAGAAGTATACTTTCTCCGCCGGTTGTCTTAACGATAGTGGGATAAATGGATTCAATCATAGGGGGATCATAGTAACTGAACCATAAAGGTGTTTCTACTTCTGTGGTGACGCCAAGCGCTAATATCGCCATTCGAACCCGCTGCCGTGTGTTCACACCCGGTGTAAGACATGATAGCGTAGAAGAATTTAGTAGTACAGCAGGCACGATTTGTCCATCGAACACACAGCTGTAATCAAGCATCTCATCGATCTCTCCCCAAACAAGGACTCGTGTTCCACCCGCACTACTACCTGAATTAGGATATATACCTTTGAGAAGTACGGGAACATAGAATGTGTAAACAGCCGAAGGAGAACTTACAAAAGTAATTCCATCCAAGCTCACTTCCACTTCCATAGAATATCGAGTCAAATTTTCAGGTAAATCATCGGGCAATGTTGGCATCAGTGGGACACTACATTTAACTTCTGTAGCACTAGCATATACAGCTGGAGCTTTTGTCACGCCGAACCGGCAAGCTAGTTCAGGTGTAGCATGAAAACCGAATCCGAACACTCGAATTTCGGTGGTTTGTCCACTAAATCCTGATATTGGCGTTATTGATTTGACCACCAAGGACTTAAACACATACAGTAGGTTTGGGAAGGTGGTGAGTTCTTGCTGATTCCAAGATATTGCAAACGTGTGATTTCCTGGTGGCAGCAGAGGCGCATGACATTCCAGCAATTGGCTCGAGATAACTGCTGCAGGTATTTTGTCATCTATGCCGAAATGACACGTAAATTTATAATAAGGAGAATAGTTTGAACCAGACACACGGAGTAGCCCGCCCCCCATCTCTGGAAGTGAAGTTGGTGAGACTTCTGTAATTGTCGGGGTAAGTATTAGCTCATATGTTAGCGTGTTCGTAGAGTAAAGCTCGCCATTTTGCCAAATCGATACAGCAAGTCGGCTAGGATATGTGAGCCTAAATTGAGGTACTAAGCACTGAAGGTCTCCAGACAAGGCTAAATTGGCCTGCGAAAAAGCCATATCACCATTAATCGCTTCAAACCCACAACTATACACGATAGCGGATCCCACGTCCACATCTTCAAGTGCAATTGTCAGAGTTACATTTCCATTGAGTGATCCAACTCGTGGCTCAATTGATACAAGTTCCCGATGAGCAAAATACTGAAAGCGCACAGGGCTTGACGCTACATCTTCTCCATTTAAACATATTGCCATCGAGACATCTGCATTTGGCCTTCCTAGTGGCGTTTTGCACGTCACTATGGTGCCTTTAAATGATTCCACTTCCGAGATATGAGATCCAAATCGGCACGATATCATTTCATCCATCAACTGATTCACTCGTTGGGACAGTTTAAACTTGACTTGAGTCCCTCCGGCGGCGGTACCACGAGTTGGCGAAACACTATCAATCGCAACTTCAGCAAAGTAAGCAAATGACAGCGAAGAACCGGCTGGGGTGAGAGTTCCATCGGCTTCAAGTTGAAGATTTACAACAGCGGGGTGATGCGGAGGTGTCCGACATTCGATCTGTGTGGTCGTTCTGCGTTTAGCATTAACGCGAATTTCACCAAACAAGCACCATAGCTCATCAGTTGAAGAAATATGCATCAAATCAATCTGTACAGTCATCCCTCCACGACTAAAGCCTACGTTCGGTGTGACAGCAATCATAACGATAGGAGCTTCGAACATCAGCAATAACTCGTTACTTTCCGAGCCATTCATTGATATCGATAAGGGTAGTAGTTGATTGATTCCGCTAACAGCTGGGGTCAAGCATCGAAGCGTAGTAGATGAAAGTACCTCTGCCATTACAGCAAATCTTCCTCTTCCAAAGTTGCATCTCATAGTGCTGTCTTCTAAGAATTCACCATTCACTTCGATAGGTGTTCCTCCGGATAGACCAACTACTGATGGCTGAATCGCTGTAATTCTGAAGGAAGAAGCGTACACCATCTTTTGAGAAGATGATACAAAGTTGATACCATCGCAAGCTAATGACACCGTGTAAGTGCCAGGAGCAAGCATTGGTGGTACACAAACAGCTGTTGTGGATGACAGAATTGACGCTCTAGTAAAAACATTTCCAACTTGACACAATGGAGTTACCATTTTGTCCAAATGATGCAAATTCAAGCCCGTAATAGTCAGGTTCATGTGATGCTGCGATGGATAAAATATTTGAGGTGAAAACGAAGAAATCACTTCATTCGGAAAGTAAGAAAACGTTCTGCCATTATCAGGGAATACTTGCTGGTCGTGAAAACTGACGCGAATAAGAACTGATCGTGGACTCGCTACCGGCGGGCTTTTACAAACTATTGTATTAGCGTCAATGTGAGTTGCTGGAACAGCACTTTCTGCAAACAGGCAAACAAGATCATCCTGGAGGTTGGGCGTTCTATCAATCTTAACTGTCACGATAGATCCACCCCTCATTGCCCCACTACTAGGCACAATTCCTTTCACAACAATCGGCTTCATAACCTGAATAAAGTTCGTTTGTGTCGCCACAAAACCCCCGCTACCATCCTTGATCGACACAGCATATCGCCCTAGGTCATTCAAAAGGATCTCTCCTTCAAGATAATCCTGTCGGGTTTCATTTGAGAGACGAAGCGGTATGTTATACGATCCATAGCCGTCATCACGAACGATCTCCATAAGGTATGTTGGAGAAGACTGCAAGCCCATCACACGTATTTTTGTAGACGTTCCCACCGAAAGGCTTGATGGGAAGACTTGCACGATAGTCTCAGAAAACTCGTATTTCCAGTAGCCTTGACTAAAAACCAGGATGTCGGATGCATTTGAAGCGAGTCCAACTTGAAAGACGACAGTTGTGTTCAGCTCTTCTGCCTGATCGGGTGCGTAGGTAAGTTTATGCCACGGAGGCACTGAGCAAGCAACCGAGGTTTCATTTAAATAGATTGCTTGTGTAAGTGCGATCCCAAACACGCACACCATACTCAGTCCTTCAATGAACCCGCGTCCACCGATAAGAACATTATCACCCCCGAACACGGATCCAGCTGTGCGACTGCGTGAAAGCACGGTGGGTGATGCGTGGTAATACAATGTAGCATTTGGACCTCCAACGAAATCAACACCATTATTGCTTACAGAAACATACGCTTTCCCTGGAAACGATGCTGCTGGCAGTGTGCATTTGATGGATGTGCGTGATATTATAAAAGCTGGAACCGCAGTAGCCTCACCTACCTGACAATAAAAAGCGTCGGGGTTCACTACTAAAGAGGCCAATACGATGGAAACCTCAACATCTTGATCAATGAGCGCATGTTTTGGGGTCATGTCTAGTATTCCCAAGGTAGGCGTTAGCTGTATTGTTGATCCGCTCTTAGTGTAGTCGACTCCGTTTGTCGAAACTTCGAGCTGGACATTCGCAAAAATCGAGTGCGATGAGAACAATGGGGTTACACACCGAATTTCTGTGTCGTTAACGGGCAGCGCAGGGGTCACAATACTTGAGTCAAATCGACAATGCATGGGGCTGTCAGGAAAGTTTTGACCTCGAACTAAAACCACTCCACTAGATCCTAGAGATATTGATCGGGGTTCAACAGCCAAAATGGATGGCGATATAAAGTAGTGGAATTGCTTCTGGAATGACACAATTACCTTACTATCACACTCCACAACAACTGGCGCTAGTCCTGGGTTTTCTCGCGTGGGCACTGCGCATATTACAGCAGGGCCAGTACTGTCAACGAGGCCAATAACTTTAACTTCACCAATAATGCAGTAGAAGTGTCTGCACCGATGCATTTCGATATCCACGGGTACCGTCAGGCTCGTACCACCACTTGTTGGGCCAGATGTGGGATAGTAGTCTCTTACTGCTGTGCTTGGTGTGAATGTGAATGTCTGGTTCGTTTCGATCGTATCAACGTCATTCATTGAGAACGCAAAATTAACCGTGCCGGGACGGTGTAATGGTGCACGACAGAGTACGTGTTTGTCGGATAGCCATTCTGCAGCTGTAGTTGTTGCAGCGCTTGAGGATCCAAATCGGCAAGAGAGCGTCGAAAGCCGCGGAAAGCCTCTCCCTGACACTCGAATTAAAGTGTTAACTGCTTCACCGGTAGTGCTGGGATGAATGGAATCAATAGAAGGTTCTTTCAGATACCAAAACGGAGGTCCTTCTACGTAGTTTTGGCCATTCAGTGAAATACGTGTCGAGGTAGGTCCTTCAACCTCGCTGTTTGCTTTTGGTGCTACGCACCGAACCGAGGTGGCCGCTGTAATGACACCGTCAGCAAGACTTGAGCCAATTAAGCAGGACACCTTGTCAAAGTATAGGCTTGAGATTGCATTGCTCCAGCTAAATTTTACAGAGGTTCCTCCTTTGATGCTACCAACTCTTGGACTCATTTCAATGTCTGACGGATTTTCGTAAAAGAGGTACGAAACTGCTTCCTTTGAAAACTCTTGACCGTTAGACGAGAATCCGAAGCGAACAGCTCCGGTGGGCGTGGATAAAGGTGCCTGCATTACACAGGTAGCTTCCGTCGAGCTAATCACAATTGCGGGTACCGTGCGATATCCAAAACGGCAAATACTACTTGCCGTTTTGACGAAATGTGTACCAATGACGCTCACGAGTGTTGTGCCAGTGACTGGCCCACTGTTCGGAGAAATAATCGTAATCGATGGGTCCTCAACATACGTAAACTTTAGCGAGGACTCACTGATCTCCAGACCATTTAATGATACGTACATTCCAATTTCCCGCGGTCCTGATAGCAGTGGTGGTATTTTGCATCTGATCATTGAATTACTTATGAAATAGGCTTGCACAAACGTGACTCCGTTTAAAACGCAACTGAGCCGGTGTCCATCCTGAAAGTTTGATCCTGATAGTATAATCACGGTACCACCAGTGACCGAACCAACTCGCGGCGATAGACTTGTCAGTTCTACTTCTTGATAATATCGATATGGAAAGGTTGCTAAGGGGAATGAAAGTGTTGCGGAGATATTTTTCACGCGGAAAAACTCAACCACCCCTGATAAATCGGAGCCGATCCAAGGTGGTGGACGCCAATTGAGTTTGCTCTGTTGCAGGAACTGAGCTTGAACTAGTTCCGAGCAAACAATGAGATTTAAGGAGCAAAAGCGGCCATAAATGGTATCGTATTCTTGAACTGCACGATTCGTAAGCTGCGAAAGTACAACTGGAGTATTACCGCGCACAGAAGTAAGGCGCGGACTAAGTGACCACATGCTGTCGTCCAGAACCCGTAGTCTTTTGCTTGCGAACGAGCCGACCATTGACAGCGACAAGTCAATTACGCCAACTGCAACGGATCTCTCGATGAAGGATGCTGAGGCACACCTCAGTTTTGTGCTTGATATAAAGGTAATGTTGGTCAGGTCGTTACCAACGATACAATGCAAATTACTGGAATTGCTAAAATCACGGCCGTGTAGCATCAGTTCTGTGTTTTCTCGCACATAGGTTTCTACCGGTTCAAATTCAAGAACTATCGGACTGACAACATATTCATATCTCAATATATCGACAGAGTAATCCTGAAGGTTGTTAGTCACTTGGACGTCCACCCATCCTGGGCTATGTGGGGGCACAAGGCACGAAATTGATTGTTCTGATAACCACTTCGCTGGAACAACACCAGACACACCAAAGCGACACCTTAATCCTGCACCGCGAACGAAATTCGATCCCTCAATAACCACGCGATACTGTCCTCGCTCAGAACCGCGATTTGGAGTAATCGAAGCAGCAACGGGGGCAGGGTAGTAAGTAAACTTTAGTTCAAATTCACCACTGGCAGAAAAATTGTCTCCATACACAGAGAATGGTACTGCTAGTGCTCGTCCCGGGGGTGACGTGCAAAATATCTGCGAGGTAGAAAGGTAGTCAGCTAGCGTGTCGGTATTTCCAAATGTGCACACGTAGCCTCCATCCGCCTTAAATGGGCCTCCACTAATCAAGACTCTCGTTCCACCACTTGTAGGACCTGCTGATGGTCGAATCAGCCTAATCAGAGGTGGAGATTTTGAGCAGTGAAGTATTGGTTTGTCCAGAATATTAACACGATTGATATATAGTGAAAAGTATATGCATGTCTGGTGTTGAGGTGAAACTGGACACTTCACAACCGATTGGTTGACGAAGGAAGCGATTGTTTTTACCCCATCAAAATCACAAAACATTCTCGTATTATAGAAATATGCGCCGATCACCAGGAATTCTGGAGCTTCTAGCCGTGGCTCAGGGTTTGACTTCAGCGCATGTACCACTGGAACTTGGGCGTACGAGATTATGAGTGATTCATGGCTACATTGCCTCGTGTCTTGTAGGCACACTCGCACTTCTACGGGTCCAGGTGATCGTTCAGGAACCTTACAAAACCCATGTGTGCTATTGATTACTGCCAATGGCACCTGGTCATACGGATAATATGACTCGAACTGGCAGACCATATCCAGTTCCGGTACCAGGTTCATTCCCTCTATAATCAGGTTTTGTCCTCCCGTGGAGAATACAATTTTAGGAGACGCAGAAAGTGGCACTGGTCTTGACAGATACTGAAATGGAGCCTCAACCATAGGATCTAGCTGTGTAGCTTCTTTCACTTGAAATGTTGCGTTAATAGATATCGATGCATTTAGTCTGTAGATGCCTCTTGGCGTTGCCAATAAGCACACGGATGCTGAATCGTTCAAGTAGGTTACCTTGGCGGAGGCCCAGCTGGACCCATCTGCATGAAGCTCGCATACCAGATCTGCTTTTGCGTGAAAATTGTGACCCGTAAGTACAATTTGAGTATTCTCTTCATCAATCAGTCCATAGAGCGGAGTAACATAGACTATATCAACGGGAGGAAACAGTGCAAATGGCACTGTGTCGGCTGTAAAATCTTGGTTATTATTTGTCACGCGTAAAGGAACAACACCCGAGTTCAAATGGCGAGGAAAACCACATATGATTCGGGTATCACTTACGAATTGAATGGGGCGAACGATGTTTGTGCCCATACTGCATCGAAGGCGCTCCGAGTTAATAAATCCCGCACCAGATATCGTCACAACAGCGTTTCCGGCACCTGAGCTACGTTTTGGAGAAACTGAAAGTATGCGAGGTTCAACTATAGAAAAGTAGATTAGAGCAAGCACGCAGAGCAACATACGTAGGTGATACCGTACCAGTAAAGTTAAACGTCACTCTGCTCTTTGCAAGTGTATCACCCACGGCTACTTGCACGTAGGCCCAGCCAGGACTGAACACTGGAGTAAAGCAGATGATCCCATACTCACTAGCCCAAAAGGCAGTAGTTGTTGAATACGGATAATGGTCTTCGCGGGTGAAAACACAACTCATAGCCGCATTGCGAGAAAAGCTCTCTCCAACAAGCAGTAGCCTCGTCGAGCCACTCTCGGATCCAAGTGGTGGTATAACTTCATGAAGGATTGGCTCCGCTAATACAAAGTATCATATCCACAACTCATTACTAAGGCAAACCCTGATAACGAACGACAAGTGCGTACCAATATACTCGAAGACTATTGGCGAATCTTCCGCGATGCTAGTACCCAACACAACGTTAACCCCGGTAAAACCGGGATTTTGTGGTGGTGCTATGCATTGTAGTTCTGTTGAAGACTTTACAATTGCGGTACTGCTTGCATTCCCAAATCGACACCTCATTGGGTACTTATCGTTGAAACCATTTCCAGCAATTATAACTGTCGTATTGCTTGAAGCTAGCCCCAGTTGTGGGGTGATGCGAGAAACATGAGGAGGCAGCAAATAAGTGTAAGATAGTTCAACCGGTGTAATGAGCTCCCCATTTGACGTGCATTGCACGCTCACGTCACCAATTCCAAATACGCTTGGGGGAGATTTTACGACGACACTCGTTGAGTTCGATACTACAGCATCCACAGTGAGAGATGATCCAAACAAGCACTGGACGAAATCTTCGGAGTCATTCAGCCACCGTCCCTCAATTATAACTGTTGTTCCACCTTCGACACTACCATAAGATGGCAACATGGACGTCAGCTGCGGCATATCCTGGTACAAAAATTGAGCTGTGTTTAACGAATAAATACTTTCATTAATCGAAATCTGGAGTGTCGAGTATCGGCCGATTCTGCTTGGTGGGGTGATGCACTCAAGCATGGTATTTGCCAGCCGAGAACCACGAACCGTTTTCTGGTCAAAATGGCAAAACAATTGCTCACTGTCGATGTAACCCGCACCAGTAACGAGTATCTTCGTACCACCTTCTAGACGTCCTCTTTGGGGGTAAATAGACCTGATCGTGGGGGAACGCACTAAAGCAAAAGAGGCTGTAGCAACAACAGGATGCACTCGGTTTAGACCCAACGCGACGCTAATGACACCAGGTTTGACATCACTTCCGTCGAACTCACACAACGCAAATGCATCGGATAATACTGAGGCGGCTACGGGCTCCATATGCGAGTCAAAAAAGCAGAAAGTAGCATTCTTCTCGAAATGTTGGCCACGTACAGTGATATTCAGGCGTGAACCAACTTTTACATACTTCGGTGTTACGTCGCCAATTTCTGGAAAAAGAGTCGACGTTGACGCGCTTTGACTGCTATGAGGGGAGTCAAAAATATTAGGACTCATCGATAATTGATCACTGAAAAAGTCAGTCGGGAACTCCAGCGGCTTTCTACCGGGAACTTCTCCAGGGTCGACAGGTACGAATTCGGCCACAGGTTGGTATGTATAAGTCATACTTGTAGGGACCGTTAATGAGTCCACGAAAAATGAGATAGACACATTACGTTTAAAATCGCTCGGTTCAATTTCTGGAACGACACACGAGAGGCTTGATTCGTTCTGCACGCGTGCTACCACTGGTGCATAGTTTCCAAAAATGCATCTAATTAGCAGCGGCATACTCTCATTGACAATAAACCCACTGCCGCCGACCAAAACGATGTCTTTATTCCTGGTAGAAGCTCGTACAACACTCGTGAAATTTGGGAGGCTATATACAAACACGTGGGCCGCATCACGAGACAAATGAGTACCATTATTTAGACTAACACGCAGTTGATAGTCCCGATCCACCTGTAGCTTGGAAGGAACAGAGCACGCCACCGTTTCGGATGTGGTGACACTGCCACTCGTTACATCACCACCAAAATCACATTTCACTCCATTACTTTTAAGAAACCCCTGGCCCCAGACGGTAATCGTGGAATTAAAGTTTGTATTCACGTAAGGTGTGTCAACGCCGTGAATTACAATCGGGCTGTGTACAACAAGCCTAGGCTGAGCCCGAGAAAAATCGCGTCCTCCATTAAGGGAAACGCCAACCTCGAATAATCCTGGACTCATAGATGTATTTACTGAGCCACACTGAACGCCTCGGCCTCCATTGGTCACTGATCCGGGCGTTTGGGCCGATGTTCCAATTCGACACACAATTCCTCCAAACGACACAAGATATTTGCCTGACAGCCCGAGTGACATAGACGAATTGATGGGTACCAATGCAGGAGTAATTTTATCAATAATAGGTGGGGCGTAGTATTGGAATGGGAGACTCGAGTTCGAGAAATCGAATCCGTTCAGCGCAACTTGAATAGCGACGGATGACAGTCCTTCGTCGGCTGTCAATGGGATCCAAACTGGACTAACACATTGAATCAGCGTGCTAGAGAAGAAGAAGGCTCGAGCCTGGTTTCTCCCAAAGCGACATACTATATCATTTGAAGCCACAAAGTTCTTTCCGGTAATATTAACAGTGGTTCCCCCGGTTGCAGGCCCAGCAACTATCGACGCACGCTCCAGAACTACGTCGTTGTGTACTGTAATTCGTAAATATCCTAATGACGACGAGAAGTTTTGAGCATTGTTGGACACTAATACTGCATAAGAGCCTGAATCATTAAATCTTGGTGTTGGACATTGAATCATCGAAATCGTCACAAAAGTAGCCAACATCATTATCCTCTCCGCAGTTGTTAATGCACCGTCTGGTGTGAGCATAATGAAAACACAAGTAAGGTCAGTAAAGTCGCCAAAACCGCTTCCCGAAATCGTTAGAAGTGTGGCCGTGTTTATTGGCAAGAGCTGGGGAAACACCGAGGTGGGTTGGGGTATAGATGTAAACGAGAATTGAAATCCTGAAGTTTCTGGAACTACCTTGTCATCGAGCTGAAGACTGAAACATTGTGATCCCAACGAACTACCTCCCGTTGTTTTCCACAAAAGTGAACTAGTGCTCATGTAAGTAACCTCCGTAACACTTTGCTCAGAACGTACTGCGTAACGTACATCATCAAAAAATCCTTTTCCTGAAATGATCACCGCGGTACCTCCTGAGGCTGGCCCATTATCAGGTGATAGCCTGTCAATAGAGGGCGTATTTACTAAGCCTAGGTCTTGCGACTCCCCAGAGACGTCAAGTCCATTTACAGAAACATCTACTTTAATAGTCGTTAAGTCTTTGTCATACCGCATAGGTTCAACTATACATTGTAACCTTGACTGGGAGAGAAATATTGCGCTGGTACGCACGCCTCCAAGTAAGCAACTCAAGGAGGTCACATTTGCGAAGCGCATTCCGAACACATCAACTACTTGAGGTGTGATAGAACGCAACACTTGTGCTGGTGATAGCCGAAACACCATTGGGCGTTTGGTCAGCGTTAGCTTACCAACAAAAACAAAATCAACGCTATCCTGTGAGATGTAGAGATCAAACGTTCCGTCCACAATATCCAAATCCGGAATTTTGCATGTCAAAGAGTCTGCAGTAACTTTATGCGGAGAAATACGAACACCCGTGTTTATTTGGCACATCGAAAGCCTGCTATCAAAGCTAGGTGTGCCGTGCACGGTCACAAGGGATCCAACATGAACGTATTGATTTTTTGGCTCCAGTGACCACAGTGTAAACCCAGCACTAGGGACACTAGGCGTCGTACTGGTTGCCGTATCATCAGCATATATCATCTCCACTGAAAGAAAGTCTCCGTCATTAACCACCGGCAACGCGGTATTGTATTCGTCTCCATCTGGATCAATAACCTGTCTGAAGCTGACTGTGTTTTCAAGCCGATCCCTTAAATACAATTGAGGTATTACCGTCTCGGTCTTCTTCGGCTCATCAGCCTCAACAGGGGGTTCAACATTTGGGCTTCCTGTCTTATCAACATATGAAACTTCTTTCGTCAGCATTAAATACTCCAGCTCCTTCTCCGACAGCGCGGAATCAAACACAAACACCGACTTGATGTATCCCGAGAACCCGCCCAACGTTTGTCCCGCCGCAGCCCCGACAACCATCTCCCGACTAGCAACACCTGCCACCGTCCCCTCAACCTCTTTCGTCTCTCCATCAACAAAAATTTTCATCGACTCTGCATCAAACACCGCTGCAACGAAGGACCAGTCGTCCGTCTTGACTGCAACGTCCACCTTCTTCCCCCCAACAGCCCACGAGCCTCGCTCCACGCACACTGCACGCCCCACACTGGACCCGTTCTGCGACAACAAACAGCTGCAAAACGGACGTCAGCACGTCTCCAACGACTCCAAACACCAATGTATCAATCACCCCTTGTTGGTGGCCATGGCGTCGCCGGCGTAGACCCACGCGCCGACCGTGAGCCGCGGGAAACTGCGACTGTTGCCATCGACCGGGAGACTCAAGCCGACGCCTTGCTGCAGTCTCAGGCCGAGTGTCGCGCTGATGGACGCGTCTGCAGCTTGTGCGTCCTGTGCGAAGCCGTCCACGCGGCCCTCGGGGGCGTAGTCCCGCGCGTCGTCGAGCAGCGGGTAGAACGCCACGAGGTGGGGCGGCGGTAGGGCGACTACCGGACTACGCGCCGGGTCGTCGGCCGCCACGTAAAGCAGGTAGAGCAAGGGTAGAAGCAGCCACCTCATCTTGGCGAGCCCGGTCTCCAGTCTCAAGCGGCGCTTCAAGATATGGCTGCATTCTCACACGTCGCAGAGTTGGGATAAGTACGGTGCGAACTTAGCCTAGTCACAAATACGTGTTTTGAGTAGGACTACTTTGACCCAAAATGGATCTGGACGAAGCGGGGTCTCGAGGCGACGTCCACGAGCCCCGACGCGCTGCGTGGACGTCCGCGACGACGTTAGAGCACGGAATTGTCGTTTCTTTGCTGGCGGTGGCGTTGGTTGCGCTGCTGAGGAAAAGTGCGAAGTTGGCCGAAATTTCGGATCGGAGACCGGCGAGTCGCAGCCTAACGGAGCCCTTGGTGCCGCCGAGACTGAAATCCGACGCCGATCTGTACGAACTGCTTGACCGGCATGCGAATGCTCGGATCCTGGCGAGGTTTCGAGCCTTGGACGTGTTTCGGGGGATCACGTTGTGTCTTATGGTGTTTGTCAATTACGGAGGTAGGTGAAGTGCTGGAGTTTGATCAGGGAGAGTGGAAGGCGTGACTTTGTTGGGTTTTGTAGGAGGGGGCTTTGCTGTCTTCACGCACAGTGTCTGGGACGGGCTGACTGTTGCCGATATGGTGTTTCCTTGGTAGGTGCTGCTTTTCGTGGTGGGGATCAGTGGTGCTGACTGAGTGTGGCTCTTGGAGTCTAGGTTCGCGTGGATCCTCGGGTTCAGTGTGTTTTTATCTTCTTCTTGTCGTGGAGGATCCAATAAGCTGCAAGCGCTAGGCCAAATTGGGCAGCGTACGGTGAAGCTCTTTGCATTGGGTCTCTTCGTCAATAATGGAGACAGCTGGAGCGAGTGGAGGATCCCTGGCGTGCTGCAAGCTCTTAGTGCCGCGTATCTGGTCGTGGCAACCGCAGACTGGCGTTTTCCGTGCAAACCAAATCAAAACCATGTCGTTGTATGGCATGTAATGCTGGCCGTGCTACCAATGATTGTTGTAAATCTTCTGCTCACATTTACATTACACGTGCCAGGCTGCCCCACAGGATACATTGGTCCCGGTGGCCTGGCCGACGGTGGTGCCTATCACAATTGCACAGGTGGAGCTCATTTGTACGTAGATTCGCTAGTTTTCGGACGCGATCACATTTTTCAGACGCCAACTTGTCAAAAGCGCTACCGCACGGGGCCTTACGACCCAGAAGGATTGCTAAACTGGCTCATGGTCGCTACGACTGCATATCTCGGATATTTGCAAGCTGCCATGTTCGTAATGCCTCAGTCGCAGCAACACGAATTACCCGACAAAACTTCACACTGTCAAGTACGGCGACTCATTATTTGTGGATCCAGCCTCATTTTCTTTAGTATGATGAGCGGGGGACTTTGGCTGTTTCCTCATGGGGCATGGATTCCACTAAACAAAAATTTGTGGTCGCTTTCCTACGTGCTGCTCACATCGGGCTTGGCAGCACTTCTGCTCGCCTTACTTGTAAAAACAATTGAGGATGAATCAATCTCAAACTGGTCTGGTTCTCCATTCATCTCTGTCGGAAAAAACTCCATCGCAATTTACGTAATGGTAAGCATGAAGACAGCTTCACTTTTTCTGCCTTCGCTTCCAACTAATATGGTATTTGTTGGATGATACAGCACGAAATCTGCCAGCACTTTGCCCCATTTGCGGCGAAACCAATACGTTCGGGGGAAGAGATTCCTCACTTTGAGCTGCTACTCTCCAATTTCGTCGGAGTTGTCACGTATGGAACCCGCATTCGTTTGTTTGCATTGTAAAATGCTGAGTCTTATTCGTATTTCGCTCGGTAACTTGCCGCAGGTGGATCGTTGTGGCGCAGTGGATGGAACTCCGGAATATATTCATCAAGATTTGAGATCTGCTACTGAGCGTTTGGGTGCATCAGAACTCAATCGAAATCGTTGTCATTAATTACTTGAAGGTATTTGGCTTTGCTATCCTAGTCTGTGCAGTGCTTACAGTTTTTATTGGAAGTAAGCCAACTAGCGCGCACACAGTTGTCTTATAGAACAGCGACAAAGAGTCCTCTTGATGTACTCGGAAGCACAAACGCCAACGAGTGATCGACGGCGCAGGGATCACTTAGCGGCACATTCACAAATCGAACTTGTGACCTGCTCGATCCGTATTTGTCGATCCAGGAGTCTACATCTGAGCTCAGGTCCATCGATGGCATGACGTAGTCGACCAGCCTTTCCGCGACATAACTCGAGGTCTCAACGTCGCCCAACACGATCATATCTGAGCAGCTCTGAACAGCGAGTTCGTCGTCATCGTGGCACGGGGACCAAAACCACTGGTCACCCCAGAAATCAACGTCGCCGTCACTCCCGAAGCTGAACCCGTCCATTTCTTCGTCGCTATCACTGCTGCTCCACTCCTCATCGTCGTCATCTTCGTCGTCACAGATTTCGGAGCCGGAGCTGTCGGTGATGTCGTCGTTGCTACACGACAACCAGCACTTCGTGGAGCAAGGTGCGAAGAGGTCTTCGGCCCAGATCTCCGACGACGCTTCTTCCAACATCACCGGCATGGCGCTCCATCGCATCGCCTTATCCAGCAGCACGAAAGTACTCCAAGGCAGCCCCACCACTGTCCGGAAGCTGCGCGCGAGGAGCGCCATCGCCACTTGCGCGTTTTCGGTCGTTCTCTTGAGTTTGCTCGTTTCTGCTGTCGCGACTGCGCCGTAAACGCCGGAATTCTGAAGTGCCACCGAGATGCCCGACAGCTAGCGGAGCTCCATCTTGTCGCGCGCAGCAGAATTTCTGAAGAAAAACGGTTTGCCGCTCTCTGCCTCTTCATGGGCTTTAACATGGCTAGTGTCTCTATTAGCGAGCGTTAGCATGAAAAAAGTTGGGCGAGAACGCCTTCAAGGTGTCGATGTCCTGCTCTGCTGGACGATGTATCCGAGCTCTCTGCCGTGGGGGCGCTGGTGGACAATGGATCTGTCCGCTAGTGGCGAAACTAATGGTTGTCACTAGGCCTCGGCGTAAAATGCGCCCAGGCGAGCGCCTTGTAGTGGTCTCAACCACACTGGCATGTGCCCTCGCTGCGGTTCGAGCGATGTGTTTGGCTTTTATAGTACACAAGTCAATGGTCTGCGCTCTCGCGCGAGCTAATTCTCCTCCGGGTCGATTCGTACTGCTGCCCTCTCGCGCAGCAGTGAGTCTGGCGTGATGATACGAGTTGGTCGCGATTGAAGTGCGTCACTTACAGCACTGGGATGTAGAACCCAGCGAGGTGGGGAGGCAGTGCGCGCGGTTGCTGAGGCTCCTCATCCGAATCGCTTTCAGGCACCGTCGCGACGTAGGTGAAGTCGGCTTTGCTAGACCCGTAGCGGTCGACCCAAGAATCAACGAAGCCATCCGTCCCGAAGTCGATAGAGGGCATGGCGTACATCGTCGGGCGTCGGTAGTGCTCGTCGCCGTGTTCCAGCCCGAACTCGTCCAAGTCCGCGCTACGCTGGCTGGCCGTCTCGTACTTCTCTTCGTAGCTCTGAACGCTGTTCGTCGAGCTAGGCGGAGACCAGTACCATCGTTCCCCCTGATATGCGTACGAAGCACAGGAAGAGGTTTCCTCGTTGTCCGAGTACCCGTCGAGACTGACCTCGTCACTGCTCCAGTCTGCATCTTCGTCGCTGGAAAACAGCCCGGAGCTGCAGCTGTCGGTCAGCTCGTCCTCGATGCACGCCAACACCGCCGACATGGCGACCACTTTCTTAGCGGTGAAGACGTCGTCGGCCCACTTGGGTCCTTTGGGCTCCGGTGGCACGCTCCAGAGCAGCGTTTGCTCCATTTGCTTCAAGACGCTCCACGGCATCGTGGTGACCGTGTCCACCATCCTCCTGATAGCCAACGTGGCGGTCGGGAGCACCATCTCGTCTCGCGACGACGGTGAGGACCCCACCTCGTCCGAAAGCGCGACTCGACTCGTGTGCCGATTACAATGAACCGCCGGCGCGTAGAGTGACGGGCTCAGCTAGAACTGCGAAGTGGACCGCAGCGGGGGCGAGCGATCAGCGCCGGATTTTCGAGTCGGGCGTCAACTGCGAGTCAAAACGCCCGCCTCTCTGCGCTGTCGCGTCGCAGCCCAGTGCAAGTGGAGAACCGCTTGTCTCCAGGGCGACAAATCCCTTGTGCTGCGGCGGGGACCAAGAAAATGACTGGAACAGCTGCGCGGTTGCGTGAGTTACTTGCGGCGCCAAGTGGCAAGCGCCAGCGTGTGAGGATTCCGACGTGCCAGCAAGGCGACTTGGTCGACAGCGATGACTCGTTTTCTTATTATCCCTAGACTGCTCGTGTGCAGCGTTTGTAGTTGTTGTGGGGTGCACGCGCTAAAATGCTCTGCAACTTCTCAAGATTGTCCATCGAGGTTGGTGCAATGCAGGACAAGAAGCTGATCCATTCGAACAAAGGGAACCGTTTCGCTTCAACATGCGATCTCTGAAGCGATCTCTGAACCATTTGAGTGGTCGCGTGGGTCGTTACAACAACTTTCTGGACGGCGAGAGGAGCCACGCCAGCGCTTCCGACCGATTTAAATGAGGGCTGCTTGGTGTTCGTCATCTCTGTCTGCTCCCTGCGTCATTCGTGTCGAGTTGATACGCCTCGACGACGTCAATCCTCACAGAATTATGGCAACAGCTCCATTCGACACAAAAGCTGCATTACGCACTCAACACCGAAACGCTACGCTGAATTTCTGTCACTTACTTTCTCTCCTTCCCTTTGCTGTCCGAGTCCTAAGCAACCATCGGCCGCTAGGAGGGTGGCGAGCTATACGCACGCCTCAAATACACCGTCGGCGGTAGTTACAGCCACACTTCGTCCGCACGGTCTGTGATACTCGAAGCGTTCGAGTCACGGATAGATGACGACATGGAGTCGCTGCCCTGCCGATATCGCCACGGGTGGATCATATCTTCGCGAGTGATTGAGCTGTCGTGAAAACTGTATTTTAGAGCTTCGTCCAGCGCGTCTTCGTCGGCAGTGAGCCGGCTTGACTCCAACGGGGCCAGAGTCTTGCTTGTCCTGGTTACCGGAGACCGGTCCTCACTGAAAAAAAAGAGCTCCCAGCATTCCTGGCAGTACAGCTCACGGTGACCACCAGCAACATCCAGCTCGGCAAGCTCACCAGTAGCACCGCATCTGTAGCAGTGTTCTCCCTCAGTGTTCCGACCATGCTGAGAGTCACGTAGTGGACTGGCAGTGGAGCCAACAGCCATGGTCGAGTGGCGTTCAAACTGCAACTCCATCTGCAGACTTTGGAGAATCTCCTGGATTTCGTCAATCATACTTTTCTTGACCAGCACCACAAGAGCAGGTTTGTCCTTAATAACCTCGCGCACGTCCGGAATATTACGGAAGAGCTCGTTCACAAGGGGGTTGGTCAGCGCATCATCACCAAACTCTTCATCATCATCCTCGTCATGATTTGAATGCTCCACGTGCTCTTCGTTCTCCTCGTGCTTTTCATTACCCTCACGGGTTTCCAGGTCTTTGTGCTTCTGGTCGTGATGCTCTTCGGTCTCACCAGCCTCCTCCTCTTGCACCTGTCCCAGCTTCATCCCCAACGAGGTATTCATAGAGGCCTTTTCGTCCGCGTGCTCCTTCTCGTGTTCCTCCTCTTCCTCATCATCGTCATCAACAAACTCCTCGTGCTCTTCATCATCGTGGTTGCCATCCTTGAGCGGAAGTTCAAGCAGATCATCAAGTGAAGCGACACTTGCGGCCAGGTCTCTTTCGTTTGAGCTATCAATACTGGCAACATCGTCATCATCATGGTCACCCGCGTGCTCATGGTTAGGTTCATCCTTGTGTTCTTGGTCAACTGCAGGCTCGTCTTCAAGCTCAACAATCTTCGGCACCTCCTCCTCTTTCTCAACCTCATTTGCAACTGCCTTTGCTTGAGGGTGCTCTCCAACAGTACTCTCGGGCTCTGTAGAGTTGACTTCCTCCACAACAGTCTCGCTGTTAATCTCCTTGACGACATCTACTACAGCCTCTGCAGACACAGATTGCTTCTCTGTCTGATCAGACTGCTCGTCGTGTTCCTTAGCCTTACCAGTCTCATCGCCATCCATGGAGAACACCGGCGTGGCACTGCTATTGACACTCGAGGTAGTGCGACGCTCAGCCAGACTACCGTCTCCCTTGACAACGAAGTCCTTGAGGGAAATAAAGTCATCAGTCGGGACAACAGGTGCCGAGGTAGGAATCGCAGCGGCAGCAGTATCGCTACTGGCAGAAGAGGACGGGCCTACCGACGAAAGTGGAGGGGTAACCACCGGTGGCGCAGGCTGAGGAATGGAAATGTCCTTTTGCATCTTTGCAAAGCTCTCATCCAACTTGTGGTCGAATACTCCACTATTCTTGTGTCCATCATCGCTCCCAATTTGTTTGACCAACTCAACCTTGGTCTCCGCTTTGTCTTCCACCTTTTCTGGGCCCTTAGCGTCTCCGTTCGTTAGACCGGGAATGTGGTTTGAAGCCACAGCGTCGTCCTGCAGGATGGTGTAGGACAGATACTTCGAGTGCGTCTTCCGACCGAGCGGGTTACCGGGAGTCCGAGGTGGTTTTGGGTCCTTAGACACCGGCTCATCGTCTGAGCTCCCCTCCTTGGCCAAACATGCTTTCGCGTAGATAAACATCAGTTTGGCCTGCACAGTTCCTTCCTTGATATCGAGCAATCGCACACCTCCGAACTCGCACTCTTCCACCGGTTTTCCTGTAGCACGAGCAACAACACCTGCCGCCTCGTCGAAACTCATGTGAGACGAGTTGCTCACTTGACTATCACGAGATGCCAAGCGCGGCCGTGCTCCTGCCGGAGGAATCGTAACCGGAGGTGGGGCCGGCTTGCTCTCCTGCTGCTGGCGACGCAGTTCATCGCGCGAAGCAGAACTAGTCCGAGATCGAGTGGGCGGCAGCTGAGCTTGCTGCGACGGCTGGCTGTAACGGTTCGATTCATCGTAGGGCGGGTACTGCTGACGCCGGTGCGGGATGATCTGCGCGTTAATCCTCAAATCATACTGCGGCGGCTCGTCTTCCATCGGTTCACGACGGAAGTCTCCTGCCATGCCATCTTCATGACGCGCGTACGCGTTCATCGAGTTGTTCGAGTAGCGTCGCTCCTTGACCTCAATGTTCGAGGCCGTGAACTTGTACTCTGGCTCGTAGTCCTCAATCGGCTGCTTCTCGAAGTACGTCCCGCTGTCCCTGGAGTGGCGTCGAGCATCGCTGCGTGCGACACCTGCTGGCTGCAACTCATACTCCCTGTCGTCCGAGTATCCTCGCTCCGTCCTCTGCGACACGGGTTGATCCACGCTGTTGTTGCGTCTCGGCGGACGCGGCGCCGGCTCGAATTCAGGCTGCGGCAACGGTGTCGGCATCGTGGGGCGTCTGGGACGCGCCGAGGTGTCCTCGTCCTCCGCTAAATGGGGCAAAATGCCGCCCGCGGGGTTCGAAATGCGGTTGGACGAAGCGTGGAAGCGCAGCACCACGGGCTTCTCGATGACGTGCAGCCAGCGCAGCACCTTCTCGACGCCGAGCGCCTTGGTCTTCTCTCCGTTAATGGCGATGAGCACGTCGTTAACGCAGACGCGGTCCATGCCGCGGCCCTGGCCTCTGCTGGCGCTGATGAAGTCCACGCAGGGGACGTTGACCTTGCTGTTGTAGGCTCGGAAGGAGATGCCGAGCGAGCCGCGCTCCCACACGACGCTGTACTGTTTGCGCAGGCGTCGTTCCTCCGCCTCGGCCTTGGCTTCACGTCGATGCTTCTTGCCTTTGCTCTTCTTCTTCCTGTTGTTGGCGTCGCTGTGCACACTGAGGCTCTGGTGGTCGGCGTCGCGTCTCGCAGGCCGCTCGTCCGCCTCGGAGTGTCCGCGCGGACGACTGCGCGGCGGCGTCTTGTGCGCGCTGCTGCTGGCGCGCGAGCGCGCGCGGCCGCGCGCGGACGCCGGCTCCTCGGCGACGACCGCCAGCGGCGAGCGGAAGTGCAGCACCATGGGCAGTCGCTCCTTGAACAGCAGGCGCACCACCTTCTCGTAGCCGAGGCGCGTCGTCTTCTTGCCGTTGACGCTGATGAGCAGGTCGCCCTCGCGCACGCCCGCGAGCTTGAGCACCGAGGGCTGCGGCAGCAGCTGCGCCACCACGGGCGGCATGTCGGCGCCCAGGTCGGGCCGCAGCACCACGCCCAGCGGGCCGGCGTTCCAGTTGATCAGGTAGTCGCTCATGGGCTCGTCGGCCTGCGCCATCGCGGGCGGAATGCGGACTGGCGACGTGGCGACGCCGCGGCCAGGCTGCCCCGCGCGGATTGGCGGAAAAGGCGAACGCAAGCGACGGATTGGACGAAAAGGCCTGCACCTGGCGGCGGGAGACGACGACAGACGCTATTTAGATGGTGGCACACTGCGGTGATGCTGCGTGGCGCTTTGTGTCGCGGTGACTGCACGATTGGACTCCTTGCGGGCGCTGCATGGCTTCGGTATCAGATTGACACGCAGCCTCGAATGAAATTCGCTGGCGGCGGCAGGAGGTGTATCTGTACTTTACGGAGTGCAGCGTGCTGCTGCTGGCTATCGTACGGATACATTGCAGGCGGCGGGAAATACAGACAGCGTCGGCGAGCGGCGCCACCGAATTTCGACTCGCGCCGCGCGGATGCAAGCCACTCCATCGAGTCCGGCGTGAGTAATGCATCGGTGACCGACATCCGGTCCGCCCATCGTCGATCGCGGGCTCGACGCAGAGACAAGCGTTGATGCTTGCCGGGATACATGTACGCCGCTAGCTTGCTGGACAGCGTCAGTCGCAGCAGCAGCGAGGTGGCAATGGGCCGTTGTCATGGTGGCAAGCTGTCAGGTGGCGGCGACTTGAGCTGCTGGAATCGGCTAGTGCTGAGACCGTAGCCACTTCAACCACGTCAACCAATCGGAGACGCCGGAGCGAATGGCTTCACACAGAAGTCTCACTAGTAATGGTTTTTGAGTATTTTCGAAACTACTAAAAACGATTTCCCTTTCATTATTGTTTGCGACGAAATAGAATGAAGGACACTCATCAGCTCCATCACTGCCCGTAGCAACCTTCACCAGCACCCACATGCCGTTGTCGCCAATGCTCGCGCCGGAGCTTGCCGATGCATCACCCACCGTGCCCGCCGTCCCATCACCCGTCGCCAAGCTGATCGGACGGACCGTGCCCACGTTGGACTGCGGGTGTAAACACCGTACGAACGTTGTAGTCGCCTACAACGTTCGGAGCCTCACGTGCCACCACAGCACGGAGCTATTTGAGATACATCAGGTACACGAATGCCCGAGCACCCTTCACGTCGCCGTCCGTCAGCCGCGCTGCCCCTGAGCGACAGCGCGTACACGCGATGCCTAGAGGCACCGCCCAAGGTACACCAGCTTCGAGCGCACCATTGTGTAGACGCTCAAGCTGCCCAAGCTTCGAGAACTTCATCACGGGCTTGGCTTAACCGTTCATGGTAAGCAGCCGGGTCTTTGTTGAAGTTTTCAACAAAGCCATTCCAACTTTGGATAAGAGCCTTCCACTTGAGCACCTTGCTTCTCTGGGAAGTTCTCTTCCCAGACAAATATCGGAGCTCATGGAAGCGTCCGATTTAGTAATCGCGTCTTTAAGTCGTCGACGACTCAACGTTAAGCTCCCTCGCCACAGCATCATCGCTAATGCTGCTGCACACGTACAACGGGATGTTGTACGGTGGCATGGTTGAGCCAAACCGCCCTGCGATCGCAGAGGCGGTCGGTATCCACGGGTCGAGCAGTACGGTATCACTGTGCGACGACACTTGTGACGCTAAGAGTGATGAGTCGCTCTCGCCACGCAGACGCTTCGAGCGCGAAGCGTCTGGATGCAAACCAAAGCATGTCCTGGAAGGTTCGTGCGTTGTTTCCGGCGACGGAAGCAACGATATGCCGCTCGACTTCGAGAGCGATGCTCCCGAAGAGGGCGAGGCCGAGGAAGAGGAGAAGGCCTCGCCTTCACAGCACAAGGACTCCCAGTCCTTGTAGGGGAAGACGCCAGATCCACAGTCAGGGTCGCGGCGTTCGCGTGAAGATGGTCGTCCCGGTGTCCACGCCGCGCTTCTCACCCTCTTCGTACGCCCTCACCATTTCCGGAACGTCCTCCATCAGGACGTTCCGCGGTTCCCACGTATCCTGTTGGGGACAGAATCCTCTCCAACGAATACGAAAACGAGCCGGACCTCGGTCCGGAGCTCGATGATCCACAATGCGCTCAACAATCCAGCGCATTGCACCCCTTCGCGTCCCTTAGGGAAGGTGGTGGTGGCGGAACACGCCCCTCATATAGTCAGCGGCCTGCTGACTATGATCTTGTGGCTTGACTGGAGCTGTCGAGCAGCTGAAGCAGGAGATTCAGTTGTGAAACGCTCAGCTTGCTGAGGTTTCGCAGATGACCTCGAACGTAAAGGTCGAGATCGAGACTTCGCTCGCGAAGCTCTCGAAGCGCGTCGCCGCGTTCGAGGCTGCGAGTCACCAGCCGTAGGTGGCTCGTGTTGCACGTATGGCTTCAAGCGTCCAACGTAAAACGTTGGATGCAAGCGCATGCTGGACGGTATGTCCAGTGTGTACGCGTTAGCATGCCGTGCTTGCAGAGTGAAGGGCCCAATCAAGCGCGGAGCAAGCTTGCTTGCTCCGAAGTAGAAACTGCATGTCTAGGCAGGTTCTGTGTAGCTAACACAACTAATAAACCCTTTTTGAATTCATTTGTGTTGCCTCTGCCGGCGTTGTCTGCGTTCAGCTTCTGCCGATCGGCAGAAGCTGCAATGGCGACTTGGACAAAGCGGATTACCGCTTGTCTGCGTTGGACAAAGTCCGACGCATCCGAGCTGAACGGCTTGTTCAGCTGTCTTGTTCGTCTTGGCACAGGCCCAGCCTGTGGCGTAGCTTCCGTAGCGTCTACAGTCCGTGTAGACGCTGGGTAGTATTTTTTTTCCTGTTGTATTTCTACTAAATATGCAGTTGTGTTGAATGTACTCGGAATCTGTTGGTTTTATCGTTTTATCTGTTGCGATGTCTAAATCACCCAACACAACAGGATGCCAGTAATTTTAGATATGAATCCGTACGACAGACAACGAATAGACTACAGTCGGCATTTATGTTGTTGAGGACTAAAGTGAGTTCAGCTGCATACGGTTCTCTTAGGGTCAATCGACAACAACAAAATCACATTAAATGGATATATATTAGTGTCAAGCCATGCTGTAAGAAATCTGCACGACGCTGCTCGCCTAAATCTTTCGAAGGTCGTGTGCGGGCACGATTCCTGCAACTAGTTAATCAGCTTTGAAGTGTTTGACGTCTCCGTCTACGAAAATAACACTCCACTCATATACGCCTGTTTGGTCAGAAATATGAACGCCTGCAACCGTACCAATACGATTCTCAATACATGAACCGCCATTTATCGGCTCACGTATGACACAATTCCACTTGAAAGCAGTAGCAGGCTCACTAATGAGCAATTTCTCGAGGCGATTGTGTTTAAAACTCTGTCCAACGAGCTCACCAGGGCACGTGGACGGCCGGGCGGTCTCCGCATCAGAATACGCTCTTAAGCTAGTTGGAGATCTAACTTGCTAAGTAGATGAAGGGAAGCAACGACGTGAGAACAAACCCACCCTGACTTCATAAATGACTTGCATGTGCAGCGGAGGACAGAACGGACTTGTTTGATCTACGTGGCAAACAAATTTGTCCCTTATCGTGTGATGTATGTGCAACCATTTTAAAGTGACCTCGTTTTCTTTCCAGGTTGGATGAAGTTCCAGTTCCTGCATTGAACGTACGCCTTCAACATTCACATATACAAGCTGGAGTGATAATAACTTAAACCCGATGTCCTGCACTGGTCTTCTCCAGCCTTCACTGCCTTCTACAGAGGCCACAAAGCTGGAAACACTGTATTAGTAATTCGAGAGTACCCAGCCCTTTGAAAATACTTATGTCGTTGTCCTCTCTACTGTGAATTTAGAACTTGCTAGATTTTTCGGGTGAATCATTGCTGACTTGCTGTTAAAAATTATTTTAACTGGCACATCGGGTTGTCCAGCTTGAAACACTTGGCGATGATTGTTACCTTTGACAAGATGGAGAGTAGCTTTAGATACAGCATTCATCGGCAATGGTCCTACAGAAAGATATTGACAATCGCACTAATACCATCCGATGCAACGTTAGTAGCCAATCTAAATTAACCTTCGCAGTAGTGTGCATGACGTCCGCTCGTCAATGTGTCTGCGTCGAGAAGAAGAAGTCGCGGTAGCACCGAGTTAAGCACATGTATAGTAGGAGCTTTAGAAAATGCTGTGACGACCTCCTTTATAACTTTGTGATGACTTTCAATCGGCTGTTGAGTCGGCAATGTACCACGGGTTGGAGTGCTATTAACACTCCATCTTTCCCACCTCGGCGAGAGATATACTTCTTCCAGCCAATCTGCATATTGTTTTTCGCCTGCTGCTCTTCAGCCCCAAATTACACGCTTCGATAGAGTTCGAAATTGCCGTTGCGATCTGGTTTTGTGATGCAGCCACAACTTTGGCAACACTCGATCATTATAGAACTGTTTATTGACGAGTCGCGAGCGCTTCTTTCTCGCTTGAGCTAGTAAGTGTCCCAGCATGAAAGAATGGCCACCTCGGGCCAGACGGTTTTAAGTGCAGAGGCGATTGCGCTGCTATGGTCAATACTGCAAGTAGCGACTTTAACGTTAATGTCAAAAAAGCGTTTGGCGCACGTAACCAGAGTAGCAAACATCCTTTCGTATGCTAAAGAACATTCTGTTCGTACAAACATGTATAACCAAGGTCGAAAACGATGTACATGCTCGGTAGTTTCCCACTCAACTGCTATACCCCCGGCGTCGACTAAGGTCCACCCCAAACAGTGAATGCGATAGGTCCCATCAGTTGACATGGCCAAACTAGTGCCTTGAGCCTCAACGGCCTTCTTCACGTTACCAAATAAAGCCCGTGAAGTAAAAATTAATTCAAGAGTTGGGATTTCTTTATCACCTTCAAAAAAATAGTCCTGAAATCGCTCCAACACAATTAATTCGTTCATTATGGGGAAGTCATCCGGGTCAGGTTGATCAAAAACGTCTCACAGTGGCACAGCTTCGGATGGGCCCGGAAGAGTCAGCATTGGCAATAGCTAACCTTTGCACTAATATTGAAGGTCGGACGGCGGTAGCGGAAGCGGGTGGCGCCTTACTTCTCGTCGAACTTCTTAGTAGTGGGAACGAAAAACAAAAGGAGCACGCAATTCGAGCAATGCCGATGCTTTGTGAGAATAGTGCCGCAATTGCTACCGCTGTGGTAAATGATGGTATTATTCCACCTCTTTTTTGCCTGCTCTGAGAAGGAACCGGCATTCAAAAGGAGTATGCGGTACAGGTGATAGCGAATTTGTGTACTGATGAAAAGCACTGTACACTTATTGTAAGTGAAAGCGGTATTTCACTGCTTGTGGGACTACTACGAAATGGATCAGAAATCAAAAGGAAGAGGCAGCGCGTGCAATACTACAACTGTGTAATGATACGGACTCTCGTGCGCAGATTGCAAATGAAGGTGCGATTCCAGTGCTTGTTTGCCTCTTGAGAAACGGAACAAGCAATGAGAAATTGTATTCGACACGAGCAATTTCGAAGCTGCGTGATAATCGTGAAGCGTGTGAACTTGTTGCAAAAGAAGGTGCGACCCCACTTCTGGTTTCTATCCTACGAGATGGAACGGAGGAGCAAATGTTATATGCTGCGAGGGCAGTAGCCGCCTATGTGTTGAAAGAGAGAACCGGGCAGTTGTTGCGAAAGAGGGTGGTATCCCGCTGCTTATTAAGCTTCTCCGGGTTGGAACCAAAGCTCAAAAGGATCAGGGGGCGTGCGCAAGAGCGCGTCTGTGTACCGATCCTGAACATCGTGTTCTTGTTTCAAAGGGGGGTGGCATTACTCTGCTTGTGGGGTTGCTTCGTGATGGAACCGACGTACAAATAGAGAATGCAACATTGGCATTGGAAACCTATGTGAGAAGAATCCTGAGGTTTGTACTCTTGTTGAACAGGCGGGTAGTATCCCTCTACTTATTGAGCTGCTGCAAGATGGAACCGAAATACAAAAGCAAAATGCAGCAGGAGCAATCGGGACTGTCTGTATGGACAGTCCGGAGAATCGTACTCTTGTTGCCAGTGCAGGTGGTATCCTACTACTTGTGGAACGGTGCGAGATGGAACTAAAAAATGCAAAAGGAAAAGGCAGCAGGAGCAATCTGGAGTGTTTGTGTGGACAATCCTCAAAATCGTACACTTGTTGCCAGTGCAGGTGGTATCCCACTACTTGTAAAAATGCACCGAGATGGGACCGAAATGCTTAAGAGAATTGCAGCTAGAGCAATCTCGACTCTGTGTGAAGATAATCCTGCGAATCGTACTCTTCTTTCACAGGCGGGTGGGATTCTGCTGCTTAGATATTAGGCAATAGCACAGGTGTGTAAAGTTGGCGACAGCTGCATTCTTGTCGGGCTGTAACCCAGTGCTTCGCAGAGTATGCAAAAGTCGCAAAAAGTCGCCGCAGAAATGAATGGCACTTCTTTCGGGACTTTGAGCATATCTGCTGTCTATTGTTTCTGAGCAGATAAGCCTCAAGGCAAATTGTCTAATAGAATGGGAATCGTGGAAATCAATTAATACCTTTAATGCCCAGCCAAAATATGACACATCTTCAGTCAGCTCTCTATTGTTGGCACCATGCCTTCCCCGTCCCTAACCATTGTTTCTAGCTGAAAACGTAATTACCCTCCAGTCGAGATTAACGGGTCACCTCTGTACTCACCAAAGATTCATCAGGGCCAGTTGAGCCCGTGAGCAGTCTAATTTCGCAGCACAGGCTTGGATCGATTGCTTCTTTGACTTCTCAGTGAAAACCGTACCGCACAATGTAATTTGCATCCCCTTTGTGTCTCCTTCGTCTGCGAGCAGAAATCTAGAAAAGTATTGAAGTTGCACTTCCGGTCCTCAAATCAAACGTCAGCAGGGATTCGTACCAAACGCAAACGTTCACCACGCTGTGATGCTTAACTTGTACTTCTTGAACAGCTTCACGAGCTTGAACTGGATTCGATTCTGCTCGAAAACACTGTATTGAGACTGGCCCACAATCGTTCGGATCAAACCCAGCCAGTCGGTGGTCGCCCACGCTCTCACTTGCAGCCAACAGCATCTTACACATTGCCTTCTCAACTAAAATACATGTAGAGCGTCGGGGTGTGATATATCTTATGTCCCCTCGGTCAGTCGATGGCACTGTAGTCCCTGGCTGTTGGGCATGCTTTTCACGACGCCCTTGGACTCACTAAAACTCCTTAACATCTAGCAGTTGCTAACTAGGACACAACACCGGCACCGCCATCAAAATACTAGCAGCAGCAAAAGATGCCAACACACATCATGGCCATACTGGACAGTCTTCCCTCTCGTGCTTGAAGTTGCTGCGTTTCACGCGATCGCGGCGGCCAGACACTCGCTTCCAGTATGGGCTCCGGCGGCCAATGGGCGCCTTTGGCCCGCCGCGCGGGCCAATGGGATCTCCCGGCCGGGCGGAATGCAGGTCCCCCTTCTTCCGTTTCTCGCTTCAAGCTCCGCGTCGCATTCGGCTGCGCTCCGGTCCGCCGCCTCCCCGCCGCCCCCCGATGCTCCGCCGCCTCCGCCCCCTGGCGCGCGCGCTCGCGTGCGCGTCGCCCGCGTCTGCGCCCGTCGGTGCGCGCGCCCCCTGGCCGCCGGCCGCGAGTCTGCGCGCGAGTGGCGCGGCCTGCGCGCGCCGCGGGGTCATCACGGGGCCCCCGAACCTGCCCAAGAAGCCGGCGGGCGACCGCCTGAGCTGTCCGCAGTGCGGCGCGCCGCTGGTGCTGGCGGGCGCGTCGGCGTCGGCCGCGAGCGACGCGGCGCCGCCCGAGTTCAAGAAGGGCGACGTGGTGCGCTGCGCCGCGTGCGACCTGCACTTCGCGCTGAAGGCGGCGGCGCCCGCGCAGCCCGGGCCGGCGTTCCGCAACGCGGCGGCCGCGGCAGCGCTGAGCTCGCTGAGCTCGTCGCTGGCGCCCGGCTACAGCGGCCACTTCCCGTCGCCCCCGCGCGCCGGCCGCATGACGGCCGACGGCGAGCACGACAAGCTGGCCAGCGAGGCGCGCGGCGCCGCCGTGTCCAAGGAGCGCGTGCTCACGCCGCGCGAGATCTACGACGGGCTCAACGAGTACGTCATCGGCCAGGACAAGGTCAAGAAGACGCTGGCCGTGGGCGTGCACAACCACTACAAGCGCCTGCACGCGCTGGAGCTGCTGCAGGCCCGCAAGGAGGCCGAGGCCGCCTGTGCCAAGAGCAGCGACGGCGCGCAGCACCCGCGCGCCGGCGGCGTCACCCGGCAACATGTGGATCTGGAGGACTCGCGTCTCTCGAGTATTGGACGTCGCCTCCTGCTCGAGGAGATCTACCCGGGCTCGGAGAAAAAGGACGCCGACCTGCCGCAGCAGTCCAAGCAACAGACGGCGGAAGACACCAGTGAAAACCCGGAGAAGACTGCCACCCCGCACGCCCATGCGACGAGGTTGCAGCACCACTCGCTCGGAGACAAGCTGCAGTATCTGGAGGGCGTTGAGCTGGACAAGACGAACATCATGTTGGTGGGACCGACGGGGTCGGGTAAAACGCTGCTGGCCAAAACACTGGCGCGTCTGGCCAAAGTGCCGATCGTCATTGCTGACGCGACGTGCCTGACCCAAGCGGGCTACGTTGGCGAGGATGTCGAGTCCGTGCTGTTTAAGTTGTACCAGGCAGCCAACTACAACCTGGAGGCCACGCAGCGTGGCATCGTGTACATTGATGAGATCGACAAGATCACACGCAAGGGTGAAAACGTGAGTATCACACGTGATGTGTCCGGCGAGGGCGTCCAGCAAGCGCTGCTGAAGATCCTCGAAGGAAGCATGGTGAACGTGCCTGAAAAGGGCGGGCGGAAGAACCCGCGCGGCGAGTACATTACCATCGACACGACCAACATCCTGTTTATTTGTGGTGGCGCGTTCGCTGGCCTTGAGAAGCAGGTTACGCGTCGTACGTCTCGGTCGTCTATCGGTTTTGGTGCCCAGATGCCTAACATGAGGCTGAAGGATAGTGATCAGATCGGCCAGCTACTTTCTCAAGCAGAGCCAGAGGACCTTGTGTCGTATGGACTCATTCCAGAATTCATTGGTCGTTTCCCGATGCTTGTGAGCACTACGGGGCTTTCGAAGGATGAGCTGGTCCAGGTCCTTACTGAACCCAAAAACAGTCTCGTTCGGCAATACAAGGCTTTGTTCGCTCTAAGCGACGTCGAGTTCCACGCGACGGACGGTGCTCTCGAGGCAGTGGCCGAGTCAGCGCTGCGTAAGAACACGGGTGCGCGAGGATTGCGCTCCATCTTCGAGCGTGCTCTCATGGAAACGATGTTTGATTTGCCCGACATGGACGATGTGCGCGCCGTCTACGTGGACGAAGAGGCCATCCTCGGTCGTAAGCGGCCCGTCCTCATTCGCGGCGACATGACGCTTGAGGAATATCTCAAAAACCTCGAGGATGACAACGATAAGAGGGAAGAAGCAGTTTAACTTGCTTCCATCTCGGAAAAATCGATCCACCATCCCCATAGCCTGTGCGTGCTGCTGACTGAAGGTGTAATGCCAGGATACGAGGCAGTGGGCTACCCTCTGTGTTTTTATGAAAGGTATTTTATCACGAACTCAAAAAGCAACAAAACAAACATAACCGACCCGAAAAACAGCCAGGGGAGCGAAGAAAAGCAAACAAAAACAATATACTGATTCGCAAAGCGAACTACCTTTAGCCAGGGGTTTCGAAGGAGCTCGTCCAGCTTCATAATTGTTTGCCGCTATCTGATGCTGTTTGCGGCTAAAAATGGTCGCTCAGGAACACTTGATGCTGCATCGCACGCCACCAGCCTGCGGAGACACCTTGAAAACCGAAACTAATCCCTGCGCAGCAGCAGCAGAGCTCACTCGCGCAGAAGTGACCATGGTGGTGGGATCCATGCCGCCTCCAACGGCGCCTGAAGATAAGGATGAGCTACGAATTGAAGCTCGGCGTCAGCGCGAAACCGAGCGCACCAAGAAACTGGGGCCTGGCCGTCTACGGAACATCGGGGTACGCTCACTTATCGTCAATTTTGAAATGGAAAACGTGCAGGGACTGACCGTTGTTTTCTCTCTTCAACTAGGCCGACATTGCTGGTGTCAAAAACCAAGTGGAAGAGCGTCAGCGTCAGGATGAGGCTGACCGTGAAGCGAAGCGTGCAAGCGAGGAAGAAGATGCTGCAATCAGACGTTACTTGCTCCAGGTCGAGTCCGAGGATGCACTTGCAAAGCGTCGTGAGCTTCTGACGCTGCGCAACGACTGGGATCAACAAACTGCTGAAGCGCGGCGGGCTCGCGCGCGAGATGGTGCAATTCGCGCCTTGGGCATTGATCCCGATAGTTGTGCTCCAGGAGCTGCACAGAAGTTCGAAGGCGAGGATGCCGCTCGATTAGAACGCGTTCGTTTGCAGGCAATGCAAATGAAGCAGTGGTCAATCCAGAAAATGGCCGAGGAGGCACAGCGCAACGCTAACGAGAGTGAAGCACAGGCTGCTTACATGGCACAGCTTTTTGAAATAGAAAGGCTTATGGAGGAGCTTCATCAAGGCAACGAACGTGAGCGAGCAGCAGCATCTGCAGAAATTAGTCGATTGAACCAGCGCCTCTCAGCCCAGCAACGTCAGGATGAAAGTGATCGTCGTCGACATGAACAGGAGGAAAACGCGCGCGAGATCCAGCTCACGCTGCAGAGTAACCTGGTGAGCGAGAATCCACTTCAAGCTGCACTTCCTGGAATGTCGCTCGACCACCGGGTGCGCGTTGACCACTGGAAAGGCTTCTCGGGGGAGCAAACGAAGTATTATCTCCGCCGAAATGACGAAATACTTGATGAGAAAGCTCGTCGCAGGCAAGAGGAGCGAGATCAAGCGGAGCAGGATGCTCAGAACCAGCGGGAGCTACAGCGTACACTCGCGCAGGAAGAGTTTCTTGCTCAACAGCGAAGAGCACAGATGGAAATGGATATTCGTGCAACTCGGGAACAGCAAGCTCAGCAGGCAGCAGACCGGGAGAAAGCAAATGCTGAACGCGCACGCGGCAAGATTGAGCCTGGGTTTTTCCAAAACTTTGGTCGATCATATCGTTGAAATTTTCAGACTTTACAACAAACAGTAGCCTATCGATTCACGTATAATGCAATACAAAGCAAGAGACTGAATGTTACTGAAGCAACGAAGCAAATACGTGCAGAGGTTGCAATCATGGGCATAATGTGATAGTTTTCGCTAGTAGTTTGTGCAGCACCGCAGTTGCGTCTTCTAGCTCCTTGCCCGACAAGAGATTCGCAGCAGCATCGTCATTCTCCATGGACGAAAGCGATGACTCAATTTCTCGACACAAAGATATAAAATGAGAAAGCTTGTGGCGTTTCTGCGGCTGCGACTCTAATACCTCAGCTGGTCGCTTGGTTGATGTCCCAGATGCATCTTGGCCATCGCTTTCCGAATACAACCCTACTGGCTCATCTGGGAACCGGTCTCTGAAGACACGGTAAGACAGACTTCGATCCCGCAATAGAGTCTGAAGCATATTGCCTTGAGCTGTCTCTAGCGCCTTGGCAACCGCGTCTGGTGTTAACTTTCGCAATGACACACCTTCTTTGAATAAGGGCTTTAACTCTCCCGGTAACAATGCATTTATGGGTGTTCCTGGCATTTCCATGATGTTTGAGTGTGTAAAGAGTTCGTACAAGGCGTCGAGACATACTGAGCACAGCAGAGTCAAACGGTAATCTCGGGTGGCACTGAACAGGATCTGGAAAAGAGAAAGAAGAAGCTGCCAAACTACCGCCATATCGCTTTCTGCTACTTGAATGTCAAATAATGTATCAAGCACAAAATGAGCTATCACGACGAACATATCACTGTGTTGGGTTGGGCTTAGTGCGCTGTTAGCAATCGTGAGCAGGTCTTTCATCGTTTGTACGCATTGATTGTTCTGATTGGCCTTGAGCACAGGTCCAAGGCTGGAGAGAAGATACAAGGACGTTTCGACTGCCCGTCCAACACAGCGATATGCGGCGCTCTCTCGTCGAACCCTGATACTGGACCACTTTCCCTCCCTGCGACGGCTTAGCTCTGAACCACTGGGTAGTTTAGCATGTATTGCAAGCTGTGTTAGAGCTTCAGTGGACATGCGAACGAGAATAATTGATAGTTCAGCAATGTCGTCTTGCTTTGGTTCATTGTCGTCAAACACTGCTCTCAACACAAGAAGACACATGTCAAGCACGCGTATCATACCAAAAGAGCTTTCATACGAGGAAGTAGTGGTCTTTAACTCCGCTGCTAAAAGCTCGAGAACCGTGCCGCAGCATTCAAAACACATGGGAAGATACTTGGACACCCACTCGTCCTTCGTCGGTCCATCGTATCTTTTCAAAAACATGACTCCACTTAGCTTTTCAAGTAATGCTAACTGGGATGATACACGCAGATTGAATTGGTGGCCGGGGCCTTCACTGCTGATCACATCGATAATTGATGTGACTTGATCCATGCAAAAGTCCTTTAGAGCAAGAGGCATATCCGCGTAAACGTAACCAATAACGTGCAAAATATCGGTTTCCACTCCACGTGCAAGTACAAAGGCCTTATCCGAACTGTCCTCCCATTGAACTACATCTAGCAGCAGTTGGAGCGCCTGTACGGCAAGTCTTTCGTCCAAGCATGAGCACAGAAGTTCCCGCCAAATTTCCCAGCACAATGTTCGCTGTACCCAGTCAGGGTATAACGTTTGTTTTAGGAGCGTGAGCTCCATTTCGAGTATACTTCCAAAGCTCAGCAGATAGCCGAGCATTAAATCCGTAAACAATTCCGTTGCGTGTGTTGAGCGCGAAATCGAGTCGCCCATTGAACATTCCCGGTACCGTGAAAAGAGCTGCGAGACTTCTACAGCTCTGTTCGTATCATTAACTTCAGCGTCAGCATCAGATCCACCACTTAGGCTTGCAAATGCCGTGAGAACCAGTAGATGACCCCATTGGATTGAGTTTTCAATATCCACGCTGGCGATATCAGGTGGCTGGCGCTGCTCTATTGCACGAACCATATCAATGGTTGGATACCAGAGGAAAGAACGAATAACCTCCTTGGTTGAGTCATTTACGGCCCCCTCAGTCTTTCCACCGAGCATTTCGATGATTTCAACCGCTTGATCAAGCATGGCATGCATCTCCTGGCTTGACTTTGGCGGAAGTTGGCTATGGCGTAGTGCGTAGATCAAGCTTGCAGTCACATTCACAACTGCCAAAACACAGTTTTCAAGTTCGCCCTCTAGACTATCGGAAAAGGCTGCTATCAAGCGCTGAAATGCTCGCCAGTACAGCTTCAAAAACTTCAAAACACCAAGGTCTGCCGCTCCTTCACGTTGTCCATCGAGCACACACAGCAGCCGACCAGCACTCTGTTCCACAGACGACACTGCCATAGCCAGCAGTTCCTCCACATTAAAATAACAATCAATCCGTTCGCCAGCATCGCTCTCCTCGGCAGTATCAATCAGCTCGCCAGGAGGTGCAGCTACAGCTGCACTCGCCAGGGCCGGACTAAATGCCGTTGCCAGTTTCGCCAGATTCTACCTCGTAACATAAGACACAAACCAACACATCAACCCAATAGTTAAAAACTGCTAGGCGCATCAACACGTCACAAAAGCGAGCTCAACCTTCCAGACGAAGGTCGCAGTCTTAAAGTCCGGCGTGACATCGTCACTCCCCTCCACCTTATTACGTAGTTTCATCAACAACACTACAGTCTTCACCACACATGATTCCGCCGCACTAGAGTCTTTTCCCTCTTTTCTCGTCTCTAGAGCTTCCGTTTTGAACACCACCGACAGCACTTGGTCTCCCCACTTCACCCACCGTTGTTGAGCGGCTCCACCGTCGCCCAGACGACTCGTAACGTGCTGAAAAAACTGAATCAGCATCCCCAACATGTTGTCGTTCCTCTCCACGGGTTGCTGAGCTATCCAGCCCAGTAGCGCGTCCAGCAGGTCCAGTTGCATCTCGCGCGCCAGCTCGACTTCGCTTATTTCCGAAATTAATGTCTGCGTCGCCGCCGTCCAGCGCTCCTGCTCCGCCGTCAGGAACGTCACCACGTCGTCCACCGCTGCTTGACGGTCTTCACTGGCTGCAAGATCAGGCAGAAGGGCTCGGAGCTCCGTCGCGACGGCGCCAGCGTCCGCGCAGGCGGCGAGTCGGCGCATCGCTTCCGCCATTTTTGGCAACTCAGAAAATGACAATAGGCAAACAATCTGACAGTGGGAGCGGATCCCGGTGGTCGACAAATGACTACATGAAAGAGAATGTCGATGTTGTTGTTGTTGTCTTCATGCTGATGTACTAGGCGACATCGGCGTCGTTGGGTTTGAATGGGGTGGCCATGGCCATGAAGTCGTCAGCTGGCGGACTGGACGCTTTGGTGCGTGGTGCTGCGTCGGTGGAGTCGTAAGCCTTGCCGCCGTGGTAGGAAACGTCCATGCCGTTAATTTCATTCTCCTCGGAAACCCGGAGACCTATCGTGCACTTGAGCGCCATCAAGAGAGGAACGTCACTACAGATGAGTAGCCGGCAGCCATACACTGCGAAACGAGCTGGTGAACAAACTGCATGCCGTTGCCGTAGAATGCTCCGCCCTCGATGGTGGGGTTGACGTCGGAAGTAGCAAACAGACCCGTGAGCAGCCCACCCACGAAGCCACCACAGCCGTGGATGGCGAATGAGTCCAGTGTGTCATCGTAGCGCAGAGTGTTTTTGAAATTCACGGCGCCGAACCCTGCGACGGTGCCGACGACACCGAAGACAATCGCTGCGCTTGGATACACGTACGCACAGCCTGGTGTGATGGCGCCAAGTCCAGCCATAGCACCACTGATTCCTCCACACGGGTCGACTTTTCTTAAGAAATATATATTCCAGAGCTGACCAGGTCAAGAAGCCGGCCGATGGAGCCAAGTGTGTGTTCATGGCAGCGATAGCAGCGGTCCCGTCCGCCGCACCCTGTGCGCCAGCATTGAAGCCGAACCAGCCGAACCACGCTAACGCTGCCCCGATCATTACTAGAGGTACATTGTGAGGTTTTACAGGCTCGCCATGATTGTAGCGTTTGCCTACCACAACAGCAGCAACAAGAGCGCCGAATCCGCTTAAAATATGGATGACAGTTCCACCCGCAAAGTCGAGAGTACCCATCTTACCCTCCCAACCCATTGCAGTTATCTCCCCATTCTCGTCCAACTTGAGCGACCACATCCAACGAGCAAGTGTGTCGTAGACAATCGACGTCCACAGCAAAATAAACAGGAGGTAGCTGCCAAACTTCATGCGTCCAACGATTCCTCCGCTGATCAGTGCCGGTGTGATCATCGCAAACTGCGTCTGGAAAAAGGCAAACAAAATGTGCGGGATGCTGCCACCGTACGTGCCGCTGGCAACAGCACCAACGTTGTTGTACCCGGCCCAAGCAAAAATGCCGTCAGAGCTGAAACATGCCGAGTAGCCAAACGCCCAGAACTGGATGGACACGAGAGCCATACTTACGAACGACATCATCATGGTGTTCGACGCCATGTCCTCACCGGCTAACCCGGCGTAGAAGAAGGCGACGCCGGGCGTCATAAGCATGACGAGTGCGCTGGACATGAGCATCCACGCCGTGTTGCCCGAGTCGATGGTCGTGTCGTACGCGTTTCCAGCCTTTTCACCGCGCGAAGAGTAGGTGACGCATTCGTTAGTGGTGGAATCGAGGTACTGCGCGATATCGCAGGTGACGGTGGAGACGGTGGTGTCTTCTGCCGATACGGAGAGTGTACTGATAGCTACAAGTACTGCAGCTACGAGTGTCAATCGAGCGAGTGACGGGAAGCGAAGGCTGAACATGAGGAAATGGTTTTCGTTGTCAAGACCGCTTGGGCTGATTGAAGTGAATTGAAAAGTGAGGAGGGAATCACTACTACCAGCACCATAGGATACCCTACGCAAGCACTCGTAAACGACGAAAAGTGCGTGGTATGAAACTCATAGACAACGTGACGCAAGCTGTTCAGCCAACGTCGTTTGAAACGGACGACGAACTAATACGCAGTGCTTTCAATAGCGAAAATGTATGTCAACTGAACGCTTCCGGCGGTCCGAATTCCGTTACATGGGCACCCATAGCCTGTCGATGGCTACCTGATCAGACTCCTGAGACTTACGTTGTGTGATGCACTGAGCGTCAATGCTACACGAAGTCAACGCTTGCTTCTGTATCGCAAGCACGCATATACAGAAAAGTGTAGATCAGTGCCATCGTTTACTATTAGCCGCGCCACAATTTGGTTTAAACAACAACATCAAACATGCGAATTATTACAGTGCTTGTCCCCCCCCCCTTCCCGTTGTGACTATCAACTGTGCAGCCGCTCAGTTTCTGCAATATTCCTCTAGTGCGTCGGAGTGTGTTGCAACATAGCGTCGGTACGGTTGTTGTGGCGAGCCTAATAGAATTCAAGTGAAGTGCGTTCGTTATGGCCACGTCGTCGGCAACGACAGCAACACCTTCAACTACACATCAAAACACTACCACATACGCAACACTCCGTTAAGGAAACAATGCCGAATGCAACGATTTACGGAAGCCCGCAGCACCACAGCCAGCTAATCGATGTTGAAATGAGTAGAAATAGAAATAGAAACGAATACCAATCAACCTACTGGTGCCAGCAAACTACGCCCGCATTTCGAGCACTGCGCCGCACGTCGTGCGAGTGCACCGCCATACTCTCTCGTGGTTCGAACAACGGACGACCCGACTGAGCCATCTCGTTTGAGTGCAGGACAGTCCGCACCCTCTCGTCGGTCGCTTGGCTCTTTGCCGCCGCCGCCACCGCGCGTCCATCGTCAGTCGGCAGGGGATACGGCGGTATCGGCGCTGGTCTACAAGCGGGTGCCGGTCTGGGTGCGACGGGCTATGGCGGTGCTGGCCTAGGTGCTGGCCTAGGTGCTGGCCTAGGTGCTGGCCTAGGTGCTGGTATCGGTGGTCGCGCGGGTCTCCACGGTGGCGCTGGTCTGGGCGGCCGCGGATACGGCGGCGTTGGTCTGGGTGCTGGTGCCGGTCTTCACGCTGGTGCAGGTCTCAACGCCGGTGCTGGTCTCAATGCCGGTGCAGGGCTGAATGCTGGCGCAGGTCTCAATGGTGGTGCTGGGCTCAACGCAGGCGCTGGTCTGGGTGCTAAGGGCTACGGCGGTGTAGGTGCTGGCGTCGGTGGTCGTGCCGGTCTCAATGCCGGTGCTGGTCTCAATGGCGGTGCAGGGCTGAATGCTGGCGCAGGTCTCAATGGTGGTGCTGGGCTCAACGCAGGCGCTGGTCTGGGTGCTAAGGGCTACGGCGGTGTAGGTGCTGGCGTCGGTGGTCGTGCCGGTCTCAATGCCGGTGCTGGTCTCAATGGCGGTGCAGGGCTGAATGCTGGCGCAGGCCTCAATGCCGGTGCGGGCTTGAATGCAGGAGCCGGGCTTAACGCTGGTGCTGGAATCAACGCCGGTGCAGGCGCCAAGACGGGAGCAAATGGTGGCGTCGGCGGCAAGGCGGTCGGCAAGTCCGGCGATGACTACACGAAGGGTGACGATGCCGATGACGCCGGCCAGACAGCTCAGCAGACCGGTGGCTACCGCCACCTTCGCGCGTAAGCACGACGGAGCGCAATTGTCTCGACTATTGAGGCATGCCTGGAAGGTATGTTTTGAAGGCTCACGTGTGAGGGCTCACGTGGTCAATCGTGGGGCCACTTGCGAAGCCTTGGCAAGTCATCTCGGACAATGTGCCGAGACGTTAGGGAAGGTGTGCGTGTTGTCGTAGTGTCCGGTGCATGTACCGAGTGTAGTAAGTAGTAAGTAGTATTTAGGTTTACTGCCAATGGCATCATCCTTTTTGTTGGAACAATCGTCGTTTCGATCGTATTTGTCGATGCGGGGGTTCGTAGGTAAAGGCATGTGGGCGGGAAACGTACATGCTGTCGTCCTCGATACTCGGATCTCCGTTATGCTTGGCTGAATATGGCATTTGAACGTGGACTTTTTCGATGATCCATTTTCAACCGCGGCTTCTAGCCGATTGCTTGCGGCGGCGCGTAACCTACGCACATTCCGCGATGTAGCTGTAGCCACCTTTAGCAACTAGGGACGATAGCAATCTACGTCGGAAATGTTTTCCACGAATATTTTATATCAATTTAATAAAATAATGTTTCAATATTTCTTAGAAAAAAAATAATTCAATAAAAGGTCGCTACCGACTCAATAGAAGCACTGCGTACAGATATCTACAACGCATGTGTGCACCAGCGAACGCAATAATCATGACAAACAACACGAAGCATCAAACCGCACCCCACCACTCGTAAGTGCCTGAAGTGAGGAGTCATTGGCGATGACGGCTTTCGACCACTGAAAACGTATCTTTTCTCCTCCCAATGTTGTCCCTCCCAATGCATGTCGATGTTGAAGTGAGTAGAAATAGAAATAGAAACGAATACCAATCAACCTACTGGTGCCAGCAAACTACGCCCGCATTTCGAGCACTGCGCCGCACGTCGTGCGAGTGCACCGCCATACTCTCTCGTGGTCCGAACGACGGACGACCCGACTGAGCCATCTCGTTTGATTGCAGGACGTCCGCACCCTCTCGTCGGTCGTTTGGCTCTTTGCCGCCGCCGCCACCGCGCGTCCATCATCAGTCGGATGATGACCATCTTTCGTCAGTACTCACGCTCCCTCTCTCTCAATCCCTACGCGCAGTACGGACGCCAGCTTTCCGCAGGCCTTTACAATGTCTGCAGCCGCGGCGCGCAACCACATGGACGTAGTGTGCGAACATGGTGTTGAAGGCGTCAGCATCTGGTGCGAACGGTAAAAGGGTGCGTCTCTCGTGTCTCTCCGTCGCGCAACCCAGTGTTGATGCGGCCAGTGCTTGCTCTCCGCACCGATTACGAGGCACGGTCTCGAACTATTTGGCAGGGCAACTGACCTGCTGACTAGCCGCCTACCACACCAGCAAGCCGGCCAACCAGCAAGCCAGCAGGCCAGGATGCCAGCATGCCTGCTGGCGAGCCAGCTAGCTAGGCAGGAGAGCCTGCGCGGGACAGAGCGGCTGCTACGCTGAGTGCGCTGTTGGGACCGCTTGCGCGCGTGGTTTGACCAGGGAGCACGCGAGCTCATTCTCCAATTTTGGACGCCCCGACCAAGCATCCGTCCAACCCCGCGGCAATTCCACAAGCACACACCGCCAACATGATGTTCAGCAAGACGATCTGCGCTCTGTGTGTGGCGGCCGTGGCATTCTCGAGCAGCGCGGTGGACGCATCGACCGAGGCAGCGCAAACATTCGGGTGGTTGAGCAAGAACCACGGCGGGTACGGCAAACACGACGGATACGGCGGTGCGGGTCTCAACGCTGGCGGCTACGGTGGTGCGGGTCTGAATGCGGGCGCCGGTGTCGGAGCCGGCGGCAGGGGATACGGCGGTATCGGCGCTGGTCTACAAGCGGGTGCCGGTCTGGGTGCGACGGGCTATGGCGGTGCTGGCCTAGGTGCTGGCCTAGGTGCTGGCCTAGGTGCTGGCCTAGGTGCTGGCCTAGGTGCTGGCCTAGGTGCTGGTATCGGTGGTCGCGCGGGTCTCCACGGTGGCGCTGGTCTGGGCGGCCGCGGATACGGCGGCGTTGGTCTGGGTGCTGGTGCCGGTCTTCACGCTGGTGCAGGTCTCAACGCCGGTGCTGGTCTCAATGCTGGTGCTGGGTTCAAAGCAGGCGCCGGTCTCCATGGTGGTGCTGGGCTCAACGCAGGCGCTGGTCTGGGTGCAAAGGGCTACGGCGGTGTAGGTGCTGGCGTCGGTGGTCGTGCCGGTCTCAATGCCGGTGCTGGTCTCAATGGCGGTGCAGGGCTGAATGCTGGCGCAGGTCTCAATGGTGGTGCTGGGCTCAACGCAGGCGCTGGTCTGGGTGCTAAGGGCTACGGCGGTGTAGGTGCTGGCGTCGGTGGTCGTGCCGGTCTCAATGCTGGCGCAGGCCTCAATGCCGGTGCAGGGCTGAATGCTGGCGCAGGCCTCAATGCCGGTGCGGGCTTGAATGCAGGAGCCGGGCTTAACGCTGGTGCTGGAATCAACGCCGGTGCAGGCGCCAAGACGGGAGCAAATGGTGGCGTCGGCGGCAAGGCGGTCGGCAAGTCCGGCGATGACCACACGAAGGGCGACGATGCCGATGACGCCGGCCAGACAGCTCAGCAGACCGGTGGCTACCGCCACCTTCGCGCGTAAGCACGACGGAGCGCAATTGTCTCGACTATTGAGGCATGCCTGGAAGGTATGTTTTGAAGGCTCACGTGTGAGGGCTCACGTGGTCAATCGTGGGGCCACTTGCGAAGCCTTGGCAAGTCATCTCGGACAATGTGCCGAGACGTTAGGGAAGGTGTGCGTGTTGTCGTAGTGTCCGGTGCATGTACCGAGTGTAGTAAGTAGTAAGTAGTATTTAGGTTTACTGCCAATGGCATCATCCTTTTTGTTGGAACAATCGTCGTTTCGATCGTATTTGTCGATGCGGGGGTTCGTAGGTAAAGGCATGTGGGCGGGAAACGTACATGCTGTCGTCCTCGATACTCGGATCTCCGTTATGCTTGGCTGAATATGGCATTTGAACGTGGACTTTTTCGATGATCCATTTTCAACCGCGGCTTCTAGCCGATTGCTTGCGGCGGCGCGTAACCTACGCACATTCCGCGATGTAGCTGTAGCCACCTTTAGCAACTAGGGACGATAGCAATCTACGTCGGAAATGTTTTCCACGAATATTTTATATCAATTTAATAAAATAATGTTTCAATATTTCTTAGAAAAAAAATAATTCAATAAAAGGTCGCTACCGACTCAATAGAAGCACTGCGTACAGATATCTACAACGCATGTGTGCACCAGCGAACGCAATAATCATGACAAACAACACGAAGCATCAAACCGCACCCCACCACTCGTAAGTGCCTGAAGTGAGGAGTCATTGGCGATGACGGCTTTCGACCACTGAAAACGTATCTTTTCTCCTCCCAATGTTGTCCCTCCCAATGCATGTCGATGTTGAAGTGAGTAGAAATAGAAATAGAAACGAATACCAATCAACCTACTGGTGCCAGCAAACTACGCCCGCATTTCGAGCACTGCGCCGCACGTCGTGCGAGTGCACCGCCATACTCTCTCGTGGTCCGAACGACGGACGACCCGACTGAGCCATCTCGTTTGATTGCAGGACGTCCGCACCCTCTCGTCGGTCGTTTGGCTCTTTGCCGCCGCCGCCACCGCGCGTCCATCATCAGTCGGATGATGACCATCTTTCGTCAGTACTCACGCTCCCTCTCTCTCAATCCCTACGCGCAGTACGGACGCCAGCTTTCCGCAGGCCTTTACAATGTCTGCAGCCGCGGCGCGCAACCACATGGACGTAGTGTGCGAACATGGTGTTGAAGGCGTCAGCATCTGGTGCGAACGGTAAAAGGGTGCGTCTCTCGTGTCTCTCCGTCGCGCAACCCAGTGTTGATGCGGCCAGTGCTTGCTCTCCGCACCGATTACGAGGCACGGTCTCGAACTATTTGGCAGGGCAACTGACCTGCTGACTAGCCGCCTACCACACCAGCAAGCCGGCCAACCAGCAAGCCAGCAGGCCAGGATGCCAGCATGCCTGCTGGCGAGCCAGCTAGCTAGGCAGGAGAGCCTGCGCGGGACAGAGCGGCTGCTACGCTGAGTGCGCTGTTGGGACCGCTTGCGCGCGTGGTTTGACCAGGGAGCACGCGAGCTCATTCTCCAATTTTGGACGCCCCGACCAAGCATCCGTCCAACCCCGCGGCAATTCCACAAGCACACACCGCCAACATGATGTTCAGCAAGACGATCTGCGCTCTGTGTGTGGCGGCCGTGGCATTCTCGAGCAGCGCGGTGGACGCATCGACCGAGGCAGCGCAAACATTCGGGTGGTTGAGCAAGAACCACGGCGGGTACGGCAAACACGACGGATACGGCGGTGCGGGTCTCAACGCTGGCGGCTACGGTGGTGCGGGTCTGAATGCGGGCGCCGGTGTCGGAGCCGGCGGCAGGGGATACGGCGGTATCGGCGCTGGTCTACAAGCGGGTGCCGGTCTGGGTGCGACGGGCTATGGCGGTGCTGGCCTAGGTGCTGGCCTAGGTGCTGGCCTAGGTGCTGGCCTAGGTGCTGGCCTAGGTGCTGGCCTAGGTGCTGGTATCGGTGGTCGCGCGGGTCTCCACGGTGGCGCTGGTCTGGGCGGCCGCGGATACGGCGGCGTTGGTCTGGGTGCTGGTGCCGGTCTTCACGCTGGTGCAGGTCTCAACGCCGGTGCTGGTCTCAATGCTGGTGCTGGGTTCAAAGCAGGCGCCGGTCTCCATGGTGGTGCTGGGCTCAACGCAGGCGCTGGTCTGGGTGCAAAGGGCTACGGCGGTGTAGGTGCTGGCGTCGGTGGTCGTGCCGGTCTCAATGCCGGTGCTGGTCTCAATGGCGGTGCAGGGCTGAATGCTGGCGCAGGTCTCAATGGTGGTGCTGGGCTCAACGCAGGCGCTGGTCTGGGTGCTAAGGGCTACGGCGGTGTAGGTGCTGGCGTCGGTGGTCGTGCCGGTCTCAATGCTGGCGCAGGCCTCAATGCCGGTGCAGGGCTGAATGCTGGCGCAGGCCTCAATGCCGGTGCGGGCTTGAATGCAGGAGCCGGGCTTAACGCTGGTGCTGGAATCAACGCCGGTGCAGGCGCCAAGACGGGAGCAAATGGTGGCGTCGGCGGCAAGGCGGTCGGCAAGTCCGGCGATGACCACACGAAGGGCGACGATGCCGATGACGCCGGCCAGACAGCTCAGCAGACCGGTGGCTACCGCCACCTTCGCGCGTAAGCACGACGGAGCGCAATTGTCTCGACTATTGAGGCATGCCTGGAAGGTATGTTTTGAAGGCTCACGTGTGAGGGCTCACGTGGTCAATCGTGGGGCCACTTGCGAAGCCTTGGCAAGTCATCTCGGACAATGTGCCGAGACGTTAGGGAAGGTGTGCGTGTTGTCGTAGTGTCCGGTGCATGTACCGAGTGTAGTAAGTAGTAAGTAGTATTTAGGTTTACTGCCAATGGCATCATCCTTTTTGTTGGAACAATCGTCGTTTCGATCGTATTTGTCGATGCGGGGGTTCGTAGGTAAAGGCATGTGGGCGGGAAACGTACATGCTGTCGTCCTCGATACTCGGATCTCCGTTATGCTTGGCTGAATATGGCATTTGAACGTGGACTTTTTCGATGATCCATTTTCAACCGCGGCTTCTAGCCGATTGCTTGCGGCGGCGCGTAACCTACGCACATTCCGCGATGTAGCTGTAGCCACCTTTAGCAACTAGGGACGATAGCAATCTACGTCGGAAATGTTTTCCACGAATATTTTATATCAATTTAATAAAATAATGTTTCAATATTTCTTAGAAAAAAAATAATTCAATAAAAGGTCGCTACCGACTCAATAGAAGCACTGCGTACAGATATCTACAACGCATGTGTGCACCAGCGAACGCAATAATCATGACAAACAACACGAAGCATCAAACCGCACCCCACCACTCGTAAGTGCCTGAAGTGAGGAGTCATTGGCGATGACGGCTTTCGACCACTGAAAACGTATCTTTTCTCCTCCCAATGTTGTCCCTCCCAATGCATGTCGATGTTGAAGTGAGTAGAAATAGAAATAGAAACGAATACCAATCAACCTACTGGTGCCAGCAAACTACGCCCGCATTTCGAGCACTGCGCCGCACGTCGTGCGAGTGCACCGCCATACTCTCTCGTGGTCCGAACGACGGACGACCCGACTGAGCCATCTCGTTTGATTGCAGGACGTCCGCACCCTCTCGTCGGTCGTTTGGCTCTTTGCCGCCGCCGCCACCGCGCGTCCATCATCAGTCGGATGATGACCATCTTTCGTCAGTACTCACGCTCCCTCTCTCTCAATCCCTACGCGCAGTACGGACGCCAGCTTTCCGCAGGCCTTTACAATGTCTGCAGCCGCGGCGCGCAACCACATGGACGTAGTGTGCGAACATGGTGTTGAAGGCGTCAGCATCTGGTGCGAACGGTAAAAGGGTGCGTCTCTCGTGTCTCTCCGTCGCGCAACCCAGTGTTGATGCGGCCAGTGCTTGCTCTCCGCACCGATTACGAGGCACGGTCTCGAACTATTTGGCAGGGCAACTGACCTGCTGACTAGCCGCCTACCACACCAGCAAGCCGGCCAACCAGCAAGCCAGCAGGCCAGGATGCCAGCATGCCTGCTGGCGAGCCAGCTAGCTAGGCAGGAGAGCCTGCGCGGGACAGAGCGGCTGCTACGCTGAGTGCGCTGTTGGGACCGCTTGCGCGCGTGGTTTGACCAGGGAGCACGCGAGCTCATTCTCCAATTTTGGACGCCCCGACCAAGCATCCGTCCAACCCCGCGGCAATTCCACAAGCACACACCGCCAACATGATGTTCAGCAAGACGATCTGCGCTCTGTGTGTGGCGGCCGTGGCATTCTCGAGCAGCGCGGTGGACGCATCGACCGAGGCAGCGCAAACATTCGGGTGGTTGAGCAAGAACCACGGCGGGTACGGCAAACACGACGGATACGGCGGTGCGGGTCTCAACGCTGGCGGCTACGGTGGTGCGGGTCTGAATGCGGGCGCCGGTGTCGGAGCCGGCGGCAGGGGATACGGCGGTATCGGCGCTGGTCTACAAGCGGGTGCCGGTCTGGGTGCGACGGGCTATGGCGGTGCTGGCCTAGGTGCTGGCCTAGGTGCTGGCCTAGGTGCTGGCCTAGGTGCTGGCCTAGGTGCTGGCCTAGGTGCTGGTATCGGTGGTCGCGCGGGTCTCCACGGTGGCGCTGGTCTGGGCGGCCGCGGATACGGCGGCGTTGGTCTGGGTGCTGGTGCCGGTCTTCACGCTGGTGCAGGTCTCAACGCCGGTGCTGGTCTCAATGCTGGTGCTGGGCTCAAAGCAGGCGCCGGTCTCCATGGTGGTGCTGGGCTCAACGCAGGCGCTGGTCTGGGTGCAAAGGGCTACGGCGGTGTAGGTGCTGGCGTCGGTGGTCGTGCCGGTCTCAATGCCGGTGCTGGTCTCAATGGCGGTGCAGGGCTGAATGCTGGCGCAGGTCTCAATGGTGGTGCTGGGCTCAACGCAGGCGCTGGTCTGGGTGCTAAGGGCTACGGCGGTGTAGGTGCTGGCGTCGGTGGTCGTGCCGGTCTCAATGCTGGCGCAGGCCTCAATGCCGGTGCAGGGCTGAATGCTGGCGCAGGCCTCAATGCCGGTGCGGGCTTGAATGCAGGAGCCGGGCTTAACGCTGGTGCTGGAATCAACGCCGGTGCAGGCGCCAAGACGGGAGCAAATGGTGGCGTCGGCGGCAAGGCGGTCGGCAAGTCCGGCGATGACCACACGAAGGGCGACGATGCCGATGACGCCGGCCAGACAGCTCAGCAGACCGGTGGCTACCGCCACCTTCGCGCGTAAGCACGACGGAGCGCAATTGTCTCGACTATTGAGGCATGCCTGGAAGGTATGTTTTGAAGGCTCACGTGTGAGGGCTCACGTGGTCAATCGTGGGGCCACTTGCGAAGCCTTGGCAAGTCATCTCGGACAATGTGCCGAGACGTTAGAGAAGGTGTGCGTGTTGTCGTAGTGTCCGGTGCATGTACCGAGTGTAGTAAGTAGTAAGTAGTATTTAGGTTTACTGCCAATGGCATCATCCTTTTTGTTGGAACAATCGTCGTTTCGATCGTATTTGTCGATGCGGGGGTTCGTAGGTAAAGGCATGTGGGCGGGAAACGTACATGCTGTCGTCCTCGATACTCGGATCTCCGTTATGCTTGGCTGAATATGGCATTTGAACGTGGACTTTTTCGATGATCCATTTTCAACCGCGGCTTCTAGCCGATTGCTTGCGGCGGCGCGTAACCTACGCACATTCCGCGATGTAGCTGTAGCCACCTTTAGCAACTAGGGACGATAGCAATCTACGTCGGAAATGTTTTCCACGAATATTTTATATCAATTTAATAAAATAATGTTTCAATATTTCTTAGAAAAAAAATAATTCAATAAAAGGTCGCTACCGACTCAATAGAAGCACTGCGTACAGATATCTACAACGCATGTGTGCACCAGCGAACGCAATAATCATGACAAACAACACGAAGCATCAAACCGCACCCCACCACTCGTAAGTGCCTGAAGTGAGGAGTCATTCGCGATGACGGCTTTCGACCACTGAAAACGTATCTTTTCTCCTCCCAATGTTGTCCCTCCCAATGCATGTCGATGTTGAAGTGAGTAGAAATAGAAATAGAAACGAATACCAATCAACCTACTGGTGCCAGCAAACTACGCCCGCATTTCGAGCACTGCGCCGCACGTCGTGCGAGTGCACCGCCATACTCTCTCGTGGTCCGAACGACGGACGACCCGACTGAGCCATCTCGTTTGATTGCAGGACGTCCGCACCCTCTCGTCGGTCGTTTGGCTCTTTGCCGCCGCCGCCACCGCGCGTCCATCATCAGTCGGATGATGACCATCTTTCGTCAGTACTCACGCTCCCTCTCTCTCAATCCCTACGCGCAGTACGGACGCCAGCTTTCCGCAGGCCTTTACAATGTCTGCAGCCGCGGCGCGCAACCACATGGACGTAGTGTGCGAACATGGTGTTGAAGGCGTCAGCATCTGGTGCGAACGGTAAAAGGGTGCGTCTCTCGTGTCTCTCCGTCGCGCAACCCAGTGTTGATGCGGCCAGTGCTTGCTCTCCGCACCGATTACGAGGCACGGTCTCGAACTATTTGGCAGGGCAACTGACCTGCTGACTAGCCGCCTACCACACCAGCAAGCCGGCCAACCAGCAAGCCAGCAGGCCAGGATGCCAGCATGCCTGCTGGCGAGCCAGCTAGCTAGGCAGGAGAGCCTGCGCGGGACAGAGCGGCTGCTACGCTGAGTGCGCTGTTGGGACCGCTTGCGCGCGTGGTTTGACCAGGGAGCACGCGAGCTCATTCTCCAATTTTGGACGCCCCGACCAAGCATCCGTCCAACCCCGCGGCAATTCCACAAGCACACACCGCCAACATGATGTTCAGCAAGACGATCTGCGCTCTGTGTGTGGCGGCCGTGGCATTCTCGAGCAGCGCGGTGGACGCATCGACCGAGGCGGCGCAAACATTCGGGTGGTTGAGCAAGAACCACGGCGGGTACGGCAAACACGACGGATACGGCGGTGCGGGTCTCAACGCTGGCGGCTACGGTGGTGCGGGTCTGAATGCGGGCGCCGGTGTCGGAGCCGGCGGCAGGGGATACGGCGGTATCGGCGCTGGTCTACAAGCGGGTGCCGGTCTGGGTGCGACGGGCTATGGCGGTGCTGGCCTAGGTGCTGGCCTAGGTGCTGACCTAGGTGCTGGCCTAGGTGCTGGTATCGGTGGTCGCGCGGGTCTCCACGGTGGCGCTGGTCTGGGCGGCCGCGGATACGGCGGCGTTGGTCTGGGTGCTGGTGCCGGTCTTCACGCTGGTGCAGGTCTCAACGCCGGTGCTGGTCTCAATGCCGGTGCAGGGCTGAATGCTGGCGCCAGTCTCAATGGTGGTGCTGGGCTCAACGCAGGCGCTGGTCTGGGTGCTAAGGGCTACGCCGGTGTAGGTGCTGGCGTCGGTGGTCGTGCCGGTTTCAATGCCGGTGCTGGTCTCAATGGCGGTGCAGGGCTCAATGCTGGCGCAGGCCTCAATGCCGGTGCGGGCTTGAATGCAGGAGCCGGGCTTAACGCTGGTGCTGGAATCAACGCCGGTGCAGGCGCCAAGACGGGAGCAAATGGTGGCGTCGGCGGCAAGGCGGTCGGCAAGTCCGGCGATGACTACACGAAGGGTGACGATGCCGATGACGCCGGCCAGACAGCTCAGCAGACCGGTGGCTACCGCCACCTTCGCGCGTAAGCACGACGGAGCGCAATTGTCTCGACTATTGAGGCATGCCTGGAAGGTATGTTTTGAAGGCTCACGTGTGAGGGCTCACGTGGTCAATCGTGGGGCCACTTGCGAAGCCTTGGCAAGTCATCTCGGACAATGTGCCGAGACGTTAGGGAAGGTGTGCGTGTTGTCGTAGTGTCCGGTGCATGTACCGAGTGTAGTAAGTAGTAAGTAGTATTTAGGTTTACTGCCAATGGCATCATCCTTTTTGTTGGAACAATCGTCGTTTCGATCGTATTTGTCGATGCGGGGGTTCGTAGGTAAAGGCATGTGGGCGGGAAACGTACATGCTGTCGTCCTCGATACTCGGATCTCCGTTATGCTTGGCTGAATATGGCATTTGAACGTGGACTTTTTCGATGATCCATTTTCAACCGCGGCTTCTAGCCGATTGCTTGCGGCGGCGCGTAACCTACGCACATTCCGCGATGTAGCTGTAGCCACCTTTAGCAACTAGGGACGATAGCAATCTACGTCGGAAATGTTTTCCACGAATATTTTATATCAATTTAATAAAATAATGTTTCAATATTTCTTAGAAAAAAAATAATTTAATAAAAGGTCGCTACCGACTCAATAGAAGCACTGCGTACAGATATCTACAACGCATGTGTGCACCAGCGAACGCAATAATCATGACAAACAACACGAAGCGTTAAACCGCACCCCACCACTCGTAAGTGCCTGAAGTGAGGAGTCATTGGCGATGACGGCTTTCGACCACTGAAAACGTATCTTTTCTCCTCCCAATGTTGTCCCTCCCAATGCATGTCGATGTTGAAGTGAGTAGAAATAGAAATAGAAACGAATACCAATCAACCTACTGGTGCCAGCAAACTACGCCCGCATTTCGAGCACTGCGCCGCACGTCGTGCGAGTGCACCGCCATACTCTCTCGTGGTCCGAACGACGGACGACCCGACTGAGCCATCTCGTTTGAGTGCAGGACGTCCGCACCCTCTCGTCGGTCGTTTGGCTCTTTGCCGCCGCCGCCACCGCGCGTCCATCATCAGTCGGATGATGACCATTTCTTTCGTCAGTACTCACGCTCCCTCTCTCTCAATCCCTACGCGCAGTACGGACGCCAGCTTTCCGCAGGCCTTTACAATGTCTGCAGCCGCGGCGCGCCACCACATGGACGTAGTGTGCGAACATGGTGTTGAAGGCGTCAGCATCTGGTGCGAACGGCAAAAGGGTGCGTCTCTCGTGTCTCTCCGTCGCGCAACCCAGTGTTGATGCGGCCAGTGCTTGCTCTCCGCACCGATTACGAGGCACGGTCTCGAACTATTTGGCAGGGCAACTGACCTGCTGACTAGCCGCCTACCACACCAGCAAGCCGGCCAACCAGCAAGCCAGCAGGCCAGGATGCCAGCATGCCTGCTGGCGAGCCAGCTAGCTAGGCAGGAGAGCCTGCGCGGGACAGAGCGGCTGCTACGCTGAGTGCGCTGTTGGGACCGCTTGCGCGCGTGGTTTGACCAGGGAGCACGCGAGCTCATTCTCCAATTTTGGACGCCCCGACCAAGCATCCGTCCAACCCCGCGGCAATTCCACAAGCACACACCGCCAACATGATGTTCAGCAAGACGATCTGCGCTCTGTGTGTGGCGGCCGTGGCATTCTCGAGCAGCGCGGTGGACGCATCGACCGAGGCGGCGCAAACATTCGGGTGGTTGAGCAAGAACCACGGCGGGTACGGCAAACACGACGGATACGGCGGTGCGGGTCTCAACGCTGGCGGCTACGGTGGTGCGGGTCTGAATGCGGGCGCCGGTGTCGGAGCCGGCGGCAGGGGATACGGCGGTATCGGCGCTGGTCTACAAGCGGGTGCCGGTCTGGGTGCGACGGGCTATGGCGGTGCTGGCCTAGGTGCTGGCCTAGGTGCTGGCCTAGGTGCTGGCCTAGGTGCTGGTATCGGTGGTCGCGCGGGTCTCCACGGTGGCGCTGGTCTGGGCGGCCGCGGATACGGCGGCGTTGGTCTGGGTGCTGGTGCCGGTCTTCACGCTGGTGCAGGTCTCAACGCCGGTGCTGGTCTCAATGCTGGTGCTGGGCTCAAAGCAGGCGCCGGTCTCCATGGTGGTGCTGGGCTCAACGCAGGCGCTGGTCTGGGTGCAAAGGGCTACGGCAGTGTAGGTGCTGGCGTCGGTGGTCGTGCCGGTCTCAATGCCGGTGCTGGTCTCAATGGCGGTGCAGGGCTGAATGCTGGCGCCAGTCTCAATGGTGGTGCTGGGCTCAACGCAGGCGCTGGTCTGGGTGCTAAGGGCTACGGCGGTGTAGGTGCTGGCGTCGGTGGTCGTGCCGGTCTCAATGCCGGTGCTGGTCTCAATGGCGGTGCAGGGCTCAATGCTGGCGCAGGCCTCAATGCCGGTGCAGGGCTGAATGCTGGCGCAGGCCTCAATGCCGGTGCGGGCTTGAATGCAGGAGCCGGGCTTAACGCTGGTGCTGGAATCAACGCCGGTGCAGGCGCCAAGACGGGAGCAAATGGTGGCGTCGGCGGCAAGGCGGTCGGCAAGTCCGGCGATGACCACACGAAGGGCGACGATGCCGATGACGCCGGCCAGACAGCTCAGCAGACTGGTGGCTACCGCCACCTTCGCGCGTAAGCACGACGGAGCGCAATTGTCTCGACTATTGAGGCATGCCTGGAAGGTATGTTTTGAAGGCTCACGTGTGAGGGCTCACGTGGTCAATCGTGGGGCCACTTGCGAAGCCTTGGCAAGTCATCTCGGACAATGTGCCGAGACGTTAGGGACGGTGTGCGTGTTGTCGTAGTGTGCGGTGCATGTACCGAGTGTAGTAGGTAGTAAGTAGTATTTAGGTTTACTGCCAATGGCATCATCCTTTTTGTTGGAACAATCGTCGTTTCGATCGTATTTGTCGATGCGGGGTTCGTAGGTAAAGGCATGTGGGCGGGAAACGTACATGCTGTCGTCCTCGATACTCGGATCTCCGTTATGCTTGGCTGAATATGGCATTTGAACGTGGACTTTTTCGATGATCCATTTTCAACCGCGGCTTCTAGCCGATTGCTTGCGGCGGCGCGTAACCTACGCACATTCCGCGATGTAGCTGTAGCCACCTTTAGCAACTAGGGACGATAGCAATCTACGTCGGAAATGTTTTCCACGAATATTTTATATCAATTTAATAAAATAATGTTTCAATATTTCTTAGAAAAAAAATAATTCAATAAAAGGTCGCTACCGACTCAATAGAAGCACTGCGTACAGATATCTACAACGCATGTGTGCACCAGCGAACGCAATAATCATGACAAACAACACGAAGCGTCAAACCGCACCCCACCACTCGTAAGTGCCTGAAGTGAGGAGTCATTGGCGATGACGGCTTTCGACCACTGAAAACGTATCTTTTCTCCTCCCAATGTTGTCCCTCCCAATGCATGTCGATGTTGAAGTGAGTAGAAATAGAAATAGAAACGAATACCAATCAACCTACTGGTGCCAGCAAACTACGCCCGCATTTCGAGCACTGCGCCGCACGTCGTGCGAGTGCACCGCCATACTCTCTCGTGGTCCGAACGACGGACGACCCGACTGAGCCATCTCGTTTGAGTGCAGGACGTCCGCACCCTCTCGTCGGTCGTTTGGCTCTTTGCCGCCGCCGCCACCGCGCGTCCATCATCAGTCGGATGATGACCATCTTTCGTCAGTACTCACGCTCCCTCTCTCTCAATCCCTACGCGCAGTACGGACGCCAGCTTTCCGCAGGCCTTTACAATGTCTGCAGCCGCGGCGCGCCACCACATGGACGTAGTGTGCGAACATGGTGTTGAAGGCGTCAGCATCTGGTGCGAACGGTAAAAGGGTGCGTCTCTCGTGTCTCTCCGTCGCGCAACCCAGTGTTGATGCGGCCAGTGCTTGCTCTCCGCACCGATTACGAGGCACGGTCTCGAACTATTTGGCAGGGCAACTGACCTGCTGACTAGCCGCCTACCACACCAGCAAGCCGGCCAACCAGCAAGCCAGCAGGCCAGGATGCCAGCATGCCTGCTGGCTTGCTAGCTAGCTAGGCAGGAGAGCCTGCGCGGACAGAGCGGCTGCTACGCTGAGTGCGCTGTTGGGACCGCTTGCGCGCGTGGTTTGACCAGGGAGCACGCGAGCTCATTCTCCAATTTTGGACGCCCCGACCAATCATCCGTCCAACCCCGCGGCAATTCCACAAGCACACACCGCCAACATGATGTTCAGCAAGACGATCTGCGCTCTGTGTGTGGCGGCCGTGGCATTCTCGAGCAGCGCGGTGGACGCATCGACCGAGGCGGCGCAAACATTCGGGTGGTTGAGCAAGAACCACGGCGGGTACGGCAAACACGACGGATACGGCGGTGCGGGTCTCAACGCTGGCGGCTACGGTGGTGCGGGTCTGAATGCGGGCGCCGGTGTCGGAGCCGGCGGCAGGGGATACGGCGGTATCGGCGCTGGTCTACAAGCGGGTGCCGGTCTGGGTGCGACGGGCTATGGCGGTGCTGGCCTAGGTGCTGGCCTAGGTGCTGGCCTAGGTGCTGGCCTAGGTGCTGGTATCGGTGGTCGCGCGGGTCTCCACGGTGGCGCTGGTCTGGGCGGCCGCGGATACGGCGGCGTTGGTCTGGGTGCTGGTGCCGGTCTTCACGCTAGTGCCGGTCTCAACGCCGGTGCTGGTCACAATGGCGGTGCAGGGCTGAATGCTGGCGCCGGTCTCAATGGTGGTGCTGGGCTCAACGCAGGCGCTGGTCTGGGTGCAAAGGGCTACGGCGGTGTAGGTGCTGGCGTCGGTGGTCGTGCCGGTCTCAATGCCGGTGCTGGTCTCAATGGCGGTGCAGGGCTCAATGCTGGCGCAGGCCTCAATGCCGGTGCGGGCTTGAATGCCGGAGCCGGGCTTAACGCTGGTGCTGGAATCAACGCCGGTGCAGGCGCCAAGACGGGAGCAAATGGTGGCGTCGGCGGCAAGGCGGTCGGCAAGTCCGGCGATGACCACACGAAGGGCGACGATGCCGATGACGCCGGCCAGACAGCTCAGCAGACCGGTGGCTACCGCCACCTTCGCGCGTAAGCACGACGGAGCGCAATTGTCTCGACTATTGAGGCATGCCTGGAAGGTATGTTTTGAAGGCTCACGTGTGAGGGCTCACGTGGTCAATCGTGGGGCCACTTGCGAAGCCTGGCAAGTCATCTCGGACAATGTGCCGAGACATTAGGGACGGTGTGCGTGTTGTCGTAGTGTGCGGTGCATGTACCGAGTGTAGTAGGTACAGTTAGTAGGTTTACTGTCAATGGCATCATCCTTTTTGTTGGAACAATCGTCGTTTTTGCAGGTCGATTGCTTCTTGACGTAGGATACGAAATGCAGAATGGGCTCTGGAGAACTAACCTTAGTTGCTGGGTAAGCGCGTGCCTGCTGGGTAAGTGCGTGCCGCTCATAGCCTTGAAGCGTGTGGTTGCAGGTGCTGCGCGGTTTTCTCTAGCCCACACCTCACTTGATCAAGTCGTACACGAAATTCCAATCAGCACGCCACGCCGTGCTGGTGAGCTCGAATCTATAACCTCTATCAGCGTTGCTGGTGACCATCAATGCGTCGTGTTTGCTTTCAACGTGGTCGGATTGGGCAGCCCGCCTCAACATCGTTGAAGATGCAGTGACAGGCCGCGATCTTTGAAGATCCCGTGTTAGTCGCGGTGCTTGGTCTTGGCCAACTGCCACGCCCAGTGACACGCTCCCTCGCCTGATCGTTTGCGTGTGAAGGAAGCGGTGGCTAGCGCAGAGGCCGCTGCACTATCAGCCGCGAAGCTGAAGTACGTTAGCAAAGCTGAAGTACTGTAATTTGCAGAGTTAGGGATGGGATGTCGTTACAGGTACCCCCGTTTTTCGTAGCGGCACCCCGATGTACCAAAACCTTGGTACCGCGTTTCTAACGGGGCCGCGTTTCTATCGGCAGGTGTGCTAGGCAGCACAGGCCCAGCAACTAAGGTTAGTTCTCCAGAGCCCATTCTGCATTTCGTATCCTACGTCAAGAAGCAATCTACCTGCGACTTTTTTTCAGATGCTCACGTCGTGGTTGACGCCGTTAGTGGTCTCCGCACTGGGGTTTGCGCTGAGCCACCCGCTCGCTGCTGCGGATGAATGGGACGCTCGAGTCGATGCTATCATGGAAAGCTATGAGACGGATGACTTCATCGGGGAGATGTCCCAGATTGCCATCTACGGCCTGGTCGACTCCGAAGCCAACCTCATTGAGGACAAGGTCCGAGCGTTTACGAAGCTAAAAGTCGGATCGTATCTAGGCGGCCCGCTGTGGCGAGGGCCGTACGACCCAGCTGTCGTGGGGTGGGAGAGTACCGCAACGCCGTGGGTACCATCCAAAACATTACCATGGAGGAGAATGGCGGCCACCCGATGATCTTCGGACTCGACTCGGTGCACGGAACTGCCCTAGTTAGTGGTGCTGTGAAGTTCGGCCAAGAAATAACGGTGCGGCGTCATTCAATCCCGACCTCGTCTACGAAATGGGCCGAATCACCAGCAACGACACACTGGCAGCGAGGATTCTGTGGTCCTTCGTGCCGATTCTCGATAAGTCAAGCAACCTTCTTTGGGCACGTACATACGAGACATTCGGAGAAGATCCGTACACCATCTCGGTCATGGCCGACGCGAGTGTGCGAGGCATCCAGAGCATCAACGGCAGTGCCGCCTGCCTGAAGCACTTCATCGCTTACTCAGATACCAGAACTGGACATGACAAACAGGGTGTCATCCTCACGGACTTTGACCTACCCAACTACTTCGCGCCGCAGTTCAAGGCAGGGTTCGATGCCGGCGCACTCACGACAATAGAGAACTACATTTCTGTGAATGGAGTGCCCACGATCGCTAACACGAAGTTGATGACGGAGTTGCTGCGAACTTATTTCGCCTTTGAGGGTGTGTCGGTGTCAGACTACGTCGAAATCAACCAGTTGACCGACTTCCACCGCACGGCTCGGTCCGAGGATGAGGCAACGCGCAGTCGCTGAAGCGCACCACGCTTGACATGAGTATGATTGCGAGCGACGATAGCTTCATCAACGGCACCAAGCTCCTGATTGAGCGTAACCCCGACATCCTCGCCGAATCAAAGAGTCTGCTCACCGTGTTGTGAAGCTTAAAGTCAAGGTTGGGTTATACGACAACGCGATGCCAGGTAAAGAGTACTTGGACCTTGTTGGTAACGACGACGACGTCGCCGCGGCACTCGAAATAGCTCGTGAGTCGATCGTTCTACTCCAGACAACGACAGCACCCTGCCTCTGCCAACGAATGCGTCAGTCTTCTTGACGGGCCACACGGCCGACCGTATCGCCTACCAGTGCGGTGGGTGGTCGGTCTCCGGTAAGCAAACAACCAGCACGTACGATGTCTCCGATGATGCATTTCCGCACGGTATCTCTGTCAAGGATGGCTTGAAAGCAATTGCAGGAAACGATACCATCACGTACTTCAACGGATCGCACTGAAACGGATCGTACTCCGATGCCGATCCTGCTAAAGCCAAGGAACTTGCAGTGAAGGCGGAGTACACCATCGCCGTCATCGGAGAGGAACCGTACCACGAGAAGACAGGCGATATCAACGAGATGTCACTGCCGGCTGGCCAGATCGAGTACGTGAAGGAGATTGCTTTGACTGGTTATCCTCGTATCTTTGAGGGGGGTCGCTTGCGCCTGCTTCGCGAGCTACCGAAGAATGCGTACGCAGTCGTTGATGGCCTTCTTGCTTGTGAGCTGGGTGGCAAGGCCATGGCAGAGATCATCTATGGGCAAGTGAATCCCAGCGGCCGACTTCCTATCACATACCCCAAGGATGAGGCGAACGTTTCCATTCCGTACAACCACCGAGTCACAACACTCTGCGCTACCGCTGAAAATTTGCGAGATGCAATGAGACTTTGGCCACGGACTTTGCTACACAACCTTCGACTATTCGGATTTGACACTTAGCAAGACTAACGTGACAGCGAGTTCCGACGCGATCAACGTATCGGTGACTGTGACAAATTCGGGCTCAATGGCGGGCAAGGAGACGGTCATGCTATTTTTAACGCAACCGTACCGTTCATTTAACGTACCGGAGGTCAAGATGCTGAAGAAGTTCAACAAGATCAGTCTGGAAGCTGGTGCGTCACAGACTGTGGCATTCACCCTGACGTCGGACGACTGGGGCGTTTACTACCCGCAGATCGGCCAAGGGTTCAAGAAGGTGGCTGAAGCCGCACACTATGTGATTGCTATTAAGCCGGAGACCGACTGTGACGTGTACAACGCAACAGCAGCCGCTAACCCCCCTTGCGCGAAGTTCACGCTGGCGACGGGTGACTACCCATTTAACACGCTAGCACCGCTTGTGTAAGGGCTGCGAGGACCGACTGCAGAGTATCGGTAGTTGTGTTGTTGTGCATTGTAAAGCTCTATCGATCAATGAATCCCCTTCGTGCAAAACAAAACCTGTTTAATGAAGCACCCCATTGAGCTCCTAGTAGCCCCACGCAATCAAGCACACTATTGCATGCCCAGCTTAAGTAATAATCCTCATCGACAAGTACAATAAAAACGACGATTGTTCCAACAAAAAGGATGATGCCATTGGCAGTAAACCTAAATACTACTTACTACTTACTACACTCGGTACATGCACCGCACACTACGACAACACGCACACCGTCCCTAACGTCTCGGCACATTGTCCGAGATGACTTGCCAAGGCTTCGCAAGTGGCCCCACGATTGACCACGTGAGCCCTCACACGTGAGCCTTCAAAACATACCTTCCAGGCATGCCTCAATAGTCGAGACAATTGCGCTTCGTCGTGCTTACGCGCGAAGGTGGCGGTAGCCACCGGTCTGCTGAGCTGTCTGGCCGGCGTCATCGGCATCGTCACCCTTCGTGTAGTCATCGCCGGACTTGCCGACCGCCTTGCCGCCGACGCCACCATTTGCTCCCGTCTTGGCGCCTGCACCGGCGTTGATTCCAGCACCAGCGTTAAGCCCGGCTCCGGCATTCAGCCCTGCACCGGCATTGAGGCCTGCGCCAGCATTGAGCCCTGCACCGCCATTGAGACCAGCACCGGCATTGAGACCGGCACGACCACCGACGCCAGCACCTACACCGCCGTAGCCCTTAGCACCCAGACCAGCGCCTGCGTTGAGCCCAGCACCACCATTGAGACCTGCGCCAGCATTGAGCCCTGCACCGCCATTGTGACCAGCACCGGCATTGAGACCGGCACGACCACCGACGCCAGCACCTACACCGCCGTAGCCCTTAGCACCCAGACCAGCGCCTGCGTTGAGGCCAGCACCACCATGGAGACCGGCGCCAGCGTTGAGCCCAGCACCAGCATTAAGACCAGCACCGGCGTTGAGACCGGCACCAGCGTGAAGACCGGCACCAGCACCCAGACCAACGCCGCCGTATCCGCGGCCGCCCAGACCAGCGCCACCGTGGAGACCCGCGCGACCACCGATACCAGCACCTAGGCCAGCACCTAGGCCAGCACCTAGGCCAGCACCTAGGCCAGCACCGCCATAGCCCGTCGCACCCAGACCGGCACCCGCTTGTAGACCAGCGCCGATACCGCCGTATCCCCTGCCGCCGGCTCCGACACCGGCGCCCGCATTCAGACCCGCACCACCGTAGCCGCCAGCGTTGAGACCCGCACCGCCGTATCCGTCGTGTTTGCCGTACCCGCCGTGGTTCTTGCTCAACCACCCGAATGTTTGCGCCGCCTCGGTCGATGCGTCCACCGCGCTGCTTGAGAATGCCACGGCCGCCACACACAGAGCGCAGATCGTCTTGCTGAACATCATGTTGGCGGAGTGTGCTTGTGGAATTGCCGCGGGGTTGGACGGATGATTGGTCGGGGCGTCCAAAATTGGAGAATGAGCTCGCGTGCTCCCTGGTCAAACCACGCGCGCAAGCGGTCCCAACAGCGCACTCAGCGTAGCAGCCGCTCTGTCCCGCGCAGGCTCTCCTGCCTAGCTAGCTAGCAAGCCAGCAGGCCAGGATGCCAGCATGCCTGCTGGCGAGCCAGCTAGCTAGGCAGGAGAGGCTGCGCGTCGCCAGCAGGCATGCTGGCATCCTGGCCTGCTGGCTTTGTGGTTGGCCGGCTTGCTGGTGTGGTAGGCGGCTAGTCAGCAGGTCAGTTGCCCTGCCAAATGGTTCGAGACCGTGCCTCGTAATCGGTGCGGAGAGCAAGCACTGGCTGCATCAACACTGGGTTGCGCGACGGAGAGACACGAGAGACGCACCCTTTTGCCGTTCGCACCAGATGCTGACGCCCTCAACACCATGTTCGCACACTACGTCCATGTGGTGGCGCGCCGCGGCTGCAGACATTGTAAAGGCCTGCGGAAAGCTGGCGTCCGTACTGCGCGTAGGGATTGAGAGAGAGGGAGCGTGAGTACTGACGAAAGAAATGGTCATCATCCGACACGCGCGGTGGCGGCGGCGGCAAAGAGCCAAACGACCGACGAGAGGGTGAGGACGTCCTGCAATCAAACGAGATGGCTCAGTCGGGTCGTCCGTCGTTCGAACCACGAGAGAGTATGGCGGTGCACTCGCACGACGCGCGGCGCAGTGCTCGAAATGCGGGCGTAGTGTGCTGGCACCAGTAGGTTGATTGGTATTCGTTTCTATTTCTATTTCTACTCACTTCAACATCGACATGCATTGGGAGGGACAACATTGGGAAGAGGAAAGATACGTTTTCAGTGGTCGAAAGCCGTCATCGCCAATGACTCCTCACTTCAGGCACTTACGAGTGGTGGGGTGCGGTTTGACGCTTCGTGTTGTTTGTCATGATTATTGCGTTCGCTGGTGCACACATGCGTTGTAGATATCTGTACGCAGTGCTTCTATTGAGTCGGTAGAAACGTCTTAAACACCATTATCATGAAGTTCTTTTTTAGCCTATTGCTATGACTACAAGTTCAGACACCAGCACCAGCTACATCACAGAGCGTGTTAGTTTCCTATAGCTCGCTGGCCGTGTGATTTACGCCGTTGTCAGTGGTCTGCGCAGGTGTCATCATACTCATGAAGTCACCGGCTGGAGGGTTAGCTGCCTTCACTGTAGGAGAGCTCAAACCGCCGTGGGCACTGTAATCGTACGCTTGGCCACCGTGATACGAAACATCCATACCATTAACCTCTTTCTCTTCTGAAACGCGAAGACCAACCGTGTATTTGAGAGCCATCAGGATCAGGAAGGTCACCACAGCCGAGTAGCCGGCTGCCACACACTGCGAAATAAGCTGGTGGACGAACTGCATGCCATTGCCGTAGAAAGCTCCACCCTCGATGGCAGGGTTGATATCGGAGGTGGCAAACAGACCCGTGAGCAGACCGCCTATGAAGCCACCGCAGCCGTGGATGCCAAACGAGTCGAGCGTGTCATCGTAACGAAGAACATTCTTCAGATGAACTGCCCCAAATCCTGTAGCAGCGCCAACAACACCAAAGATAACTGCTGCCCACGGATACACGAACGCGCAGCCGGGAGTGATGGCGACTAGACCAGCAACAGCTCCGCTGATCGCTCCACATGGATCAAACTTCTTGTGAACAGCGAATTCAAGAGCTGACCACGTCAAGAAGCCGGCGCATGGAGCTAAGTGTGTGTTGATAGCAGCGATAGCAGCAATGCCATCAGCAGCACCTTCAGACCCTGCATTAAATCCAAACCATCCGAACCACAGCAGTGTAGCACCTATCATGACGAGCGGCACATTGTGCGGCTTTACGGGTTCACCGTGATTATAGCGCTTGCCGACCACAATAGCAGCAACAAGAGCGCCGAATCCACTGGAGACGTGAATGACAGTTCCACCCGCAAAGTCGAGGGAACCCATCTTACCCTCCCAACCCATTGCAGTTATCTCCCAATTCTCGTCCAACTTGAGCGACCACATCCAACGAGCAAGTGGGTCGTAGACAATCGACGTCCACAGCAAAATAAACAGGAGGTAGCTGCCAAACTTCATGCGTCCAACGATTCCTCCGCTCAGCAAAGCTGGCGTGATCATCGCAAACTGCGTCTGGAAAAAGGCAAACAAAATGTGCGGGATGCTGCCACCGTACGTGCCGCTGGCAACAGCACCAACGTTGTTGTACCCGGCCCAAGCAAAAATGCCGTCAGAGCTGAAACATGCCGAGTAGCCAAACGCCCAGAACTGGATGGACACGAGAGCCATACTCACGAACGACATCATCATGGTGTTCGACGCCATGTCCTCACCGGCTAACCCGGCGTAGAAGAAGGCGACGCCGGGCGTCATAAGCATGACGAGTGCGCTGGACATGAGCATCCACGCCGTGTTGCCTGAGTCGATGGTCGTGTCGTACGCGTTTCCAGCCTTTTCACCGCGCGAAGAGTAGGTGACGCATTCGTTAGTAGTGGAGTCGAGGTACTGCGAGACATCGCAGGTGACGCTGGAGCCGGTAGTGTCTTGAGCCGATACGGAGAGTACGCCAATAGCTGCAGCTACCGCAGCTGCAAGTGCCAATTGGGCGAGCGTCGGGTTGTCTGGCTGAGAGCGGAGCATTGTTGAGCCGGGTTCCTTGGAGCTTGCGCAGATCGAAGCAAATTGTGAACTGAGTGGAGACGCTGGTTGCTGGACTATCCCTTTTGCCTGGGACGTAGCAGCGGAGCCTGGGCAGATGGCGAAACGACTTGCCTAGACTCCGAGAACCGCAGGACTCGAAGCATCTGGTTGGGGCAGGCCCCGTTTTAAGGGGTCGGTTGGGGCCGGAAAAAGAGACTTGGAAGACGCGAAACTTATCGACCAAGCAAGTGGCGAAACTGAAGGGCGGGGAGGGGTTTGCCAGTGATGAAATGCAATGCTAGCGTCAGTGTCCGCGCTAGGATAGCAACGAGTTGTGATTGTACAGCTCGCACCGCTCGAGGTGCCGCCATGCCGGCGGTGCATGTTAAACGAACGGCGGGACATGGCTTCAAAGTCTGATTTCATTGATGCACTCGGCCCTGAAGAGCCTAAGAGCTTTAAAAAGTTGGGTCGACGAGGTTTCAGACATGTTCTGGACCTGTCAGCGAAGCTCTCCTCTGACTGCTCTACGAGGGCGTCTGCGAAGCGCTCGCCTGCACATTGCGAGTCGCCAAGCTCGCCGGCGCAAATCCCTGCTCCCCTGCACTGCAACTGATGAAAGGCCGCAGCATTGCACAAACACGAAGCTCCTCTTTAATCGCTGCAGACTCGGCTGTATGGAGTTAAACACAGAGGGGAAACCTGCCTTGTCGAAGTTGCAGCCAAGAGATGAGCCTGTGCACTTCAACCGGCCACGTCGCCGGTGGGCCCTCGCGATTGGTCCCTGCAGACGCGTCGACGGTCCATGTGGACGCGTCGGCGGGATGGGTCTGACCACACGAGAAAGGCCGCGCCGCACCGCGCCACATCCTCGTGGCGAAATGTTGGCCCCAAGTCGAGGCCGGGCGGCCTTGACGTCCGGCTTCTAGCGAACGCATGGCGACGGCTAGCTCCGCACGCAAAGCGCTGCAGGCTGCCACGACGAGCGAGCGATTGGCAAGACCCAGCGAGAGTTATCGCAAAATCGAGCTGCCCACTTGCCATTTTGCCAGCAACCTGCCCAGTGGCGACTTTCGCGCACCTAAACTCGAATTTCTCCGTTTGCAGAGCTGTGAGAGCAATGACTAATTGCCGGGTATCGCTCGCTCAGCTAGCGCTAGCGGCAACTGCAGCCATTGCACTCGGCGTACTTTCCGTATCGGCTCAAGACACTACCGGCTCCAGCGTCACCTGCGATGTCTCGCAGTACCTCGACTCCACTACTAACGAATGCGTCACCTACTCTTCGCGTGGTGAAAAGGCTGGAAACGCGTACGACACGACCATCGACTCGGGCAACACGGCGTGGATGCTCATGTCCAGCGCACTCGTCATGCTTATGACGCCCGGCGTCGCCTTCTTCTACGCCGGGTTAGCCGGTGAGGACATGGCGTCGAACACCATGATGATGTCGTTCGTAAGTATGGCTCTCGTGTCCATCCAGTTCTGGGCGTTTGGCTACTCGGCATGTTTCAGCTCTGACGGCATTTTTGCTTGGGCCGGGTACAACAACGTTGGTGCTGTTGCCAGCGGCACGTACGGTGGCAGCATCCCGCACATTTTGTTTGCCTTCTTCCAGACGCAGTTTGCGATGATCACGCCAGCCTTGCTGAGCGGAGGCATCGTTGGTCGCATGAAGTTCGGGACATTCGTGTTGTTTGTCTTCCTCTGGACTTCGATGGTCTATGACCCACTCGCCCGCTGGATGTGGTCGCTCGAACTCAACGAGAACTGGGAGATCACTGCAATGGGCTGGGAGGGCAAGATGGGCTCCCTCGACTTCGCGGGCGGCACTGTTATTCACGTCTCCAGCGGGTTTGGCGCCCTTGTTGCAGCCATTTTGGTCGGCAAGCGCTACAACCATGGAGACCCTGTGAAGCCCCACAACGTGCCACTCGTCATGATCGGCGCTACGCTTCTGTGGTTTGGCTGGTTCGGCTTCAACGCCGGCTCCGAGGGTGCCGCCGACGGTATCGCTGCGATTGCTGCTATCAACACGCACCTGGCTCCGTCCTCAGGTTTCCTCACCTGGGCCGCCCTAGAGTTTCTCCTCTACCGGAAGTTTGACCCCTGTGGTGCTATCAGCGGAGCTGTTGCTGGTCTAGTCGCCATCACTCCCGGCTGCGCCTTTGTGAAGCCGTGGGCAGCCGTCATTTTCGGAGTTGTTGGTGCCGCCACCGGCTTTGGCGCCGTGCACCTGAAGAACCACCTGCGTTATGACGATACGCTCGACTCGTTTGGCATCCACGGCTGCGGTGGCTTCATGGGCGGTCTGCTCACGGGTCTGTTTGCCACCTCCGATATCAACCCTGCCATCGAGGGTGGAGCTTTCTACGGCAATGGCATGCAGTTCGTCCACCAGCTCATTTCGCAGTGTGTGGCGGCCGGCTACTCGGCGGTGGTGACGTTCCTCATCTTGATGGCACTGAAGTACACGGTGGGTCTCCGCGTATCGGAAGATAAGGAAGTGAACGGCATGGACATCTCCTACCACGGCGGACTCGCGTACGAGCACAGCGCGCACGGCCCGAGCTCGCCCAACTACAAGGCGGCCAACCCGCCCGAGCGAGACTTCTCGAGCCTGATGACGCCCGCGCAGTCCGACTCCGCCGTCCAATCCACCAGCAAGGAGCCGATCATGAACGTGTAGGGGCCGCGTTCTCGGTAGAGGTATTTTGCCACTCGCGCATGTAGTAGGGTCGTAACGAGAATGCATCCCGTTGATTTGGCCGCGGTCCTGGACTGCAGCATGCTTCGTTCAAAAGCCAAGCGCGGCTGCAATAGTTATGGTCTTATAGAGAGGGAGACGTTGAAGTTCTCTCGAATAGAAGCGCTCGTCACACGACCAGTAGCCAATCAGAATTCGTTGACAGCCGTCGACGCGACCCATTAGTAATCCGAGCGGCCTGGCTATATCTGTGAAAAGATTTTAGGAGATCAGCGCGAAACGGCACTTGCCGTCGTTGCCGACGCAAGCGCTCGCTGGCCGACCTCGACCTGCTCGCCGCAACCTTCATCGGCGGCAGGCGCTGCCACCCGTATCAGCACTCGGCTTCTCTCGACGCGCGCGGCGGCCCCACCGCGCACGCCGAATCGCCGAGATGCCGCTGCCCGGATCCATGCCTCTTTTCTGAAGTGCGACTCTGCTCTTTCTCTTCTACGTGGGTCCAAGTCGGTGCTCGCTGCTCGCGCTCCGCTCCACGCCGCCGCGCAGCGCTCGCGCTCGCGCCTGCAAAGCGCAGCAGCGCCATCCTCGCCATCGTCGCTACTTGTGACAGCTTGCGCCGCGCCTCTGTGTCGACAGCGAGCACCCACTTTCGCCGTCGGTCGGTCACTCGGCCGCATCCCCGCCCGCCACAACAGGTCCCACGGCCTTCACAAACCTACACTCGAGCTCCTCTCGTGCGTAGCTCCGCGGCCGGCACCGGTCGCTCACTTCGGAATTCGCGTCCTCGCGCCCACTGCACTCGCCTCGCCGCCTCGACCCCATGATCTGCACCTCGCGGGCCGCGCTCTGGGCCGCGCTGGCCGTGGCGCTGGCCGCTGGCGCCGCGGCGCAGAGCGGCTCGGGCGCCAGCGTCTCGTGCCTCGTGTCGCAGTACCTGGACACGAGCACCAACGAGTGCGTGGACTACGAGAACCAGGGCGTGAAGGCCAGCACGGACTTCGACACGGCCATCGACTCGGGCAACACGGCGTGGATGCTGGCGGCCAGCGCGCTGGTGATGATCATGACACCCGGCGTCGCCTTCTTCTACGCCGGCCTGGCCGGCGAGGACATGGCGTCCAACACCATGATGATGTCCTTCGTGAGCATGGCGCTCGTATCCATCCAGTTCTGGGCCTTCGGCTACTCGGCGGCCTTCGGTTCGCACGGCGTGTTCGGCTGGGCGGGCTACAACAACGTGCGCGAGATCCCCAGCGGCACCTACGGCACCAAGATCCCGCACATCCTGTTCGCCTTCTTCCAGACGCAGTTCGCCACCATCACGCCGGCGCTGCTGAGCGGCGGCATCGTGGGCCGCATGAAGTTCGGCTCCTTCCTGCTCTTCATCCTGCTCTGGACGTCGCTGGTCTACGATCCGCTGGCCCACTGGATGTGGTCCATGAAGCTGGACGAGACGTGGACGATCACGGCGCTCGGCTGGGAGGGCAAGATGGGCTCGCTCGACTTTGCCGGCGGCACCGTCATCCACATCTCCAGCGGATTCGGAGCGCTGGCTGCTGCGCTCATGGTGGGCAAGCGCTACAACCATGGAGACCCCGTGAAGCCGCACAACGTGCCGCTCGTCATGATTGGTGCTACGTTGCTGTGGTTCGGCTGGTTCGGCTTCAACGCCGGCTCCGAGGGTGCTGCTGATGGCATTGCCGCCACGGCGGCCATCAACACCCACCTGGCACCCAGCGCTGGGTTTTTGACCTGGGTAGGACTCGAGTTCGCAATGTACAAGAAGTTCGACCCGTGCGGAGCTGCAAGTGGCGCCGTTGCAGGCCTTGTCGCCATCACCCCCGGCTGTGGCTACGTGTACCCGTGGGCGTCAGTGATTTTCGGCGTGTTGGGCGCTGTGACGGGCTTCGCCGCTGTGCACATGAAGAACTACTTGCGGTACGACGACACTTTGGACTCGTTCGCCATCCACGGATGTGCCGGTGTCATGGGCGGACTGCTCACCGGCCTGTTCGCCACCTCGGAGGTGAACCCGAACATCAAGGGCGGCGCTTTCTACGGCCATGGCATTCAGTTCGTGCACCAGTTGGTATCGCAGTGCGTGGCTGCAGCATACTCGTTCGTGGTTACCATCATCATCCTGTACGTGCTCAAGCTCACGATTGGCCTCCGTGTGGACGAAGAGAAGGAGGTGAACGGCATAGACGTGTCGTACCACGGCGGCCTTGCTTACGACTACAGCGCACAAGACCACACTGGCCCTGCCGTGAAGGCGGCCAACCCGCCCTCGAGCGACTTTGCTTCGATGATGACACCAAGCATCACACAGGAGAGCGTCCAGAAGGAGCCCATTATGAATGTTTAAGCGATTGCAGATCGAGAAGCCCACCGATGACAACGAGTGCTGTTAGATTTATTCAATTGCGAAGGAGGTGTAGTGCCGGTAGGATGGAAATATATGGTGGGTTTTAACGTATGAGGGACTTTGTGAAGACGTGTTGTATTGACGTTGAAGACTAACAGATCGTCATCAAGTGCGTCGAGCTTTGCTCGCAACTATCACGGGATTCGGTGGGTTCGAGGCGAAATGTAACGCGATGGACGATGACCTGGAGCTACTTGTTCTAGTCTCTACGTCAAAGCTTTCTGCTCCATCCAGGCTTCCTGCAGCCCGCCAGCCTGCCGTGAGTTGGGAACCCATTCCAGCACAGTCCGGTGCCTCGCCGTGTTGTTAAGTCAGCCCTGCTTTGCCAATTCGTGGCGCCGGAATCGACCCGATCTGTGAAAGAGATCATTCCCATCACGTTGATCGCAACACACCCAGATTACGGCCGTCCTGCATCTCGTTTGTCAATAAGCAGTAGGCCACCTCACCCGTCTTGAACGTCAAGTCGCAGTAGGCATTTTACAATCTGCCATCGCGTTCACATTTGGAGTGCAAGAACTCGCCGTCGCAGCGAAAAACCATGAAGTGGCAAACGCGGACAGCAATGCTTGCTGCGCTAACCGTGGCGTTCGCCTCCTTTGCTGCAGCCCAAAGCGGTTCTGGCTCCACCGTCACTTGTCTAGCGTCGCAGTACTTGGACGCGAAGACGGGTGAGTGCGTCAACTACAAGAGTCAAGGTGAAAAGGCCCAAGCGGACTTCGGCCAAGCGACTGATTCGGGCAATACGGCGTGGATGCTGATGTCCAGCGCTCTGGTGATGATCATGACACCGGGTGTCGCCTTCTTTTACGCTGGGCTCGCAGGAGAAGAAATGGCGTCCAACACGATAATGATGTCGTTCGTGAGCATGGCCCTAGTGTCGGTGCAGTTCTGGGCTTTCGGGTACTCTGTGGCATTCGGCTCCAACGGTATGTTCGAGTGGAGCGGATACAACCACCTCGGGGAGACACCAAGCGGCACATATGGCACCGAGATCCCGCACATTTTGTTCGCGTTCTTCCAGACGCAGTTTGCTATGATAACTCCTGCGCTCCTCAGCGGTGGTATTGTGGGGCGCATGAAGTATGGGTCCTTTTTGCTGTTCATCTTCCTGTGGACGTCTCTCGTGTACGATCCGTTGGCTCACTGGATGTGGTCACTCAAACTTGACAATTCGTGGGAGGTCACGGCCATGGGCTGGGAAGGCAAGATGGGTTCTTTGGACTTTGCTGGCGGCACTGTCATCCATATTTCTAGCGGATTTGGAGCTCTTGCCGCTGCTCTCATGGTTGGAAAGAGATATAATCACGGAGAACCTGTCAAGCCGCACAACGTACCTCTCGTTATGATTGGGGTCACATTGCTGTGGTTCGGCTGGTTCGGTTTCAACGCTGGTTCACAGGGCGCTGCTGATGGCATCGCTGCTACTGCTGCTATCAACACTCATCTCGCCTCTAGTGCTGGATTTCTAACGTGGGTTGGCCTTGAATTCGGCACCAACAAGAAATTTGACCCTTGTGGAGCTGCAAGTGGTGCAGTGGCAGGTTTGGTGGCTATTACCCCAGCGTGTGGCTACGTGTACCCGTGGGCGTCAGTGGTTTTCGGTGTTGTGGGAGCGGCGACTGGGTTTGCCGCTGTTCAAATGAAGAACTACCTGCGATATGATGACACCCTGGACTCGTTCGCCATTCATGGTTGCGTTGGCGTCATGGGCGGGCTAATGACTGGTCTGTTTGCCACGTCAGACGTAAACCCGAACATTGACGGCGGTGCGTTCTACGGCAATAGTACTCAGTTTGTGCACCAATTGGTATCACAGTGCGTGGCTGCAGCATATTCGTTTGTGGTGACAATGATCATCCTGTACTTGCTTAAAATCACTATCGGGCTCCGTGTGGACGAGGACAAAGAGGTGAATGGCATTGATGTAACGTACCATGGCGGCCTCGCATACGACTACAGACCGCAGGATTACACAGCAGTGAAGACGGCCAAACGGTCATCCAGCGAGTTCGCTTTAATGGTAGCACCAATCGACCCGTTGTAAACGTTTAAGCTAGAATGGACGCGAGAAATCAAAAGGAAAAACGAAAGCAGAATACTTGAAACTCAAAGCCGGTCTGCCAACTAAGCAATAACCGTAACCATTACTGTGCTTGATGAGCCGTATGACCCTGTGTTACTAGGGCAGATCACATTGCAAATTTCGTCAATGCGCTGTTGTGCAGTAGCGACACAAACTTGATAGTAAGTTATTGCAAATACTATGTCTTAGATAAAAGGCAAAAAAGCCAAGACTGAATCGTACCTCAAGTGCAGCCACTTCTCCCAGCAAGTGAGCTCTGACGTCGCACAACCGACGATGTTTCGCCACAGGCAATTTAAGTTTGTGATTTCTTGCTTCCGACTTGAGCTGAAGTCGCCTCTTCAGAATCGCATTCACGCACCACTTCGATACAATTTCGTTGCCTACACATATTTGCTGTCCCAGTACGTCCGATTCGAAGATAGAGAGGCGGCAGCCTCGATGCCATCCTCTTTTTAGCCACTTTAGACGAGTCTCGAGAATCTTCACTACTCGCGCAGTCCTAATAACTACAGCTTGTACGACACAGCTTTGTTACCGGTCAGAAATGTTGTAAGTCGCTGGACATCCAGAGGTGAGGTACTAGGCTGATCTCGATCGCGCAGGTGCTCGAGCTCCAAACCGTCTACGTTCTCTGCTAATGTTGATACATTAAGAACGAGACTTGTAGCATTCATCGTGAGTTGGCTGGTCGGGACTTGAGGGAAAATGGCGATGGAAAAGTATAGCTGCCTATCACCTGTCCTCGGGAGAGGCACTACAGCTTGCTCTTCATATCAGACAACATTTGATCAGGTCAGATCAAGGAGGCTGGGGCAACTATTTGAGAACCATCTGACACTGATCAAGTTAACCTGGCAGGAGGCTGCAACCAGATGGATGTGACTTAAGCATCAATCGTTTAAAAATATCTTTTCCCATTTAAGTATTGTGCTCAGGACTAAAAACTCACCAGTTGTGAAGGAATCCGTAATGGTGCAACTTTGGTACGTGCAGACGAAGCTTTGACAATGAACCTGGACAAAAGCTGCCAACTCAAAATTGAACCTATCGACTGTGTGCAGTTGGGTGAAGTGTGCGTGTGGCCTTTGTCATCAATACAAACCTGGAAGGTATGCTACATCTATTCATCTACTCCTTTGACCAAGACTTCTAATCATTCCTCGGTGCTGTCGTGGAGAGCATTCGCCGTAAAACTTACGGCATAAGTGAAGGGGAGGGGGGGGGGGGGTATCACTCGTGATCACTTCGATCCTGATCACTGCCATAATAGTCGTCCTCCGAGTCTTCAATTGGTGATTCATTTTTGGCTACCTTTGTCGTGCTTTGATACTCCTTGCCTATTGCATTATCATCCCTGCTAACTTCTTCACCAGTTTTGTTATTCGAAGCACTTGAGTGGGTAGCACCAGCATTTCCCTCGAGTGTTTGTATTCCGTCGCGCCTTCTCTTTTCGGCGATTCTCTAGCGTCTCTTCATCAGAACCTTCTTTACTGTCAGTATCGTTTGCACCACCGTCTTCCTTTTCTTGATTCGTAGCTGGCAACCGCCATTTTCTTCTGCTTTTGGCAGAATGTCCGATAATTGGAGGTCCTGACGGATAATTTCATCAACGAAATCGTCGATAGGAATACTAGGTCGCGAAGGTGCTGCGGGACATCTTGTTTTCTACAACCCTTAAAGGAGTACATTCGTATTTTTACTGCTAGATCCAAGAGAATTATCAGTCGCTCTACCACCGTCTTTGTCATGTTCCCAAGCACCAAAACTCACTCATCGCAGTCCTGGGTGTTATTGTCATTGCCACCTTCGTTTGCACATATCAATGACGTCCAAATCTCTCTGGCCATCGTCCCCTCGGTCAGAACACGTTGAACCATGTCCAGGCAATCCATCAGAGCTGGCTCGCTTCTAACGCCAGTCCAGCCATGCGTCTTGAAATCCTCGAAAAGAAAATCCTTCAGCCACTGGTGCCGTTAGCACCGTGAGTACAGTATTTGCGAATACCAGTGACGGCCAATCCATCACCAAACATTAGGGCTACATTAGGCGACGTTGAATCATTGGCAGATGACGCCGAACCTTCGCTACGAGATAGAAATTGTTCAAGAAGTTCCACATCCAGCGGCGAGACCTCCACGTCTGACCGTCTACCCAGATCAGGTAGTTGCAGGCTGTCCACACAATCAGCCAAAGTTGAGACGTCCACGACAATAAATCTCACCATTGTGTTGCAACGTAGAGACGAACGTGCTCGGCGGAAGACCAGGGAGATCGAGAAATGCAGCCCCTCTAGCAGAGCTCGTGTCTGGCATTTCGTGCTAACTGTCTGCGATTCGCCTGATACCAGGCAGCATATTGCAAGCAAACACAGCCGATGGATCAGTGGACACCCTGTCCGCGTTGCGACAGCGAGATATGGACGAGTTGTCTCAGTTTTGGCAAGTTGAAGTGCAAAGAGTGATGGTCCCTCTCAAACCCGATCAGCTGTACCCACGCCCATTTTGCCATTTGCATCACCCGCATCGTCGGCATGGGGTGGGTGGACGTCTTCCGCCGCGGGCGCGCGGCGGTGCCCGACCACAGCTGGTCCGTCTTCGGGCCCAAGACGAAGCTGCGCAGTGTGCAGCCAGTGGAGATGCTGCGCGTGATCCGCTTCCCCCACTTAAACCTCGTGCAGACGCGTGCGTTAACTGGTTCGGATCTGCTCGCGTTTTGAGTGCCGACTTTTGCTTCTTTTTTTTTTCCTGTTGCAGACGTCCGGCCGTCCAAGTTGCAGACGCAGGTTTGGCGCTTTGGAGAGAGAGGGGGCGTTTGCAACTGGCATTGCTAACCGTGTGGCCCTTTGCCATTGCAGTTGGTGCGGTGGGGGGCCGTGCTGGGCGTCACGTCGGCCACGTACCAGTTCGTGACCAACCTCCACACCGTCCCCATTACAGGGCGGACACAGGTCGTGGTGCTCTCACGCGAGGAGGAGTGTGTACGTCCCCCTACCAAATCTTGGGTTTGTTTTCTGCATTCCTCAATTTTTCACTGTTCGGTTGCAGGAACTTGGCAACAAAACTGCTCAAGAAGAGCTTGCAGGTGCCAAAACCATCGACGATGGACCGCAACTGCAGCTGTGCGTCGATGTAGCAACGTACGTGCTGCATTGCTTTCACCTTGTCGACTGGTGTCTAACTACAGCTCTGTCTAGCCGATTGGTGTCTGTGTCGGAGCACTTGTTCCCTCGGGAATACGACTGGTGCGTGTGGCTGGTGGACAATCCGTCCTCCGCCAACGCGTGCTGCGCCCCCGGAGGCAAGATCATCGTGCAGACGGGCATCCTGGACCTCATCGACTTTGCGGTGCAGAAGGGCATCTGCCGCAGCAAGCACGACGCGCTGGCGGTCGTGATGGCCCACGAGATCGGCCACGCGCTGGCGAGGCACACGGCCGAGTCCATGAGCATGCTGCCGCTGCTGTACCTGCAGCTCATCCTGGGGATGGAGAGTCCGCTGCTCAAGTACATCTTCCAGTTCGGTACGCTGCTCCCTCGGCACCTGCGCGGTGCTTGGTGTGCACTTCACGCCGTGGTTGAAGCTCACCTGAACCTCGTGTCATGTTGCACTTGCAGCCTTTAACTTGCCCTTCAGCCGCTCGCAGGAGGCCGAAGCAGACCACATCGGCATCATGCTGCTGGCCAGCGCGTGCTACGATCCGTCCGAGGCGCCGCGGCTGTGGAAGGCCTTCACCGCCTTCTACGCGGACCCGGAGGCCGGCGAGGAGGCGTTGGACATGGACTTTGACTGGGTCTCGACGCACCCGTCGAACCGCAAGCGCGAGCGCGCGCTGGACGGGCTCGTGGAGGCGGCGCTGGAGGTGCAGCGCCGCTCGAGCTGGTGCGCGTTCCTCCAGCAGAAGGTGCTGGAGTTCGTGGGCGCCAACACAGAGGCCGAGCTGCTGCACCACATCCGCGCGGCCATGACGCAGGCCCAAGCGGAGGAAGCGCGCGCCAACAGCGGCGCCGCGCCGCAGCCGCGGCGGCGCAACACCATCGGCGCCATCCACGCGCTGGAGAGCCAGGAGATGCTGAAGGTCATGCACGGCGAGGCGGCGGAGGAGCCGTCGCCGCAGTCGCCGCCGCTAGCCGCCGCATAGTAATAGGCAGGAGCAGCAATGCTGCGTGGGAACAAGCAGCAGAAACACGTCTGTGGGACACCGAAGACGAGCCGAAGCGTTCTTTTCCCTTGTCGGTGCCGGTGGCTTCGTGTGCAGCATGCAGCTCGCGACGCGGCGCGGCGAGCGCTCTGCAAAGCATTCGCACGCGAGCGGCAGCAGGTGACGAGATGGCTGGCTCGATCGCCGCTGTCACAGGTTGAAGTCGAGCAGCGAGAGCCGAGCGCTCTGCTGTGAGGCTGTGCTTCAGCTCGAGCGCGGGACGCACGGCGCCTCGATGTGGTGCAAGCGCTCACCTGCGCCTGCGATACGGTGGCTGCTGACACGCTCGGCCTGACAGTAAACAGCGGCTATGGTAACGGCGCGCGTAGCTCGGATTGCGAGCCCTTCGTCTCCACTGACGTGGCCGCAACTTTGCTGGCGGTTGCCGCCTACGATGGTCGCTGGTGACGACCGACGAGCGCCGCATTCAGGTTGCCACATGGAGCTCTTATATTAATCGTTTCATTTATTGTACGCATGGGAGTCGTCGACGCCGCTGGCGCCGCGGACCTGGTCTTCCATCGCGCGCCATCAACTTCTCTCGAGACGAAAACAAGCTACACAGCGGCGAGAGAAGGCCGGGTGGGGAGGGGGGAGAATCTACAATCCAGCTCCACGCGCGCGCGAAGCGAGGTCCTATGGGTGGAGCTCCCTGCTTGCTTGCGTTTATATAGTGGAAGGCGGGAGCTCGCGTGTGGGGCGGGGCTTCCGCCGCTAGCAAACCGAGTCCATGGCCGCGAACTGCTCGGACAGCGTGCGGTTGAGCGAGCAGCGCGAGATGGGGTGGTCCAGGTCCACGTCATCCTGCAGCTGGTTGCTGCCCGTGGGCGACAGCTCCTCCTGCATCTCGGGCGTGAGCTCGCAGAAGTACTTGCCGTCGCGCACGTTGAGGAACTCCATGAGGATCTGCACCACGCCGCGGTGCTGGCCGCAGCGCTCGATGTCGCGCATGTCGGCCTTGCGCAGCTTGGCCAGCGCGTCGCCCAGGAAGGCGTCCAGCGAGTCCTCGTCGCACACGCGCACGGGGCTGGTGGCGCTGCAGGCGGCGCACACCTCGCAGCGGTCGCTCTTGGCGCGGCACATGGCGCCCACGAGGCGGAACATGTCCAGCACGCTCTTGAAGTCCTCCTTGCTCTTGTACACGGACGTGCTGCGGCCCTTGCACGCCACCTTCACCTCGAACATCTTGGTGCCGCCCAGCGCGTGCGCCTCCAGCACGTGCGCGCTCAGCGTGCAGACCCCGTCCTTCATGGCAGCGGCGATTCGATGGCTTGCGGCGGACGCGGGCGGTTGGCAAATGACTGCAACCGGAGCTGCTCGCCGAAACGAAGGGCGGCGGCGAGCTCTCTCGCCCGCCCCGGCTGCACTCGCCTTCAGTATGCCGCACTCGGTCTCACTATACGGAGTGGACCGTATCCCTCGCCGGGTCCGCCAATCCGCGCGCGCCGGCGCGGCTTTGCGCCGCGCCCCCGGCTGCGCCCCGCCCGTGAAAGAAGCCGCCCGCGCATAGTGCAGCCGCGAGTGCGAGGCGAGCGCTGCGCGGTTTAGCGTCGGCGAGCAAGCGAGCGCGCGGGACGCCGCTCTTGAGGCGCCCGAGCGGCGAGACGGACCGCTTGGGCCTACCGCGGCGTCGGCCGTACGTGCGGTTTTTCTCAAGCTGCGGAAAAGTATCTTCGCCAGGTGCCAAGATCTGTGATTGACGGCACCTGCGGATGCTACGCGCTGCACCTGCAAACGTGCACCTGCCTGCAGGTCTCCGCAAGGGCCGACGGCGGGCCGGCGCAGCGGCGGCAGGCCAGCGCGGCGCGGCGAAAAGTATTGCCCCCATCTGCGTGAGGCATCCGCGGGCGGCTGCCGGCCCGCGTTTCCCGACTGGCAGATGATGGACTGGTTGCTGCCGGGCGTGTTCCGCAGCGGCAGATCAAGGCTGGGGGCACCGTCCAACCACGCAGGGCGGTTGTGGCGATGGATGTCCAGCACTGCGCGTAGCGAGATAGGGCGCGCATCCGTTGTATGGACGGATGCGCGCCGTATGGACGGATGCGCGCCCTATCTCGCTACGCGCAGTGCTGGAGCAGGAGCGGCGCTCTCTCGCACGCGCCGCAGCCAGACGGAGAGCGTGAGGACCAGAAATCAACCGCGCTAAATGCCAAAGATCGGTTGCGGTCCTGCCGGCAGATGGCCGCAGTCGGCTGGCGCGCCGGCGCCGGCCTCGCACCGGCCGGCGAATAGAATCACAAATATATGCCATCCGTCCTGCGCCGGGCGGTGCTGGTAGCGCCGGAGATGGACACCGCCTTCTGGATCCTTCGTTGCACCGTCACATTTCGAGTAAGTGCGAGGGCATATCAGTGCTGCCAGCCCGCGCGGCTAGCAGCAGAGACTGCCAGCGTCTGGCAGTAGCGGCCAGTGGCGACTGCGTAGCGCCGGCCTTGATTGCACAGCGCTGCAAAGTGGCCGGCAGGTTGAAGGCGATCTTGGTGAGCCGCAGCGGCTGTGGTACGCCGCTTTAACAAGAGCTTGCGTTTCAGGCCGGCGACTTGAAGCGCCGGACCCAAGCAGCGCAGTCGCTTGCTAGCGCGCTGCAAAGGCCCCGAATAATATCCTGGGGCTGTGCCGGCAGCTTCAACGCGCGCTTCAACCAACTCGGCCGCGGATGCCCACGCAAAGGCCAACCGCGGATTGAGAGAAAAGCTGGGCACGAGCCCTCTGCCCCGTGCCGCGCACTGTCCATCGCGGTCGAATTATTCTGCTGCGGGACGCCGAGGCCCACGAGCTGTGGCTACTAGCGCGTTGACTATCCCAGCAGCAGACCGCCGGCAACGCGCGACGCCACGTCGAACAGCTTGCGCCGACCAGCCTGCAATCGCACGAGGCCCCCGTCACAGGGAGGGAAGGTGCAAGCTGTGCGCGAGTTTACAATGCGCCGACTCGGAGCCGTCTGAAGATGTGGAGCGATGACGGCAGCCCTGCGGCTCGTTTGCAAACCCGCTTCAACCAGGATCGGATCTGGCCGAGGAAGGCGCTGCGGCGAGGAGGAAGGCGGCGTGCTTGTCGTCGTCCATGCTGCCCTTTGAGTGCAATGTAGGCAGCTTGCCGGAGACGGTGACCGCCACGAAGTCTTCCGTAGCATCCTAGTCGACATGCAAAAGTAGCGTCATCGGCTTCTCGCGGCAGGAACTGTAGAGACGATAGTGCAGTGCGTGCGGCCTGCCTCAAACAGGAACACAAACAAACTAGGACGTCGTTGCTATTTGCAGCCTTCGCGCAATGACCCCTAGTAACACAACGCAAGCATGAGTGTGGTCCCGAACAACGACCACAATTACTCGCTCGCGGCGGCCACTCTCAATGGGCGCCATGCGCGCCACCTCGAGTCTCCTGCCCAGCCTCGCTTCAATGTAGGACAGCAGATCGCTCCCGAGCCCTCGAGCAACAAAAGTGTTTTTCGTCTGGGTCGAGAGTCATCATCGACCAACGCGTCGTTCCGCCAAGCCTACGGAGCACTGGGTCTGCCGCTGCTGGTTGTGGCGGTCGTGTGCATCTTGTGGACGTCGTGGCTCATTTTCCTCACCTTGGCGCCTAACGAGGCTGCCAACCGGCTCATGCACACGGAGGACTATGATAACGGACAATTCTGGCTTATTGTCGAGCGGGAACCGTTCGTCAAGTGGTCTAGCGCAATCGGCTTCGCAGTCGTGGATGTCGGCTACATGGCGGTGCTCGTCAAGATGTTCATGTTTCAAAGCGTTGCAAGGCGAGCGAAGAGTAATGCGACTTCAAAAAGCTGGTATGTGGTGGTAGCAGAGCGATGTAGACTGCAACAAGCAGTAAAGGTCTGGGTGGACTTGACAGGCTACGACTCCAAGCACCGCAAGTACTTTGTAAGTATCTATAGCGCGTACGACGTCCGAAATATGCCTAGAATACTCATTCTTCATGCTCGTGCTGCTAGAACGTATTACTAAAGGTTGGTGACCTAGTTTTTCAAGGTTTGGTGTTGTATAGAACGCTGGAGCAGGGCTTTCCAGACTCGTTGGCAATAGCCTACGCGTATTTCGTCTGCCTCAACGGCTTTACATGCGTGTTTAACATTCTCTCAGCGAAGAATTCAGCTTTCTCCGAAGTCCTCATCGACTCCATGTACGTAAAAACAAACGCAGCCTGTTCGGCTGTCCGATAATACTTAATTTCGCTGCATCTCCGTTTAGCTTTGATCTAGGTGCTGCTGTCATTTTTCCTATGGCAGTACTTGGATATTGCACGTACTACTTCCAGTTTGATCGTGATGTGTTTCTGATCAACGTAGAAGTACTCGACGAAGGGACATTTGAGCGCTTTGCGCGAATGCAGGCGGATCCGGCTCAAGTAGCACTCTTCCGCATCAACTTCGATTCTCTTCGCATCAAAAACGCAATGGATTTCATTTTAGGAATTGGAATGAACTTGTCGTTTTGTCACCGCTTTAGCCGCGTAGTCGAGATCTTAGCGACGCAGAGATATGAAATGCGCGGTGCGAACTTCCCGGACCCAACAATTGCTGCTGTCAATGAAGCTAAGCGGTCCTATCAGAGGCCTGTGCCGCGCTGGTTCGCTCTTCCTTTTGCATCCGCTAGTGTTTTTGCAGTAGTATATACCCACCAAGCAATCACAACGTCTCACAAGGCATGTGCCGCCTACCCACAGTGTGTTGCATTTTCGAACGTATGGAATAGTGGTGTGAACTGCTCATGCCTGATGCTGATTGATACGGATCGCGCGCCACTGACGGCTCAAGACTGGTACTCTCCGGTAGACGTAACGGAAAGCGTTCGTGACTTAGCAGTAGCTGGTACTCTTCAAGGACTACAACTCATTAATCGTCAGCTTAAGTATTTTCCGGAAGAGCTTCGACGTTGCACAAGTCTCGAGACAATGTACGTGAAAGTGTGTTCTTGTCATCCATTTGAAGTTTCACGCCGCTTATCTCGAATCGTGACGTTTGAACATGTTCCAGCTCTTTAATCTATACGAGTACGGAGGAACTTCCGAGTTGGATCACAGAGTTCAAGCAACTCAAGTTTCTGTGCGTCAAATATTACTTCAATGTGTACAGTATGTGTTGGTCTAACATGTTTTTAACCTACCTATCCAGGCACATTGAAGGAAAGTATGGTAGTCGTAACCTCGTGTCGCTGCCTCCTGATCTTTTCAGCGACCTACCTGTGCTCACGTTCCTACACTTGGGCAATCACTATCATCTTGCAGGAATTCCAGCTTTTGGTGGTACACCCAGTCTGCGTAGTATTACGTTGGCAATCCTCCTGTCGGTCACTGAGTTGCCACCAATAAAGCAGCTATCTCGACTTGAGGCCCTCGCAATCGTACAGCTCCCGCAGCTCGCCGCCGTCCCAGACTTGTCGTCACTCACTAGCCTCTCGCGACTCACATTGTATCGCCCCAACCGCGTCTGCTGCAACGGATTTTTGGGAGCTTGCAATCTTACCGATAGCTATTGCATGTATGATCCAGTATTTGACATCCCTGGCGCTACGTGCCTAGCAGCAGAAGACCCGAGGCGTGCAAACTCTGCTACATTACAGATTTTCACACGCTTTCCCTATACAATTTGTCAGAAATCCCCGCTTCCTTTTGCGGTCGAAGCACTATCAGACATGCCTTCAGTCGACCGGATCACAATGTGTGGAGGTGTGCGATACCGGAAGTGTGAGATTCCAGGCGTGACATCGTCCAAGCTGCTAGGCATGTGCTATAGTGCGAGGATGCAAGTTGTAGCTTGTAATGTGGATCAGCCTTTCATCCAGGGGCGGCGTGTGCAGATCCAAAGAGCTGTTGGTGTACCCTGTAATCCCGACGAGGAAGCTTGGCTTGGTTGTGAGAAAAAAAGTGGAAGCACTGCCTAAGCTTTAGGTGAAAGTCATCGCAGCTATCGGGAACAACTGATCCGTATCCATAGGTGCCTACACGAGTCACGTTGGACTCGAAATGGAGTTCCGACGATAGCAAGCAACTATATATACGGATGGGTTTGTTCACGTATTAAGAACGCCGAGCGCTCGCTCCCAAGCAGCTTATCAGGAAAAATGAGCGAGGTATCGTTCCAGAATCAGTGTCACCTTCTCCCGTCGTAAATATGTCGGTACAAAACGTTACTTCAGGAAATGGACGCTGTCGCAGTTCTCCCGTATCAGTACTGCTCTCCAGACTCCGTCGAACTAGCAGGGTCACTCCTACTACTGCGATTAGTGTGTTGCCAGCCCGCCATAACGAAAGTACGCAGCAACAACCCGGTTTCACTTTAGTACCTCAACCGATATTTTCCTTTTACGATGCTTTTGGTGCCCTCGGCATTCCTTTCTTAATTGTGGCAAGCATTTGCGTCCTCTGGACGTCGTGGCTGGTGTTTCTTACGACATCACCCAACGAAGCTGCTAACTTTCTCATATACGACAATGGGAACTTTTGGCTCATCGGTGAGTGCACACAGCTCGTGAAGTGGTCTAGTACGCTTGGGTTAATGGTAGTAGATCTCTGTATATTGGAATCGATACTAAAATGTTGCGCTTTCGACGAGTGGCAACAAAAAAAGTAGCAACGAAAGTACACAAAACTGGATATTTCGGGTGTAGAGTGCCTTCAACTGCAGCAAAAAGGTGAAAAGCAAACTTCATCGCACTCAGGCATTTTATCAGGATCTTACAGGCTACAACGCTAAAAACCGCAAGTTCTTCGTACGTCGCATGTTGATCAATAACGTTGTGTTTGCTTGGCCGCTGACTCAGTTTTATTGGTCTTAGAACTTGTGCCACAAGGCGAGTGACTTAGCCGCTGCGCGCTTCACCAAGGACTGCCCCGTGGGATTGTAATTGGGTGTTCAGGGTTTGTATTTGCTAACGCTCTATCGGCCAGTTTGAACATTATCATTGCGAAGAATTCAGCGTTTGGCGAGGTTCTCATTGATTCTATGTAGGTCACCAATAAAGAAGTGTCATGAGCGCTATGTGGTCTCACTTGCTATTCTTGCTGCATTCGATGTAGTTTTGATTTCGCTGCGGCCATTGTTTACCCGATTGTTGTGCTGGGCTACTGCTACAACAATTTTAACTTTGATCGAGCTGTTTATTTGGTCAACGCGGAAGTCGTCGCGTTTGCTTTTGCACAGCCATTTGTAAGACCGGCCAAAGTTACCTTACCGCACCCAAGCCGCGACGACAACAACGAATCCGATGCAGCTAGCCCTAAATATTTTTCCTATCCCAGATTGGGGGGCCATTTTCATTTAGGAACACAAATAATACAACATGATTGATGTACAAACTCGTACTTGTTGATGTCCTTAAAAGTCATACCCATGAGGGACAACGCAAGATAGCGCAGGTCCCAAGTCCTATGTTTAATGCCCTTACCAAGACAGAACATTTAAAGCGTGCTCTTCAACGCAAAGTCCGTAAGATAAGGGTCTCCGAAAACTCAACAATGAGCCGACCGTATTGGGCTACGCCCAACAATGCCACCTCGGCAGGGTCATCGAGCTAATCGCTAAAAAAAAAAAGACGCATTGTCGCTCTTTAGCGTTACGGCCATCTCGAACAGGAAGTGGTCGTCTTGCACCTCCATGAGTGACCTTTCCTGCTATCCTGGCCGTAATGTTCCTGCTGCCGGATAGCGTCAAGGTTTCCGCGATGAAGAATCGCGAAGGGACGAAGCATGTCGGTACGGCGAAGAGTAGGTGTGCATGGCACTGTCGTGCTTGGGTCGTCGAGCAAGCTCGATACAGAGCAAGGTCGGCGCAGAAGGAGTTTCTCTTGGTCCTGACGTACTGTCTTCAGCTGACCGCCTGCTATTGTGCTCGCAGAAGCTCTCACAAGCTGCTCAGTGTGTGTTCTACTATTCCTGCTCAATTCCAGCCATCTTGGACCCGCGGATTAGCTCACTGATCATCAACTTCATACGTATTTTCCCTGCCTTCTTCACCGGCTGCTGGCTCAGACTTCGGTAACTGTACAATGATCCTGTGCCGCACCGCCGGAATGTTCATGATGGCCGTGCTGATGACGGTGGTGTTGTGCTCGCTCCGTCCATCATGTTCACCGCTCTGAACGTGGATCACGTTCGGCGTGGCTGGGCCGCTGGTTTAGGTGATCGCGGCCGACCTGTTTCCGAAATTGGAGCGTCCCTCGGCTCACCGGCATCGGCGCCAACTGGTTGTGCAACCTCATCGTCGGTGTGGTACATCGCCGACCCGCTGAACGACTACAAATACTTGCTGTTCGTGGTGGTGCTGGTCATTGTCTTTTTGCGGTTGGTGAAGTTGGTGCCGAAGACGTCTGCGGAGTAGGCTCGTCGTTTTTTCGGTAAGCGGCGATATCGCTGCTTCCACTGAAATAATGTGGCGAAATTAAAGGATTTTATGTATGGGGTATTGCATAGCATTAAAATGTTTCATCCAACCTTCTAGAGAAATATCTTCGTGCGGAATATTCGTACAGCATGATAGGCGCTCAGTCATAGTGCGTTGATGAACAAGATTTCACTTTTGCTCCAACGCTCATCCCCATCAGCGCATTTCAACTTGATCAGTTGAGCATCTCATCGCTAATCAGAGCCTTCATCCTACACTTATTTCACTTACCTATTAGGGCGAGTCGACCACTTTGCGCCGCAAAGTCAAGGCAGCCCACATCCAGCGCTTTATCGGTGGACTTTAGTTCTTATCAATTTTGACTCGCTACGAATCAGTGGTCTGACGGATTTTGCCGTCAGACATATATATTGAATATCGGCTTGAACTTGTCGTTTTGCTACCGTTTTGTCCGCGTTGTAGATTTTGTCCTGACAGAAAACTGCAAAGTTTATACCAAGCGGAGGCGAGTTAGTCAGATTGGTCTCAATGTTAAATTTGTGATGCCATGGCAGCGGCCAGTGCCACGATGGGCAGCATTTCCTTTTGTGGCTGCGGCGTATTAATCGTATTTTTCACCTACACTTCAGTGCAGACCTCTAAGATTGCTTGTGCTGCCTATCCTGAGTGCGTAGCATTCTCGCACATCTGGAACACGGGCGAGCTGTGCCCTTGTATTATGTTGATTGACGACGATCGAGCTCCTGGGACAGCTCAAGAGTGGAATTTGCCTAAAGATGTTACCGATGAAGAACGCGCTCTAGCAGCAGCAGGCTTGCTGCAAGAACTGCAGCTGATTAATCGCCAGCTACTGCATTGGCCTGAGGAGTTGAGACGTTGTAGCGGCCTTCGAACCATGTACGAGTTAATTCCTAGTGGCGTATCGTTTTCTTGTAGTCGCTATATCATTACTGATTTTTCCTGCTTGTAGCTCATTAATCTATACAAGCACAATGGATCTTCCGAGTTGGACCAAAGAGCTTAGCAGCTTGAAGTGTTGTACGTGAGCTTTATACTGGCCACGAACCAGAATTTCAACCTTACTTTCGTCGTTACCCTGTAAGCTGGGGTGGCAAAAAGGAGCAGACATTATTTACGCAAAAAGACCGTATTCGCCTTGCGTCAGGCATCGTGGATCGCCATATCAACCTTGACGCTCTGCAGGAGGCAGGGTATCTAAAGGACCAAATGTTTGCCCTCCACGATGAAGCCGCGCTGAATGAATTGCGTTCAACATGTAACTTGGAGATCAGCTGAATTACCTGACATGTTACTCGTGGCACCATACATATTGAAGGCAAATACGACGGTGAAAACCTAATATCGCTGTCTCCTGACCTGTTTAATGACATGCCGTCTCTCAAGTTAAGTTCTTACACCTTGGGAACCACCACAACCTTCAAGCCATTCCTTTTTTCGATGGCACACCAAACCTACGCAGCATTACATTTGCACTTCTTTTATAATCACGGAGATACTATCAGTAGAGAAAGTTTCAGAGCTGGAGACGCTGCTTCTCATTCATCTTCCTCGGGTTGTGTCTGTGCCCGACCTAGGCCCACTCTCACAGCTTTCTCGGCCCAACCATGTGTGTTGTAACGGATTCATCGGTCCATGTAATCTTCAGGACGAGTACTGCCGAGTATGACCCCGTATTTGATATCCCGGCTGCAACATGCTTACCATTAAAAAGTCCTCTCGCCGCAACCAGGGCCACAAAGAGGATGTTCGAGCTTTTTGGACCTGTAGTCTGCCAGAAATCGGTGGCTCCCTTTGCTATAGAGGCGCTATCAGACATGCCTTCTCCGGAACGAATCGCCTCGTGTGCTGGGGTTCCTTATCGACAGTGTGAAATTCCAGGAGTAATCTCATCAATGGTATAGAAGGGATGTGCTACAGCAGTCGAATGCAGGTGATCGCCTGTAATGTTGATCCACTATTTATTAAAGCTAGACGCGTGCAAATTGAAAGAGGGGTTGGACCTGTGTTCAGTCCAAACGAGGAAGCATGGCTTGGTTGTCAATCAAAGCTTTAGAATGCTGGATATACTATCATCTTATCAGTAGGTGATTCCCTTGCAGTAGCACGTAATGTAAACTTTTGACATTATAAAATAGTGGCACCGTTCGTAACTTTTGTCTTCTTTAAAATTGTCGTCAGCAATTTCTGAAAATTACAATTCAAATTCCCGAAGTTTCACGAGGCCATTTTTACAATCAAGAGACCCTGTTGTCGACTTTTATAACGGGCAGTAAGCTTTTGTCGCCTATTTTAACGTCCTTTGCTGAAAAGTGTTCGCAAGCTTGTGCACTGTATGCCTTGAGGCCTCGAGACAATTATTTAGCGATGAGCGTGACTCCAGCTTCAGAGCCCAAACTTCAATCTTCACGATCGGCAGCGGCATCAAGCTTTCATACAACTTCAAACGATGACACACGAGCAGCGTCACTTTTTGTAAGACTTTTCCACGCAGAAAAGGTAACTTCTGTGCCTCCAAAACGTGTAAGCGCACTTACTTGGTCAAGCCAGCAGTACAGCAAAGATCTACGTAGTGGGGCCATACAAGTACCAACTAGCCTCACGTTTTATCTAGCTTTTGGGCCACTAGGCATACCTCTATTGATTGTTGCTATTGTGTGTATCGTATGGACTTCTTGGCTTATCGTCCTCACGGTAGCTCCAAATGAGGCAGCAAATATGCTCATGCACACTGGAGATTACGATAATGGAGCCTTCTGGCTAATTGTCGAACGCGAGCCAGTCGTAAAGTGGGCCAGTGTTGCTGGCCTCCTTCTTGTCACTGCGTCTTACTTGCTCGTACTCATACGAATGATTTGCTTTCGTCGCACAGTGTTGACAGTTTGTAAATCTAATGACAAGCTTGTTATCCTGAGGACATGGAGCGCCTTATCTGGGTGGTGGAGGGTGCAAAGGGCAGCTGAAACTAAGCGCCAACTTCAAAGGCTGCATCGCTCATACTCGAACCTCACTGGCTTCAACGCCGTCAATCGAAAATATTTTGTAAGTGGCGTAGCAGTCATTCTCTTTCGTTGCATCTAACAGTAGACTGGTCTGCTAAATGAACGCAGAACACTGTCCTCAAAGCATGGGACTTAGTGGTTCAGGGCCTTGTACTACGGCGGTCGCTCAACCAGGGCCTCCCAGAAGTGCTAGTGTACGGATACGCAGTATTCATTACGGTGAATAGTCTATCGGTCGCTTCGAATATTCTTACTCGCAGAAACTCAGCCTTTGCAGAAGTTATCATCGATTCCGCGTAGGTATCAGTAGATGACAACCCTGTATTAGGTTGCACTGGACTAACAAAGATACTCTATTGGGACTTGCGGCTACTACTGTAGATTTGACTTTGCAGCTGCCGTTCTGTATCCTATGGCTGTGCTCCTGTACTGCTACTATAACTTCAGCTTCGACCGTGACGTTTATATTGTGAACGCTGAAATTCTCCCTGATGGGAACTTTGAGCGCTTTGCGCGGATGCTAGCGGATCCAGCTGAAGTTGCTCTATTCCTCATAAACTTTAATTCACTACGAATGAGCGGTGCTCTAGATTTTGCATTGGGGGTAGGAATGAACCTCTCCTTTTGCTACCGCTTTTTCCGGGTGTTAACTGCGATTCAGCAGAGGTGCCATGACCCAAACCAAATCATTCCAACACCGAAAAAAGTTCGAGGGCGAGCTCAACGGCAAAGATCTGTTCCCCGCTGGATGGCACTAATATTTCTGGCAGCCAGCGTATTCACTTTCGTTTACACATACAAATCAGTAACAAGTTCGCACGCGAAGTGTAGCAGTTACCCTGAGTGTGTGGCGTATGCTCACGTGTGGGATTCAGGAGGCCACTGCCCTTGCATAATAATGGTTGATGGTGATAGAGCTCCACTTTCCGCTCACGAATGGAATTTCCCAGAAGATGTGACGGAAAAAGTCCGCGCACTGGCGTCGGCGGGTATGCTGAATGGTCTACAACTTGTTAACCGTGAGTTGCTGTATTGGCCAGAGGAACTGCGCCAATGCACCGAAATGAAAACAATGTACGCTAAGAAAAAGAACACACACGCCTGGTGCTTTACATTTAACCAAATTTATATGTCCTAGCAGCTCATTGATTTACACCAGTACAAAAGAAATTCCAGCTTGGGCAAAGGAGTTTAAGCAGCTCCAGCACCTGTACGTCAATGAATATCGTATGGATCTTTGTCTCCGATACACTTTCTCATCGATACATTCATTTTCTTTAACTTCAGGCATATTGAAGGCAAGTACGGCAGCGAGAACCTTGTTAAACTGCCTTCCGATCTTTTCAGTGATCTTCCTGAGTTTACATTCATGCACATTGGCAACCATCACAACCTAGTCTCAATTCCTCCGTTTGGTGGCACTTCAAACTTGCGCAGCATGGTTCTTGCAGTTTTATTTTCTCTTACGGAGCTTCCGCCCTTGAATAACCTTCCTAACCTGGAAACTCTTACGCTTGTCCACATGCCGCTAGTTCCCGTTGTGCCTGACATGGCCAAACTAACCAGTCTTTCGCGTTTTGTGGTATTCCGCCCGAATCACTTGTGTTGTAACGGATTTATTGGGGCTTGCAACCTGACAGATTCTTTCTGCCAGCCAGAACCAGTGTTTAGTATTCCTGGTGCGGTATGTCTCAAAGAAAACGACCCCCGACATGCTACAGCCGCGACACAAGAAGTTTTTGCCAGGTTCGCGCCAGCTATTTGCCAAAAGCCTCCCATTCCATTCGCTTTGGAGGCTATGTCTGACTTCCCGAGTCCCGAAAGAATTGCTTCGTGTGACGGTGTCATGTACCGCAAATGTGAAATTCCGGGGGTAACTACGACCAACGGCATTGTTGGAATGTGTTACAGCAGCCGGATGCAAGTTGTTGCGTGCAATGTAGACCAGCTCTTTATCGAGGTGAGGAGGGTACAGATTCAACGACAAGTAGGAGCTCCATGCGATCTGGTAGAAGAAGCGTGGCTTGGTTGCAAATAATGATGGGCTGTCTAGTGTACACTTATTCTAAACGCTACACGAAAATTCGTCGTACCAATCAAGATACTGACCGTCAGAGTGCTTCCCAGTTTATCGATACCACTTTAGAGGTCCGTTGGTGGATGGTCAACTAGCGTTGCTAAAGAGAGACAAGTTCTGTTCTTCCGCTAGATGAGCTAAGCACAGATGGAAAATGCTGGAGGCAGCGTGACTGCAGGTCAGAGGTTACAAGTATGGCCTTAATCGCAAGAACTATCTGACCAATTCGACTGCACCAGATGAGCGAGGAACACGACCTGCAACGAAAACTTTGGCTGTCAAAAGCCGCTCCATCCAGCAGCTCTACCCGAAGAGCTTCCTACGCTGATACACACCATTCCGATGAGAAGCACCCGTCATCGCTCTTTTCAAACATCTGCCTTATCAAGAAAGTTACGCCAACCCCATCTGGAGCCTCGGAACCAACGTATGTCTCCATATTTAACCGACCACACCCGGTGCATGGTCAAGTCTGAAAAACGTCAGAGAGCGACGAACGTCGAGTGGAATTACTCGAGTATAGCCTAATCTAAGTTTTCATCAAGCCTTTGGAGCTCTTGGGTTACCTCTCGTGGTTATCGTGAGCTTTTGCATTGTGTGGACCTCTTGGCTTATATTTCTTAGCGTAGCACGGAATGAAGCAGCAAATCTACTAATGAACACCGGCGATTACGACAACGGGAACTTTTGGCTGATCGTAGAACGCGACCGAGTTGTAAATGGGCGAGTGTTGCAGGGCTTTTTCTTTTTAACATATGCTACACTCTTGTATTGGTCACAGTTCTACGCTTTCGGAACAAGGCTGCTGGAATTTGCCAATCGAAAGGGGACTTGCCGATCCAACGAGCTTGGAATGCGTTATCGGCTTGCTGGTTACTGCGATGCAGTACTACAACGAAAAACAGACTACAAAACATTTATCAGTTCTATGTGATTCTTACTGGCTTTAACTCTGTCAACCGCAGTTTTTCGTAAAGTACCAAGTTCGCCTGAGAGGTGTTTGAATTTGCTTTTTTCTTTTGTCAGGTTGTTGACTGAGCAGTCTGATATGCTCTTTCATCGACAACGTAGAATACCTTCCAAAAGGCTTGCGACCTATGCGTACAAGGTCCGTTCTGCGTCGATCACTTAAGGAAGGTCTAACTGGCACCCTTGCGTACGGATATGCTTCGTTGATTGCTTTAAATGGGTTGTCTGTGGCCCTGAATATTATTATGCCCAACCATACTGCCTTTGTGGAGGTTCTTATCAATTACTGTATGCACTATTGTACCTGTTTCTTGCTACGCTCTAGCACTAGCTTACTCAGTGTTCTGCCTTCTTTAGGTTTGATTTCGCAGCTGCCGTATTGTATCCGATTGCATTGCTAGGCTACTGCTATTCAAATTCAATTTTGATCGTGACGTTTATCTGGTTAATGCGGAGGTGCTTCCAGACGGAAACTTTGAGCGGGACGCTCGGATGCAAGCAGATCCGGCAGAAGTCGCCCTCTTCTTGATTAACTTCAATTCTCTAAGGATTAGCGGTACCCTTGACTTCATGCTGAGCGTTGGGCTGAATCTATCTTTCTGCTACCGGTTCATTCGAGTTATTGCAGCCATCATCACACAAAGATGCAGAGTCCGAAGCACACCGTGCTTATCATTTCGAAAAATTGTGGAGGCAACGAAACCGAAGCAAGTACAGAGATCAGTGCCCCGTTCTGTTGCACTCGTTTTTCTTACTGCAAGTATTTGCGTCTTGAGTTTCGCGCATACTGCAGTGTCAAGTTCACGCGCAGCATGTGCAGCATACCCCGAGTGCGTAGCACCTGCTCATGTCTGGAATACCGGGAAACAATGTCCTTGCATTCAGCTCTAGAATGGAATTTTCCTGAAGACGTGACGAACAAAGTTCGCGCGTTGGCGAAGGCTGGTCGTCTTCACACATTGCAGCTTATCAATCGGAAACTGCGCCTTGCCCGAGGAACGGCATCATTGTACAGACATTAAATTACTGTACGTAGAGCAACAGGTACCGTACGCTTAGCCTACAATCTGACAATTATTACCCTTCTCTCTAGATCCTTAATCTACACAAGTACAGAGGAAATATTGAGATGGGCTAAGGAATTCAAGCAGCTGCAGCATCTGTACGTCAATAATTATATTTGGCTTAGCGTAATGTGCTGTTTTCTCATTTATGAACTGGCTGGTTGTAGGCATCTTGAAGGCAAGTACGGCAGTCGTAACCTCGTGACGCTGCCTCCAGACCTCTTCAGTGATCTTCCAGAGTTCACGTTCCTTCACCTTGGAATTAACCATAACCTCGTTGCGCTCCCTCCTTTTGACGGGACACCAAATTTGCGTAGCATGGTACTTGCAGTCTTACTCTCCTTAACAGAACTTCCCACTTACGATAATCTTCCGAATCTGGAGACTATGGCCCTCGCCCACATTCAAAGAGTACCGGGCGTACCGGACATGGCCCCGCTTGTTAGTTTGTCACGGTTTGCGGTTTTCCGTCCAAACCACATGTGCTGCAACGAATTCGTCGGGGATTGCAACCTCACTGACTCGTTCTGCCAGCCAGATCTGTCATTTCATGTTCCTGCCGCCTCGTGTCTTGACCCGAGCGACACTCGACGTGCTACCCCGGCCACCAAAGCAATGTTCACGAAATTTGCAGCAGCAATATGTAAGAAGTCAGCTCTTCCTTTCTCGCTGGAAGGTTTGTCGGACTTCCCAACTGCCGATAGGATCGCTGCGTGTGACGGTGTCATGTATCGGCGGTGCGAAATTCCGGGGGTAACATCTGTAAACGGAACCGTCGGAATGTGCTACAGCAGTCGGATGCAAGTGGTGGCGTGCAATGTGGATGAAGAATTCATTAAGGTGAGGAAGCTCGAGATGAGCGTGGGTCGGGTCTGTGTGTATAAACTGAACCCCCTAATGTTAGCAATGGTTCATATCGTGATCAAGTTTGTTTGGCTGGTAAACATTCATTCACCTCACAAAATATCCGGAGCTTCTCGGGCGAAGCACGGCATTAGTCGAACATTTTTATGTAACTTTTATTGAATTACTAAGAGAAGTACCCAGGATTGACAACGCGGCGGTTGCCTGGCTGAATGTTCCCAATTGCTTAAGAGCCTGAAGTGGTGGGGTATCACCCTCATTCGCGACACGCATACGACATTCAGCGTTTGCGCACAGTTTTGCTAGCACCCCTGCTGCATGAGCCTTTTCGTTGCGGTAAAAGCCTGCGAAGAAAAGTACGAACTGCGCGAAAATAGCCACTCTAAAGCTACATTAGCCGTAAATGCATGCTTCCTGACTCGTTCGTTCAAACCAAGTAGCAACGTGTTGCAGGCAAACTGAACGACTGGTAAACGCTCAGCTGCAATTTGCACCTTGCCGATCAAACGGGATATGAGAAGGGTGAGAAGGGTGCACAGTACCAGTCTCGCCAGTGGTTCCTTTGGCATTCTATCCAAGCGGTTTTAATCTCCGTTGTACCATCTCTACGGCACTCTCTCCCCTCCACACTTCTCTCTCTTGATACTTCTCTCCCTCTGTCCACTCATCCTGTCTCTTCAGAGGTTTCTCTCATCCCTAGACAGAGGCAACTCGCCATCTGTTTGCGGCATTGCGCAAGCAGGTTCTTGTGGTGTGCGGCGTTTGTATCTTTTCGGCCGCGTGCCGTCCACGTCAGTCTCCAATCTGCCAGCCGCCGCCTAGTCCGCTCCTGCCATGCCGCGCGCGAAGCTCAACATCGGCCTGTTCGGCTGCGGCACCGTGGGCGGCGGCGTGTTCGAGCTGCTGCACAACCCGGCGCGGCGCCAGAAGCTGGCGGCCGTGGGCGTGGACGCGCTGGTGTCCAAGATCTGCGTGCAAAACGTGGCCAAGGACCGCGGGCTGCGCCACTACTCGGCGGCCGAGACGACGCTCACCAGCAGCTACCGCGACATCCTGGAGGACCCGCGCATCAACTGCGTGGTGGAGCTCATGGGCGGCGTGGACGACGCCAAGGACGTGGTCTTCGGCGCCATCCGCGCCGGCAAGCACGTGGTCACGGCCAACAAGGCGCTGGTGGCCAACTTCCTGCCGGAGATCGAGCAGCTGCTGGCGGAGCACCCGGACGTGCGCTTCGGCTACGAGGCGGCCGTGGCCGGCGGCATCCCCATCATCCACACGCTGCAGGGCGCCTACGACAGCGACACCATCACGGAGATCGCCGGCATCATGAACGGCACCACCAACTACATGCTGTCCAAGATGGAGGCCGAGGGCGTGGCCTACGACGCCGTGCTCAAGGAGGCGCAGGACCTGGGCTTCGCAGAGGCCAACCCCAGCGCCGACGTCGACGGCTACGACGTGCAGAGCAAGATCGCCATCCTGGCCAAGCTGGGCTTCGGCGGCGTGGTCAAGCCCGCCGACATCCCCACGGTCGGCATCTCGCGCATCTCAGCCGCCGACTTTGAGTACGCCAAGATGATGGACAGCACGATCAAGCTGCTGGGTGTGGCCAAGCTGCTCAAGCCCGCGGACGAGAAGACTGGCGCGCCGCAGGAGGTCACGGTCTACGTGTCCCCCGTCGTGGTCAAGCACAGCAACGTCATTGCCAGCATTAGCGGCGCTACCAACTTGGTGAACGTGCGCTCGGACAACTTGGACAGCAGCGCGTACGTCGGCCCCGGTGCCGGCCGCTTCCCCACCGCCAACTCGGTCATGAACGACATCATCCAGCTGGCGCGCGGCGACGCCCCGCTCGACCCGTTCAAGACGCCCGTGCCGCTCACGCTGCAGCCCGACTACGAGGCCCACTTTTACGTCCGCATTACGATCACGGACGGACTCGGAGTCATCCGCCACGTGGGTCAGCTCGCTGAGGAGAGCGGCGTGTCCATCTACTCTATCCTGCAGGCGCCGATCGTCGACCGCGCGAACGTGCAGTTCGTCGTCACCACCGAGACGTCGCTGCTGTCCAAGGTGCGCTCCATGTGCCAGAAGATCGCCGCGCTACCCTTCGTTCAGGAAGAACCGCTGTACCTGCCGATCATGTAAACGCTGCACGAGTGCTATTGTAGCTACTAGGCACTAAGCGCGAATCGTCAATACATCGTTCCGACCTGGTTTCTTTGCCAGTCGTCAGTTTATCCAATGTTCAAAGAGTGTATTCAAGTCGCGTACGATATCAAAGTAGTTGCTTAGCGTGCATTTACTGCGCGTCGTAGCGCATGTTGTCCGGTCCAGTGAAGCAGAACGCTGGTCGCCCCATCCAGTTCATCGTGTCAGTTCGCTCCCGGCTGTTGCTTCGATAGCGAGAACCAATTGAAGACATGACGTCGGCACGATTTGTCTTCCCGACTGGAGCACTGAGGGCTTCGATGGAGCTGCCACGCACTTTACACAGATCTCGACGGGCTACTTCGCCTTCAGAAGACCATTCCTCGTCAGGTATATCGGAGCGATAGCTGTTGGAACAGCCTCTTGCATACGAATCCGTACTAAACCGGTCGACACTGCAAACCGCGCTAGTTGTCGCTGTTTCCATCATGGAGACGCCGCTGCGCTCCACCCACTTCGCAAGTGATTCCTCTTCGTCGCACGCGCCACCATATCCTTGTAGTGCAGCTCGAATAACGTCATTCCACTGCTCGTGGATTGCACTGTTAGGTGCACGAAACCAAACGTGTTTCGCCCTCCAACCGTACTCGATACCGATCATTAACTTTCGGGCATCCTTTGCTTTTGTTGGCAGCATACGAACGGGATGCATGCGCCGATCCAGAGAGATTGCAAGTGCAGAGCTGCCGAGACAACCGTGACGGCGTCGCCGACGGACACACAACACTGCCGAGTACTGCTTGAATTGCTCTGACGAGGGTTCTCTTGAACAAATGAGCTGGACATGCACTCGCCGCCTATGTGTGCGGAATGATTTATAAAGTCAGCTTTCTTGCGTAGCACAACGTATCGCTAGATATTTTTTGCTTGCGTTTACCTACCAAAACACTTCACAAGCTCGCATCTTCATCGCGCTAGCCAGCGTCACAAAGGACGGTGTGATGAGGCTGAAGTCATCCATGTACAGGCTAGCTTCGTTGTTTGGGATAGTAGTCACCGAGGCGTGGGCACGAGGATTAATCGGTTGGAGCGTGCCACCGACACTGCTTTTTCCGCCTCGCACTCTGTCAGAGCTAGCGAGTTGGTATGTTTGAGCTGGCCTTTCTCGGTGAGGCCACTGCGACGATGAAGGTGGAACTTGCATCGTGCTCTTTGCTGGGCAATTGTTCATCTGCACTTTGTCGCGCTGGTCGAACAGTGTGAGCTGAGAAGTAAATAAATGGAAAACCGATCAAAGTAGGTTTCGATCTTGTCACGACGCTACTATAAGTGCATGTAACCTGAACATATATCAAGCGGCGAGTCAACGCACTTCAACGTTCGCCGACACATCGCAGGCTAGAAACGTCCTCACCGGTCGATATGCCCTCCACTTTAGGCCGCTATTGCAAAGCGGAGATGACTTTGCTGTACTGCAAGTTCTCACCACTCCGTCGTTCAAAATCGACGCTTATGGAAGATCGACGTGTCGAACCGTTAGTGAAATGCGCGTGCCCACCTCAATGTTGTCAATGCTGTGCAGATAGCGCGTATATGCTTCGCCAGTGAACAGCAGCAGACTTCGGCGCTCTAGCAGAAAGTCAAAGTGCTGGACAATTTCACTCAATGCCGTGACGGATTCTGCCTGGCCACCGCTTGACGCCAAGGCGCGGTGCGGCTCGAACGTGACCCGGCACTCCGCGCCAGTACTGATAATGGACACGAGGGGGTAGTATGCGGGTCCATCTTCATGCGGCATGATGCAATCCCCCACGCCGTACTCTACACGTCATTGTGCACTGGTTAGGAAAACCTTCACTGACACGACACGCTTCTCAACTCACCATTAATTAGCGCGTGATTGGGCTTCTTGTCTTCCTTGAAAATCCCAGCATCCACGAGTGTTTGGCTGATCTGCCTTAACCACTGAGGCAGCGGCTCGGGCTCAAATGGGGCCTTGACTTCTCCTCCCCACATCTGCAGACGCCGAAGCTTCAGCTTCACCCAGAGGTCGTTGTCGTCTGGAACAGCATACACCCGCTCCAGAATCGCCTCTTCCTCCTCCTGTGTGATCCAATTGGGAATGTAATATACCCCCGGAATCGGGCCTCGGCGAAATTCCTCGATGTCAATCGTCGACCTACAGCAGCATCTCAACCACATCAGATCCATTTCAACCGAATGAAACACTTTGCATGACGGTCTCACCTTTGGCCCCAAACTCTCAACGTGGCGTTCTGCCACTGCAACGCGCTCTCATCTTTTTGCAAAGTTTGCTTTGCCACTGCAGCTTCGCTCTTTTGTTTTGTATTGGTGTTGCCTTGGCTCGCCTCCCGTGCCCGCCGACGTTCCTCACGCAGCAGCTGACGAAAGTTCATGGCCGCAACGTGGGGTCAGGATGGTTCAGAAGATACTCTGGCGATTGGGCGAAAAGTGCTTCAGTGTAGCCATGTTGCGTATCTCCATCTGAGGATGGCTACATGTACATGTACTTGCACTGCTGCGAGTCTCAGACACTTGCTCAGTTGGGCAGTGTGTCTAGCGCGAATTGGCATGATTGGGGTGCTGTGAGCATGGATCAGACTGCCTAAAAATATAGGAGTGAGCGAGGCGTCTGGTCTGGCCGAAGGTACAGTTCATGCTTTGCTAGGTCGCTCTGCCATGTTCTCGCTCGATGTTGTACGGTGGCGGAAGACCCGCTCGGAGCACGAGGCTGCCAGGATGAAACACGCGGAGAAGAATGGAGCACCGCCAACACGCGAAGCGCAGGAACGGCAGGCGAAACATCTCTACGGAAAGTCCATGTAAGGCAAACTAAACTGGTTGTGTATGTTTGCGGGAAACTGTGTCTTGATTGAAGATGTGTATGGGGATGACGATCACAGGAAAGAGATGCATAACTCGTATCTCGATCGTGTTAGCGATTGGATTAAGGAAGCGCCAGCTCAAGAGTGGGGCAAGGACTACGCGAAGGAGGACTACTCGAAGGCTTATGTGTGCGAACTTTGACTGCTTCAGCTTTCAAGCAGGTCAACTAACTATCCGTTGTTTCCCAATGCTGTTAGTCCACGAGTAAGAAGAAAGGAACTAGAGCATGGAGGTGTTGTTAAGAACGGGTATGTTAAATCCGCTGGTCGTTGTGAATCAGCTGAGCAGCTCTAATAATCGCGTGCTTGCACACAAAATTGCTGTTTTGAGCAGCTCATACTCCCCTCGTGCGATTTACAAAGGAGGTGGAAAATACGTTTGTGGCCTCGAGTCATCGCACGCTGAGGTTGAGATGCCACGAGAAAAATACGCCGAGCGGATCATTAACTTCGAAAAGACCCGCGAGAAGCACAAAGAGATTCACCCACCCATGGCATTCCTAAAGAACAAGCCGCTATCATGCGCCAAATACTTCGTCGAGGATGTTATTTGCGCCGACAACAACTCGCGAAGCGAGCACGAACACGAGCGCCCTGATGCCTCGCGTACGTCGAAGAGAAGAAGCAGTTGCACAGCAGACTGCCCACCATCACCTGAAAAAGTCAACCAGGTCCATGAGGGTGTGGAAAACGAGGATGATGGTGGGTCTGAACGAAGAAGACGCAAGAGCGCCGTGTATGAACGTCTTTATTGGAACGCGCATGGCTCCAGAGCAACGGTATTAGGAGGCACAGCTACTCCAGAGCTACCCACGACTGCAGAGTATGTCGCCCACCCAAAGTGGCGGCAGCACAGTCCTGAGAAATGGGTCGGTGACAGGCCTTTTACCAGCACTATCATGTCTAGCAATGCGCACACAGCCTCTCGTCGCAGCATCACAGGAGCACCGTACACCCCGGCACTTCTCCTCGATGACCCGTTTGCACCTGGTGGAGTCACCAGTTCGCCAACAACTCCTGAAGTTCGCGTCTTCGTAAGGCTTTTTGTACTTCTCACTTATCACCAGGATCGGTAGACTCACTCGCATGCCTTGTCTGATGCAGGAGCACGCTCGGCGTGTCAAAATGGCCGCCGAAGCCACATACAACCCTGTCCAGCGACGTGACAAGAAATACTTTAACTCCATGTGGACGGAGCCTGTCGACAGCAAGAAGCCTCACGTCTCCGTCGCCTTCACCGATCCGTCTGCTAGCGACAGCGTTACTCGACGACCCACGACCATGCCACCTGCTCAACTTTCACCACTGCCATCTTCGTCACGCAAGACGAACGTCGGACGCGAGTTGCTCCGCCAGATCCGTCAGCAGCACCAACCAGTTCCCTCGCCATCCAAAACGCAGGTCACGTCAAATTAAACGGCGTCTCCAAAGACTGCGTCGAGTAGTAGTATTATGCACAAAGCCTCTTAGCTCGAGCTCCGTTTACAGCTACTTTGGACACTAGCGTCTTGGGGGCCCATCGGAGGGAGCTGGCGCTGTCTAGTTGAACGACAGCAGCTCCACCTCGAAGATGAGCGTGGCCTTGGGCGGGATCACGGGCGGGTAGCCGCGCTCGCCGTAGGCGTACTCGTGCGGCAGCGTGAGCTTGGCCACCTGGCCCTTGCTCATCTTGGCGACGCCCTCGTCCCAGCCGCGGATGACCTGGCCGGCGCCCAGCTGGAACTGGAACGGGCGGCCGCGGTCGCGGCTCGAGTCGAACTTGGAGCCGTCCGTGAGCGTGCCCACGTAGTGCACGGACACGGTCTGGCCGGGCTTGGGGAAGTTGGTGCCGTCGCTGCGTCACCGAGAGGAATTCGCATTAGAAATTATCTATGATTTGTCGATTTTCTACTTGGACAAGGACATACCCGGCCTTGATGGTGTCGATCTGGAAGCCCATGCTGCGTGGTTGGTGGCTCTGGTGTCGGATGCGAGAGTGAGCTGCGGGGCATTAATTTAGGGTCTCCGCTACTTCACGGGATGGGCGCGGCGGAAGTAAGCCGTAAGTAAGGGGAATCGTACCACTTCATCCAGACAACCAATCAGAAGAAGGAAGCGTCGTCACGTCGCGACAGACATGGCTTCAACACGGTCAAGGCGGACGAGCGTCGGGTCTTATCCTGGTGGTTGGTCATTTATTGTAGGGTTCGTATTGCTATGGTGTTACGTTTGTGGTGGAGGAGTGGCCTGTGTTGTGCACGTCTTAGACGCTCACGGGCGGGGCCAGCGGCTTGGGCACGTCCAGGTCGGTGCGGATGACACGCGGGGAAGTGGCCGTGGTGGTGGTCGAGCTGCCGCCCGTGCCGGCCGGATTCTTCTCGATGTCGTTGTTGATAGCGTTCGGGTCCAGGTTCACGCCCTCCTTGATCACGATGTTGCGGTGGCGCACCAGCACGACGGTGAAGACGGCCTGAAAGGAGATGAAATGCAAAGAGTTAGAGAAGCTCGCAAAAAGAGACTGAACCGGAGCCGCCACTTACGTATAGGATAAACATGAAGAAGGAGAAAACGGAGCCAGCCTCGTTCGAGTGCACGTTCGTGTGCTCGTCACCCTTGGCACGCTCGATGCGAGCCAGGTAGGCGGCGCCCGCGAAGATGATGGACAGCGAGAACATTTGCAGCGACATCATCAGCACGACACCGATGAGGAAACCCACAGCCAGCGGTGTCTGGTGCTTGCGCATGACCATGGTGCCGCCGATTGACAGCATAACGATCAGCACCATGGCCCAGATGCCCACGAAACCCAGCGACTTGGAGTCGCTCTCGCCTTCGCCGTCGTTGTTGACGGCCGCCACGATAGCAGCGATCGCGTACATGAAGCCGAACAGCATCGTCGAGAACCACAAGTACGTGATCAGCATCTTGGGGTTGTTGATGCACCTGCGCGCCTTGGCGCTGGCGTCTTCCATGGCAGTCGGCATCTGAATTAGCAAAAACACAAAGGTCAAACTTGTGGCAACGCAGCGGTCAATGCTCACCACTTCGCACCTTGCTAGGCAATCGACGAGCGACGAGTGTCGGTGCAGCTACTGGGAGCCGAGTTGGGAAATGACCGCCGCAGCGAAGTTAATGTGCACGGCCTTTCTTGGTTTCGGTCTTGTCGACACTAAAAATATCGGGCATACAGAGACAACATGAGGCCGCGACGTCGTCCCATTCCAGTCGACTGCGATCGTGCACGAGGCTATTCCCAGCCTTGCAAGGTGTCCAAACTCTAATCTGCTCCAGTCTCGGTGCACCATGGGCATTCGTTTCCGGGGTACCGCATTTTGCGAGACCAAAATAAAGTGTACCCATTCCGCAATCTTGTCGGATTACGCAGGATGGATACCTTCACTTCAACAAGAGCGTCCCCGGGCCCAAGGCAAATGATGCCGCTCACGAACTATGCTTTTGCAGCCACCGATGCGGCATTGCAGTATCTCGCAGTGTCTGGAGGAGCAAACCGCAGTAGCTGGTGCTTCGTGCTTTAGCCACCAACACCTTGTTGGGGCGGGGCAGGAATGCTCTTGTCGACGGATCCTGCGAGCAACGTGAAGACGAGGCACAAGTCCAGACTGCGATAACGCCGCCGTCCATTGGCAGATGCACGAGCGCTTGAACGCGGCGGTGACGCAGCAGGTTTCCCGCGCTTTGGCTCCCAACGGAAGTGCTCTGCGGCATGCCGCGTCGAGCTGTCGTCATCCCAATCATAAGTGCAGCGCGGGCGCTGTCGCCGCGCTCCGCTTTCGCGCGCGCTTGAGAAATGCTGGAAGAAACCAGGACAGGCAAGCTGCGTCCGGTGCCAGCGTGGCGGTCGTTCGCCGCGACTTCCTCTGCAGTGAACGGTCGGAGATTCAAAACCTCCCGCGCTTGTCGCGCGCTGCCAACCAACCGTGTCGGCGCCGTGTATCTCGCGCTGCATCGCATCGGCGCCGCTCCCGCTGGCGCCAGGATTTGGTGAAACTCTATTCTTGTCCAGCAGAGCCCTGCAAGCATGTCACGCTGGCCAAGTTCAGCCTGGCCAAAGGTTCACGCGGCCGTTTCCTGGAAGAAAATGCTGGCCATAGTGTAATGGCGGCCTGTCGGGGCTCACTTCGCTGGTGGCTATGTCGGTCACTTTCGAAAGCTACACCTCCGCACTCGACCAGGCGCTCGGCTGAGCGCGTCGAGCTCAGGACGGAGGGCCCCCGCGTCGCGTTGGAGAGTATATGTTGTGTCGCGGTCCATGCGCAGTCTGCAGCGGATCCTCTTCGAGAGGAAGACGCGGCGCTTTGTGGACGAGATGATCCACAAGTACGCGGACATCCGGCTGTCTGCAGCGACGAGGGAGATGTCCCGGAAGCGACCGCGTAGTGCAGTGAGCAAGTCCGAGTGTCACCAGGGACAGGAGTCTAGTCACGAAGAGCACTCGACTTCATCGATGTGTCGAACAGAGTCGGAGCGCAGTTCGAGGCTTTCATCGACGATGCTAGACATTGAACGCAGTCAGCCAAGTAGAGGAGTTGAGCGGCAGCAGGATGACGCTCAGCTGGACCGTTGGCGTTTGTCGGATGCTCGGACAGTCTCGGAATACGGGTCGGCATTTTCTTCAACCAGACTCACGAGGTTATTAGAGGAGGAAGACGACGATGAAGATGAAGAGCGAGGAAACCAGGAAAAATCATCTTTGTCTAGAAGCGATTCAGACTCCAACCCTTCGCAGCAGGAGAGAGGAGAAAACCAGGAATCCTATTCCAATTCTTATGAGCGTGATGCCTCCTCAGCATACCCTGAAATCGGCTCCGTATCGAGTCCGCCTTCCAGCAACAACCAAATAAATGATCAACTCGAGGTATCTCAATGCCAGTCCATGTCACCACCAACATCATCGACGACAACAACAGCATCGACAAGCACAGCAGCATCAACATCAGAGGCTCGACTGCCAAGGCTACGACCAACACCTCCTGAAAACCGCGTGGTGCCTAATTGCTGTGATTTCTTCACGTCGCCTCATCCTCATTACCCCAAGGAGGTGATAGGGAAAGATGACGAATCCTTGCATAGCGTGTCGTCGCAAACAAACTCGAGCAGCTCAGACTCTGCAAGCGAGGTTGCTGAAGAAAGAGATGGTAACTCTGGTGAGTCAAGTGCAAGCAGAGAAGACTTTAACGAGTTTGAGATGTGGGACTACGTATGTCCGCAGTACGCTCGCCGTGTATACGCCAACGAATGGGTCTAGTATATGGGAACTCTTACAAAGCTCACACACTATTGTCTGAAGCACGCTTCACACACTATTGTCTGAAGCACGCTTCAGACAATAGTGTGTGAGCTTTGTAAGAGTATGTATTCATTTTGAGCTTTAGAGCGCGTGAGAAATGAAGAAAGCAGTACCAGACATTTTAAACGTTAGGGACTGGTGGTGCTGCCGATAAAGCTCCTTCACGGGATGATCCCATGGGAGTATAAGCGGCAGCACTCGTGTCCTTGAGTCTCGTGCTGTTATCGCCTCCGTGCTGGCTGTAATCGTGAGCAAGACCGCCATGGTACGACACGTCAATCCCATTCACTTCTTTCTCTTCATTGATTCGAAACCCGAAAGTATACTTCAGCACGATTAGAATTGCCAATGCGGCGAAAAATGCGTACCCGGCGGCCACTGAATTGGCGACCAATTGGTGCACAAACTGCATACCATTGCCGTAAAATGCACCTCCCTTGATGTTCGGGTTCGCTTTGGAGGTGGCGAAGAGCCCAGTCAGCAAACCGCGCATGAACCCGCCGCAGCCGTGGATGGCAAACACATCGAGTGTGTCATCGTAGCGCAGACGATTTTTAAGCTTCACAGCGATGAAACCCGTGATTGCTCCAACGATACCGAAAATCAACAATGCCCACGGGAGAACGAAACCGGAACCGGGGGTAATGGTGGCCATTCCAGCAACAGCTCCGCTGGCAGCACCGCAAGGGTCAAGACTTTGTGAGACGCTGTATTCGAGATTCACCCACGTCAAGAACCCGGACGAAGCAGCCAAATGCGTGTTAATAGCGGCAGTCGCGGCAATTCCGTCAGCAGCACCTCCCGAGCCACCGTTGAAGCCAAACCAACCGAACCAAAGAAAAGTGCAACCGATCATTACAAGTGGCACGTTGTGCGGCTTGACCGGTTCACCGTGGTTGTAGCGTTTGCCGACCATCAGAGCGGCAGCAAGGGCACCGAATCCACCTGAGACGTGGATGACAGTACCCCCACCAAAGTCGAGTGCTCCCATGCTGCCCTTCCAACCCAAAGCAGTCAAAGCCCATGCGTCATCCAACTTCATTGACCAGATCCAGCGTGCAAGGGGGTCGTAGACGATAGAAGTCCAAAGAACCACAAACAATAAATACGTGCCGAACTTTATTCGGCCCACAATACCACCACTGAGTTCGGCCGGCGTGATTGCAGCAAACATTGTTTGGAAGAACGCAAATACAATATGCGGGATACCCGTGCCGTAGGTAGCGCTTGGCGTTTCTCCGACGTTGTTGTAAGCTGACCATCCAAACACTCCGTGGGAGCCGAATGTGGCTGAGTAGCCAAATGCCCAGAACTGGACGGTCACGAGCGCCATACTCACAAACGACATCATCATGGTGTTTGATGCCATCTTCTTCCGGCATAAAAGAAGGCGACGCCAGGCGTCATGATCATCACAAGTGCACTGGCCGCGATCATCCACGCCGTGTGTGTGTTGCCGGTGTCCAGCTCTTGGTCGTAGTCGGCTCCGGCCTTTTCACCTTGATTCTTGTAGTCGACGCACTTCCCCGTGTCAATGTCAAAGTGCTGTGAGATCAGACATGAGGCGCTGGATCCCGAGCCATTTTGCGCAGCTACCGCCGTAGTGAGCACTGCAACAACAAGCAACGTGAAGCACGCGGTTCTCGCCCTATTCAGTTGAACCATCGAAAGATGCTCGTTGCAACCCGGAGAAGAATACTAAGTTTTTGCGGCGGAGGGTTCCAGTTGTGCTGTCCTCAGCAAATTAAAGAGTGAACGAACATATTAATCGGGTCGTGCTGACAGACGCCCGTTCCCTCTCCAACCTCCCCAATGCGATTCGGCGGGGCGTGGAAATTGTGGTCGTCCTGACACTCTGTGGCCATCTTCGAGTCGAGGCCAGACCGATAGGATGTAGTGACTTGCTGAACCGACCTACCCCGCCAGCATGCACAAACGGCAAAAGCTTTTGAAGTTTCATACGTTTGTCGGTTAACAAGTTTAATTAAAGTCTCTTTCAGTTGCTTGTGAAACTTGAGTAGTTGCGTGTACAGGGCGAGTGCAGTTTCACGATAATACCATTTGCACAAGGCGGCATGCCGTTAAGCTCGACTGAGTCATCTCGATAAGGCTTTAGCCCATCGCATTCTCGAGAACGATGAAGATGAAGTAGGAAAAAGTGAGTTTCCTGCCCACATCTTTCGGTAGAGATAGAGACGACTTTTATCTCCCCAGATCGAAGATAGAAATTTCTCGATAAAACCGGTTTATGGGGGTTTTGGAAGGCGTCCAATGGCGATCACATCCTCGGTGAGGAAATATACAGACAAACTCAAGTGCTTGTTGCAGTGGTGATGAACGCGCCGCGCAAACGCAACTCTCGGTTGGCTCCAAACTTCATGTCAGTCAGGGCTGCAAACTTGTTGAAGAAAGAGACGGTCTTACACGAGCAGTGCGAGGCGTGTTCAAATTGCAACTTCAACGTACAGATGATTAACAACGAGGTAGTTGATCTACATGACTCGTGCAGCGCTGACTGCTGAGATACAATGTGTAGTACTTTGTGTGTGCTCTAGGGATTCAAGTAATGTGCAAAATAGTAGTAATATTGTATTGATCAATAGAAGACAGACGCTACATGGAAACAACCCTCACAGTCCTTAAACCTGCTCGGCCGGGTCCGGCTTCATGAACGCAGCCTCGAATGACGTCGTCGGTGGGTTGGACGGTTTGGTGGCTCCGTTGATTGCTAGGTTATTGCCATGCTCGCTGTAATCCCCGTGGTGACTGTAGTCGTACGCAAGACCGCCGTGGTAGGAGATATCGATGCCATTCACCTCCTTCGCCTCGTTAATTCGAAGGCCAACAGTGTACTTTAGAACGACGAGGATGGCCAGGGTCGCGCAGAAGACGTATACCGCAGCGACGGAGTTAGCCACCAATTGGTACACGAACTGCATGCCGTGCCCGTAGAATGCGCCTCCCTTAATGCTTGGGTTCACCTCCGAAGTAGCAAAGAGGCCAGTGAGCAAACCGCCCATGAAGCCACCGCAACCGTGAATGGCAAATACATCCAACGTGTCATCATAACGCAAGCGGTTTTTGAGCTTTACAGCAAAGAAGCCCGTGACGGCTCCGACAACTCCGAAGATCATCGCAGCCCACGGCAGCACGTATCCCGAACCTGGGGTGATCGTGGCCATTCCTGCCACGGCGCCACTAGCTGCCCCGCACGGGTCCAGGTTACGTGAAATGCTGTACTCCAGGATAACCCACGTCATAAACCCTGCCGAGGCAGCCAAGTGTGTGTTGATCGCAGCGGTGGCACCGATTCCATCAGCAGCACCTCCCGAGCCACCGTTGAAGCCAAACCAACCGAACCAAAGAAAAGTGCAACCGATCATTACAAGTGGCACGTTGTGCGGCTTGACCGGTTCACCGTGGTTGTAGCGTTTGCCGACCATCAGAGCGGCAGCAAGGGCACCGAATCCACCTGAGACGTGGATGACAGTACCTCCACCAAAGTCGAGTGCTCCCATGCTGCCTTCCCACCCTCGGGGGGCAATGCTCCACGTGTCGTCCAGCTTCATCGACCAGATCCAGTACACCAGCGGCTCGTAGACGATCGACGTCCATAGGAAGATGAAGATGAGGTAGGTGCCAAACTTCATGCGTCCGACAATGCCGCCGCTCAACTCGGCCGGCGTGATGGCGGCGAATTGCGTCTGGAAAAACGCGTACACAATGTGCGGGATGCCCGTTCCGTAGGTGCCGCTCGGCGTCTCGCCGACGTGGTTGTACCCCGCCCAGCCGAAGATGCCGTGCGTGCCGAAGGCCGCCGAGTAGCCGAAGGCCCAGAACTGGATGGTCACGAGCGCCATGCTCACGAACGACATCATGATGGTGTTGGACGCCATCTCCTCGCCGGCCAGTCCGGCGTAGAAGAAGGCGACGCCGGGCGTCATGATCATCACCAGCGCGCTGGCCATGAGCATCCACGCCGTGTTGCCCGAGTCGATGGCCTGGCCGTAGTCGGCCCCGGCCTTCTCGCCCTGGTTCTTGTAGTTGACGCACTTGCCCGTGGCCGAGTCGAGGTACTGCGACACCAGACACGACGTGCCGGAGCCCGAGCCGTTGCTCTGCGCCGCCACCGTCGCGGCCAACGTGGCGACCGCCAGCAACGCAATGCACGCCGAGGTCGGTGAGCGGAGCCGCAGCATTGCGCGTCAGGAGGTGCAGTCGATTCCGGTGAGTCTTGCGCTGCAGATTGAAAAGTGAGCAGCGCCGGCCAAAGCCGGACGCCGAGGCCCCGTCGCGAGGCCGGTAGAAACAGCGGCTGGCAGTGCAAGCGCATCCGGTCAGCCACTGGCCCCCGCAGGCTGCGACTCGAGGCTGCGGACTCAAGCGCCGTGGGGATGCGCTCGTCGAATGCACAAACGCGGCGGCGGTCGGCGCTGGACGCTTCAAGCCGCGGGCGAGCGCCGATGACTGGTCGTTTGCGGCGCGGCTGTCTGGCCGCTCCGACCCCGACGGGGCCGGCGTGGAGGCGCTTGGCGGCCATTTTGGCGCTGCGCTGGCTGATTAGTTTGCGCGACGGCAGGATAAGCTTTGGCTGCGAACCGGAAAGGCGGGATGAGCTTTCGCCAGTGCACCAGCACGGCACCAGCGGCGACCGGCAGGTGGCGGTGCTTTTGCCTGCATCGACATGAGCGAGGTGGCTCCGCTCACGCGTCCCGTCAGGATCGGCCACGTCGCGCGACGTGGCCGCGCACAGCCGGGGGTAGGTACGTGGCGCAACACTTGGCGCGCAAGCGGCCGACTTGCTGGCGTGTTGTATAAGTCTTGGGGCGGCACTGCCAGTGGCAGCGCGCTGGTAGAGAGAGAGACGGCGCTCGAGTTGAGGCGCTGAATTCCAGCGGCGGAAAGTCTCGGTCGTCACGATGAGTCATGTAGGCGAACGCAGGTCGGAGGCAGCCATGGCAGTCTATGTGCTCTACCTTGCTGCGGCAGTGTTTGTGGTGGTGACGCTGTCGACAGCTCTCCACGTTTGGCAATTTGAGATAGAGCGCGCTTCGACCGGCGGTGGACAAAAGCACCACAAAACTTTGCGTTTTGAATTCTCTGGTGGTCTACTTGCCGGATACTGTTGCAGGATCGGGCTCTTATCACTAGTCGATGGCTTCGCTTTTGCTTAAGCAAAACTCGCATATGTAATCTCAATTGAGGAAGGTCTGCAAGAAATGAGGTCCATGTGCCATTCGGGTCGTCTTGGTGTTGTCTACCGCACAACTAACGAGTTTACATCCAACCAACTCGCTGATCACTCCAAAAGCTTTCTGTCTTACCAAATACACTTGAGGCTGCAATGCCAACACTTCTGCCAGATCGATGCCAGCCGCTCTGCCCGATTCATAGAAATTAATCGAGCAGCTCTTCACGTTGAATAGCTAGCTGGCGTATAGTTAACTAGTACTGCAGAAAAGCTTCACGGGGTTTTCCTGTAAAGACCGAGACTTTCCGCCGCTGGAATTCAGCGCCTCAACTCGAGCGCCGTCTCTCTCTCTACCAGCGCGCTGCCACTGGCAGTGCCGCCCCAAGACTTTCCGCCGCTGGAATTCAGCGCCTCAACTCGAGCGCCGTCTCTCTCTCTACCAGCGCGCTGCCACTGGCAGTGCCGCCCCAAGACTTATACAACACGCCAGCAAGTCGGCCGCTTGCGCGCCAAGTGTTGCGCCACGTACCTACCCCCGGCTGTGCGCGGCCACGTCGCGCGACGTGGCCGATCCTGACGGGACGCGTGAGCGGAGCCACCTCGCTCATGTCGATGCAGGCAAAAGCACCGCCACCTGCCGGTCGCCGCTGGTGCCGTGCTGGTGCACTGGCGAAAGCTCATCCCGCCTTTCCGGTTCGCAGCCAAAGCTTATCCTGCCGTCGCGCAAACTAATCAGCCAGCGCAGCGCCAAAATGGCCGCCAAGCGCCTCCACGCCGGCCCCGTCGGGGTCGGAGCGGCCAGACAGCCGCGCCGCAAACGACCAGTCATCGGCGCTCGCCCGCGGCTTGAAGCGTCCAGCGCCGACCGCCGCCGCGTTTGTGCATTCGACGAGCGCATCCCCACGGCGCTTGAGTCCGCAGCCTCGAGTCGCAGCCTGCGGGGGCCAGTGGCTGACCGGATGCGCTTGCACGGCCAGCCGCTGTTTCTACCAGCCTCGCGATTAAAAACTGAGCAGCGCTGGCTAAAGACTCACCGACTGTCTGTCGAAGCGAGCACCGAAATTTAAAGTGAGCTTCGTAGTTGAAGTGCACAAACAACACAATATTTTCTAGTCTTGGGAGTGAGATCGTTCTCATTGACGCCTTTAATTCTAAGGTGGGAGCATTGAAGTGGGAGCAATATGCGTCAATGGATGACGGTATCCGATTGTGTTTTTTCAACCAAGTGTACAAAGTACTACGTAAGTACACTATTAGCGATAGTGCCTGTTGCCTGTTGGTTAGCTTCGCATTACTGGTTCAACCAGAGTTGCTGTTAGCCACACGAATTCCCTGTGTAACAAACTAGTTCTCAAGCACCACACGGTAGCGAACGCGGCCTTCACGAACCATGTTTAGGCCCTCGTTCACCTTCGACATCGGCAGCTTTTGGATGATCGGGCGCACGTTCTTCTTCGATGCGAGCTCGAGCATGTCCTTGATGTCTTGGATACTACCGATGCAGCTGCCCCGAACACGCACCGCACGCGGCACAATGAAGAATGGGCTGAACTTAACGTCATCGTTAGGGAGGCCCACCATAATAAAAGTGCCGCGCTTCCGCACCAAGCTCAGGTACAAGTTGTAGGGCATGTTGTTCGCATCAGCTGTCAGCACGAGGTAGTCAACTGAGTTGGCTGCCTTCTTCTGATCCGCCTCATCACTCAAATTGTAATACTCTTCTGCACCCAGAGCACGGATCTCTTGTTCCTTGCTGGAGGAGCGAGAGAAAGCGATCGGCGTGGCGCCAAGAGCGCGAATGAACTGGATAGCAAGATGGCCCAGACCACCGATACCAACCACGCCGACGCGGTCGCCAGCCTTCACACCTTCCTGCTTTAATGGCGTGAACACAGTCGTTCCAGCGCACATGAGTGGTGCTGCCAGGTCGGACGGGATGTTCTCCGGCAGCTTGAACGCGTAGTGGTTGTCCACACGCACGTAGTCAGCATACCCACCGTACGACGGGGTTCCGTCCGGATACATCGAGGCATATGTGTACACGGCATGATCGCACACAGCATCCTCGCCATCGGCACAGTTGTTGCACGGCGCTTCGGGATTCTTGTTCAGGCACGCCCAGACCTGTGCGCCAACTGCCACACGGTCACCAACTTTTAGACTCTCCACATTGGTGCCGGCCAGCGTTACTTGTCCGACAATTTCGTGTCCAACGACACACGGGTAGTGAGCAGGGCCCCAACCACCATCCATCGTGTGGATGTCGGAGCCGCAGATACCGGAGTGGGTGATTTTGATCTCCACATCTTCGGGACCGAGCGGACGTGACTGATACTGCCAGGGCTTGACTTCTCCCTTGGAGTCGAATGCAGCGTAGGCGTTGACAGCGCGCGGGGCGGTAGACATGGTGCTTGGTGCTTGAAGGTGCTTGGATCGGTATAAGCTTAAATCAGAAATGACGCAGGAGGTTACATCGTGGCTCACGCAGATTGCCATCGTCATCATCACGGATTATGGGGAGCCTGATATCCCCGTAATCGTTGTGCCTCCACAATCCGAACAACGAAAGGCGAGACAACCGCCAGCTGCCCAGTAGCGTGGTCTATTGGCGAGTCATTCTGCAATTTCCTCTCAATCGACAACAACCGGACAAGAAATCTGACCCAAGACGTTCAACGATGCATCTTAAGTCACTTCCTTTTGGTAGCGATCGTCGTGCTCATTGCATGCTTCGGCTCCGTCGCTACAGCCGAGGACTCGGTCCAAATCGATTCTCTTGTTGCTGAAACGAAGCGTGAACTTGCCAGCGATGTTCACCGCCACCTTAAAGGAGTGAAAGAAGTTACTAGCACAGAAGAGGAGCGGGGTATCACCACCCCCAGCTTCAGGCAATTTTTCGGCGCATTCAGGCTCCCTAAGTCTGAAGGTTTTTCCAAGCTTCCATTGATCAAGCAGGCTAATGTCATTCGTAAGAAGTTCGGCAAAAAGGTTGGTGACCTCTACTTGCGTTGGGCGAGAAAGCGGTACGAGAGCAACCCCAACAACTTCATGTAACTCTCAAAAACGAGCGACGGAGTTGTTCCTCCTTCACTGCAGGTCGAGAGCGTCAAATAAAAACAATTGAATACCCTCCTTTAGTAATGCAACTTCAGTTGTGTATTCTCCAGTTAGCAAAAACTAGTCGAAACTACAATTACCTACTCAAAAAATACACTTTCCGATAAGAAGATGCACGTGCGGCGCGCGGCGGACGGGCGTCTGGTCCTGACGCACGACGACTCCAGCGACTCGGACACGAGCGTGTCAGACGAGGAGCAGCCGTCGGCCGCGCAGTCGCACGCGGCGGAGGCCGAGGAGGCGTCACAAGCCGAGGAGAAAAGTGGAAAAGCTGCGAAACAGGAGGAAATAAACCAGGAAGACGTCGTGGCGCTGCAACTGCTGGCCGTCGAGACGCGGCGACTGGACTTCGAGGTGGCCCAGTGGAAGCAGCAGCAGGCGCTGCGTCGCGAGAGGCTGCGGCTCAAGGCCGACGAGATCACGTCCAGAGAGGCCACCACCAGGTTGCAGCAGCAGACGCAGGTCATGGAGCTCAGGGCCAGAATCCTCCAAGCTCTGAACGAGGCGGGCAAACCACCGAGTCAGGCCAGCAACTACCTTGCGCTGCTGGAAGGATGAACGCGGAGGAAGAGGCTCATGAAGCTTGGAAAAACCTTCCAACTTAGGGAGCCTGAATACGCCGAAAATTTGGCCGAAGCTGGGGGTGGTGATACCCCGCTCCTCTTCTGTGCTAGTAACTTCTTTCACTCCTTTAAGGTGGCGGTGAACATCGCTGGCAAGTTCACGCTTCGTTTCGGCAACAAGAGAATCGATTTGGACCGAGTCCTCGGCTGTAGCGACGGAGCCGAAGCATGCAATGAGCACGACGATCGCTACCAAAAGGAAGTGACTTAAGATGCATAGTTGAACGTCTTTAGGTCAGATTTCTTGTCCAGTTGTTGTCGATTGAGAGGAAATTGCAGAATGACTCGCCAATAGACCACGTTACTGGCCTCGCCACATTTTGAAGCAAAACCAGGAATCGTACAGCTTACTACTTCACAGTTTAAGTTTGTTCACGATGGCGTACGTGTGGGTCATCAAGGCAGCGCCCTTAGCGGATAAAGAGGTATTAGAAACATACTCGACTAGGACGGGTCTAAAGCAGCGAGTGTGGTATCACAAAGGTGTAATTCGTTGGGGATCGCATATCGTTGGGATTTTTTTTTCCGTCGGATAATCACACATGTGCAATTCTTGAAGAGTTCCCATCGTTGCAGAGTGAGATCAACAGTATCTTATTGGGCAACGCTAAGAACGCTGAGCTGAGCGTACAGACAGTCATGATGCTAGGCGACATTTCTAACCGTGAAATAAATAAGCGAGAATTTTGCAGCATTCTGCAAGAATGCGATCGAACGGGGGGAATTTCCCCCCGTTCGATCGGGATTTGATTCCCCAAAATCCCTGATTGACGGTATGAACATTTTAGCCTGACAAACTCGGCACCAGCGAGGAACTGATGTGGTAAGGTCTTTTACACGTCGTGACTTTGCATCGACAATATTATAAACACGAATCTATCATCTTGAAGCAAACACAGGTAAGCATTGATTTTTAAGAGAGCAATTTCCGCCACTACGCGGCGATAGCTCAAAGGTTCTTGACGTTTAGCAGAAATTACAAATTACCCAGTGAAATTATGACCTGAGAGTGGCGTCATTTTGGTACTCCGGAAAAAATCGACACTTACGCACCCAGAAAATACCGATGAAAACGGCAACTATTTTTTTTCTGGCGAGCAACCGCCGCCTTATCAATGGATGCTAGCACACTTTGAAATTCACCACCCAGCCAAGGAACTACCTGCCAAGAAAATAAAGTCATTATCCGCTAAGTACTTTTCAATTCCTCCAGAATACCTTGCTATTACCCCGCGGTACCAGAGACTCTGATTGCTTCAGCAGCCCTCAACAGCGAACACCACTTTGACGGGCCGAGCGATCTTCAACCTAAGCAAAGCCTGGACGGCCCAAGAAGAACAAGAAGAAGGGTGTTCGACATCTATCGATTCTACTTTTTTTCAGTCAAACAACAACAAGCTCACACTAAAATATGCCTTTTTGGCAATATACCATGTTTACCGATTTTGTTTTGGCAGACCCGGGGTCCCCAATGGACCCCGGGGTCTCGCCAATGCGTTCAACTGCCCGATCCCCGAGAGAAAGAGGCAAGAAGATAGAGCAAAAACAGCTTGGGATCACCTAAACGCTGCCGAAGTTGTACATGGCCATTGTCACGACTGGCAGTTGGTATTGGTACACTAAGGCTCTGCAATTTGCCCAATGTAATGAGACTTGCCCATTTCGGGTACCAAATAAAGAGCGAAAAAATTTCCTAAAAAAAATCAACGGAAAAAGAAAACATTTTCCAAGGAGATTTCTTTCCTTGTGCATGTTCATATCTGAGAATACCCCAACATGCACTACTGCTCGTTAGGTCAGGTTCATTTCCATTTGTCGGCTGAGCGTGTCAAACCCTTCTCCTCCATGAAGCTTTCTGTTGTGGTTTTGCTGTCTCTATTACTGTCAGCTTGTAACGGGGTGGACGTAGCGAATGTGCCAGCTAATGTGATGAGCGATGCGGCTGTGGCCCCTTCGGGATCGGCATCTATGCTTCAAAACCCAGATAGCGGTTTGACAAAGCTGAACGCGACGGTCGCAGGCAATAACGTGCTCGTCACCCGCAGCAACATCATTATCGTCGGTGACCAAGACAAGCAAGGCGCGGTGGACTTTATCAAGAACATGGTGATGAGAGGTAGAAGTCCGCAGGATGACGACGCGCTGACCACGCAGATTATTGCTCTATTGGGTCCAGGAAACAACACCGCTCCTTCTTCGGACTTTCCTGGCCAAATGTTGCCGATGATCAAGAACGCTCTTCGGAGCCGTGGCAAGCCGGCGCAACTACGCCAGATCATTGTCAAGCTTACGGAAATGTCTCCGACGTTCGGAGTGAGCGATGAAAACAACAACGATGCGAAATAAGCCGTTTTCACCTGAGTGGTGATTGCTTTATGCCCTACTGCAGTCGTACGACAACATACCCACCGCAAGCGAGCCATGCTGCGGATTTCCTATGGTATGAGATCATACTAATGCAACTGAGAATTTCAGTTCATTGTCCAACGAGTTATTTTACCAATGCTGTGTCACTTGAGTTGCAAATAAGTAGCCTGCTGCAGACCGGTATAGCTTTTCTCTCGGGAACTATGCTAAAATATTCACCAGCAGACAGGTAACGACTTGCTCGCAGAAAGGTCTGCCAGCTACGGTGGCAATGACTCACTCGAGATCGAACGAAGTGATGCTGATGGGTATCACGTTACCACGACGGCACTCCGAGGTACGGTGGCCAAGCTGACTGCGTTCGTGTGGACAACAACTACCCGTTCAAGCTGCCGGAAAAGCTCCCTTCCGACCTGGCAGCTCCGCTCATGTACACTGGGACGGCAGTGTTCACGGCACTGAGTGAAGGCTGGCGTCCGCGTGGGCGTAAGGACAAAGTCCATCCTACAACTGCAACACAGACCAATTTACTGACGCCATAATTTTCACAGGATCTGCCGAAGTCCATCATTTCTACGTCTGTTTCTATTTCTATGCACTTCAACATTGAGCCCCTGCTTTCAAAGATTGAAAGTCTCAATTTGAGACCCAAGCAAGCAAGTTTCTTTGATTGCTCGGGTCTCATAGATCTGATGTCCACAACTCCACAACGTGTTGGCCGCCACCACCGCACTGCGAAGCTGCGCGGGTAAGCGAGGTGCAATACGAGAGCAAGCCCAGTCGCCGCTGCCTCACGTCGACCGGAGCAACAGTTGTTCGCTCAAGTGAGAAGGACGGCCGCGGCAGCGCCACCACCAAAACGACCACCTTCATATCGCGAAACAAAAACAAATACTTTATCTCAAAAAGAGCGACTGACTCTCAATCAAAAGCTGATATCGGTATTCAGCCTGGTACTCGACTACACTACTACAAACAACGGAAGGCGCGTCCCGTTCGAGCAAAGGAAAAGTCTCGGCGCATCGTCCGAGTGGTGAGACTCTCACCGTGAGAGGGCATGGAGCGTGAAGTGGCTGCGCTCACCAGTCTCTGGTGCGTGTCTGTGGTCTCGATTCGTGTTGGGCGATGCTCAAGCGCGCAAGTGGCGGTATCCCCCGGTCTTCAGCGATGTTTGAGCTGCTGATTGCGCCGCCTGCGTAGAAGGTTTTTGCGTTACCGGTGAGACGTTACTGGTGCTCTTGGAGTAGCCGTCTGAGTTGCCGGCGGTGTTGCCTTTATCGCCGTTAGTAGTTCCACTGGCGCTCACACCCGCACCCACCTTAGTCCCTGCATTCGCATCTACACCAGCACCAGCGTTGACGCCGGCTCCAGCGTTGACGCCGGCTCCAGCGTTGAGACCGGCCCCAGCATTGAGACCGGCCCCAGCATTTAGACCAGCATTGGCGTTGAGTCCGGCTCCAGCATTCAGGCCTGCTCCAGCGTTAAGCCCGGCTCCAGCGTTTAGACCCGCTCCAGCGTTAAGCCCCGCGTTTGCGCTGAGACCCGCACCAGCGTTGAGCCCAGCGTTGGCGTTAAGACCAGCGTTGGCATTAAGACCGGCGTTGGCATTAAGACCGGCGTTGGCATTAAGACCGGCGTTGGCATTAAGGCCGCCGTTGGCGTTTAGCCCCGTGTTTGCGTTTAGTCCGGCACCAGCTTTGGCATTAACACCCGTACCAGCGTTGAGGCCAGCAGTGCCCCCCAGAGCAGCGTCGGCAGCAACACCGCCGTACCCCTTTGCTCCAACGCCTGGGTTGATACCGGCATTCAGGCCGGCGTTCGCATTTAGACCGGCGTTCGCATTGAGTCCAGCGCCGACACCACCGTAGCCGCCTGTACCCGCGTTCAGGCCGGCCTTAAGCCCTGCGAGCGCTTTAAGCGCAGCGGAGAGTCCAACGCCCGCACCTCCGTAGCCACTTGTGCCTGCAGTAGCACCGCCATACCCGCCGTATGTTCCGTGGTTCTTCGGCAACAACCATCCAAACGTCTCCGCCGCCTCTGTTGATGCGTCTACCGCGCTACCGGAAAACGCCACAGCCGCCACACACAGCGCGCAGATCGTTTTGCTGAGCATCATCTTGGATGAGGTCGCTTGCTTACTTGCGGGTTGCCTTGCTCAGGGTGTGGAAATGCAGAAATGGCACAACATGACTGCGCGGCGGCAGGGCAGACTATCGGGTGCGCGGTATGGCTCGCGACACACACACACACACACACACACACATAGTTAGTTCACCGGAGCTCTTCCGCAACTCGACCAGCCACCTCTGCGCCAGTTGGCATGGAGCCTGCCTGGCAAACAAACTGGGGCCGGGTCGAGTGCAGACCGTAAACACTTGGTAGAGTGCACACAGAGGCAAACAAGCAGGTGGGGTGGTAGGGGGCTACGGCGTGATGGCTGGCGGCACGGCTAGCGTAAGCTTGGTTTTGGATAGGGCGGAGGTGGAGGCGAAATACGATGGAGCTGGCAGGTTGACCAGCCCAGCAGCAGTGTAGTGCAGTGCGGCGCTGTTATCTCCGTTTTACTGTTCATAAGCGGCATAGCCGACCCAGAGGTACTTCCAAGTGCAGTGGACCGCGTGGCGGTTCTGCGGCGAGAGAGTGCTGCATCCACGAGAGCTTGCAGCCACCATACCAATGCCACCCCGGCCGCAGTGAATGGGCCTGAAAATGCGGTTAGTGTCGACAAGGGTCGAACACCACTAAAGCCACCACTAGCAAACCCAAACAATCTAAGAAGGTTGATTTTGCGAGCTGCCACTTGCTCAGGTGTGCATACCACCATGTAGAAATAAAAGAGAACAGCTGAGGGCTACAGCGACTGCGGCAGTAATGTCTGCTCAGAGCAGACACTACGCGCCGGCTGCCACAAGTAGATCTTCTCTGCGCTGAATACAGATATCAACCTTCTGATTGAAGTCGGTCGCTCTTTTTGACAGGCAGCGGCGACTCGTATCGCGCGCTTCACTTACCTGCGCAGCTTCGCAGTGCGGAGGTGGCAACCGACACGTTGTGGAACATCAGATTAGAAACTCGCTTGCTCGGGTCTCAATCTCCAAAAGCAGGAGCTTTCACATTGAAGTGCATAGAAAAAGAAACATACCAAAGAAATGGACTTTGGCAGTCGCGGATAAGATCTACTTGTGGCAGCCGGCGCGTAGTGTCTGCTCTGAGCAGACATTACTGCCGCAGTCGCTGTAGCCCTCAGCTGTTCTCTTTTATTTCTACATGGTGGTATGCACACCTGAGCAAGTGGCAGCTCGCAAAATCAACCTTCTTAGATTGTTTGGGTTTGCTAGTGGTGGCTTTAGTGGTGTTCGACCCTTGTCGACACTAACCGCATTTTCAGGCCCATTCACTGCGGCCGGGGTGGCATTGGTATGGTGGCTGCAAGCTCTCGTGGATGCAGCACTCTCTCGCCGCAGAACCGCCACGCGGTCCACTGCACTTGGAAGTACCTCTGGGTCGGCTATGCCGCTTATGAACAGTAAAACGGAGATAACAGCGCCGCACTGCACTACACTGCTGCTGGGCTGGTCAACCTGCCAGCTCCATCGTATTTCGCCTCCACCTCCGCCCTATCCAAAACCAAGCTTACGCTAGCCGTGCCGCCAGCCATCACGCCGTAGCCCCCTACCACCCCACCTGCTTGTTTGCCTCTGTGTGCACTCTACCAAGTGTTTACGGTCTACACTCGACCCGGCCCCAGTTTGTTTGCCAGGCAGGCTCCATGCCAACTGGCGCAGAGGTGGCTGGTCGAGTTGCGGAAGAGCTCCGGTGAACTAACTATGTGTGTGTGTGTGTGTGTGTGTGTGTGTGTGTGTCGCGAGCCATACCGCGCACCCGATAGTCTGCCCTGCCGCCGCGCAGTCATGATGTGCCATTTCTGCATTTCCACACCCTGAGCAAGGCAACCCGCAAGTAAGCAAGCGACCTCATCCAAGATGATGCTCAGCAAAACGATCTGCGCGCTGTGTGTGGCGGCTGTGGCGTTTTCCGGTAGCGCGGTAGACGCATCAACAGAGGCGGCGGAGACGTTTGGATGGTTGTTGCCGAAGAACCACGGAACATACGGCGGGTATGGCGGTGCTACTGCAGGCACAAGTGGCTACGGAGGTGCGGGCGTTGGACTCTCCGCTGCGCTTAAAGCGCTCGCAGGGCTTAAGGCCGGCCTGAACGTGGGTACAGGCGGCTACGGTGGTGTCGGCGCTGGACTCAATGCGAACGCCGGTCTAAATGCGAACGCCGGCCTGAATGCCGGTATCAACCCAGGCGTTGGAGCAAAGGGGTATGGCGGTGTTGCTGCCGACGCTGCTCTGGGGGGCACTGCTGGCCTCAACGCTGGTACGGGTGTTGATGCCAAAGCTGGTGCCGGACTAAACGCAAACACGGGGCTAAACGCCAACGGCGGCCTTAATGCCAACGCCGGTCTTAATGCCAACGCCGGTCTTAATGCCAACGCCGGTCTTAATGCCAACGCTGGTCTTAACGCCAACGCTGGGCTCAACGCTGGTGCGGGTCTCAGCGCAAACGCGGGGCTTAACGCTGGAGCGGGTCTAAACGCTGGAGCCGGGCTTAACGCTGGAGCAGGCCTGAATGCTGGAGCAGGCCTGAATGCTGGAGCAGGCCTGTATGCTGGAGCCGGACTCAACGCCAATGCTGGTCTAAATGCTGGGGCCGGTCTCAATGCTGGGGCCGGTCTCAACGCTGGAGCCGGCGTCAACGCTGGAGCCGGCATCAACGCTGGTGCTGGTGTAGATGCGAATGCAGGGACTAAGGTGGGTGCGGGTGTGAGCGCCAGTGGAACTACTAACGGCGATAAAGGCAACACCGCCGGCAACTCAGACGGCTACTCCAAGAGCACCAGTAACGTCTCACCGGTAACGCAAAAACCTTCTACGCAGGCGGCGCAATCAGCAGCTCAAACATCGCTGAAGACCGGGGGATACCGCCACTTGCGCGCTTGAGCATCGCCCAACACGAATCGAGACCACAGACACGCACCAGAGACTGGTGAGCGCAGCCACTTCACGCTCCATGCCCTCTCACGGTGAGAGTCTCACCACTCGGACGATGCGCCGAGACTTTTCCTTTGCTCGAACGGGACGCGCCTTCCGTTGTTTGTAGTAGTGTAGTCGAGTACCAGGCTGAATACCGATATCAGCTTTTGATTGAGAGTCAGTCGCTCTTTTTGAGATAAAGTATTTGTTTTTGTTTCGCGATATGAAGGTGGTCGTTTTGGTGGTGGCGCTGCCGCGGCCGTCCTTCTCACTTGAGCGAACAACTGTTGCTCCGGTCGACGTGAGGCAGCGGCGACTGGGCTTGCTCTCGTATTGCACCTCGCTTACCCGCGCAGCTTCGCAGTGCGGTGGTGGCGGCCAACACGTTGTGGAGTTGTGGACATCAGATCTATGAGACCCGAGCAATCAAAGAAACTTGCTTGCTTGGGTCTCAAATTGAGACTTTCAATCTTTGAAAGCAGGGGCTCAATGTTGAAGTGCATAGAAATAGAAACAGACGTAGAAATGATGGACTTCGGCAGATCCTGTGAAAATTATGGCGTCAGTAAATTGGTCTGTGTTGCAGTTGTAGGATGGACTTTGTCCTTACGCCCACGCGGACGCCAGCCTTCACTCAGTGCCGTGAACACTGCCGTCCCAGTGTACATGAGCGGAGCTGCCAGGTCGGAAGGGAGCTTTTCCGGCAGCTTGAACGGGTAGTTGTTGTCCACACGAACGCAGTCAGCTTGGCCACCGTACCTCGGAGTGCCGTCGTGGTAACGTGATACCCATCAGCATCACTTCGTTCGATCTCGAGTGAGTCATTGCCACCGTAGCTGGCAGACCTTTCTGCGAGCAAGTCGTTACCTGTCTGCTGGTGAATATTTTAGCATAGTTCCCGAGAGAAAAGCTATACCGGTCTGCAGCAGGCTACTTATTTGCAACTCAAGTGACACAGCATTGGTAAAATAACTCGTTGGACAATGAACTGAAATTCTCAGTTGCATTAGTATGATCTCATACCATAGGAAATCCGCAGCATGGCTCGCTTGCGGTGGGTATGTTGTCGTACGACTGCAGTAGGGCATAAAGCAATCACCACTCAGGTGAAAACGGCTTATTTCGCATCGTTGTTGTTTTCATCGCTCACTCCGAACGTCGGAGACATTTCCGTAAGCTTGACAATGATCTGGCGTAGTTGCGCCGGCTTGCCACGGCTCCGAAGAGCGTTCTTGATCATCGGCAACATTTGGCCAGGAAAGTCCGAAGAAGGAGCGGTGTTGTTTCCTGGACCCAATAGAGCAATAATCTGCGTGGTCAGCGCGTCGTCATCCTGCGGACTTCTACCTCTCATCACCATGTTCTTGATAAAGTCCACCGCGCCTTGCTTGTCTTGGTCACCGACGATAATGATGTTGCTGCGGGTGACGAGCACGTTATTGCCTGCGACCGTCGCGTTCAGCTTTGTCAAACCGCTATCTGGGTTTTGAAGCATAGATGCCGATCCCGAAGGGGCCACAGCCGCATCGCTCATCACATTAGCTGGCACATTCGCTAAGTCCACCCCGTTACAAGCTGACAGTAATAGAGACAGCAAAACCACAACAGAAAGCTTCATGGAGGAGAAGGGTTTGACACGCTCAGCCGACAAATGGAAATGAACCTGACCTAACGAGCAGTAGTGCATGTTGGGGTATTCGCAGATATGAACATGCACAAGGAAAGAAATCTCCTTGGAAAATGTTTTCTTTTTCCGTTGATTTTTTTAGGAAATTTTTTCGCTCTTTATTTGGTACCCGAAATGGGCAAGTCTCATTACATTGGGCAAATTGCAGAGCCTTAGTGTACCAATACCAACTGCCAGTCGTGACAATGGCCATGTACAACTTCGGCAGCGTTTAGGTGATCCCAAGCTGTTTTTGCTCTATCTTCTTGCCTCTTTCTCTCGGGGATCGGGCAGTTGAACGCATTGGCGAGACCCCGGGGTCCATTGGGGACCCCGGGTCTGCCAAAACAAAATCGGTAAACATGGTATATTGCCAAAAAGGCATATTTTAGTGTGAGCTTGTTGTTGTTTGACTGAAAAAAAGTAGAATCGATAGATGTCGAACACCCTTCTTCTTGTTCTTCTTGGGCCGTCCAGGCTTTGCTTAGGTTGAAGATCGCTCGGCCCGTCAAAGTGGTGTTCGCTGTTGAGGGCTGCTGAAGCAATCAGAGTCTCTGGTACCGCGGGGTAATAGCAAGGTATTCTGGAGGAATTGAGAAGTACTTAGCGGATAATGACTTTATTTTCTTGGCAGGTAGTTCCTTGGCTGGGTGGTGAATTTCAAAGTGTGCTAGCATCCATTGATAAGGCGGCGGTTGCTCGCCAGAAAAAAAATAGTTGCCGTTTTCATCGGTATTTTCTGGGTGCGTAAGTGTCGATTTTTTCCGGAGTACCAAAATGACGCCACTCTCAGGTCATAATTTCACTGGGTAATTTGTAATTTCTGCTAAACGTCAAGAACCTTTGAGCTATCGCCGCGTAGTGGCGGAAATTGCTCTCTTAAAAATCAATGCTTACCTGTGTTTGCTTCAAGATGATAGATTCGTGTTTAAAATATTGTCGATGCAAAGTCACGACGTGTAAGACACCTTACCACATCAGTGCCTTCAGGCTTCCTCGCTGGTGCTTCACAGTTCCGAGTTTGTCAGGCTAAAATGTTCATACCGTCAATCAGGGATTTTGGGGAATCAAATCCCGATCGAACGGGGGGAAATTCCCCCCGTTCGATCGCATTCTTGGAGAATGCTGCAAAATTCTCGCTTATTTATTTCACGGTTAGAAATGTCGCCTAGCATCATGACTGTCTGTACGCTCAGCTCAGCGTTCTTAGCGTTGCCCAATAAGATACTGTTGATCTCACTCTGCAACGATGGGAACTCTTCAAGAATTGCACATGTGTGATCATCCGACGGAAAAAAAAATCCCAACGATATGCGATCCCCAACGAATTACACCTTTGTGATACCACACTCGCTGCTTTAAACCCGTCCTAGTCGAGTATGTTTCTAATACCTCTTTATCCGCTAAGGGCGCTGCCTAGGCAGCTGGCGGTTGTCTCGCCTTTCGTTGTTCGGATTGTGAGGCACAACGGTCACGGGGATTCCAGGCTCCCCATAATCCGTGATGATGACGATGGCAATCTGCGTGAGCCACGATGTAACCTCCTGCGTCATTTCTGATTTAAGCTTATACCGATCCAAGCACCTTCAAGCACCAAGCACCATGTCTACCGCCCCGCGCGCTGTCAACGCCTACGCTGCATTCGACTCCAAGGGAGAAGTCAAGCCGTGGCAATATCAGTCCCGCGCTCTCGGACCTGAGGACCTTGAATTCAAAATATCTCATTGTGTTCCGACATCCACACGATGGAAAGCGGTTGGGGCCCTGCTCACTACCCGTGTGTCGTTGGACACGAAATTGTCGGACAAGTGACGCTGGCCGGCGCCAATGTGGAGAGTCTAAAAGTTGGTGACCGTGTGGCCGTTGGCGCACAGGTCTGGGCGTGCCTGAACAAGAATCCCGAGGCGCCGTGCAACAACTGTGCCGATGGCGAGGACGCTGTGTGCGATCCTGCCGTGTACACATATGTCTCGACGTATCCGGACGGAACCCCGTCGTACGGTGGGTATGCTGACTACGTGCGTGTGGACAACAACTACGCGTTCAAGCTGCCGGAGAACATCCCGTCCGACCTGGCAGCACCACTCATGTGCGCTGGAACGACTGTGTTCACGCCATTAAAGCAGGAAGGTGTGAAGGCTGGCGACCGCGTCGGCGTGGTTGGTATCGGTGGTCTGGGCCATCTTGCTATCCAGTTCATTCGCGCTCTTGGCGCCACGCCGATCGCTTTCTCTCGCTCCTCCAGCAAGGAGCAAGAGATCCGTGCTCTGGGTGCAGAAGAGTATTACAATTTGAGTGATGAGGCGGATCAGAAGAAGGCAGCCAACTCAGTTAACTACCTCGTGCTGACAGCTGATGCGAACAACATGCCCTACAACTTTTACCTTAGCCTGGTGCGGAAGCGCGGCACTTTTATTTTGGTGGGCCTCCCTAATGATGACGTTAAGTTCAGCCCATTCTTCATTGTGCCGCGTGCGGTGCGTGTTCGGGGCAGCTGCATCGGTAGTATCCAAGACATTAAGGACATGCTCGAGCTCGCATCGAAGAAGAACGTGCACCCGATCATCCAAAAGCTGCCGATATCGAAGGTGAACGAGGGCTTAAACATGGTTTGTGAAGGCCGGTTTCGCTACCGTGTGGTCTTGAAGAATCGTTAACGCTCAAATTGTACAGAAGAGCGACTGTGGAAGGAGAAAGGTGTGTGTGACAAGAGCTGAATCCTCGTACCTCAATACAGAACAATTTATTTACTGATCCGACAATTTTCATAGCAGACAGGAAGTCCATCATTTCTACGTCTGTTTCTATTTCTATGCACTTCAACATTGAGCCCCTGCTTTCAAAGATTGAGAGTCTCAATTTGAGACCCAAGCAAGCAAGTTTCTTTGATTGCTCGGGTCTCATAGATCTGATGTCCACAACTCCACAACGTGTTGGCCGCCACCACCGCACTGCGAAGCTGCGCGGGTAAGCGAGGCGCAATACGAGAGCAAGCCCAGTCGCCGCTGCCTCACGTCGACCGGAGCAACAGTTGTTCGCTCAAGTGAGAAGGACGGCCGCGGCAGCGCCACCACCAAAACGACCACCTTCATATCGCGAAACAAAAACAAATACTTTATCTCAAAAAGAGCGACTGACTCTCAATCAAAAGCTGATATCGGTATTCAGCCTGGTACTCGACTACACTACTACAAACAACGGAAGGCGCGTCCCGTTCGAGCAAAGGAAAAGTCTCGGCGCATCGTCCGAGTGGTGAGACTCTCACCGTGAGAGGGCATGGAGCGTGAAGTGGCTGCGCTCACCAGTCTCTGGTGCGTGTCTGTGGTCTCGATTCGTGTTGGGCGATGCTCAAGCGCGCAAGTGGCGGTATCCCCCGGTCTTCAGCGATGTTTGAGCTGCTGATTGCGCCGCCTGCGTAGAAGGTTTTTGCGTTACCGGTGAGACGTTACTGGTGCTCTTGGAGTAGCCGTCTGAGTTGCCGGCGGTGTTGCCTTTATCGCCGTTAGTAGTTCCACTGGCGCTCACACCCGCACCCACCTTAGTCCCTGCATTCGCATCTACACCAGCACCAGCGTTGATGCCGGCTCCAGCGTTGACGCCGGCTCCAGCGTTGAGACCGGCTCCAGCGTTGAGACCGGCCCCAGCATTGAGACCGGCCCCAGCATTTAGACCAGCATTGGCGTTGAGTCCGGCTCCAGCATACAGGCCTGCTCCAGCATTCAGGCCTGCTCCAGCATTCAGGCCTGCTCCAGCGTTAAGCCCGGCTCCAGCGTTTAGACCCGCTCCAGCGTTAAGCCCCGCGTTTGCGCTGAGACCCGCACCAGCGTTGAGCCCAGCGTTGGCGTTAAGACCAGCGTTGGCATTAAGACCGGCGTTGGCATTAAGACCGGCGTTGGCATTAAGACCGGCGTTGGCATTAAGGCCGCCGTTGGCGTTTAGCCCCGTGTTTGCGTTTAGTCCGGCACCAGCTTTGGCATTAACACCCGTACCAGCGTTGAGGCCAGCAGTGCCCCCCAGAGCAGCGTCGGCAGCAACACCGCCGTACCCCTTTGCTCCAACGCCTGGGTTGATACCGGCATTCAGGCCGGCGTTCGCATTTAGACCGGCGTTCGCATTGAGTCCAGCGCCGACACCACCGTAGCCGCCTGTACCCGCGTTCAGGCCGGCCTTAAGCCCTGCGAGCGCTTTAAGCGCAGCGGAGAGTCCAACGCCCGCACCTCCGTAGCCACTTGTGCCTGCAGTAGCACCGCCATACCCGCCGTATGTTCCGTGGTTCTTCGGCAACAACCATCCAAACGTCTCCGCCGCCTCTGTTGATGCGTCTACCGCGCTACCGGAAAACGCCACAGCCGCCACACACAGCGCGCAGATCGTTTTGCTGAGCATCATCTTGGATGAGGTCGCTTGCTTACTTGCGGGTTGCCTTGCTCAGGGTGTGGAAATGCAGAAATGGCACATCATGACTGCGCGGCGGCAGGGCAGACTATCGGGTGCGCGGTATGGCTCGCGACACACACACACACACACACACACACACACACACACACATAGTTAGTTCACCGGAGCTCTTCCGCAACTCGACCAGCCACCTCTGCGCCAGTTGGCATGGAGCCTGCCTGGCAAACAAACTGGGGCCGGGTCGAGTGCAGACCGTAAACACTTGGTAGAGTGCACACAGAGGCAAACAAGCAGGTGGGGTGGTAGGGGGCTACGGCGTGATGGCTGGCGGCACGGCTAGCGTAAGCTTGGTTTTGGATAGGGCGGAGGTGGAGGCGAAATACGATGGAGCTGGCAGGTTGACCAGCCCAGCAGCAGTGTAGTGCAGTGCGGCGCTGTTATCTCCGTTTTACTGTTCATAAGCGGCATAGCCGACCCAGAGGTACTTCCAAGTGCAGTGGACCGCGTGGCGGTTCTGCGGCGAGAGAGTGCTGCATCCACGAGAGCTTGCAGCCACCATACCAATGCCACCCCGGCCGCAGTGAATGGGCCTGAAAATGCGGTTAGTGTCGACAAGGGTCGAACACCACTAAAGCCACCACTAGCAAACCCAAACAATCTAAGAAGGTTGATTTTGCGAGCTGCCACTTGCTCAGGTGTGCATACCACCATGTAGAAATAAAAGAGAACAGCTGAGGGCTACAGCGACTGCGGCAGTAATGTCTGCTCAGAGCAGACACTACGCGCCGGCTGCCACAAGTAGATCTTATCCGCGACTGCCAAAGTCCATTTCTTTGGTATGTTTCTTTTTCTATGCACTTCAATGTGAAAGCTCCTGCTTTTGGAGATTGAGACCCGAGCAAGCGAGTTTCTAATCTGATGTTCCACAACGTGTCGGTTGCCACCTCCGCACTGCGAAGCTGCGCAGGTAAGTGAAGCGCGCGATACGAGTCGCCGCTGCCTGTCAAAAAGAGCGACCGACTTCAATCAGAAGGTTGATATCTGTATTCAGCGCAGAGAAGATCTACTTGTGGCAGCCGGCGCGTAGTGTCTGCTCTGAGCAGACATTACTGCCGCAGTCGCTGTAGCCCTCAGCTGTTCTCTTTTATTTCTACATGGTGGTATGCACACCTGAGCAAGTGGCAGCTCGCAAAATCAACCTTCTTAGATTGTTTGGGTTTGCTAGTGGTGGCTTTAGTGGTGTTCGACCCTTGTCGACACTAACCGCATTTTCAGGCCCATTCACTGCGGCCGGGGTGGCATTGGTATGGTGGCTGCAAGCTCTCGTGGATGCAGCACTCTCTCGCCGCAGAACCGCCACGCGGTCCACTGCACTTGGAAGTACCTCTGGGTCGGCTATGCCGCTTATGAACAGTAAAACGGAGATAACAGCGCCGCACTGCACTACACTGCTGCTGGGCTGGTCAACCTGCCAGCTCCATCGTATTTCGCCTCCACCTCCGCCCTATCCAAAACCAAGCTTACGCTAGCCGTGCCGCCAGCCATCACGCCGTAGCCCCCTACCACCCCACCTGCTTGTTTGCCTCTGTGTGCACTCTACCAAGTGTTTACGGTCTGCACTCGACCCGGCCCCAGTTTGTTTGCCAGGCAGGCTCCATGCCAACTGGCGCAGAGGTGGCTGGTCGAGTTGCGGAAGAGCTCCGGTGAACTAACTATGTGTGTGTGTGTGTGTGTGTGTGTCGCGAGCCATACCGCGCACCCGATAGTCTGCCCTGCCGCCGCGCAGTCATGTTGTGCCATTTCTGCATTTCCACACCCTGAGCAAGGCAACCCGCAAGTAAGCAAGCGACCTCATCCAAGATGATGCTCAGCAAAACGATCTGCGCGCTGTGTGTGGCGGCTGTGGCGTTTTCCGGTAGCGCGGTAGACGCATCAACAGAGGCGGCGGAGACGTTTGGATGGTTGTTGCCGAAGAACCACGGAACATACGGCGGGTATGGCGGTGCTACTGCAGGCACAAGTGGCTACGGAGGTGCGGGCGTTGGACTCTCCGCTGCGCTTAAAGCGCTCGCAGGGCTTAAGGCCGGCCTGAACGCGGGTACAGGCGGCTACGGTGGTGTCGGCGCTGGACTCAATGCGAACGCCGGTCTAAATGCGAACGCCGGCCTGAATGCCGGTATCAACCCAGGCGTTGGAGCAAAGGGGTACGGCGGTGTTGCTGCCGACGCTGCTCTGGGGGGCACTGCTGGCCTCAACGCTGGTACGGGTGTTGATGCCAAAGCTGGTGCCGGACTAAACGCAAACACGGGGCTAAACGCCAACGGCGGCCTTAATGCCAACGCCGGTCTTAATGCCAACGCCGGTCTTAATGCCAACGCCGGTCTTAATGCCAACGCTGGTCTTAACGCCAACGCTGGGCTCAACGCTGGTGCGGGTCTCAGCGCAAACGCGGGGCTTAACGCTGGAGCGGGTCTAAACGCTGGAGCCGGGCTTAACGCTGGAGCAGGCCTGAATGCTGGAGCAGGCCTGAATGCTGGAGCAGGCCTGAATGCTGGAGCAGGCCTGTATGCTGGAGCCGGACTCAACGCCAACGCTGGTCTAAATGCTGGGGCCGGTCTCAATGCTGGGGCCGGTCTCAACGCTGGAGCCGGCGTCAACGCTGGAGCCGGCATCAACGCTGGTGCTGGTGTAGATGCGAATGCAGGGACTAAGGTGGGTGCGGGTGTGAGCGCCAGTGGAACTACTAACGGCGATAAAGGCAACACCGCCGGCAACTCAGACGGCTACTCCAAGAGCACCAGTAACGTCTCACCGGTAACGCAAAAACCTTCTACGCAGGCGGCGCAATCAGCAGCTCAAACATCGCTGAAGACCGGGGGATACCGCCACTTGCGCGCTTGAGCATCGCCCAACACGAATCGAGACCACAGACACGCACCAGAGACTGGTGAGCGCAGCCACTTCACGCTCCATGCCCTCTCACGGTGAGAGTCTCACCACTCGGACGATGCGCCGAGACTTTTCCTTTGCTCGAACGGGACGCGCCTTCCGTTGTTTGTAGTAGTGTAGTCGAGTACCAGGCTGAATACCGATATCAGCTTTTGATTGAGAGTCAGTCGCTCTTTTTGAGATAAAGTATTTGTTTTTGTTTCGCGATATGAAGGTGGTCGTTTTGGTGGTGGCGCTGCCGCGGCCGTCCTTCTCACTTGAGCGAACAACTGTTGCTCCGGTCGACGTGAGGCAGCGGCGACTGGGCTTGCTCTCGTATTGCGCCTCGCTTACCCGCGCAGCTTCGCAGTGCGGTGGTGGCGGCCAACACGTTGTGGAGTTGTGGACATCAGATCTATGAGACCCGAGCAATCAAAGAAACTTGCTTGCTTGGGTCTCAAATTGAGACTCTCAATCTTTGAAAGCAGGGGCTCAATGTTGAAGTGCATAGAAATAGAAACAGACGTAGAAATGATGGACTTCCTGTCTGCTATGAAAATTGTCGGATCAGTAAATAAATTGTTCTGTATTGAGGTACGAGGATTCAGCTCTTGTCACACACACCTTTCTCCTTCCACAGTCGCTCTTCTGTACAATTTGAGCGCTAACGATTCTTCAAGACCACACGGTAGCGAAACCGGCCTTCACAAACCATGTTTAAGCCCTCGTTCACCTTCGATATCGGCAGCTTTTGGATGATCGGGTGCACGTTCTTCTTCGATGCGAGCTCGAGCATGTCCTTAATGTCTTGGATACTACCGATGCAGCTGCCCCGAACACGCACCGCACGCGGCACAATGAAGAATGGGCTGAACTTAACGTCATCATTAGGGAGGCCCACCAAAATAAAAGTGCCGCGCTTCCGCACCAGGCTAAGGTAAAAGTTGTAGGGCATGTTGTTCGCATCAGCTGTCAGCACGAGGTAGTTAACTGAGTTGGCTGCCTTCTTCTGATCCGCCTCATCACTCAAATTGTAATACTCTTCTGCACCCAGAGCACGGATCTCTTGCTCCTTGCTGGAGGAGCGAGAGAAAGCGATCGGCGTGGCGCCAAGAGCGCGAATGAACTGGATAGCAAGATGGCCCAGACCACCGATACCAACCACGCCGACGCGGTCGCCAGCCTTCACACCTTCCTGCTTTAATGGCGTGAACACAGTCGTTCCAGCGCACATGAGTGGTGCTGCCAGGTCGGACGGGATGTTCTCCGGCAGCTTGAACGCGTAGTTGTTGTCCACACGCACGTAGTCAGCAAGCATACCCACCGTACGACGGGGTTCCGTCCGGATACGTCGAGACATATGTGTACACGCAGGATCGCACACAGCGTCCTCGCCATCGGCACAGTTGTTGCACGGCGCCTCGGGATTCTTGTTCAGGCACGCCCAGACCTGTGCGCCAACGGCCACACGGTCACCAACTTTTAGACTCTCCACATTGGCGCCGGCCAGCGTCACTTGTCCGACAATTTCGTGTCCAACGACACACGGGTAGTGAGCAGGGCCCCAACCGCTTTCCATCGTGTGGATGTCGGAACACAATGAGATATTTTGAATTCAAGGTCCTCTGGTCCGAGAGCGCGGGACTGATATTGCCACGGCTTGACTTCTCTTTTGGCATCAAAGCAGGCGTAAGCAGTCACAGTTCTTGGGATGAAGACATTAGAGCTGGACGTGCACAAAATCTTGTCGTGAAGGTTGAAGGCGAAAGGAGTAACGACGTGGCGAGCTGAGGAATAGAGTGGCTGGAGCATGAGCTCCAGTGTTCTCACGTTGCAGAAGGAAATCCGACGCCAAGGTGATTATGGAGAACGCACCTCCGCTTATTGTCGGAAATTGCAAAAGCTGCGAGTCAAATACTTAAACCAAAGTATTGGAGGTTGCACGCGAGAGATTATACCTGATTCTGAAAATAGTGAAGGTGCAGCACCAACAACAATCTTTTGTGTGTGTGTGTATGTGTGATAGAAACTAGCTTACAACTCCATTCGTAAACCAATTTATTTAGGCCCTTTTGCTTCCAACAATCGACGTTGTTCCAAACGTTTGTTTTCGATTGCCACCACTGAACTCTAGCGACTAGACATCCACTTGGCATTCTTTGACTTTAAAACCTATTGCGATTATAAGAATAGTGCTGAACTCAAAGTCTAGAAAACTCCATTTCTTTTTTCTTATTGTTATAGATTATTGTACAGCACCCGGAACTCTTGAACTTACAAATCCGATTGCCACCACTGAACTCTAGCGACTAGAAATCCACCTCTCACCCTGCACCACCGCTGTGAGCGGTGGTGCAGGGTGAGAGGATAACTACGGAGGTACGCATCCGGAGCGCAAGCCTGGCTTGGTCGAACGACGCGCGTAATGGTAGCGGTCACCGTATGCAACTTGCCCATTCTGCAGTTTGATGTTGGAAAAGGGGAAGGCAAGGTACCAGCAAAACAGCGCAACATACCAATAGAGCAGCAGAGGCTACACATTTCCGAAGAATTAAACCTAAATCGGACAAACGTACCTTGACTTTTTCGCGGCTGTCACCTGGAAAATTATGCAGCCCGCTAGATATTGAGCTTAACTCCTAAAAATCGTCTTGAACTAGCTACTGATTTAGGCAGACCCACCGGTTACAGGCATTTCGAACATGCGCACCTTCCCATGACGATCTTCGGGAGGGGTCCAACTACTATCATAATGTACCAGCAGGTCGTGATCCTCGATGTTGTTCAATTTAAAGTCCTCCCACTCATCGGCCTTCACCAAGAAATAAACTGTCACGTGAAACTGCTTTCTCAGACCTGCTTGTTCCAGTCTGAACAGCACCTCGTGAAAATAGATCATCTTGAAACTGCGCTTGTGTGAGCGAGTCAGTTGGACAAATGTAACGCGCTTTGTAATTTAGTCGAAGCATACCGCATCGTAACCTCCTTGATTCCACGCGATAGGTCGCAACCATTTCCGATCTCCTCTGACTTGTAGCTTCGATTTTACCTTCACTTTATCGTCCACCTTAAACTTTAGCTGCTGGCTACTGCAGCTGTCGTCCGCCTGCAAACAAATCCGCTTTGCAGGAACGCTCGTCGCGTTCCAGTTTGTATATCCATCATATCGAACATCGCACGTGCCGTCCTCACGGCGTTGACATATAACGCCTCGGATAAGCGGTTTGTTATCCACCTTGAGTCGCTTCTTCCGGTCAAACGGAAGAACGTTCGCTTGGGGTAAAATATCCACAACATCCTTGTCTCCGTAAAGTTTCACTGCGTGCGATGCAACTGATGCGAAAAACAACGATAGCCATTCAAATGAAGGGTTGGGTGAAACATTGAGGCGAGCCGCCAACTTCTCATAATGGTGTCATTCCCACACGTGTCGGCAATGCGCGAGGCCACATACCGACTAACAGGGAACCGTTTATACCTACGGCCGTCAATTTGCAAGCCGTAGAGTGTGTTTGTCGCACCAGTTTTAAAAGTACCAACGCAGTTTTTGACCAGATCAGTCGTGTTCTCAACACTTTCCATCTTGTCCTCTACCTCTTGCTCCACCTCCGCCGTCGAGAATTGAAACATGAAACGGCACGAGCCACCGACATAGTAGAATTTCAAATTTAAGGCGTGTGTCTTCTTGTCTTCATCACTTGACAACTCATCGTTACCGTTCTCGTCATTCACTTCGGAGATGCTCGTGGTATCTAATTTACTTCTGACTGCCGCGTAGAAATCTGGGTCACGAATCGCTGCGAGGTACTCCTCTCTTGTCCATGAGCACATGAAATACTCCTTGATATTTTGAATGTCATCATCCTGCTTATTCGTCTTTCCTCTCGAAACCATTAAGGAACAAACATCTAATCTGTCCTCGTCGCTGTGGGCAGCGGAAACGCTTCCGACAAAGTCGCGGCATTGTAGTTCTGCTGTAATTCTGTCCAAAACAAGGAAGTTCTTCCTCTGGTCCACCCGGGGCAACTCGAACTCAGACAGTCTTGCGACAACCCAAAATTCTTTTATGCGTCAGTGATTCTCATATAATTACCAGCAAGACGCCGCCGTAATCTGCATTATGTCGGAGTCGCATTATGTCGGAGTCGGTGACGGACATCCACTTGGTGTTCTTCATTACCAGATAGAGCTCTAAACCATCGCTGTCGGTTGTGATTCTATTCTTCATCTTGTCCTTGATTGCATCTTTCAGGATAGCCACGGTGTCCTGCTCTGCATCATCGACTCTGATCGAGATTTGGCCACCTCCGAAGATGACACAGTTCAGGATCATGTCGAGCCGGCGAGTTCTTGAATGAGAATCAAACGAACAATTCTGTTTCTTTGACACGGAAAAGTCGTAAGACCTGACAAGTGAGGACCAGAAAACAATTTGGCTGTCACCAGCGAAAGTAATACGCCTTATCGACTGCACTGCAAAGTTGAAGGCTGCAACCCTCGCTCAAAGTCTCAGCGGCTGAAACTGAGAACAAAGGACGTGACCTCTCCACGACAACCAATACCAGGAGCACTCAAATAGTGAGTGCAGCACTGAAAACATTACATTTGGCACTTGGATTTCGAGACGCAGATGGCTACAAACGCTATTGATTGGTCGACCGCGCTTCCTGTCTTGCGGCATGGGCGCCCTGCCGTCGGGCATGCGGCCATCGACTGGCTGGCCGCCGGGCCACTTCAAAGGACGCCATGGCCCCGGCGAAGCGCAGACGCGGAGCGCAGACGAACGGCGCGGGCAACGGCGCGGCGGCCGAGGCGCGGCCCGAGGACGAGGCGCTGGCGCGCGCGCGGGCCGAGCACGCGCCGCTGCTGGCCGAGCTGCGCGGCCGCTTCGGCTTCGTGCGCGCGCTGCTGGGCGAGTTCTGGCCCGAGCTGCAGCGCGACCCGCGCGACGAGGCGCAGCTGCCCGTGGCCGGCGACCAGCAGTGGTTCTGGTTCGCCGAGATGCAGTTCATGGTGGTCTTCCTGTACGAGATCGCCTTCATGGAGTTCTCGGTGAGCGTGACCAAGCCCGACTCGCTCACGCAGACGGCGGCCGGCGCCAAGACCACGCTCGCCCACCGCCAGGACATGCAGGAGCGCGTGGCCTTCCTGGCCAGACTCAAGAGCTACGTGGCCGACCTGGCCCGCTGCCGCCTGGCGGCCACGCAGCGCGCCGGCCAGCGCCTGCCGCGCGTCTTCCGCCTGGCCGACAGGTACAAGCTCTCGGCCGGCGAGACCACGCTGCTGCAGCTGCTCGTGGTCATGCAGGGCTGCCAGAGCAACGCCGTGCGCTGCCAGATCCTGGACGAGGACTCGCAGCGCCGCGTCATGACCTGCCAGCGCCTCTCGGGGCTCTCGGAGGTCGACGTGGCCGAGTTCCGCGACGACGAGCGCGAGCACGTGAAGGAGGGCACGCTCCTCGTGGACGAGGAGACCTACTGCACGTCGCTCAGCTTGTCCAACATTTGCGTCCGCGTGCTGCTGGGACGGCACTTGACCAGCAACCAGGCGCTCAAGGTCAGTCAGACGGCGCTGGAGGAGCTGCTGAAGGACGAGGGAATGTCGTTTGGAGAGATTATGGACGCCACGACGACGACGACGACGACGACGACGACGACGACGACGGAAGGCAATGTCAGCGGCCGCAAGCGCGAGCGAAGCGACGAGAAGGTGGAGGAAGAGCACGAGGAAGAGACTGCGGATCACCACGACACCAGTGAGAGCGAAATGGAGGACCACGAGGAGCATGAGGACCCGAATGCGTCAGCGTTTTCGTTTATTGGAAAGTACAAGGCGGACAGCAAGCGCGCGAAACGACAAGCGAAGGCGGATGAAAAGCTGCTGCTCAACTCGGCCGACGCCGATAAGCATCACTTGCTGTCGTCGTTGATGGACCCAAGCGAACTCAAGCCATACAGCCCGGAGAACCAGCTAGAGTACCTCGAGGATCGCTTTCAGGTGGTGGCGTTTGCGATCCGTGCGTCTGGCGCTCGTGTGAAGGACCAGATGAAGGAGGCCGGCACGAAACAGCCCTGGGAGTCGTCTGCACCGGCGTCTGCTGGCCGTCGCGAGTTGAAGGCCAAGCAACGCGTGTACAGTCGTCGCACACAACACAGGTTAGCACTGACACGGCAAGCTGGCCGCCCGTTGCCGCGTCTGGAAGAGTTGGCTGCCAAATTCAAGTTGAACCGTTTTGAGCAAAACGTTATCGTGATGCTCATTGGCAAGACTATTTCTCCTGTTATCAAGAACCTGATTGATGGCGTGGATACGTCTCCGGTGCAACGCATGGATGAAAGCGTGATTATCAACCAGATTTTATCGATCTTTTGTGATACGTTTCAGGAGCAGGTGGCGCACCGTGTTTTCTTCTACAAGTCTTCGCGTCTTTTGACTCGCGGTCTCGTTAAGCTTCACCGAGGCCGGTGGCATTCGACAGCTGGGGATCTTGTGGATCAGCGTGTGGAACTGGACCGTCGAGTGCTGGATTGGGTAGTTGGCCTTGACACAGAGATGAATGAATTGGTAGAAGGTTCGGACTTGTACACTCCCAAGGTGCAGCTGGACCAGGTTGTACTCCCTGAAGAGCACAAAAGTACAATTTTGGAGACTGTAGAGAGCTACGAGAGCTTTCGGCGGTACCGCAAGAAGAGCGGGTTAGAGCAGGCAGGAATGGCGTATGGCGCAGGACTCGTGTTATTGCTGTGCGGCGCTAGCGGTACCGGTAAGACGATGACAGTAAATGCGGTGGCACACCACCTGAAAAAGCGTGTGCTGCTTGTGGATTTCCCGTCTCTTCAGGGAAAGCGGCAGGAGGGCGTGGAGACTGATGCAGACTTGCGCGGTCTCTTCCGTGAAGCTGACATGAGCAACGCTGTTCTTTTCTTCGACGAGTGTGAAAATATCTTCCGACAGCGTGACGGTGGTGGCGATAGACTGCTCAACGCCCTTCTTACAGAGATTGAGCGGTATGAAGGTATCGTGTTCCTTGCCACGAACCGGCCGTTTGACCTCGACGAGGCCATGCATCGTCGTATCACAGCTGTGTTTGAGTTCAAGGCACCGGACCACATCCAGCGGCGGAAGATCTGGGATGTACTCCTGTTGCGTGGAGCTCTGCAGACTGAACCTGGCATTGATTGGGACGCTATTGCACTGAAATATGAACTGAGTGGTGGCTTCATCAAGAACGCCATCCTGTCGGCTCTTCTAAAGGCTATTTCGCGGAATGGAGAATCTCCGGTGATTTCGCAGGCCGACATCGTTGCGGGCTGCGCGCTGCAGATGCGCGGTAGCTTGCACATGAAGACGTTCGACCACCGCGTTGTGCCCACCAGTGGGCTGGATGAGCTCATTGTTGAAGACTCGGTGAAGGACAAACTGCGCCGGATTGTGCAGTTCGAGAAGGCGCGCAGTGTCATTTACGGCCAGTGGGGCTTTGACTTTGGTCAGTCGAACAAGCAGCAGAAGGGTGTGAGTGTTCTGATCTGTGGCCCGCCTGGCATTGGCAAGCTCAACGCTGCGAAGAGTATCGGTTTTGAGATCGGACGCCCGCTCAAGGTTGTCAACTTCGGTCAGCTGGCCGCTGACTCGGCGGCTGAGACTCGGAAAGCGTTGCGGGCTGTGTTCGACGATGCCCGACTTATGGATGCCGTGCTGGTGCTGACGGGCTTCGAGTCGTTTGGCAGCCACATCGAAGGAGGTGTCATCCCGATCGACAGTCTGGAGTCTTCGCCCCGCTTCCGCATGGAAGTGATGCGATTGCTGGAGCTGATGGACACGTTCCCTAGCACTACCATCCTGCTAGCCAACGTGGACCGATCTTCGTCGGCGTCGCTGGTGCAGTCGGAGTTCTGCCGTCGCCTCAAGTTTGTTGTGGAGATGCGGAACCCCAACGCCAAGCTGCGTGAGAAGCTGTGGCGTGCGTGCTTCCCGCCCAAGGCGCCGCTGGACACGAAGAAGCCGATTGACTTCCAGCGTCTGGCAGAGCGTTACGACCTTAGCAGCACCGCCATCAGCGACGCAGTGTTCCGCGCCGCTGCTAGCGCCGCTTTGCGCGAAGAGAGCAAGCGTATTATCACGATGAAGGATCTGTCCGAGGCGGCCGAGATCGAGCGGCAAAAGGCCCGCGGCGGCGCGGGCGCCATGGACAACCTGTTCGTCTAAGCTAAGCGGCAGCAGCCCGCCTATGTATGGGAAGGAGGCACCCAGCGGCCCTGCAGTGGAGAGGCGACAGAAAAGGAAAGACGTAGCGATAGACTCAGCAGACAGTGGTTAACGCGGCAGCACCTTCGTTCCTTCAGTTACTTGTCCTGATCCGGTGCCTTCGGCACTCGCGGCGCGTGCTGCAGCCTGCTCCGTCTGTCTCTAGATGGAGAAGGGCAGGTCGTCGCCGCTGGTGAAGTCCCGCACCACCTCGTTCTCTGTGATGGTGACGGTGCGGATGACGCCGCCCGAGCTGCCGTCGCGCGCCATGGCGTGCGCCAGCGCCTTCTTGACGAACCTCTGGCACTCCTCCTTGGTCATGTCGGGTCTGCAGCAGCAGAGCAACAGCGTCAGCAGCCTGCACCAAGACGACCAACTCGTCTAAAAAGTCCGCACCTGTACTCGGCGTCCACCAGCCCGTAGATGTAGGTGGAGCCGCTGCCGCCGATGGCGAAGTCCTGCTCCACCATGGCGCCGCCGATGGGGATGGAGAAGACCTGGCCGCCCTTCACGGGGTCCCAGCCCGCCACGATGATGCCGGCCAGCAGCCGGTCCTTGTTGTGGTAGCAGAGCGAGCGGAAGAGGTTGGCGGCCGTGGCCACCTTGGGCAGCCGCCCCAGCTCCACGGCGTGCGACGCCAGGTAGTAGCGCACGTAGTCGCTGAGCGCCTGCGTGTCGGCGGCCGAGCCCGAGCGGCAGCAGAACAGCCGGTCGTGCAGCGGCGTCAGCTTGTCGCTCACGCGATTGGCCACGTAGGTGCCGGTGGACGTGCGCGAGTCGGCGCCCAGCACCACGCCGCCCCGGAAGCGCACGGCGATGATGGACGTGCCGGCGTCCACCTCGCCGGGCTTGAGGTACGCGCCCTCGTCCACTTCCTGCTTGGTCATGATGTCGCGCCTCGAGCTTGGATCTCTTTCTGCGGGGGGAATCTTTGCGACGGCACTACCCGGAAGAGTGACACCCTACGATACAGGATGCGCGCACTGTCAGAACGCATCAACTGCAACGGCGACTGAAGTGGCACTCAAGTACACACCAACGAGGCAAAAAGACGATTCCAAAAAACACGCTGGTGTACTGCGAGTGCTATAGGACTTAGGGCATGCGCTTAGTTGTAGTCCGGGTGGATTCTGCCGGCGCGTTGCTGAGCCACCCACCAGCTATTGAAACTGTTGTAGATTTGGCCGCACTTCAGACGCTCGAAGGGGTCCTGGCTGTACACGGACTTGAAGTAGATGCTTGAGGGCCTCTCCCCGCTGTGGTACAGGCCCCAGAACTGGTCCGAGATGGCTCTGTCAATGTGCGTGTTAATGCTCTCGGCCGCGTTACGCAGCGCGGACGCGACTTGAGAGGAAATGTAGCCTCGGTCTTCGTCGTCGACAGGGTCGGCTTCGGCGTCAGCAACCCTTTTCACGTTTTCTCGCAGTCGTCTGGTGCCTACGGCGGTCAGTGCGGTAGCTAGCGCTGCTTCCTTGGCATTGTCTACGTCTGCGACGGCGTTCGGGGTAGCGTCAGTGCTTACGAAGACAACAGCCGCGAGTAAAACGCATAGCAGCTGACGCATGGCTGGTACTGGAGATGACGGATCTGCCCCTTCGAGGACTTTGTGAGCGCTGGAGAGTGAATTGATGAGTGGCCATCACGATCAATGGGAAATTGCATTGTACGTAATCCCGTTCATAAGTGTTGGTAATCCAGGACAACCGCGCATATTACATGTATCCCGAGAATTGAGACGGGTTCACAGGATGTGAAGAATCGGCCATTGCGTTAAATTTCATAGGATGCGATGCACGTACCAATAGCGAAATTTTAAAGCGACCAATGCTCAAACCCACACAATAAAATATACGTAGCTTCAAGTTTCGTTTGCACGCAAGTTTAGGTCTCACTACACGTACATTTGATGCCGATTATTGCTGAGAAAAAGGAGCTCCAAAAGTCCCCAATCTATCTTTTGGCATTGAGAACTACATTTCTGCCCGCACTTACTTGAGCTACCCCCAGCGCATGCTATCGATTTAGCAACTCGAGGGGCTCAGCATGTATCAGGAAGACCCAGTTAAAACCAGCTATGGATACTACCCACTACAGCATGAAGCATCGAGTTTAAAAATAAAAGCAACTGAAGAACACCGGGCAAAAGCCAATTTATGTTGCGCTGAGTTACTGTTATGCTATCTGCTTGGTTGTAGTTTGGGTGGATTCTGCCAGCGTTCTGTTCAGCTATCCACCAGCGGTTGAAACCGTTGTAGATTAGACGGCACTGCCAGCGCTCTAGGAACGACTTGCTGAAACCGCGATTTGTAGACGATGGACGAGGGTCTCTCTCCCAATTTGTACAGGCCCCAGTACTGCTTCACCATGAATCTATCAAGGTGCGCGTTAATCCTCCCAGTAATGTTACGTAGCACGGTCGCAAGCTTGGAGCTAATGTAGCCTCGGTCTTCGTCGTCGATAGGGTCGTCTTCGACGTGAGCAACCTTTTTCACGTTTTTTCTCAGACGTCTAGTGCCTACGGCATCAGGTGCGCTAGCCAAAAAAAAAAAGCTGCCGCATTAATTCTTGTGTCATCTTCGTCTACAATTGCGTTCGAAGTAGCGTCAGTGATTGCGAAGAGAACAGTCGCGAGTATAACCCAAAGCAGCAGACGCATGGAATTGTCCGAGGACTTTGTGTGCGCTGGTGAGTGAATTGATGAGTGGCCGAGGTAAGTGCAGCAAGCCATGATGGCTTATGGGAAGTTGTATGGTACCGTAATCCCGGTGTTAAGTGTCTGCGCCTTGGTAATCCAGAACAACCGCATGTATTATCTCGAGAATTTAGACGGGTACAGAGAGGATGATAATAAGAGGCAAACGATCAATACGTCGTATTTCAGAGAATGCGATCTCTCCTTACATTGCAGCTACAGCGCTGAAATCATACAAGCAGTGATACAACAACGCAAAATATCGGTAACTCAATTTGCTGCGAACACCATTGCCCAAGGATTTTTTTTCCAGTGTAGCCAAACGAATTTTAATGATTTTGTCGTGTACTACTTGTTTGCAAACCCGGTTAATAACTGCGCTATTTTTCGCACGATGCAATCGTGGTTGCCCTCGAACCGTCAACATGATACTCACAAAGGAGCTGTCAACATCGAGATATACTAGCCACAACACCCGACCATTCGACCATTTCAACTTTAGTTTTGAACTGGCAGAGATTGTAAAGCTACGAAGGTAAAAAACTTACCCCAGAAGTGGCAATCCTACTATATATTACTACATAGCTAGAAAAAAGTATACTGTTCAGCTCACATCACCAAGTAAGCTGAAGGTTAAGAGAGGCTATCTCAAACAACCTCTCTCACTACAGGCATTAAAAACTAAGGCCGTGTTTCGCGCATAGTATCATTATGGCATCATCGTAATTTTCCGTCGGGGCCAGAATTTACTTCCAATTATGGCTATCGTCAAAATATCCTTTTTGTATGGATCGTGTTCGTGCGCAGGAAAACATTATCTTGCGATCATTTCAAAACTTTATGGCAATTGACCGTAGCTCGACGAGTTCCTATCTTTTGTCAGACATACTGTTAACGCGTACCGTGGGTGCATATCACCAGCTCGTAGGCGTCTTTGGTTGTAGGTAGCTGGCTAAACGGCAACAAATTCAAACTCTAAATACATGGTGTTGCTTCTACTGCTGACTGCTGTGATTCGCTTAGGCATAAAGGCACGGAAAACGCAAGCAAGAACATCCCACAGTTGGGGCTAACTACAAGTGCAGCAGAAGCGCTTTCGTGATCATTTTCAGATGGATGTTGGATAAACTCTACGACATGTTCGAGCAACATGTTTACAGCATACATTAACATTAATGAGAACGACACTAAATTGGATCGAAGCCGCGGCGAAGAGAATGATGATAGGACCGTTAGCTTCACACGTATGGCCTCACTATCTGTTCATACAGTTAATACTTCCTAGTACAGACAGCGTAGGTTCTGGAACACCTAAAAGAAACAGTGTCAACTGCTTCAAAGTCTTCCCACTATCGCTTCTTGTCGTCGTTTTCCATGTCACCGGGAAGTTCTTCATCGCGAGTTTGGCTTTCTTTGGTGTTTCATTCTTTCTTGCAGTCGACGATGGCGAATAAGGCGAAGAATGACACGTCGACCAATTCGACACGTAAGTCTGCTCGTGGCAAGGAAAGTGTGTCGAAAAGCTCGTCTACTCTGGACAAGAACTGCAAAAAAGAACAGCGTGCGACGAGGACCAAAAGCCAAGGGTTTTCCTTGTTCAACTTTTGAGGGTTCTCCAAGCAAGCGCGAGCTGGAAACAGACATGTGCATCAAAACTAAAGCTTGGACTGGGCTCGTAAAGGCGACACACACGCGCTGACCGCTCTTATTGTATTGACTAGGCCAGATCAAGTCCAGGTTTGTACGAGTTATGTACGACTGCGACTTGTACAAGCGTACTCATAGCATGCAGACAACGAAAACTGAAAGTGTTGAAGATAGTACTGATTCTCACTTGCAGGAGGCGTAGGACAAAGTGGTATGCGAACAATACAAAAGAGAAAGAAAGAGGAGAACGAGGAGCTAAAGGCTCAGTTGAGAATAATCGTTGTCCCCAAGAGGTGGCTTTTGCCGCCCTAACACGTGTGTCTAGTTACATCGAGTGCTGCCATCTCTGCGTGTACCAGTGCTAGCTGCTACCGCAACGGCACCTCCTCAACAGAAAGCAATGCAGCTACACTAATGGAGTCACTACTCCAACAAAAGAAGCAGTTTGTAAACTGAATGACGAAGATCATGGCAGAAGATATCCAGCCAAACGAATGCAAACGTGTTTTCGTTTTTGCAGGTGATCCCGATAGTGATACCTTAGTGGCATTCACGAAAATCATGAGTTAGCTTAATAAAACAGGGGGGAGGCTGTTTTACAAAACGGGCCTCATATTTGCATTCTGAAGCCATAATACGATTTGGATTTGCCGTGTTTCCGGTCGTGATTTTCGTCCATAATGCCATTATGGCGCCGAAATTGCGATATTGGGGGTAGCCTTAAGCTCTTTGATAAGTGAAAACAATTTTCGTCAAACCTCTACTGCGTAGTAGACTCCATAATGACAGTAAGTATGAATCGAGAGTGCAAGATAGGCGATACCTACTGTTATGGCCTGCGGCTTCGAGTAACACACTTATAGTGGAGACGAAATACCAAATTGAAAGCTTTTTGGTATTAGAACCATTTGGCCGTCTGCAACGACGTTTTCTTGCTATCGCATACACGGCCTTCGCCACGTGGATGAGTTGACTTTAAAAGAGGCAGTCTTTCAGAACCATCCGCACTAAAGCTCAGCACAACAGGCTAAGGACCTGGTATTTTCCTGGATGACTAGCCTCGTTCCATTCTACAGATTCTACCGTGTTAACGAACCCTCACTTTGTCGATCTTTTCTCTACGATTCATAGTTCATTGGAGTTTAAGCTAGCTGGAACTTCTTAAGAAGATGTCAAAAACGAAGTTGGGAGGAATCGTTGTTGTCCTATATTCTAGTTTTTGGTCCTTGAATGCGCCCAGCTTTCTGGTGGATTTTTACGAATAGAAGACCTGCTACTATTAAAAGCCCTGTCGAGAAATCTAGAATCGCATTCAGAAACAAAAGCCCGCTTCGAATAAAAGACCTCATGCATCAACCGTTATTAGTTATTGCGTTTCATCACAACTCGTCTCCAAGAAGTAGGAGGTCATAACTAGCATGGCGAATCATTCCAACTCGAGCAGCAGTTCATTTCCGCACGCAAGGCTGGAACGTCGACTCTGCCACTTCTAAAATGGTGGCGGAATCGGGACGCCATGATAGCTAGCTCACATCAAAAACGACTCACTGATGCTCGGTTCGTTGGATGACCTCCTGTCGGACGCTATCCTCCACATGCTCGATTTTATAGGTAACTGTTTATTTTTAATTTGGCTATATCGCTGCGATGTGAAGGCCACTATTTTACAGCTAAACCTTGGATGTAAAATTTTATAAACCTTTTCATCTGCTATGACCTTAGCAATAAACCAGTGCGGAATGTCTCATTAATGGAGTCCGTTATCTTGTTGTTGTGATAAACTACGTGGAGCTTCTCATCTTTGTGATATTGTGATACTGACCGTAAAGTATGAGACTGCCCAAGTCAGGCTTGGCATACCAAGCCGCCGGATCCAACGATACCCCTTCGCGCTAGTTCATTTGGAACCATGACGTCTACGGTTGGAAGTTCCAGTGCGCATGGGCTAGCTCCAAGCCGGAGCCTAGGGGTGTCGATCCATTCAACTTAGACGAGCTCTAGATGATGTAGAAGTAGTGGAAGAATAAAAGACCTCTACGAATAGAGGACCCCTGCTTCATTTTTCGCTATCAAAGAGGTCTCTAAAAACAATACAAGACCGATCACTAATCGCAAAAATCTGTTAATATGGTCTTTACACGTATTAAGTATTCTACAGAAAATGATGAAGACGGATTGCCCTTGTGCACATCCCCGTTCGTGCCTAAACGACGGTTGTCGGTCATCAAGTCAAAACGAGAAACAGTTCTTCGATGGTTACATGAAAATCGTAGTGAAGGGTGCACTTAAAAAGCAATGAATAATGCGGCAATAATCGGCCGCCTTGATATCATTCAGTGGCTTCACGATAATCGCAGGGAAGGGTGCACTACAAAGGCTATGAACGTTGCTGCAATGCACGGGGAATTGGAGTTGGTACGGTGGCTCATGAACATCGACATGAGGGCTGCACGAGGGACGCAATGGACCATGCAGCCGCGTGCGGATACCTTGCCGTCAGTAGTAATACTTAGAACATTACACCGTCATTTTTTTACTTTCCGTAATTTACCACTGAGAACATATCTGGAACCTTCTTTCGGGTCAGGTGCTCTTCAAGCAACGCGACCTCTCGACCACCTGAGAGCGAATGCAACGCCTTTTTGATCTAAGGGTGGTTTCAGATCCGCTCTACCACTGAGATCTAACAGCTGTTGGTTTCATCGACGCGACCTCTCGACCACCTGAGAGCGAAACCAACGCCCTTTCGATCTAATGGTGGTTTCAGATCCGCTTAAATACTACAGGTGCTCTTTCAGCAACGCGACCTCTCGATACCATCTGGTGTGAAGGAGGTATCCTCCAAACCTCCAAGCTCCGTAAAACCGCTCCCCAACCGTAGAAGCATTTCAGTACGATTCACAAGTACATGTAAGTCATCGATATTTTTTTATCATCAGTAAAAAAAAAAAATATAGTCAATGGATTTAGCTCAGAAGAGCATCTACTTCAGTCTTTAGCTTAGGACACTTAGTCTTAACAAAGTCATTCATGCTAAGCCAATCGAGATAATTAGGATCAATCTTTTGAATCTGTTTGATAGTTCGATTCTTGTATTTTCCCCACGTCATCATAAACGAACCATCGTCGTTTCCGAATTTGATGTGAAGGAATTGGGCAACAGGGTCATTCTCAAGATCGGTAAAACGATTTTGATGAGACAACCATCTGCAATATGATGGATCAGAGGAATATACCTCTTCAATAGTCTTCGATTTGTACTTGCCGAATGTTAGTGTCGAACTCATTGTATCTATATACCTACCCAGATACCTATTCAAAAAATAAATTAATTATTTCAATTGCGTTTAATCCTGAAAGATATAAAGTCTATGATATAATAATGAAAGGATATATCTACAAGATCACCAACGCGGACGAATCGATTGTCTATGTGGGTAGCACCACACAATCAATTCATCGTAGATGGCAAATGCATCTGAAAGATTATAGACTTTGGATCAATGGTAATCACAGACCGTGTGCAATTTATCATCACTTTAATCAATATGGAATCGATAATTTCAATATTCATTTAGTGTCGGAACACGAGATCGAAAACCGCCGAGAGCTGCATGAATTTGAACAACTTGTTATCGATACAACTAATTGTGTTAACCGTCAAGCCGCCATCCTTACAGAGGAGCAAAAGCGGATGAAAGCTCAACAGTATCGCGATGCCGATAAAGCAAGACTAAAAGCACACGCATCTGAAAGAATCGAATGTGATTGTGGGGGATCACATAGACGGAGCGATAAGTCGCAACATGCACGAACTAAGCGTCATCAACAATGGTTAGCTGATCACCAATAAATCAATCATATTTGTTTTTGTTTTCAGTATAGGATCTCTAAACACCTTCTAACTATGCTGTGGTAAAATCTAAAATCTCACCCGTTAGACGGTCGTAGGACAGTTCTTGTTCGCTGATTACCAAAATAATCATATTGACACCCTGACAACCAGCGTTCACACCCTGAATCTGAATAGACTGAGGGATATCCTTTTCGGTCAGGCGACTGACATCAGCGATGAGGACACGGTTAGTTAGAGACCACGTCTGATAGTCAAGAAGACCATTCACAAGCTCAGGAGTTAGATCACCGTTGATAGCTCCAATCTTTGCCACCTCGTTGATGAAGTGGTGGAAGTCGTAGTCGTGGCTGATATCAAACGTCTGACTCGAACCAATGCGAACATTAAAGTTGCGAATCGAAGAACCAGGGTGTAGAGTCCAAGGAGCGCTATCAAAAGGGCTTTGGAACTGTTGAACAGCAGCGGAAGCGAACTACCCGTTTGCTCGGCAAAGGGGAGGACTACGACGTATTTAGCATTCTTGACCGAAGCCGATAGCTGTAGGTCAAACGATGTGTTGTGTTGAGTCGATTGCTTACCAATGCCAGCTCGCTGGTAGAACCACGGAGCGTAGCAGTCATTGTAGCGTACCTTCTTAACAGGCTTAGAGATGATAGCCTGAGGATTCTCGAGATGAACGAACGGGACATACAAGCGAGAAGTAGTGAAAGGCATGTACGTACCATCAATAGTAGGCTCAAGCGAATTAACTACGGCTCCCCAAGCAATACTGAAACCAGCAGAAGCAGCAAGAACACCAGCCACAGGATTACCAGTGGAAGAAGCCGCAACCATTACGGGACACGTATTACCTGATGAGAGGGTAGTGGAAGTAAGCGACATACCCTTCGTAGCATCAACGGCGATAACGGATGAGCCCTGATTCACACGGAAACGAAGTCGGATCTGAGGATTAGCCATCAAATCGAGTTCGCGGAAGATAGGGTGTAAATCACTTAGTTTGATTTTTAGCATGTAGTTCCACGTACCCATAATAGCATTAGCAGTAGAAGCACCCGCTACGAATGCACCACGCGAGGTTTGGTTAGCGATAGTGGTGGAAGCAGAAGCAGCACCAAGCGACGGCCACGTTGAACTGAAATCAGAACCAGCCGTCGGAGGATTAGATAGAAGACGCTTAACGAGACCATCGTTAGGAATGGTAGCACCACCCGAAGGACCAGTGGTTGTAAAAGTAGATGAGTAAGCGGTTGTGTTCGTGTATCCATCACCGGTTAGGGAGCTTGTAGCAGCACTATAAAGAACAGACTGAGCAGCATCAGGGTAAAGGAATGATTCAGCACCATGCTTCTCAACATACTGAGGGCTGTATCCGGTTTGAGCACGAATGTTGTTCCAAAAGAGCTTGTAGTCAGCCATGCTAACGATAGTCTTGCCATTCAGCTCGAGAGACAACGAGTCAATTACATTCCAGTTGCACACTTGAGGGTAGCACAGAAGCGGTTAGCAGCAGCACTTTGAGCAGTAGCACCATTCTTCATCGATACCTTGTATGGAAGCATAATATAAGCATCTCGGAGGGAGGCAAAGCCCTCACTTCCACTTAGCTGAGCCGTTGCATCAATGGTAATGACACCATTCTGATTAAGAACCCTGATTAAGATCTATGACATGAGGTACGCGCTTAGTGGTCGATACCTTGATCTCAGGATCGCTCTTTAGTGAGCTCTGGTACAAATACTGATCGGATAGTTGTGTTTCACTCATGGTGGAATCTATATCAACTCTAATATACTTTTTGGAAATTAATTATTATGACAAGCCTTATCAAGCCAATCACAAGTGATCATGACCTCATCGAGCTCGCTGAGAAAATGGATGTGAGACTTGACAACATTTTCGAATCAAGTGAGATAACGTCTCCTCTTCCAATGAATGGTTCTTTCCTAATTCTACTACGACAGCCTAATATGGATGTAGGTCATTGGACAGCAGTACATAATGGTGAATACTTCGATTCAATGGGTGAAGCAGCCCCAACAAAATATGGAATTGGTAGATACAACTCCAAGCAATACCAAGGAACATATGGGGATTATTGCGGACCATTCAGTATCCTTTGGCTGTATTCCAAGCAACACAGTCGACCCAATATCTTTAAAAATATGAAAGATTTGAATTTGATAATTCTATAATAAATATGTTTCAGGGAATATAGCAAACATGTATCGCGAACTAACAGTTTCAAGCGACGTACCATCGCGCAAGCTCACCAAGGCTTTCAAGACCGGTAAGCTCTCTTTAACAGCTAACGAAGTCAGGGTAGTGGATCTGTCATTCATCTTCATCCGGCAAGCTATGAAAAGGCTCTTAAAGCTCGCAAAGCCGGTCGTGGCGTTCGACTCGACATTACTCGACACGAAGTTAAAAAGGGGTACAAGAAGGCTCAAGGAGGGTCGATTTGGTCCAAGGTATGGGGAGGGATTAAATCGGCTTTTAAATTTGCAAAGGATTCAGGATTACTTAGCCGAGCTGTGGATGCCGCCGTACCGGCGATCTCAACGGCTTTGGGTGCTCCCCAAGCAGCTATACCTACCAGAGCCGCAATTCGTTCGATGACGGGTGTAGGCATTTACGACAGCGATAGCGATGTTGAGAAGGATGGAGGACGAATTACTGTAGGAAGGGGGCTAAGCGAGCTCTAAGCTATGCGAAGCGTAAGGGGGTACTTACTGATGCTGTAGATGCGGGAGAGAAGTTCCTTTTGAGCAAAGCGACTAAACCAGAGCATGAAACTCTCATCAAGTCGATCCGTGGTGAAGTTAAGCGACGATACGGAGTAGGTGTTGCAAAGAGTAAGCGTCCGGCTAAGGGGTCTCAAGAAGCAAAGGATCGTATGGCAGCTGTACGAGCTAAACGTCGTGGGGGTAGCTTCAGATTGTAAGAAAAAATATCATCTCTCTGAGCATTACTCATTTTTTTGGCCTCAACAGAAGCATGATTGAAACCGATGTATCACGGAACTTGACCTTCTGATCGTTTTGATTATAGATGCTGATCGTAATACTTGAGCGAGAGCCATTGTGGCAATTCATCCAAGCATACTGACTCGGTTTGTATGAGATCAACTGACCAACAGAAGCATCACCACGATCGAAAGCGCTTAGGATATCACCAGAAGCAACGTACTCATTCTTAATGAGATCGCAACGAACAACGTAGCTCGAACTCGGATGAATCTGAGGGATAGTGTTTGATAGTTGAGCACTTGCGACAGTTGCAGGAGCAGATGGATACGTTCCAGCAGTCAAACCAACAACTTTTCCGAAGGCAGCATTATCGATGATGATGCGAGAAACGCGGGTCGTAGTAGGTAATCCAGTTCCACCAGAGCTGTATAGACCAGTAGCAGGCCTCGTCCAAGTTCCACCAGTAGTAGGTAGCGTCGTTGGTGTCGCACTGAAATCAAACTGAGCAGCGCAATAGACGCTGTTCTCACTCAATTGGATATAGAAAACGTTGCTTCCAGACGGGTCAATGAGGTAAGCACCAGCATTCACGAGAGTAGTCTGAATGCTTCGATTAATATCAGCATACGAGTATAAACCATCGGGCAGGGTGATAGACACAGTAGAAGTTGTAGCAGCTGTCGGGACTTCGATCTTAAATGAATTATTGTAGAACTGAGTAGCATCAATGTTATACTCAGAGTTGTACATCGAAATCGACTGAACCGCGCAAGCTACATCGTTGAAATCAGCCGCCGAACCAGGGAAGCTGTATTTCCATGTGGAATTGTACCCATCTTGAACAAGGTTAGTTGAATCGAGCTTAACAAACGAGGCCATGCTTCAAACTATATTCTCACAATCAATTTTTTTTCAAATTATTCGATAGATATCGGTTGATCGAAGTTGTATCGAAGCTGTCTTTTTACTGAATCAATAAACAACATCTGTCCTTTCCGCTCAGTGGCTTTATTGTAATATTATTAGACAATGCTACGTTCATCAACCCCCCGAATGTTGAAATCTTTCACCACCATTGTCAAATCACGTTTTGAATTCGCTTTTAGAATGGCTACATACTCAGCATTCAAGCGAATCATCTTATCAGTAGCAAAGTAGCTATGACTAAGGAAAATGGTACTGATTTTGAAATGTCTCCCACGAGTGAAGTAGTGAGAAAACAGATTCTTCTGAAGTAGCTTATCGTTGCTATAATCATCTATGATAACAAGCTCTGGTTTATTGGAAGCTATTGGAGTATGACGAACTTGATCGACGCTTGGAGGACTATCAGGGTCAGCAAATGTGATGAATTCATCCAATTTATCACGGAGATACTCATATAATTCCTGATGAGGATTACGTGCTATGATCGTTAGGTGGGCGAACACGTGAGGAGAATGCTTGAGAATGAACATACAGAGGTTATTCTTCCCTGAGAAAGAGGGACCTAATACAATCATTCTGAATAGTGATTTGATATCCAAATCGGGAATGTCTTTCATCGAAGAGCTCTTGAACTTCTTCGGCAAAGAAGCACCAAAATCGGGAATACCGCTCATGATTATCACTTGTTCTATATAACTTAAGACAAAATGAGTACTGGTTTTTCATATCCGCAACCAATCTTTCAATCCCCTATCTACAACCCAGCATTCTATCTAACGTTAGATGCAAGCGGCTTCTTGACATATGACTATACTCAAACACTCTATCTAAGCAAAACTGATTATAGATTGACATATATTTCAGGAATCACTATAGGTCAAGCGACGGAAGGTGTAGCACTCGTACCTGGTGTTAATGGTGATATCAGCGGAATCGGAGCTCTTAGCTGTAGTAGTCTGACGGTGGATGGATCGCCTGTATCAACACCCCCGGCATATGTTCTATCAATCACACCGGGATCAGCCGCCGCGAGCAAGGCTCTTGTACTGAATGCTACCTCCGACATCTCAGGTATCAACTCCCTAAGCGCATCATCGCTGACGGGGACGCTACAAACCGCGGCTCAACCTTACATAACGAGTCTTGGTACGCTCACAGCTCTTACGATTGGTGGAAACCTTGTCTTTAGTGGATCATCTCGCTCACTGAGCATTACTGGTTCTGGTAGCTATGTAGATGCTACGGCATATCGCCAAGCAGGAATAACCTATGATCTCAGTAGCATCGGAAAGCTATCGCTAACTACAAACGGGATAGCAGAAGCATCTAAGGCTCTTGTTCTTGATTCCTCGCTTAACATGCGAGGGGTGGTTGCTCTCGAGCTGAATCATTCGTCAACAACCATTAGCAATTCCTCGATGATGAGTAGCTACGCTCTACTTATTCGCTTGAAATCGAATACCGTTGGTTCATCTACAGGCATTTGTTTTGCGGCTACGACAAGCGCTATCGGCTCTTCTACAGGTGGAGCAAGCATCCTCTTCACAGACCCAGGAGCCAACTCAGTTGGATATCTATCCATCAATCTGAAACCATCTTCAGCAGTTGTTTCGACAGCGCTTACGGAGGCTATTCGGATCACGGCTGATGGTTTCGTTGGAATCAATCAAGCAAATCCATCAGAAATGCTGGATATCGTTGGTAATGCTTACATTAGCGGAGACTTATTGCTTGCTGGAGGCGGGCTTTATTCGAATGGTGGTAGTCTCCGAGTCATCGATCAATTCAGGGTGATGACTCCCGCATCATTAACTACAAGTACTCTGACCGTAGCAACGATTGTTCCAACAACCCGCGCCATTCCTGGTTCAACCTCCGCTTCTGGTGTGATTTGGTATTCATCCATCTCACGATATTTTGGCCAACGGGTTATAAGTAGCGACGAGATTAGTCTCCTTTCGTACAGTGCTGGAGGTACCTACAACGATTACATCCGCTGGAATCACAATGTAGGCTCTCCCGTAATGAATATCACTGGATTCACTACGCTCAATGCAATTAACACGAACTCAACTACGATGATATATTTGAACTCATCCGATCGATGCGGAATCAAGAACACTTCGCCGGAAGCTACTTTGCACGTAGGAGGGACTTTAGTCGCTAATAGTGAAATATCCACGAAGGGCAATTCATCAGCCAATGCTTCATATCAAGGTAATTGGAGCTCTGCGAACTACTGGGGAAGCGGAAGCGATGCTACAGTTGGTTCAATTCGATTCGGAGTCTGTGATGCAACGGGAGCATGGGTAAGCTACGTAGCAATCCGAGGAGGAAGTTATACGAATGCTTCTGACGAAAGGTTAAAGACTGACATTGTAGATGTACCATATGGTTTGGAGTCAGTTATGATGATGAAACCTCGTAAATATTCCATGATTCAGGAGCAAACGAATCACGTTGGATTCATAGCTCAAGAACTCGCCGATATCATACCTGAATGTGTTCAACAAGGTGCTAATGATGATTTGAATCCATCGGGATTCCCGGTGAATCCGTGGGGCATAGACCTCGCGAGTCTGACAACAGTTCTATGTAGAGCTATTCAAGAATTGAAGGAAGAAGTGGATTTATTCAAAGCTCTTATCTCCGAGTGAGTATAGACAATGGAGGTCTTAGACATACGTCCGAGCAACCAAAAGTTCAAGAAGTACTCAGCGGACGTTATCATCAACGATAAGCTGTACAGAAACATAAACTTTGGCGATGTTCGCTATGAACACTATCGAGATAGTACTCCTCTTCGCCTCTACTCACATCTGGACCACAACGATATTAAGCGTAAAAATGCATTCTATCGACGCCACGCGCGCAACAAAGGACCTGCCGCCATGCTCGCTAAGGTATTCCTTTGGTAAAAAATATCTCTCGCTGTTCTATAACGATGGGCTGCGGACCGAGTAAAGATTTGAAATCGAATGTATCTCCCAAAGATCCGGATCAGGTGGTAGGTTCAACTATTTTAAGAGCTGATCAGATCGTAGTGCTCGGGGATAGTGTCTTTCTTCCAACTAAAATGCCTGATGGCGAGTCTGCCATCCTCGAGGTGTCGATCCATGACAAAAAAATATCAGTGTATCGCGGCTATCGTAATAGACTGGTGAGAGAAGGTATAAGTCTCTAACTTATAGAGCAAACGTCTTAACGGCCTTGCTTTTTTTCTTAGGTTGATACGCCCATACGCGGCCTCCTTCCGTCTGAGTAGAAGTCTCACTTTTTTTTATTGATTTATCGAGGTCAGTAGCCCATACAGCGGCTTGAGTTTGTTGAGGACGATCGCGGATAATGAGATTCTTCATGATCGATTTCAGTTCAGCAATATTCAAATCAGCGTTATCACCATAGCTTCCGCCTGAGCTGGCGATGATGCGGGGATTAAAGAAGAACATAGTCTCTATATCAAACGAACGATAATATCCTTAAACTCAGAATCAGAAATTAGACGGTTAGAGTACATATCTACCGATAAAGACTTAAGCTGTTTGATGATTGACGGATTGTCATTACCGAGTTCCAACTCCCCTTTCAGCTTATCATACTCCGCCTTAAGCGATTCTAACGGGTCCTCGAGTCTGTCATGAAAGTTGTACTGGCGATGAGTGATGGCAAGGATCTCCTTGAACAGTTTTTTATCGTCGATGGATAGCTTATCGTAAGCGGCTTGATCTATATGTTGCTTGAATGCAAGCGTTCGAATCATCGATTGAAGCCCTTCCCCAATTTGTCGCTTCGGACCACATTTTCGTCGATTGGGCTGTACTATGACAAGGGTTTTGTTATCAAGATCAGGAATTCTGATATACTTACTACCAAGCTGTCGATATACATACGCTGATGGGGTAGCTAAGCCTTGAATCTCGTTTAGGTTGTATGTTCGACCGCGGCGTACGACACCTTCGAGTGGAGCGACACCGGCTCCTCTCAGCCACGACCCTTGAGCTCGGGCTTAGTTGAAACATCCATGTATTTGTGATCTCGTTGCTTTAGAACGTATAAGAATAGAATTAGAGCATTATCGATTTCCTTCTTATCATCTTCTGAAACTAATTGTAATGTCTTACTTTTCTCAAGATATTCAAATGAATCTAAGCGCTTCTCCAACGTTTTAGTCCAATCAATCTTTTGAAGAAATCTTTGCTATTTTTTGGGGATGATATATCACCAAGCTGAGTCATCATTCGTAGTTCATCAATACCCTTTTTATCGTTTTTAAACCAGTAGAAGTATCTACCTAACTTATCTGTTCCATCTAATTTTACTGGAGTGAGATGGATAGGAAATACATTACCTTCATGATGAGCGGCATGGAAATAATCCAAGATGATGGTTTTTGCATCTGATTCAGCCATAGAGGTAGTAGGTAGGTTAATATCATTATAATCACCCGTTGCTTTTCCTTTAAGCCAAAAGCCTGTAGTCGGTTGGAATCGTGAAGGGTTAGCGGCTAGAGTGTTGGTCTCTTCCGGTTTAAATTCAATTGTAACCCCCTTCGTTTCAATGATGTCCATGAGCCGTTGAAGAGTCAATAACCATGACAGTTCCCGTAGCTTAGCAGGAAGAGGCTTTCCTGTGTGATTTTAGATATTTAGAAGTCCTTTCATATCGATAAACACCTCGGCTTCCTTTAACTCAGTTCCATCTTTAGTACAGGGATAACTGTGATATTGGAACCCTTGAACTTCTTCGAATAAACTGAAATCATCATTTTGACCGCGGCCTTTGCCCGCTTCTCATCCATCATAGTATCTGACGAACTGTCGTGTTCCCATATAGCTACCGCTGGTAATTTTCTTTCACTATGGATCTGACTATCAGCGGGTCTTTTCTTCCAAAAGTTGGAATAGCGTTGATCTTTATCTTCACCTCGCATAGCATCTACCTCATCAATCGAGTTCGACTCACCACTGTACAGGATATTCTCGATTTCTCTTCTTGTAGCTACCCAATCGATAAACTTTGATTCTGATCTTTTATTATTAGCATATTTATAAAGATTACCTCTTTTACCGATATATCGCTTAGTATCAATCGATCCATTAGTTTTAATAGGTTTGACCTTAAGTGAAGCCCAATTCGGGTTTTTCTTGTAGAGCTTCTTAATCCAATTAACTGCTTCGATGGTTTCTTCATCAAATACTTTTTCATCAGTGGTTGTAAAACTATCAACTATTGTTGGAAGCTCTGTCTCAATACCAACCTCAGTTGTTTTTGGGGTGGCTTGAACGTTTCTATTCCTTGTATCTATGGTCGTTTGCGAACCAACATCTGAAATTTCACTCCCAGCTTGGGTACCAATTTCTACAGATGAGACCTCAGGGTTTCTTTGAGAGTTTCCACTTTCACGACTTTTTTTTAGGATTTCCGAGAGTGGAATCTTCATCTCATCGGGTGTTTCTGCATCAGGAGCGACAGAAATATCTGTCTGAGCCGATTCGGTCGTTTTCTTGGGAACAGTAGCATTAAATACATCACTCGACCACTGAGCACCCGCATACATCTCTCTCTTAACGGTGGCTTGGCGTACGCGACGATGCGCTCGCTCAAGTAGCTCCTGTCGTTTTTGCTCTCGTTGAGCAAGACTGTTAAAATTAGGAAACATTGTTTGAATCGTATATATGATAATGAAACATAAAAAAATAGGATTATCTACCAGTAGCTTGGCATGACTGAATCATGGGTCGCATAGTCGTACTGATGACAGATCTGATTCCGCTCATTCAGCATATTGAGATAGCGATCCTTAATACAGTGAAACGGGACGCCAAAGATCTTCTCGAGATCCTTTTTATAAAACTGATTGGCTACGGTCGCTCGGAAATTAGCTACCGGATCCAAAACCATAAGCTCATTTTTGATTCTGCTAACTTCTTAAATGATCCAAATCTTTCGTCGAAGCCGATTTAGCTCACGCTCGTTTTCTAAACAAGAGGGACACATGAATATCTTATTGCTATATATGAAGTCAGATAATTTCAACTTTTTAGCAAAAATAGTTCGAACAATATACTTGAGTCAAAAGCTTACAGAGGATGTCTCTATCAAATTAAATTACAAGTAAATTATGACTCTTTTTTTGCTGCCTCACAGTACTCATTTTCAAGAGTCGATCTTCTACTCTTGTCCCAATTCTTGCTTCAGAAAGGAATTTCTCTAGCCCCAAAATATTCCTTCTCTAACTCAGACGGTCTATTTTTATTAATTAAGCGAAGATTTGAGAATGGCTCCCAGGAATCAGGCTCATTACCACGCCACTGAACCAAGTATTTGTATTTTCCAGTTTGCAACTTTTTGTGGTCTAATATCTTCTCTGCTTCAAGGATGTCACCTCGATATATTGTTGCTTCTGTTGTCTCCGATTGTATAATCTTGAGATCATTTGGAGCCTTGTAGAGTGTATGCCCATTTCTGGAGCGGATCTGGACTCGATAGCCGTCCATACCAACGATTGAATACACCGCCTTGCTCCAACGAGCTTGTTCCTTGTCAAATGTTTTCTTCTTAAGTCGATATAGAACATTAGTGCCAATCTCGAGCTCGTTATCGATTTTATCAGCTTCGACTTGGTTATGATTCAACTCAGCCTCAATTACCTTGCCTTTAGCCTTATTCGGTGTCATCCCTATTGATCGATGGGTAGTTGTATTGTAGTTAGTGATAACATCGCTGATGAGCTTTTGTGTAATCCTATTGGGAGACATTTTGGTAAGTCTCTGCTTCAGTGTTCTACTGAAGCGCTCGATTTTTCCCATAGTACCGTGATCACCTGGCTCGTTGTTGTAATGTTCGATCTTCTTGTCTTTGAATAGTTGCTGAGCTTTTGAGTTCATGAACTCGGACCCATTTCGCTTGTGACTATATCTACCTTATTGGATCGAATAAAAGCCTTTAGCGCTACCAGTACAGTTGCAGCTGTCTTATTCGACAAAGGTTTTGCATACCCAATGCGAGAGTTAATATTGACACCGGTTAGAGTTGGTTGTTTCCCCCAGAAAGCAAGGTCAATTTGCCAAGAGTTTGGATTATGAGAGGCATTTTGAACCCATCGAATCGCTGCTTTTGTTCTTGAAACCTCTGAATATCTGATTGTGTAGCATACCAATCCTTTACTTTTTTAAGCGTTATCTTCGGATCTATTTCACGAGCCTTCTCGTGTAGAGATTGAGCACTGACATAACCGGTTTTAGGGTCATAATAAAGCTTCTTGAGTATTGTGTCCATGCTATATGTTAGATGGAGAAAAAAATGGGCACTTGAACGTCGATTAAATATCAAGCGGGACTGTAGTAATACCATCTTCAAGCACACGTCGCTTGTCGTAGAAATATGATAGAGCTGTCTTTGTCTGACTGTATGTGATAATAGATTTAGTCTCTTTCGATAGTCTAAACCCCTTGTTAGTACCTTGGAGTGTGATACGATCCCGCACAACAGTCTCAAATCCCTTAGGGGTAAGTACATCATTGTTGCGTCCTCGCCCCTGTTGCACACCCTTAGCTGAAACCTTCACCTTGTACAATTCGTCTGGTAGATAGCAAATATAGTTCTTCGAGGATAATGAGACCATAGCATCACCTGACCATTCATCCTTGAATAGACCTGGGGTACGGCGATCAAACTTAGCTACATCCGCGCTATAATCGCGTGGAAACCAATCATACTTGTGCTGAACGAAGTGCTCACGTAGCTCAGGTTTGATACATTCTTGGAACGGATTATCACAGCTGAATGCGATGTACGCGGAGTCTGTATCCATCTCCTGATATTGAAAGTCTGAACGATCGAAGTAAAAGTCGATGCAATCATAGTAGAACTGGAGCATACGTAGCTTAGCGAGTTGATAGATAGCAATCGACAAATGGATCGGGTTCTTGTTCTTAAGTCTTCGTTTCATCATAGTAAGTTCGCAAGCATCATTGAGCTCCTCTAATCCATGAAAGGTGAAATGCTCAATCTTAGCCTTAATAGCCTTGTCGCTTGACTGATACTTGATTTCTTTTGTGCTTGCTCATGTCCATACCAGATCGACCAAAAGCGCTGTTGCCTACCAGTTTCATCATCTCAGCAATCATAGCCTTGGACTCGTCGGCATCGCCTTCTCGTCGAGCGTTCGATACAGCCTCCATAAATGGTGCAAACACCTTGTGTGAGCATGCTTTGATAAAGCTGTACGTCTTGGTGATTTCCATACCATGAGATAGATACCACTTGAGCAAAGGCGCGTAGATAAGGATCTTCTCTCCAAAGTAGCTACCAATTAATTTGCAAGCTGGCTTCGATCTGCTTTTCTCCCGTGCTTGGTTGTAGTCATGCATATGCTTACCAATGATACTCTCATCCGTACAGTCGATTAGTGTATTTTTGAAGATGGGGTTCATCTCACCGAAATACTGCTTCAAGTGTTCTGGGGTATGAATATCACACTCGAGAAATCCGAAAATTTTATCGTTCTTGATGTCCTCAACAATCTCTGGATAAGCTTCGATAGTTGTAAGTCGTCCACATGGCATGTCATTACCGAGAGCCCAGAGATAAAGAGCATTAGCATCGTATCCGATTACCTTCTTACACAGCTTGCCACCACGAATCTTCGTCTCGTTGCGCTTAGCGTACCTATTAAAGATAATTGATGGACCACCAGCAATATTAGCTTCCATCTTAGCGTAGATATCCTTCTCCTCCTTGTCAATGGAATAGACCAGTCTGTCTGAGTTGAACTCAAGCAGCTTCTTGTATCTGAAACCCTTGGGAGACATATCCTTACGAGCGGTATTGCACTTCACACAGCTGATCAAGATGTTGCCGTCGATGTGGCCAAGTTTATTGTTGATACGATCCGCCGAAGCGGTATCAGCAGTCAGCTGGCAGTAGCATAGACCACACAGATACTTTTGCTTTTGCAGCAATGTATTCAAGTGCTCAAGTGTCATACCAAATTTTCGCTTTGCCTTAGCATCCTGACTCTTGTATCCACCCAATCGGTTAGCTGGAAATTGGAATGCGTTAGCTGATTTCTTATCCGGATATTGGAGATTGTCAAAGCAAGTCTGATACATAACCTTCTCCGAAAGACCAGGTAAGGACACTCCATCTGTAAGCATATCCAGATTAAAACGCTTGAAGAGATCTCGCTGAGCTTTGATAGCCTTGATGAATGGGACTACGTCAAGATTGTTGTACCAGACCAGCAGGTCCTTAATCGACTTCCTTCCATAGTACCCCCAGACAAATTGTATGCGCTTATAGTCATCAGCGCTAATACTTGTTCCACGGAGCTTGCTATCGAAAGCCGCCTTAGGTGGAATAGTAGTCTGATTTAGTACATTGAACGCGGTGATGTACTCATACGGGAAAAGACCCTTACTAAGAACACAGATACATCTAATTTTGTCATCACATTTACAGCCACCGAGAAATGTTGTAAGATACTTATCGTAGCTGGTACCAGCCGGCACATAGTTGCTAATATCGAGCATTTTCATATGCGATGTTGCAATGCACATGTAGCTTGGATTCTTGATAACAGATTTGATGTTGTCGGTACCAATTACGGCAAACAAATCCTTCTTAATCAAGTTTATATCGTATCGACCAGAATTGAAGCCGAATACTGGTACCTGGTCAAACTGCTGTTTCAGTTTCCCATAATCAGACCTTTGCTTACCAAAACCAAGACTGCAGTGAAAGTCAAAGAAGCTGGCATACTTCCCTTCCTCAATCCAACCGTCCACATCAGGCATCTTGTAGGTCCTACCAAGATTTACACCAGGGATCTCCATACCAGTCAAGCCGTGAGCATTGATGTTTTTTGTAGAAGCGACTTGTACTTATTGACATTGTACTGCTGGATCTTCACGGATACATCACCGATATCCGTAAGTAGCATCTTTGGATCATCATTTACAAAGCAACGCACCTCCTCGGTTAAGCTATCAGCTACGGATACAGACACCGGAACGTGTTCGTTCGTGAAGACAGTATTCTCCCCGTGTTGAGTCGCAGGATGGCCTCAAAGTCATAAACGATGAAATGATCGATGTACTGGTCAGCATTCTTGATTGAATACTTCGTAAGCAGTGATCGTATTGCGTTCTGAGCTGGTTTGTAGATAGTTGGCTCAGCTGGGAAGCTTTCGATATTCACGAGCTCGCACTGCCATTTTGTGGTTTTTAACTCTTTCAGAGCTGACGAAAACCATTTCACACTTAGGACATTGATACTTAGACTGGAGCATATCAATGTTCTTGATGTATAGAGCATGGTTCTCATGGGAAAGAATATCCATAACCACTCCTTCTCTCTCCGAACGACGGATACACTCAACATTACCGGTCTTTACATCCATAGAGTAGACGTTGATGCCGAAATGAAAGCATTCCTCAAGTTTATCGAGCTGCAGGAGGTCAATTGGTTTGAAGCTTCTAAATAAACTCAACGAATATTGAACCCCCTTGTAGGAGCAGTAGCGCTTGAATACTTCCTTTACCTGAGCCTGGATCCGACGAGGATCTTTCTTAGCATGCTGATGCAAATGCCACGCGATACAGTGAAACACACACTTGTTGTTGGTCTTGGGAAAATTGATTACGTGCTTGTTCTCGCGAATAATCTTAGGAATAACAGCTTCGCTATCGCCAAGTGCATGCTCACGGAAATAAATGTAAATTTTGAACCCAGTAATTGACTTCAGCTTATACCCCGATTTGGGATAGTTAAGCGTGTTAGCCAACTCCATTGCCCTGATCTCTGAGATAATTTTCTTACGAATATCGGATCGACTGTTGATAGCAACAGGGGTCTTAGATACGTAAGTATTAGCCAGATTAGGGTGCCAGTACTGAGTAAAATCCCCATCCGTTAGGCTCACGAGATCGGACTATAAGACTGACCCCAAGTATCGTTTCTACAACGGAACACACATGGAGTCGCACCTGTATGAGGGTATCCAACCTGCTGAGTTCTACGACAAGCTGGAGAACGTCCTTGCTCTATAAGACTGACCCCAAGTATCGTTTCTACAACGGAACACACATGGAGTCGCACCTGTATGAGGGTATCCAACCTGCTGAGTTCTACGACATGCTGGAGAACGTCCTTGCTCGTAGCCAAGAGCAATGTTCACCTTAAAGGCGTTAGTTAGACCAGCAAGGACGTTCTCCAGCTTGTCGTAGAACTCAGCAGGTTGGATACCCTCATACAGGTGCGACTCCATGTGTGTTCCGTTGTAGAAACGATACTTGGGGTCAGTCTTATAGTCCGGGGAGATCTGCTTCTTCAGAGTCTCGACGGAAATTTTGTACTGCTTCGCCAGTAGCTTCTGGTTGGTAGGACGGGAAACGTTGCTAATATAAACCATCTTACCAGTTCTACCACGCACCTTAACGCGGTAGGTGCTGCCCCATTTGATAGGTTGGATATTTAATCTCTTTAATCCTTCGAGTTCGTATGCAAACATGTTGCCTATATATGCTTGGTTATATTATTCTCCGTAGATATGACTTTATAATTATTTGACCTTGTATCAGGATCGACTTTATATCTTAGTCATTTACAAATATTCTGAAATTAATTAATTCAAATAGTTGACTTATACCTTTTTGGAGGTTTAAGCCATTGTCATTGACTATATTAGGATTGACTTTTTATTTGGGAAAAAATATTATTTAATTAGGTTCGGTTTCATTAGGTTCGCTTTCAGATTCGCTAAGTTCGGTTTTGGGCTTACACGGATCTGCTGTCTATTCTTATCGTCGTAGCTCTTTTGATACGACAGTCGAGTTTCACGTGTGCGCTGATAGTAGCGCTTCTGCGCAGCCTTAATGCGCTCTTTGTTAGCGAGGTATTGTTCAGGTGAGTACGCCATCTTTGTATATTACTAACTTTATATTTATCAGTAATAAAACAAATATTACTTGATTCAATCCTGGAGGTGTGGCGCGCGCTCTGTTGATCTCTCATTCTTTAGTTTCACCGGTAGCTTGACTTTGTGCGGATTACTCTAGATGCTCTTAAGTGCTATCGTTGAGCGGACGATCAGAGATACCTTTCGATGCCATGATTAAGCAGATGAGTGCATGTAAGAAGATCTCAATTAGAAAATAAGCAAAAGGATTGCAACTCATATGGAAGATATTTATTGCAGCATCGCGTAAATTTTCCCGACGATTTCTTTCAATCCTTTAAACGTCGGTATGGTATCGGTGAGTGGAAGAGTACACTCTTGCTGTCGGACCCTCTCGTCTTCACTGATCAAGAACTTCCACTCGAGAAAATTGGTCACAATGCCATACACCACAGATAGATCTTCGACATCAGCAAGAGCTTCGAGCCCCGTCACATTCTGAACCATTCCTTGCAGCATATCTTCACGCTTTGCTTCGACAAGTGAAATTCTCTTGGTGCCACGCTTGAGCACGAACTCGAATCGACCTTTCAGGAGCACGTTCTTCCCAACCACGTCTTCTTCGACTAATATGCGGACGTTCTTGAGCAGACGACTGACTGTCTCAAGGATCGGGGCGATAAAAAACAATCTCTTGGCTTCTTTCCCATCCGAAATTTGTCCATAGAGTTCCCGCAAGTCACGAATACGAGCGAGGAGTAGCTCGATGTCGGCATCAGGTATATCGCTGGGTTGAAGGTCGTAAGAATCGTCGAAGTTGTAAATAGGTTTGATATCTTCCCAACAAAGACTCGAATAGCCCACAGTCTTGTCGACAACGTGATTTTTCCGCTTTTTGCTTGTTTTCTTGGCGTCTTCACTCGTGGTCTTCTGGTTCGCCTCTTGATTCTTCTGACGAATCATTGCATTGATCGCAGCCCATCGTTTGAGACGTTCGGGATGCCGGTGTATTGTAGTTGGCGGCAAAGAGGGTGCCACGCCGAGAGCCATGGCTGCGGAACGGTCGTTTTCATCCTTCGGAACCACCACCAGCACGTGAATCTGTTTCACTTTCGGAGCGTCCATGCCTTCCAGATACTCAGAAATCGGATCCTCTCCCTGCAGCTCCTTGTCTTCCTGCGTTAGCGATTCGACGAGAGCAGTCTTCTCCCCCTTCTTCAGCTTCTTCACATCTTCAGTGAGGCTCGACAGCCACGCGCCGCCCTCCGTCTTCGCCAGAGAGAGCTGCAGGTCCGATGCTACGACGCTCCTGAACTTATCGTAATGGATAAACTTCTCTTTGATTTCCTCCCAGATCGCCTTCTTCAACGCCGAGACCGACTCAGTATCGTCGATCTTCACCTCGAACGCGCTTCCCGCCACACCAACGATGGCACAAAAGAGCTTCACCATCTTTCCTCGAGCCGGCAGATTCTGGAATGAGGAAAAAAGGGAGAGAATTTCTGGCGTACTTAAGCGGACATGAAGGTGTGTGACATAAATTTTCAACCAATGATGAGACGCCACGTCGGGCTGGTCCGAACTAATCCTTAGGTAAAAAATTGCCGACGTAATGTTCTATTGCTTTTATCAATATAGTTTGAACGTTGGCGGCCGAAACGCCCTAAGATCCAAAAGACGTGGCTCTCGCTCTAAGGCGGTCGAGAGGTTGCGTCTTTGAACCCAACAGCTGCTAGATCTCAGCGGTTGAGCGATTCTAAAACTACCCTAATATTGTAAAGGCGCTGCTTTCGCTCTAAGGTGGTCGAGAGGTTGCGTCGTTGAAATCGCTGCTGTCCCAAAAGAAGGTCTCAGGAATGTTCTCGGTGGTAAATTAAGGTAAGGAAAAAAATTGCCGGCGTAATGTGCCAGATATTACTACTGCCGTCGTGGAGTGGCTCCACGCAAATCGCCGTGAAGGATGCACCAAAAAGGCCATGAATCGCGCAGCTTCAAATGGACACCTCGATGTTGTACGCTTCCTCCATGAACACCGTCGTGAGGGTTGTACCAGTGATGGCATTTATGGGGCTGCGCTGCATGGCCATTTGGAGGTGGTTCAGTGGCTGTTCAGACATCGAAGCGAGGGCCATGTCGGAGTGGCGTTACGTGCTGCCGCTCAAAACGGACATCTACCAGTCGTCGAGTGGTTATATGAAATTGTCAGCAAGCAGCGCCGAGGTGAGTCAGGCATTCGTGAAGCTGCGAGTCTAGCCGATGAGGCAGGTCGCGTCGTGGTGTCAATTTACCTTCAGAAACAGACAAAGCGTCGATGTTTGCAGTAAAGGCTGAGTAAGCACGATGTCAAACACCCTGACTAAACCACACGAAAACGTTTTGAACAGAAACGTTGTCCGGCGACCTCAATCGACCTTGCACAAAGACGTACGTACATCATGCAGATATGTTAATCTTGGTATTCAAAACACCTTTGGAGTCAGCTGAACATGAATTTCCCAAAGCTTGGTCACTGGTCACCGACAGCGTCGTGCCTGACGTCGAGCAAGACGCTGTGTTCGTCGTGAAGGTGACGATGGTTGCAGACCCGTCCGTCTTTCGCGTGGCTCGGAAGCTGGCTGTCGACCCCGACTTGTGGCATTTGCCGTCGGCAACGTAGGTCGTACTACCCGAGAGCGTCGACGCGACAAAATTTGCCGTTTCTCATTTTGACTTGATAGTCTCGGTGTGATTGAACAAGATCTGGATGCGCTTGACTTATAACGAGAATCTATCTAGCAACAAACTCGGCATCTGTTACGTCGATCTGGAAAGGCAAGACCAGATTTTGATTTCGCAGTAATGCCTGCGGTGCTTTCATTTCAACGTTTTCGTAGTTCTCGGCGCCATGGCTCGTGATCGACTTGCTTCAGTAGTTGATTACAACATGGTGAGCCACAACCAACACGGCACTGGCACATTATAACATTGCTTCTCCTCGATCGACCAAGCAAAGGAGTTGGAGGTTGTTCGTTTAACAATTGGTTTGTGCTGACGCCAGTTGTACAGTACGTTTTTATTTTTCATAAATGCTCTCCTCCTCAGTCTTTAGATGAGAAAAGCGATGAAATGGAGCTGGTTGTCGACTAAATATATTGGGGCTAAAAGAAATGCGGTCAAAGCGAGTTTTAATTATTACACCCGAACAGGATGGCGTTCTGTTGGGCTACCCGATGAACCTACTGTTGGGCTACCAGATAAACCTACTGCGGCGGCTGCGAGTATGGCTTGAACGGTATGGCGATAACTGTGAGCGCAGCAGTACGCGTAACTAGTTCGCGCTCAAGTGGTGTCAAGAAGGCCGATTGCTTGGACTGGGCGTGGTCGCCGGCCACCTGCACCATCTTATACACATGCTCGTCTGGGAAGCCCGGAAGGTCGAGAGCCGTAGCACGCAGCTCTGACCACGACGGTAGCGCGGCGACGCGCACTTCCAGGTCGGGTGACTCCGTACAAATATCCTGCTGACGGAAGTCACGTGCACGAGCGGTCACGAGCGCCGACAGTGTCACGTGAAACCACACTCGCCACGCCTTCGCCTTGTCGGACGGAGACAGCAAATGCTCGAGTTGCTGGAGCGACCACGCCGACGTCGCAGCGTGAAGCACGACGAAGTCGTTGTGCTCGAGCATGACATACAGCCACAACACGATGTCGAGTGCGAAGGTGCCGTTAAATGTGGAGAAGTCGAACTCGTTGATTTGTCTCCAGATGAGTGCGAATGCTTTGGGACTATTGCGCTCGGAATGGCCCGACAACACGTTAAGTCCACGCTGGATCTCACCAACGCCAAGATCCTTAATTGGAGATACATTCATAAGGCGATCCTGCTCTGAGCGTAGAAACTCATTGCTGGTAACTGCATCAGCGACCTCGAGCACAGTTTGCCGAGTAAAATGGCGCAGTGGCTCCTTGCCAGGCGACATCGACGGCTCGTCAAAGGGTAGGTAGCAATGGTGCTGGTAGGCAAGACCTTCAGCCACGAGACGGTCGCCGCCAATGTGGTACGCGTAGCCCAACTGGATGATGCCGTGCAGCAGAGCACCTGCCAACCCACTGAAAAGATAAGGTAGATGCTTGCATACAGCTCCGTCGACACCGAGCTTCTTGACCTCGCGGGCGTAGTAAGCTAGCAGTGCATCGTACTTCTGCCGCTTGCCCAACAAGGCTTGCACTTCTTCGTCCGACAGTATTTCGACTGTGGAGGCGTCTTCGATAACGTCTTCGTGGTCAGGACCCTCCGACTCGAGCTTTTGCGTGTAGTGAGCGGCGTAGCCGACGATCTTTTGTTCACTCGCACCTAGCTCGTGCAGTGCCACAACCGCGTGCAGCAAGTGGTTCGACAGGTAACCACCGTACTCGATCCTGAATCGAAGGGTGGAGTAGAGCGTTTGACGGACTTGCTCGCTCGGTAGTTTGCTGGCATTGTCGAGACCAGCATTGGGGGTTGTTGTGACGGGCATTGTTGGCGCGGTAAAGTTTGCTGGTTTGCTGTTGCAGATTGAAAAGTGATTAACTGAGAGCGGCGCCATCAACAAGATTTTCTCCGCTATGCACCTAACATCGACTTGGTTCTGGTGGTCGGACTTGGTGCGGTAGGACATAGTTGCCGGTGACTCATCTGCCGCACCTTCACTCACTGTGGTCGCTTTACGCAAACAACTTCAACTGTAGGCTGTAGACGAAAAATAAATCCACAACTCCAAACCAAATTTACGTAGTTAAAGACTGAAACAAACTGTTTGGCGAGCTATTGGCATGAGGAAGCTATGTAGCACGCAATGCAAATGCTATTTATATTCCAGCACAATGTGCTTTCTCCCGATTCAGCCCAAAATTTCTGGAGCTTGCTTGGTCTACCCGTTGTAACACCATTGAATATACTTATGAAGTGAACTGCTCTTAGCTTCCGTCTACAACCTACACCAGAGAAGGTATTGGATACGTTAAAAAGTGTTGGGTATCAATACTGGCATTACTGTCAGGTGTTCACGAGGACGACATATCATTTATCGTTTTACTGCAGTGCCCACAACTAGAGGTTGAAATAAATGAGGTGGGGCACCCTACAGTGCCGGTAGATATTGCAATCGGAAACATCACTAATTTTTACTGCAAGTTAAAAGCAGTTTGCAATCGGAGTTTACACCAATTACATATTTCCGATTCGCTTTGCAGTAAATTTTGCTCTGCAAAGTGAATCCTTGCGAAGTACATTTACAATAAGCTAATTTTGCGGCAGTTTTCCCTGCAATCACAAGTCTCGCTGCAACTTTCGATTGCAAGACAAATTATCTGCCGTTTTGCCAAATAAACTTTTTCCACCGACAGCCAGCATGTAAACTACCGCGTACTTGATCTACTACTCTATCACGTCCACTTGTTACGTAATGGTATTAAAAGGTGTGGAGATAACTGTGAGCGCAGCAGTACGCGTAACTAGTTCGCGCTCAAGTGGTGTCGAGAAGGCCAATTGCTTGGACTGAGCGTGGTCACCGGCCACCTGCACCATCTTATACACATGCTCGTCTGGGAAGCCCGGAAGGTCGAGAGCCTTAGCACGCAGCTCTGACCACAACGGTAACGCGCACTTCCAGGTCGGGTGACTCCGTACAAATACGTGCCGACGGAAGTCACGTGCACGAGCGGTCACGAGCGCCGATAGTGTCACGTGAAACCACACTCGCCACGCCTTCGCCTTGTCGGACGGAGACAGCAAATGCTCGAGTTGCTGGAGCGACCACGCCGACGTCGCAGCGTGAAGCACGACGAAGTCGTTGTGCTCGAGCATGACATACAGCCACAACACGATGTCGAGTGCGAAGGTGCCGTTGAATGTGGAGAAGTCGAACTCGTTGATTTGGGATGCGTCGGGTCAAGCGGAGGCGATTGTGCGTAAACCGAGGACAATTGCGACGGCGCCTAGCCGTACATACATTGTACGTTTAGCACCCAGTTGGTGCTGCTCATCAAGTGAACACTGCCTTGTCAGATAAGTCAGCGCAGGTATCTACACGCAGACAACGTCGTATCTCTCTCAGCTGTGCCTTTCATGGTTCCACATGACACGAATACAGTAACAATTTTCATATTTGCTAAGAAATGCAGCTCATGGCAAAACGTCGGTTTGTTTGTGAACACGACATATTTCTCTTAAGCAGCATATTGCGATATACCAAGTAAATTTAAGTGGTCAGAGTGCTATTTGAGAAAGCTACTGCATCTTGCGCTACATTTCACACGCGAAACTCTACTCATTCGAGTTTTTTCGGGAGAAACTAACGAGCACATAAATCTCTTGTGCTCGCCCAGAGAACATATATCAGTAGCAGATGGAATGCGCATCCTTCGCGACGTTGCCGTGGCGGCTCTATTTCAATGCGCTTTAGTGGTGCTGTTGGATGAATAGAGTTTTCGGCAGGCATTTGCCGTTGGCGCTAGACTTAAAAAGGAACCACAAAGATTTCGCCCACGGACAAACGCCACAAAAAGCTCTTTGCTACCTTCGCTACTAAATTTGACTTGCGGCAGCAGTATGCCACGAAGCTATTTTCTTACAAGTTCGAGCCCGCTACTAGGCTTCGCCTTCAGCACCAAATTTAACTTGTCGCACCTCAGCCGCCTTCTCAACCTTGTTGCCGCAGCAGCCCCTTCGCCCCTCAGCTACTCGCCTTGGGTCGAGCCCAGAACCACCACTGCTGAGCTGCGACTGAGTCGCTTGCATTCCATCTGCTACTGATGTATGTTCTCTGGGCGAGCACAAGAAATTTATGTGCTCGTTAGTTTCTCCATTTTTTCTATTATTAGAGACCTTGTGCAGCTGTCTCAAGACAGTAAAAATGAACACCGAGGCAAACGAGGTTAGGGCAGGCTGGTCATTGTCTTTTTTGCAAGAGAAATGTATGTTAGCTCTCTGCTCATGGTGACCACAGATCACAAAAGAACATGTGGCCTAGACTACTTAGTGCCGTCATGGCTGATGCATACTCCAACGCCGAAGAGCCCCCCAACCCAGCCAGAAGCCCCAGCATTAGTAAGCGCAAGAAGGCCTTCCGTTTCCTACCGTCAAGTGACATCCTGCCCAAAGAAGCTCTCAAGCACAGACCCTGAACTGCTAGCAATGGTGAGACGCAAGCCGCATGGACAAGCGTCGCCGCAGGACTCAAGGCTGCGCTCATATCGTGTACCGCCGACGGCAAGGCTTGTCGTCGCCGCTTCAATGCTCTCCTAGAGGCATTTCGCCGCAACGTGCTCGACTCGTTGAGAGCGTCGGGTTCTGCCGAGGACTACGAGGAACGTGAGCAACTACTGACAGACTGCATGACTTTGGTAAGCTTAAGTGGATACTTGTGATAGAAGCTCTGCTTATAATTTTTGTTCTACAGTACAATGAGCACGCACAGCCAAGGCTGACAAGACAGAAAAGGAGGCTGAACGCCGCGAGTCGGCTTCGGCAGAAGTAGTTCAGAGCGCGATGGAGGGCTTACGAAAGCCCCGTTCAGGAAGCTCTGAAAGTGAGATTTCGACTCCCCCCCCCCCGCCTAGTAAAAAGAAGGAAAAGTCGAGCACTGAGGCTCTCGTCGAGTTTCTCGTCGCCAAGGCGAAAACACGTATCTTTCCGAGAGAAGCAAAAAGAGCGACAGCTTGACCTGGAAGAGCACCGGCTTGCGCTAGAAAAACAGCGCCTGCAGCAGGACCGGGACAAGCTAGATAAATTGATGGGAATGAATGTCTAGCCAGTTGGGACTCATGTCCAAGTGATGGAGAAGATGAACCAATAAAACGGCTAATGCATTGCTTAGATATTCTGATACTGTTGGTGGTTTCAAACCAAAGAATGCAGAAGTTTGGCTACCGTAGTTGCATGTGTGTACGTTTGTTAGAAAAGCCCCCATGACGTACATCTTGCCGAGGCGCTGTAGAAACACTTTTTGATTTTCGAGAAATCTACAAACGCCCAATAACGCACAATGTTTCCAAATCCCCACTCCACACTAACGCGTCGCTCATTCGTTTGCTGAATAATTGCTCGTCTTCTGTAAGCTTGGCTCCTTTAAATGGAGCAACAATATGTGGTTGCTGCCCATAGGCAGGATCTCCATAGAAAACGTAATGATGACCATCAGCGCTAAGGCATGGAGATGCTGCCTCGAGAAGCCCACTTTGCTGCAGAATATAGGCATCATGGCGTGTTCCGGGAAAGGGGCCACTTAGGTGAATTATAATACGGGAGCAATTACAGACTGATATTTCAGAGCAATCTCTGCAGTAGACACAACAACTAGCTCGTCAAAACAATTTATAAAACCTTCCAATTTCGTGTTTACCTTATGCCCATTGAACATGTACTTCTGGTGCCGTACCGGACGACAAGTACCGCGTACAGTACGGTTAATAAATCCAGCACACGTCCGTAATGGCGCCTTTTTTAAGGATAGCTCTCGCGTACGTGTCGAGCGTGTCACTGGAGAGCCGAACTTGGTCAAAGCTCAGTAACTTATGAAACGTATCGTAGAGATAGGCGAGAACCGCATTTGAAATCGAAGAAATAGCTGCCTCGTCGCGCCCGAAAAGGTTCTTTAAATCATCTAAACGTGCTGGATAAGTCATACGCCGGAGAAATATGCACAGAGCCTCGAAAGCTGACTCGAGGTAGCGCTGGTGAGTCGGGAATGGGTCTGGGAGCTTGAAATGGTCTACAAAAGCCAAAATGTCATCTTTCTCGAAGCGGAAAAAATCCTTTTCCAAGCTCCGTCATGTGCTGGCAGGTTAATGTTGAAGCGATAGAAGGCTTGAAAGAAGCTTTTTCGCGCCAACAGCACAGCAATCACCGCTTCGTCGTCGTCGGAGCTGGAGCTGTCACTGTCCATTGCTTTGCTTTTTTCAAATGTGACTGCTGCACAAGGGTCTAGTCACATATGTTCCCCGTCTAATCGAATACTAACTCACTGTACATATTCACGGTTCAGTGACTGTTGCACGAGGAAGTGGTAAACAAGATGACCAACTGATTGCTGCAAAGGTTGTTTGCGTATATTAATTCGCCGAGTGAAGGTTCCTCGGATTCAGAGAAATACATGTATCGATCAACCACATCCTGGAATGTACACTTTTCGATTACGAATTTCGTATTGTTAGGACCGCCCAAATCAGTATACACTTTTTGCAATTTCTCGGGTTCTACTGCGTGTTCTGCAATGCTGTTTGAAAATGTTGTTTATACAACACGCCGCTGGGCAGTACTTGTGCTAACAACTGCAATATCTGCCGGGGTGGCAGGGCTGCCATACAGTTTGCCGGTTTCACAAATCTTAGAGCCATCCCCTTTTTATGACAAAATATACACCTTCTATGAAACCCAACTTAAACTTCTATATTAAAAGAGTGATGGTCTAACTTGGAAGATGACTGGAGGCAGCAAGTCTGCAGCAGCGCTTTCACCACTGCTCTGGGCCTTTCATTTTCAAAAGGGCCACAGGTCTGCCCTCACTACACAAGAGTACTGGTGGATCATTGGTCTCCACGACGCCGGAGTCACGCTCCACGAGATTTCGCGAAGAACAGGTCGTTCAAGGTCAGCAGCTCGGCGGGCGGTCAAGGCAGAGCGTGGCCCGCAAAGCGACACGGCGGTGGGCGAAAACCTGCTTTGAGTGAGCGCCAAGTGCGGCAGCTCGTTCGCTCGGCGGCGACGGGGGAGTTTTTTGCCGCTGAGCTCAAGACGCGCCTCGGCATCAAGGCGTCGGTGCGCACCGTCCAGCGGCTTCTAGGCAAGGTGGACCATCTGGTATACACCAAGATGGACCGCACCTTGCCACTGACGGCGGCACACAAGACTGCGCGAATCGCGTGGGCAGAGGAGCACATTTTAAACCCTAATACGTTCTACGTTTGCCTTTCATTTAAACATGGGTAACTAACTTGTGCTTTCAAAACACGTAGGAATATGGGAATACACCATATTCTCTGACGAATTTTTTTTAATCATGATGGGCCAGACGGCATCAAGTATTACTGGCGTGATTTGCGTCGGCCAGCGCAGTCCTACGTCCGCCGCCAGAATGGTGGCGGTAGCGTAATGGTGTGGGGAGCGTTCTGTGCCCAGGGTAAGAGCAAGCTAGCCATATTGCTTGGGCGGCAAAACTCTGGCGACTATGTCTACACTCTATCTAATTACATGTTGCCCTTTGCTCACTCTAACTATGGTGTCGACTATGTGTTCCAGCAAGATAACGCGTCAATTCACGCCTCGCGCGAAACGAAGGCGTTCTTGCAGAGCAGCAAGTCGACACAATGGTGTGGCCTGGCCGGTCCCCGGACTACAACCCTATCGAAAACGTGTGGTCGGCTATGGTGGCTCGGGTATATGCCCATGGCCGCCAGTAACCCTATCGAAAACGTGTGGTCGGCTATGGTGGCTCGGGTATATGCCCATGGCCGCCAGTAACCCTATCGAAAACGTGTGGTCGGCTATGGCGGCTCGGGTATATGCCCACGGCCGCCAGTACCGCACGATGGAGCAGCTCGAGGCCGCTATCATGGCCGCATGGGACTCTATCGAGCAGGCGTATGTGCTTAAGCTCGTGAAGTTTATGCCACGCCGTTGCCTCGCTGTGATTGAGGCAGGGGTGGACTGACTAAGTACTACCTTTAAATATAGAAGTTTGAATTGGGTTTCATAGAAGGTGTATATTTTGTCATAAAAAGGGGATGGCTCTAAAATTTGTGAAACCGACAAACTGTTTGGCAGCCCTGCCAAATATTGCAGTTGTTAGCACAAGTACTGCCTAGCGAAGTGATGTATAAACAACATTCTCAAACAGCATTGCAGAACACGCAGTAGAACCCGAGAAATTGCAAAAAGTGTTGGGGCGGTCCTAACAATTTGGCGCGCACGGTAGCACTGGAAATGCGGTTCTTCAGGAACAAGAGCCCGACGACAGGTACATGAAATAAAGGATCATGCGGCTGCTTTCGTTTCTTTTAGCGTATCTGCAGATGACCATCAGTCCAAGGGAATGGTGAAAATCGGCATGATTGAGTCTGAGCTCTTCCATGGACAGCAGGATTGGTGAAAGTTGGTAATCTATTTCTGCACATTTATGATGCCATAAGTGTTTTTTTGTATGGAAGTTCTTCAGCGGCCCCATATCCTTACCTTATGGATATGGGCCGCTGAAGAACTTCCATCCATTAGGGAAGGATATGAAGAACTTCCATACAAAATAGGGGAACAAATAGGTATCGGGCACCCTGGTCTACGAATGCGTAAAATTATCGTTATTATCGTTGTGACCCTGACGGCAAATTTAGCGTAGTCTGCATTTGGCACCTATATCATTCTTCAGCTTTAGTCACGTGGCATGAAGGATAAAGCGCTTCGGGATGCTCGAGAAGAGCAACAAGAGCTGGAAGCGCTGCACAGACTCGATGAGGAGTGTGTGCATCAACAGCGAGCTGTCAGTAGATTTATTCAGCAGCGTGTCGCTATCAATTTAGTTTTCCTCTAACGGTTAGTGCTTGTACGGTGCAGGGAAACTATCTTAAAGCTTTTGACTGCATGGAGCGGGCTCTGGTGCTGCGCCGCCATTTCTTCGGTCTCGAGAGTAACGAAGTTATACAAGCTTGTCGAGCGTTGGCCGAGATGTGCAACCTCTTGGCGATGAGTTTTCTGCAGCAAGACAATTACGCAGTGACTATCGACCTTCTGAAAAAGGCAGAAGTGCTCACTCAGCGCCATCATCCTGTTGAACGAGCTACGACGCTCAATAATCTAGCTTGCTACTATCGTCGACTGGGCAAACTTCATTCTGCTATGACCAGTTTGAAGCGCGCTCTGGAGCTTGAAAAGAAATTGGAAAACGTATGCAACGCTGCTGACACTCAGTTGAACATGTGCGCTGTCCTCTCTCAGCTTGGTAAGCACCCAGAAGCGCTTGAGCATGCCCAAGAAGCTCTTATCACTTTACAGGAGGGGTTTATTCAGGGTAAGCACATGACCGAGGCGTCGAACGATGGTTCTGCAGCGGAGACTTCTAGTTCGAGACTGGATCGAATCTCCGTCATGTGCATTGCATACCACAACGTTGGCGTCGAACAGGAATTTCTAGAAGACTACGCGGGATCCGTTGCCAGCTACAAAAAAGTGCGTAATGTTAAAGGTGGATGTAGGGTGTGCTGGCAATTTTGATTTACGATCTTGCATATTCGCGCAGGGAATCGGTCTAGCTGAGCAGTATCTTGGTGCCGATCACTCAATAACAACCACAATTCGAAATTCGTACCTCGCAGCAAAGCGAACGTTAGCTACCAAAGCGCGTGTTAGACCTTGTTCAGCTACCCGAGATCAAAAAAGCCCAGGAAAAACTGGTGCTAGACTACTGCTTAGTCCTCGAAGTGGGTCACTTCGGATGCCCAGTCCTCTAGCAAAAGACCGCCAAAGTGGATCTCAGATCCCCACGCCGCGCTCCATTATTGCAGACGCTTTGTCAAGGGCCCCTCTTTCAGCGCTACCACCACTTGAGATACAGAATCCCCCTAGCGCCAGCAAAAAGAAGAAAACGGACGCAGGCAAGCAGAAGAGCGCAGCTCCACCGCTTTCCCCTACAGACCCATTTTTCAGTCCTCGCTTCCGTTTTGATGGTGGAGCCCCTGGACCCAAGGTTATTAAACTTGTGGGTATAACGAGTCCTCGATCAGCGGCAGCATCAAGCGTGGAAATCCAAACACCTAAATCAAGTAACAGCAAGCGTGAAAGAAGGAAGAGCAGCGTGAAGAAGCCTCCAACAACGGCGGATGGTGGGGGTAGATCTCAGAAGTCCAATGCGGATGAACGCACAAAATCAGCACCAACTCCCCGCCAAAGCGAAGAAAGCTTCAGCTTAAGTATCGATGAACAAAATACAATGGGTGGTGAAGCAGCCGTTATTACCAGTACTCTTCCCACAAGGGAAATTGGGGCGATGGATGAAGGTGGTGAAGCAGCCGTTATTACCAGTACTCTTCCCACAAGGGAAATTGGGGCGATGGATGAAGGTGGTGAAGCAGCCGCTATTACCAGTACTCTTCCCACAAGGGAAATTGGGGCGATGGATGAAGGTGTTGAAGCACTGAGACCAAACCAGGATCCTAATACTCTTGAAAATGTTCAAGGCGCGTCAGCTGCGTCTAGCGAAATAGTTGACGAATCGGAACACACTAGGCCTTCTTCACTGGAGCCTGAGCAGCATGATAGAAGGACAACCTCAGTTGTGGATTCAATAACTGTACTCCATGAGCAAGGGCATAGTTTAAATTTCCATCCACCGGGTAATTTTGATGACACAGAGGTCAATCAAGCTGTAGATAGAAATGATTTGGCCAAGCACGAGCTACAGCGAGCTTCTACACCTCAGACGGAAGCTTCGGTGGACAAAAGCAAGGAAGGTCCTGTTGATATTGTACTGGAAGCTGTATATGAGGCTATTTCACTGCTGTTGACACGTGTTATCAACGAAGTTGAGGAAATGAACAACATCATTCTCGACAGTGACAGCGTAAATAACTCCGTCGTGCCAGAAGAAGAGGTTTCCGATCCTGTTTTGCACGTAGAACTCGCTCTTCTCGTCGAGGACAGCAGCGATACCACTCAGCTTGATGAAGGTCCAAGGGAGTTTAACGAGAAGGTTGCAGACCACAAGGATAGAGAAGAAATATCATCACACTACACTCAACAAGAAACAGTAAAAGAGGAAGACACTGCGAGTCTTGAGGCATTAAGTATGGTTGCAAGCGATGATATATTGGAGCTAGTGCACATGGAGGGGCCTCAGAAGCTAGAAGGTGATGCAATTGAGGACGTTGCAAGTGAAGCCAAGCTCGAATTTCTTGGTGAAGACCAGGTCGAAGTAGCGACTGCTACTGAAGTGTATGTCGAAGACACTCCAGTCGATGTCAAAACATTAGATACGGCGGCACCCTTCGAAAGTGCAGCGATTGGTAACGTGGAGGACGTGGTTCAAGAAGCACATCCTGAACTGACGATAGAGAGCCATCCAACAGCTGAGGGGGATACCCTCGACGAACAGTTTCATTTGCTTCCTGTAAACTTCAACAATATTGATGATGCCGTTCTGCAGAATGATATACATGATTTTGAAACTTTAGGGGATACAGAGCTTGCGTATTCGACGCCAGATATGACAGAACACGGAGCTGACTTAGCTGAATCTGGACAAGGTGTATTGCCGAGTGATGTGGACGAACAAGGTGACGTTCACGAAAGAGGGGAGTTTAATATCTTAAACGTAGCCGAGGATCTTGAGACCACTTCAGTTGACCATGGAAGTAAAGAATACTATCCTGACAGTGCCCAATATGGTGACCATGGTGAACCTTCTGCTTCAATCGAGGTCGAGGCAGAACTCCACGATAGCGGTTACGAGGACATTCCTCACCGTGAGATTCATACTGAAAGTCAATTTCCTTTGGCTTCCGTAGATGCTTATCATTCCAAACCGGTCACGATAGACTACGAGCAACCGAGCTATGAGGATATTACAGTCCCTCGGATAAATGAGGTCGAACAAGAATGGAACCATTCCGAACTAGCTACGGTGGAGTCTACAGCGGATTACAACGAATACTACCAGGAGTCTTCAGTGGCTCCACACGAAGAGCATTTGCAGTACGATGCGGCTTCGGGAAATTATAACGATCACGCACAAGAAACTGAGGTTTCTCCTTTGCTCACAGACCCTCCTGACTTCAATCAAAACCCAGCTGAGGGATGCACGGACATACCTGATCCAGATACAACGGAGTAAGCTTGTACTAAAACTACAAACAAATAAAACCGGCGTGCCAACAAACTCGATCGCTTTCTATTGATAATGATGAAATAATGATATGCCTTCATCACATGCGAAACAGTTCGTGCCGCAACCGGGATAATGTAGTTAGAAGTAATTGGCGCAAGTCCGAATCCTCCACGCTTTCAACGTCTTCCTCAGTAAGAAACGCAATGCTGCTGAGCGTACGATACCCACGCCGCTCCAAGTCGCTGCCGAAAGCTGTGAGGTCTGGGTGACATGCGGTCATCCACTGGATCACTTCACCTTGCTCGCATACTGCCACCCACAAGTACGTCACAACTTTATCTGCCACCAACCCACACCAGAGCAACCTACTCACCCATGCTGAAGATGCTAGCGCTCTCCTTTGCGTTCGACAGCCGCCTCCTCACTCGTGGGCTGGTTGACGTCTCCACTGCGTCTTCCTCGCCTTCTAATCTTGCACTCGCCTTCTTCTGCTGACGAACCTGTGGGTCATCGTCACTCGTCATCTTGCGCTCGGGCTTGACCGGCACCGCTGACCTAGCAGCTGCAGTCGGCGGCATCGTCACCGCCTTCATCGTCGGAGGCATCCCCCAGCTCTGTCAAGACACGGCGGCACGACGCTCGCCCACAATAGTGATTACCCCCAACGTCTCGCCGGCCAGAACCGCTCTCTAAAATAGCTGCCACCACAACGATGCTGACGCAGAGACAATGCAGATCCAAGCCACAAAATGAATATATCGCATTGCCGGCACCTCGCCCGGTCGTCTCGCGCTCTATCCGCGCTTCCGAGCGAGCGCTTCAACCTTTCACCTAGCTATCCTAGCAGCGGCGAGAGTCGGGGGAAGCACCCCCCGCCTCCGCCAATCTTCAGCTCTGTTGCATGCCGCCTGCTTAGATGTCGTCAAAGTCGAAGCCGATGTCGTCCTCGCCGTCGCCCTCCATGGCCATGTCCACGGCCGTCTCGTTGATGCGCGCGTTGTCCGGCAGCTCTCCGTAGGCCTTAAGGCTGCGCGCCTCGTCCGCGTTGTATTTATGAATGATGTCCACCTTGCCGTCCTGGTACTCGCGCAGACTCACGAGGATGATGTCGCCGGCGCCCACCCACACTTTCTTGCGCATCTTGCCGCGGATGTGCCCCAGACGCGTCACGCCGTCGAAGCAGTAGGCCTCCAGGCGGCCGTTGCCCAGCATGCGCACGACCTGCGCATACTCTGTGTATACCGAGCCACAAGTGTATACAAGGTATACGTTAGACGTGTATACACGACGAAGTGCGACCTCTAGCGCGAGTCCGCGCGGCGCTGACGCGACACAAAGCACGCACCCTGGCCCTCCTCCTTGAACTCGAGCTCGCGCTTGTTCTCCTCGTTGTCGTTCTTCCCGCGGCGGCGGTTCTTGCCTCCCTTCCCTTTGTTCTTCGGCATCTTCCCTGCTTGCTGTCAAATCCCCGACTGAGGTGGCGTCCATGGTCGGGTGGTTACGGCGCGAGGCGATTTCAGCCAATCCGAGGGCTAGAATCCGCTTTCTAGCCAATCACAGGCCGTCTCTCCCGTCTTGGCTACAGACGTCAGTCCCCGCTCCAGTGACGTCGACCATCACTCCTGTGCGCATTCTGGGGGCCGCGGCAACGTGCGCGGCGATCCTTGCGCTTCCTGGCGCCGCGACGGCGTCTTCCCGCTGGATCTGGGCGGCGACACTAGCCCCATCGTCTTCGTCTTCGTGTTCTCTTTCGAATGGCGTCCGGTGCATCTTCGGCGTCGTCCTGGAGGCGACGGGAGCCGCTGTCGCGCAGCAACTCCAGACCGCCCAACTACCCGCTGCGCCGCTCCGTGGACGGCGGCGCCGGCTACAGCACGTTCCGCAGCAGCGCCGGCAACTTTTCCGGCCTGTCCACGCTGCCGGCGCTGGGGCTGTCCATGCTGGCGGCGCGGCGGCGCCTGCTGCAGGCCATCGAGCGCAAGATCCGCGAGAAGGAGGCGTCGTCCAACCTCACGACGGAGTTCCGCGACCCGTTCGCGCTGCTGCTGGCTCTGTGCGCCGCCTTCCGCTTCGCGGACGCCGCGCGGCGCCTCGCCGAGCGCCAGAGCGAACGCGGCTCGGCCGCCGTGGGCGAGGGCCTGTTCCTCGTGGCCGCCGCCGTGAGCAACGTCGTGCTCAACATGACGCAGAAGCGCCGCCACCACGCGGAGATGGCTGAGCGCGTGCGCGTCGCCGTGCAGCAGATGCTGCGCGACGGCGACAAGAAGCAGCAGAGCGAGGAGCAGGGCCCGCCCATCTGGCTCGGCAGCGGCCCGCAGCCCACGGTGCTGCTGCCGTCCAACAGCTACGTCGCGTGCTACCGAGACAGTCAGTGGCACCGACTGCCTATGAATTTACTAGTGGAAGGAGATGTTGTTGGGCTTATGAGTGGAGATATCGCTCCAGGAGAAGTGAGACCCGTCGAGGCCGATGGGAAGGAGGTGCAGCAGGTGTACCCGAGAGGCTGCAAGCTGCCGCCGTGGACGAGGAAGCATGCGAAGGATACGGCACGCACAACGGCGACTTTTGATCCGCCGTTGCTGCTAGAATTGTGCGGCGAGATGAGGATATTTGAGATGATGGAGACACCGGTGGTCAGGGACATTGAAGACGCGCTGTTTCGAATTAACCGGCCGGTGACGCCAACGCAGAAACTACAGGCGCAGGCGAGACTGGTGGCGGTGTATATTTGTACGTTGTATTCAGTGTTGGTGCTCGTGGCTATTGGACTGCGTGTTGTGGTTCAGCATCGGTCCCTTGAGATCACACTTACGCACATTTTGTTAGGGCCAATTGGGGTTTGGCTGTGTTTCGCGTCGTTGAATACGCCGCTGGTTTTGTTTGTTGCTGAGGCGGCAGCGACAGCGTCCATCCTAGGGTCATTCGATGACATTTTAGCGCCGAAAGAGTCGGAAAAGCAAGGACAAACTTCAGTTTCAGAAGTGGAAATGGACGGATCCACAGAGATAGACATGCAAGATGAAGCTCAGCCAAAATTAAACAAGAGCTCTTCAAAGACTTCTAAAAAAGACGCTCATCCAAATGAGCGCGCATCTCGAATTGATAGCACTATGACATCAATCCTAAGAGCTACAGCTCTAGCCCCAGCAGATATTTACGACGTTGAAGATCGTGAAAAACTGCGTTCGGAAAAAGCGCAAAAACAGTCTGCAATTATGCGGTCCCTCCAGTATTTTTTGGTAGTGCTTAGATTTCGGGTCATGCGATGCGATCTTGCACATGTATCTGATCGACGCCATCTGCCGGTCCCATTTCGCTCTTTTCGACTGCTGGAACGCCTAGGTAACATCACAATGCTGTGCTGTTTTGATGATGATATTTTGTGTGAACAAACCCCATCGGTGGAAGAAATTTTCCTGCTAAATGACAAACAGAATAACAACTCTACGGTACTCGATTTGCATGCCGAACGCAATTGCGATACAGGGCTTAAGTTTGAGGACCCCAAATGGATGCAGCACTTGGCATCACTGAAACCAATCGGGCTGGCTATCATGGTGAATGACGACGAAAATCCGGCACGTCACTATGACGAAAATATGCGCTATCTTGTAAACGAGGGACTGTGCACTGTTGACGACGGCGACGTGCGAGACCCGTATTTGCGAAGCTGTATGCAACGCTTGTCAGCTCACATTCGGATGCTACCGTTCCCGAAGCACTTGCTCAACCTTTCCCGCGAAATGGGTTTTTCGGTTGCTGACGATTTAACTGCATTTCAGAGGCGTCAGTCCATTCATATTATTTGCCCCAGACTAGCCCACCATGAACACACAAATGATCACCACGACCAGGGCCAAGAAGACACACGCTACAGGGGCAATTTAAAATCTCACCTTTATTCTACAGTAGTGCTCGACAAGCGCTCACATCGCCATCAGCTTCTTTCGCGAGGCCACCCAACTGTTGTGCTAGCTCACTGCAGTGAGTACTGGGACGGCAAATCAATATGCCCACTAACAAGCGAGAAACAACGAGCGATTCTTGATATGTACAATCAGTGGCGCGTCGAGGATCTGGACTGTACCGCTTTTTCGTACGTTCCTGTTCCCCACAAGCTTAACTCCCTCTTTACTCAGGCTGGGTCCAGCAGTAATGGAGGTAGCTTTTTGGACTCACCTGATGCTGGTCCAAGCCGCAGCCAACTTGGTAGGATTGGGGGTACGTTGCCACCGGTGTATCTTGTGGATGACAGCACCGCCAGTGAGCTAAATTCTCCGCAGTCCATCGCTGGACGGAACAGCATGGTGTTCTCAAGTAGCATGAGTGACGATCGAGGATATGGGCGGGATTCTAACCGGCTAAGTCATTCTGCAGGCCCAGTATCCCCTCTCGCCTCGCCAGATTCAGTGGACGACATTTCGATAGACCAAGACTCCATTTCTGGGGCGCGGACTTTCAAATCCATGGGAGCTCCTGCAAGCGGCCAGATTACCCCTCCTTTTAAGCGGCGAGGGAACCTCACACTTAGTGACGTTGAGTCCTCTGTCGGGCTCCATCCATCTGAAACGAGTTCTGTTGAGAAGGATTCAATGTTGTGGCGCATTCAGGACGACCAGATCTTCCTAGGCATGGTGGCTACAGGGGTTCAACCAAAGCAACACACGCCTGACTTTATCGAAGACTTAAATGCGTGTGGTATACGTTTTGTGTACTTTTCACCTCGGAACATGCGGCGCAGCAAGCTGCTTGCAGAGAAAATGGGAATCGAGACGGATTGGAATTGTGCAATATCGTTGCGGCCACTGGATAGCGACGGCCCAGACCCTCATCGAATGACATCCAACTATTCAGATTGGGACGTGAAGGCGCGTCTGCCTCATGGCGTTGAAGCTATTAAGCGGCATCTAGCCGAGGTCGACAATGTTCCATTGTTGGTGTCGCTGTACACAGATAGTACACCTGAGACGATTAGCGAGATGATCTCTATCTTCCAGGAAAATCACGAAGTAGTCATGGGCGTCGGCTCTTCTCTCAAGGAAAGCAATGCGCCATTGTTCTCAAAAGCAGACTTGGCAGTGGCGATGCAAGGAGGTGTTCACGCTTTCTTTGACAAACCCATTCCGCAAGGAAAAGAGCTTCCTGTGTTTTCTGACGAAGATATCCAGTTTAGCCACATTCTCAACACGCTTGCTTGCGCATTCCGTCTAAAAAGCGTACGTGATGGCGCTGGCAACCAAGAAAAACAAAGTGAATGGGATGGTGAAGACAATGCAACCACAGGGGGGACTGCTAGCGTGGCCCATTTGATTGAGCTTATCAGGCTTGGGCGTCGCATGCTCACGAATTTTCACCAGATGAATACGTTCATCTTCGTGTCACAACTCTTCATCGCGACACTTATCCTTGCCTCTTACATTGTACCGTTTCCGCATGTGCCGCAGCTAAGCTGCGCTTCCATATTTTGGCTGCTATGGGTATTAGTACCAGCCCTCAGCTTGTCGATGCTTGCGTCCGCAAGTGAAAAGGGAATCATGAAAAAGACACCACGCAAAAATGAGGAATTTGACATGGAGGAGGATTTGCCGCGGTTGATCGCGTACTTTTTGGGGCGCCATTTACCATCGGTGCTGCTATGCATAGTCGTGTTTGAGTGCTTGCTTGGGTTTTCTCTCGAGGCTGCAAACAACTCGGATTATTCCGCGTTTGGCACGAAGTTTAGCGGATTCCGTTGGATAGATTTTATATTCGACAGCGAATTAGTGACGAGACGACCTCGACCAGTGGTGATTGAGGCTGCTGTGGACCGCGCTGAGGCTGGGATGCTCTTAATGATTGGCCTCTGCATTTTAACGTCTTCGTGCGGATATCTGTATCGCTGCGAAAGCATGTTCAAGCTGTCTCCATTTCGGAACATTATGTGGGTGGCTGTTGCTTCAACGCTGTTTTGCTTGCAGCTTGTCTTGAGCATGCTTCGTGCAGGGCTTGTTGGGGCTGATGGGGTCACTCTGTGGCATTTTGTGAGTCAGTCAGTCCCTTTGGTCTTCTGGATAGCGATTTTGTGCGTGTGGCCATTCATAATCATTATTGTTGATGAAGCAATTAAGACCCATGACAAACGACACCTCGTGCGATACAACAAGTTTCTACGAATGCAGTTTGATACACGGCTTGGCATGTGGAGCCCAAAGTAGCTCTTTTATCTTGTTAACTGGTTTTGTTTAAGTTCAATGGGAAAAAGAGACTGCAGTACTTGCTCGTAAATACGTCGGCTTTGTATTATAATGCCGGTGTCTTTCTACTGGCTGCATCCGAGCCATTCCTCAAGGCTTGAGTTGCACGAAATTCCTATTTGAATTTGATATCTTCGAAGAGCAATATAAATCGGTTCTGGCAAACACGCAAGTACCTGCATCCTTGTGTTGTAACACATGCCTTCGAGTCCGTTCGGCATATGACATTGTCCGAATGGTCTGTGGTCGCACATTTCGATTGTTTCCTTCGTAGGAATACTTGCCACGGGATTAAAACCTGGTGGCAGCGGCGGGCAAATAGTTGAACCAACTTTCTGAAAAGCCATTTCAGTACCAACAAATCCATCAAAGGCCGTATTGTTCAGACACGTTGCCGCTGGTATGCTGTTTGCGACATCTTCCACACAGCTGGCGTCATTCAGATCGCATAGCCCACTAAAGCCATTACAGCAGATATGGCTCGGGCGAGTAATTACAAACTCCTTAAGACTCTGTAGTGTTGACATGTCTGGCATCTTCTCGAATTGAGGCATGATAGCAATAACCAGTCGCTTTAGGCGAGGCACTTGGACAAGCGATGGTAACTCACGCAGGGATAACAACCAGGCAAGAGTCATACTCTGGAGATTAGGAACGCCTGTGAGTGGTGGTAGTGTAGTGAGATTTTCATGAACAGCGAATTGTATCGTTGAAAGTCTCGGCATGTTGCTGAAAAGGTCATAAGGAAGCTCCAGCAAATTTTGACTTTCTTGTTTTCCTTCGATATGGCTACGATGCGAGTGCAAGGACGTACAAGTTAGAATGTTCATAGTATGATAAGGCGCTGAGAGGACCTGGACGTACAGGAACTGAAGATTGGTAAACTCTTTGGTCCAGGATGGAAGCTTCTCTATGCTTGTGTAGATTAACTCGCTACGAGACAGGTAGTGTGAGCAACAATCCGTGACACGTGGCATCTATTTTGTAGGATTCAGGACAATGACAATGCACTCACATCGATTCGAGATTCTTGCAATTGCGAAGTTCGTCTGGCAACTGGAGAAGCTGGCGATTAATAATTTGAAGTGACCTTAGTTCTCCGGAGGCGGACAATGCCTTTACGTGGTAGTATGCGTCAACCGGATAAGCCCATTCCTGATACATCATAGGCGCTCGGTCAACGTCGATAAGAATGTGGCAAGGACAACCCTTGCCAACCCCTTGGCGATAAGCATAAGCTACACATTCGGGGTGCACTGAGCAGTTGGTGCGCGAGTTTGATATGACTTCATAGGTAAGCCCCCACACCGATGCACTAAAAAAAATGAAGAAAGCAGCGAATGCTTTTGGTACTGGCTTTTGAATAAGTGTGTAGGGTTTACGTCTTTGCGATGTTACTAGCACATCCCCAATCTGCTTGAAGCGATAACAAAACGACAGGTTCATTCCAATTTTCAGAGCCAATTCAAGAAAAGAGCGAATTCGAAGCGAATCGAAGTTTAACCGGAACATCGCAACTTCTGATGGGTCGGCAAATACTCGTGCCTGGTGTTCAAAACTGCTTGGGGGCAACTTTTCCAGATACGTTCGGTAGATAACGTGATCAAAGTTGAACGTGCAATAGCAATATACTAGAATCAATATGGGGTACACAACAATGGCGAACCAGTCGATCCTGTAGGTTAGAAAGTTTCACATGCAACAAGGTAGAAGATGCATTAGATCCAGATCCAATACAACAAAATATGCTTAAGAGTTCGTACACTGTGCCAATGAGGACCTCTGTTAGCGAAGAAAACTTTCCACACAAAATGTTCACAGCGCAAGATAATGAGTTTAATGCAATCAATGTTGCGTAGCCAAGAACAAGTTCCTCGGGGTTGCCGCTCTCGAGCAGGTTGCGGAGAACTAGGGTTTGCATTGTCAAATTAAATACCTTCAACACAACATTCTGACAGATTAAAAAGAGTAAGCACACAAGCCGTTGATAATGCATTCAAGATGAAAAGTTACCCAAAATTTGCGATTGATGCCCGTAAACGCAGTCAGGTCCTTGTAAAAGCGACTCCAACGACGATTTAAATCAGCTAGAGCTCTCATGTATGAAGTTTTGATGACTTCAGTTGATGGGTCTTTAATTCCGAGTGGCTGAAGCTGGATGAACGAAGCTATTGTATCAACTCGCTCTCTCCATCTCAGCGTCTTGATAAATACGTAGATATAAGCAGCGTCAACGCAGGCAAGCCCAGCAGCGCCAGCGATAGTGATGTTAGGATTCTTGTCTATAACGACCCAGAATTGACCGTTGTCGTAGTCTCCAGTCCCCATTAGCCAGTTTGCTGTGTGGTTGGGTGCCAATGCCGCAACGATAAGCCAAGTCGTCCACACAATACAAGACAACATGATAAGTAGCTTCGGCACTCCAAGAATCCCGAATGCATCTCTGAAGGAACGGATTTTGTACCGTATTTTCTGGAGACTGTATTCGTCACCTCTTACCGCAAAATTAGAAGAATGGGCAGACGAAAGTACTCCTCGACCACTTCCCGCACGAATAATAACTGGAGCTCCTTCTTGTGTACGTTGTTGTCGAGTAGTTAAACTTTTATCACTTTGTTTCATATCCTTTCCCATCTCAGTTGGCAGGACAGCAGCTAACCTTGCCGTGAGAGGCATAACGGGGTGCTCGATGTCTCGCAAGCAAGCACTAAAAGTAGCGCAGATTGGGTGACCACCTAAATAGTAGTAGGTAGATATTGTGCCAAGATATATCCAAGCTGGTCTAATTATATCTTTGAAACGAATCTGTTTGTTGGTGGCAATACCAAAGACACAGTAACAACGAGAGATACTTGAGGCATTATAAAGTTGACATGCCGAGTGACGATGCGCGTTCAGAACACAAACAAATGTGAACTGAAGCACCGCTATTATCGCGAGTCACAGGCAGAAATGCCCGTTATTATGAACCGTAGGCTATGGTGGGACGATAATGTTTAACTTTTGCACAAAATGTTTACTCGAATTGAAGATCGGTTTCGCTCTTATAAGTCTACACTGACATGTTGCTTTTACCTGAGATTGCTACTAATTGCTAACGATCGCCCATTAAAATCCCACTAGATCAGGAAAAATGACGTGTCACAGACTACGAAATGTCCATTGAAACAATGATAGTAACACGATACCTATTATCCTTCATTGCATCCTAGCCATTTCTCAAGAGCCGGATCGCACACTTGCCCAACGCCTTTCTGTATCTGATATTTCCGAAGTTGATGTAGTTTTCATCTCCGTAACAAGACAGCACTTGCATGCGAGTATTGTAACAAATGCCTTCCTGTCCGCTCGAAAGATGACATTGGCCAAATGGTTTGTTATTGCATATTGCTATCGTTTGCTTGGATGGGATGCCAGGATCAACTAGTAAGTCGGAGGGCAGTTTGTGGCAAATAGTAGGGGAAAATCTGTGAAAGATGTCCCGAGTACCTACTTTCCCGAGAAATGGCTCTTCATTGAGACATTTTGCTGCAGGGATAGCTGAAGCTGGGTTTTCCTTGCAGTAGCTGTCGCTCCGGTCACACATTCCAAGAAACCCGTTGCTCCACAACTGGACTGGCCGCAGAATCCTGAACTCAGAAAGGGCCTGCAGTGCGGCCATATCAGGTACTCGATTAAGATGAGGCATTAGTGTCAGAATTAAACGCTGCAACCGAGGGACGTCGTCAAATGGTGGAAGCTCCCGCAGCGAAAGTAGCCAGGCGAGAGTCAAGCTTTGGAGATTTGAAACGCCACTTAGTTTTGGAAAGTTCACAAGATGCCAGTGAACCCCAATGTGAACAGTAAATAACCATGGTATATTCCTGAAAAGATCTTCTGGAAGTAACTCTATATTCTTACTACCTTGTTTTCCTTCCAAATGGCTAATTGGTATCATGTAGTGAGAAGGTTAGGCTTATTGTCCGCTAAATGGTGAGCTAAAGCACTAACGTACAGAGTTTGGAGGTACTTGAATTCCTTAGTCCACGCTGGTATGTGGTGGGTGCTGGTATAGATTAGTTCCCTGTGTTTTTTTTATTCAGATCATAGATTAGTTAAGGTACTGATAAACAACCACACTGTTCAGCAATTCGTACAAGGACATAAGGTACCGGCACCGTCGAAGCTCATCTGGCAACTCCAGAAGCTGTCGATTGATCAACTGGAGCGACCTTAACTCCCCCGCAATTGACAGGTTCTGCACTGTTGCATACACATCGATTGATCAACTGGAGCGACCTTAACTCCCCCGCAATTGACAGGTTCTGCACTGTTGCATACACATCGATTGGATTGGCCCATTTCTCGAAAGTTTTTGGCGCCATGTCCACATCAATTAGAATTCGACATGGGCATACGTCTTCCTCGTATCTCCATCTATAGGCGTATACAACGCACTAGGGCAGTGCGAGTCAGACTCAGTGATTGCATTAGCAAAGATCCACACGACCACACTAAAAGCGATAAAATGCAGCTGCAAATACTTTTGGTACTGGTCTCTGAAAAGTTCCTGTCGGTCTGGTTCGTTTGGCTCGTATAGCTTGTAATCGCCGAACATGTGGAGTAACTAAAACATCTCCAATACGCTTGAGGCGATTTCAGAATGAGAGATTAATTTTTTCCAATTCGTAGAATGAAGTCAAGCCGTGACCGAACTCGAAGAGAATCGAAAGCCAGACGAAAAAAGGCGCTTTCTGATGGATCAGCAAAGACTCTAGCCGTCCGCTCGAAGCTTCCAACAGGAAGTATTTTCAAATACGTTTCAAAAAAATTGCGATCAAATTGAAAGTTGTAGTAGGAGTACGTAATGACTACAATGGGAGAAATAATTGCTGCGAACAAATCAAAACTTCACAATACGATTGTCAAGTGTTAGTATTCCTTCATATAATGCCAAATATAAAGCACGGATGAATACTCACACAGAGCCAGCAATGACCTCAGTCATTTACCGACAGCAACTTTGATTGCTCCTGCCAACGATCCCACACATATGAAAGCTGTGTATCCATAAATGAGGCATGCCAGAGTTCCACTTTCTAATAACTCTAAAAGGACACTCATCTGCATTGTTAAGTTCAATATTTTAAGCACACATTCTGTTCTCCAAACGAATGAAAGACCAATCAGTTAAGAACAAACGCAATAACAAAAACTAGAGTTACACTTCCGAACCCATAATTTTCACGGAACGACGTAAGATCCTTGTATTGAGTTTTGCATCGAGCGCTAGCCGTGCGTATCCATGATTCTGTCGCTGAATTCACACGCCGCGCTTCGTCATCCCGTAGTTTAGGCTTTTGAAGATCAGCTACTGTCTTTTGCCAACGTAACATTTTGGCCAAAACATACAGATAACAAGCGTTTACAAACACAAGACCTGCGGCGCCAAACTTCACCATTCCAGGGTTCGTGTCGATTATTACCCAGAATTGTCCGTTATCGTAAGTGCTAGTACCCATCAAACCATTTGCGGCTTCGTTAGGTGCTAAAGCAATATAGATCAGCCAGTTTGTCCATGAAATACACACAACAAGTGTGTCCAACATGGGTAACCCCAGGACACCAAACGCGTCTCGAAAACTAAGAGTCAAAAAAGGTTTATCCTCGCTGGCTTCTCCACCTCTCTCACCATAGATACTGAAGGGACAATTTGATTATTTCTCGTGGCAGCCACAACAACCGACTGAGCATTCATTTGCGGAAGCTTTTTCCTTGCACCATTCTGGTCGTACGATGATCCTCTACGAACACCAACTGATACAACATTAGAGGGTTTTATTGCCTTCCCCATCAGCTTGACGAGCGTTCGGAATTAATATGTTGGCGTCGAAGTGAGCCTAGCTGATAGCATAGCGTCGTACAGCGGTAGTACCTCGGAAGCCTCCCTAGAATAGAAGTATAAACAACAAACAAACATTTCACGTTTTAGTTCAGCCGCAGTCCCATACGCTACAAAAAGTTGCGATGATAGAAGTGTGCGAACTTGATTATATTTTGGGCTGCCAACTTGATGCCAATATCGAGTACGACTAGCTCCGATGAGAACAGTTGACACTTTTTTTTTTTTCGTTCGCGACAGCCCACGCGATCGACATCTGCGGAAGGGAGCACCCTAGTTCCGCTGCAATTGGCTTAAGCTGATCAGCCGTCTTCACGCGCTCTTCAAAGCCATCGTGGAACGGACCAGACTTAATCATGGGTGTTGTGAAGCGTGAGCCCTCGGGCGTACCGGCAGTGTATTTGCCAGTCAGAGTACCGAATGCTAATGGCGACCACGTTGTCAGGCCCAACTTGTACTTCTTGTACAGATCCACGAACGCATACTCTACACGAGAACTCGAAAATGTTGTACTGTGACTGCTCCATTGCAACAATGGGACGGATCAAGTTAAGGCGATCCGCAATTTCGCAAGCCTCGTAAATCTGCGAGGGAAGCCATCACTAGCTCCCCAGTAGAACGCCCAGCCCTTGCTGATGACATGGTTCATCGCTCTGACGGTCTCCTCGATGGGCGTATGCGGGTCTGGGCGGTGGCAAAAGATGACATCCACGTAGTCCAGGCCAAGACGACCGAGAGATGCCTGGGTGTTCTCAATTACGTGTTTCCGGGTGAGTCCTTGGTCGTTGGGCCCCGATTCTGATACACCTTTGTATCCGTAGTAGAGTTTGGTGGAGATGACCAGGCCCTCACGACTCCAGACCTTGACAGCAACGCCTTTCTTAATGGCTCCTCCAAGAACTTCTTTTAGCCTGTCCGCTGCCATACACCTCAGCAGTATCGTAGAAGTTCACGCCGTGTTTGAATGCGGTAGTCATCATCTCGTACCAAGCGTCTACAGTGTGCTTCTCATCGCGTTGCATCCAGGTGCCAAGCGAGAGCTTAGACACGAGTAGGCCTCCTGATTTTCTAAGGAAGCGGTGCGTCATCTTGATAGGAGCAGCAGCCATTTTAATAGTTTGCAAATGTTGGTTGAAGTGGTGTTCTGTCCCAAGCGTGAAATGGAGAATGGTTTTACTAGCGGCGAGATTGAAACGACGAGGTTTTGGCCCGTCAACACAAGTGTTCACGATGCACTACATGCATTGCTGCTTGCCATAGGTGATGCACCGTAATCGTGGATGATGATGGGGCAGTGCATCGATTTGGCCGACAATTTACGCGGCTGTGTTCTCGCAATTTTTTGTTATTTTTGCCCCATCAACTGCGATTGATGACGCGGCAACACAAAAGAGGTTGACATTTTCACAAGTGTACCGCCTGGAGGACGGGCATCTGTAATACTTCAAGTAGGAAAAATGCACCACACATCCAAGTGAACAGCGACTTTCAGCAGAACATTGCCTTTACCTGCACTGGCTATTTCCTCGTACAATCCGGGCGAATGAGAGATTCTTGGCAAAAAATACAACTAATGGCTTTAATCACGACGAGCTGCATTCTCAAAGTAACTGTAACCAGCCACTGTCGTTAGTTTTGAAGATAAAAAAACAAAAATTATTTGATGGGGATGTGTAAGGTTTAGACGATGAAAGTTCATCCGCCATTGCAACACGAAACTAGTCTGCGCGTATCACGATGCGTCAAGGCCAAATGCTGTTGCTTTTTATCGCCGTCATATTTGCCACAACGTCCAACAGTATCGCGCTCGCGACCACAGTCCATACTAAGCAGCCACTCATTCCAACAAAGCTCCAACTGATGACACGGAGGACAGGATCTCTATCCTGTTGGTGGCGAAATTGAAAGGTCTCGTGGGAAAGTCTTCTCGACACGGTAATGAGGTTGTGAACTTAGACAAGTTGTTATAACGTCCTTGGAAAAGAGCCTAGTCGTGAAAAAATATCGCTGCTGGTGTAAGAAAGAACCGTAACTTCCTTTCGAGCTTATTAAGAAATCCCAGAGCTGTCCGGCAGGTTAGAATTAACGCTAGCGTTATGAAGGTCACGTCGGCGGTGGAGCAAAGGTCTGTGAAGTTTACTCAGAAGGACGTGAAAAACTTTCGAGCGAGTGCGATTAAGAAGGGGCTAACGGGTGAGAAGCCGGACAGGTTTGATGAGGGCTTGAGCCTCACCGAGCGAGTGGCAGAAGGGTGGCCTATAGTAATGGTAGTGGGCGGCATTGCGTACGTGGCTTTGTCGAAACTCAACACTATCTCGTGCGACTACGTAAATACTTGCAGTTTTGAAGTCTACAAGTACTCAGCGAAGTTCCGAATTCGCAGTGGTTGTAGGGCACCAAACGATCGTTGTAACGTAGTAATTATGCCTCCCTTGATCGCGCTCTTCAAGGCGCCATTGCAATAGTCTTCACCTAGGTCGGTTTTCTTTTTGTGCTTTCACAAGTACGTGGAGGAGGCCTCCTGACACACGACGAAGCCACAGTAAAAACTCGGGCATCTCCTCCCCATCGTGCGGGTAGCTGCCAAAAACAGCAACGCGTGACGGACTCTAGGATTTCTCGATAATCCCGAGAAAACCTAGGGTTCTGCCAAACATGGGCAACGATCTGGTAAAGCGAGTAGATGAAGGCAAGTCCGATTCCGTTACATCTACCCTTGTGGCACGTTGTCGAGCGGCTTCACGTGGCCTGGAGCACCAGGGGCACGACGTCGCAGTTTTCCGGTCGGTCGAGCTCGCCGCCCGTGGCGACAGCGTACACCGCCTGCATGAAGACGACGTGGGACACGACGACGACATGTCGTTCCGGGACCGCGTCGAAAAGCTCTTCCAAGAAGCTTCTGGCGCGCGCGTGGATCTCGTCCCGCGTCTCGTAGTGCGTGGGGGACCAGAGCTGGTCCTCCTCGCTCTCGACGCGGGAGAAGTCGACGTCCGGGAACCTGCGCCGCAGCTCGGCCAGCGGCCGCCGCCGGTCGAAGCTGCAGCGGTCCAGCACCTCGCGGCAGCGCTCCAGACACAGCAGCGGGCGCGGCGGCAGCTGCTCGCGCGCGAAGAAGCTCTGCGCCGTCTGCACGCTGCGCGACAGCGGCGACACCACCACGCGGCCCACGGGCGGCATGCCGCGCTGCAGCTCGCGGCGCAGCGCCGCCGGCCCCTTGTCGCGGCACTGGGCCGCGCCCCGCGGCGTCAGGTCCGCGTCCAGGAAGCGCTCGGCGCGCGCCAGCTCGCTGTGGTAGAAGCCGGCGCCGAAGGCGTCGCCCGCCACGTTGTGCGCGCCCTGCGCGTGGCGCAGCAGCAGCAAAAGCTTCGCGCCCGGCGCCGCGTCCAGCTGCCGCGACAGCGCCTCCCAGCTGGGCGGCACCAGCGCGAAGCAGGGGAAGAGCGCCGACTCCACGCGCGGCCGCGGCGAGAAGAAGCCCTCCAGCGCCGTCACCATGGCGTTCTTCCGCATCAAATGAAGATGGCTACATGGCGTTGGGAAGAACGCTAGGCTCTGTAGTGACTGGTCACTCTCGCGAGCTACATCACTATTGCGTGCTTCCAGGTTCAATGACACTATTCTGTATCACAGGTCCTCGTTAGTGGCCGGTCACTCTCAGGAAGTGTCACTTAATGACAACCAATGGACCCGTCACTGCGCTGTGTCCCCCGCCGCAATGCCGCAACACATCGATGCGCTCACGCCGACGATGAGGCACGAGCGGGGGATGGTAGCGGTGACCATTGACCTGACAACCTACTCGGACTAGGCAGCGTGGAGCGTGAACGATAGGACGGGGGCAGGATGGTCGTGTTCGGGGACGGAGGTGCTGCGGCCACCGAACATGCTGGCGGCGTGCAGGGTGTGCAGACACGGCCGACAACAGCGGGGAGCGATGAAGCCAAGGCGGAGCGACGTTGGTTTGAAAATGAGCGGCTCACGGAGACCGAAAGCAGCGGCGGCTCAGGAAGCAGAAGAACAGAAAGGGGTTAAGTAAAGCGAGCTCTGGGCGCCGGCGGCACAAACTGGACAGGTAGTGCCCAAGTAAGGTAAATTTACTGCGCATGAAGTGCTGAGACTGGAAGCCAGGCTTCGCTCAACTGAACAAGCGGTTTCGACGCGTCCTGTACTGTGTCTGAGTCGGTGGGACGCGACGAGTAAATAGGAGGTGAACAAAAGCGTGAGACGTAATGAGGGTGGACGCGTAGAGTGTCAGGGGGCCATGGTTAGCGACCATGGGGGCTGGAACCGCCGACTTGACGGTGCTGACGGCCAGTGAGCCTGGAGTGTCTTCGGGCACACGGAAGGGTCCACCTCCCACAAGTGTATTTACATGTCGGGCACGAGATCAGGCCCACAGACCTGCCCGGGTTGCAAGCCGCCTAAAAATGTTCTCTCCCCTGAGGTCTCTAGTGGGGCTCGCTCCCATGTCCTGGGTCTGGCGACGCCGCCCATCTAGCTCCTACCTATCTAGCCACCTGCTACCCGTACAGTTGAAGCGCGTTGTAGCGCGGCGTGGCGACAGTATCAAGATCACAAGCATCTATGACTTCTTGCAAGTTGTCACCGCAAAGTCCGCCTGCGTATCATATAAAAAAAAACAAATAAGGAAAAGATAAAGACTGTCCGGTCAAGAATGTTTTCTCGATCACCACTCTGGTTGTTTCCTCGATTATTTCAACAAACCTATTGATTCGTGCGTAAAATATCAGTCGTTGGGCAAGACCTTACTTCCACCGCAAGAAATCGATCGTCCCGAATGACCGCGTGAAGACGATGACGAAGACACGCCCGCTGCGATGCAGCCGTGGCCCACAAGACTCATGATGTAGTACAACACGGTGCGCCGCAGCCTCAACCTGTTTAAAGACGTCAGGCAATACTGCATGAGCGCCGCCGCGAGCAGCTCTCCCACGAGCACCGTTTCGTAGCTGAATGATGAAGCACCACGTCCTCTCTTTCATACTGCCCGAAGCCTCCACCATCTCAAACAGCGTGTACATGATGCCAGCCAGGTTGTATCCGAGCGGCATCCTCCCTATGAGACCTTCCTGTGTGATCAGCAGGAACAGGTCGCTCATAAGACCCCGATGCAGCAGCAGCAGGAACAGCAGCACGGCGTGGGGGTAGTTTCTGGCGCCGTGTGCCGCCAGACGCAGACGCTTCTGCACGTACACCCTGATGCGCTCGACGGCGGTGTCGCATCGCCGCACGAAGCGTTTGCACGACACGAAGCTGGGCCGGATCATCCAAAAGCGGTAGGCGATCCACGCCGCGCCGGTCAGCGCGTACCAGTTCGACTTGCGGTAGAGCGAGTCGCCCTTGTCAGCTCTCTACAAACCACCACAGCACGCCACAGCTGGACACGCCGCAGAGAGCAAGAAGAAGATTGCCGTGCGGAGCTAGTGGCGCTGGCGTCTGGCATCTCTCTGTAAAAGTTTGTGAGCCTTCGTAGTGCACACCAAATTTCATTCTGCTCAGTGAGCCTCGACATCTTGATTAAAGTATGGCGATTCTGCGGCAATCATTTCGAGACGCGTCACAAATGTGAATGTTTCGACCAGGTCACTAGACTAGAATCGGTCGCGCTAGCCGTCGCATTCTGCATAGGAATGAAATGGCTCGGGAAGGAAGGTTTCTGGTCGGTGGCAGCAGCCGCGGCACTCTTTCGAAACAGTGCGCGCGTTGTCCGCGCCAGCCATTCGCGCCATGGAGGCCAAGGTGAGCTTCCACGTGCGGCGCTACGTGCGCGAGTGCGAGGAGCGCGGCGCGCGGCCCAGCGAGGCGGGTGCCACCGCGCACCTGCGCGAGACCTACGCCGAGTACCAGCGCAAGCCGCAGGGCGCGCTGCGCAAGGTGGTGGCCAAGGCGCTGCGCAAGGCGGCGCCGGACGCCGCTTCGGACGCCAAGCGCGCGCGCGCCGCCAGCGACAGCGAGGACGAGCAGCAAGTCCGCGCGCAGGAGGCGCAGGCCGCTGCCGCCGGCGCCGGCAACGCGCTGAACCGGGCCATGCAGCAGAGCTACGCGGAGCAGACGGCGGACAAGCCGCTGACGAAGAAGCTCAAGGTGCTGCGGAGGAAGAAGAAGGAGGAGCCGCCGCCGGCGGAGGCCGAGAGCAAGGGCTTCGTGGTCGAGAGACCCACCGCCAGGTACAGCGACGTCGGAGGCATCCAGGCCATTCTGCAGGAAGTGCGAGAGCTGATCGAGTATCCGCTGACGCACCCGGAGGTGTACGCACATCTGGGGGTGGAGCCGCCCAGAGGCGTGTTGCTGCATGGACCGCCCGGTACTGGCAAGTCCATGCTGGCTCATGCGATTGCAGGGGAGTGCGGCGCCACTTTCCTCAAGATTTCGGCGCCGGAAGTGGTGTCTGGCATGTCGGGAGAGTCCGAGCAGAAGCTGAGGGAGTTGTTCGATGAGGCCATCGCACGAGCCCCGTCCATCATTTTTATTGATGAGATCGACGCCATTACGCCCAAGAGAGAGACGTCGGCGCGCGGCATGGAGAAGAGAATCGTCGCGCAGCTGCTGACCAGCACCGACTCGCTGAGTCTGGAGAACACGGGAGGCAAGCCGGTGGTGCTCATTGGAGCCACGAACAGACCGGACGCGCTGGACTCGGCGCTGCGCCGTGCTGGCCGATTCGACAGAGAAATCTGTCTTGGAATCCCGGATGAAGAGGCTAGAGAGAAGATTCTGCGGGTGCTGGCCAAGAAGATGACGCTCGAGGGAGACTTTGACTTCGCTGCGCTGGCGCGTCGCACGCCTGGATATGTAGGTGCCGACCTGGTGTCGCTCACGAAGGAGGCTGCCGTCGGAGCAGTGAACCGCATCTTTACGAACATCAACGCAGTGAAGAAAATCTCATCTGAGGTGGACGCGGCGAGCGTGTCTGCCGAGACGGAGACGTCGGATGCCGTCACCAGTGATGACGCGATGGAGGTGGACACGGCGCAAGAAAAAGCGGAGGACACGAAGAAGGACAAGCAGGAGGCGCCGTCGGCAGCTGATGATCTGCGCTCTCAAGTAGAACCGTTCACAGAAGCTCAGTTAGCGCAGCTGAGCATTACCATGGCCGACTTCGAGGCCGCACTCCCGAAGGTGCAGCCAAGTTCCAAGCGTGAGGGTTTCGCCACGATCCCGGACGTCACGTGGAACGACATTGGTGCGTTGAACGAGGTGCGCGACGAGCTGTCGCTTGCTGTTCTGCAGCCTATTGCGCATCCTGAGCGATTCGCAGCGCTTGGATTGTCGATGCCTGCTGGTGTGTTGCTTTACGGTCCTCCTGGTTGTGGTAAGACTCTGCTTGCTAAGGCAATCGCTCATGAGAGTGGTGCAAACTTTATCAGTATCAAGGGACCGGAATTGCTCGATAAGTACGTTGGTGAATCAGAGCGGTCAGTGCGCCAGGTCTTCCAGCGGGCTCGTGCATCCTCTCCGTGTGTCGTGTTCTTCGATGAGCTAGATGCTCTGGCACCGCGCCGCTCAGGTGGATCTGGCGGGGACAGCGGTGGTAATGGTGTCAGCGAGCGTGTCGTGAACCAGTTGCTGACGGAAATGGATGGTCTAGATGGCCGCCGCAATGTGTTCGTGATTGCAGCTACGAACCGACCTGACATTATTGACCCTGCCATGTTGCGCCCTGGCCGTCTCGATAAACTTCTTTACGTACCTCTGCCTCAGGCATCGGAACGACACCAGATTCTGAAGACAATCTCGGCTAAATGCGCGCTGGCACCGTCAGTGCAGCTGGAGGCTATTGCTGCCGACCCGCGCTGCGAAGGCTTCAGTGGCGCCGATTTGAGTGCGCTGGTTCGCGAAGCAGGTATCACAGCGCTGCGTGAGACCGACTTCTCGAAATTGGATGCTGGTGCTACATCAGCGCTAGGCATTGAGCACCACCATTTTATCAGCGCGTTCGACCGTGTGTTCCCATCGGTATCGCGTGCAGACCAGCGTATGTTTGACAGGATGAAGAAAAACCTGCGAAAGTCTCGCTCTTCTATGACTGGAAGCAACAGCACAACTGCCGTGGCTTCGAATGAAAATGCCCAGACTGGCGGTGATGCCACGATGGGTAACACAAGTGCGAAAGACGATGTATAGGTGGATGGATTTCGCCGTTCAATGTGAACGGCGAAACTGTGATTGGCTAAAGAGGCGTCACTTCAGCCATCTCAATGATGGACGATCTCGATGGACGTGTAGGAGGTTCTGGAGAACACCACTGCAGATAAGACGAAGTACACATACTTTATGAGCAATAGCTTGCTTTGTCGAGTGGATTTATGCTGCCGACAGAGTCTGTTCGCAGCCCCCTTGTAGGCGTCGCGGAAATGACGAGTGACTCCGAGTTAAGGCACACCGACGTTGGCAGCATGCATGCCGCGGCGCTCAATCAAGTGCAGGTAGGCGAGGTCGTACTGGTTGAGTTTGTTCACGACGTTGCGCGTACGTCTCCGTTGGGAGTCGAGTCATTGCAGCCGAACATCTCGTGAGCTAGAAACCGTCAGTCGAGAATCGACCACAGCATGGAAGTCAAGTTTGCCACTGCGAAGTCCAATCTGTCTGGATGTTCTATCTACTCAAGACTACATGCTATACCTGACATCTATGGTGCAACGGGGAATAACGGGGGAGTCTACGTTTGGTAACGTGCGCTCTGCAACCGTGTATCTGTACACGGCGACATCGTGTACCCGCCCGTGATTTTGATTCTCGAATGAGACGAGCTTTTAAGGGGCTCCATCATACGGTAGCTAGGATTGCCCAGAACACCAACGATTGTCTTTGTGAAGGGAAGGAGCCGTTCAGCTTCTCGATGTACCGATCTCTAGCGCGAGCGATGCTCCAGTCTACCAGAAAGCCGGACGTATTCGGTCACGCTTTTCTTCTTACCAGTTGAAACCTCGTGTGCCGAGCGAAAAACACCGAGTCGATCCGGTACGAACACCTTTCTTGGTTTGAAGATTCATTGATCCTGCACTAAGACTGCTATGACTGCTAACGTCGCACGACATGTTGTCCAGATCAAAGGAAACTCGTCTGGCAGAGTTAAGGCGCGTGATGGTCTTCGTTGAATCCTTGCTGACAGCGGATGAAGTCAAGCGAGCGCGCAGCGCAGCAGGTATTCTTTACGAGCAGATTAAAAGTCGACTACCATTCCCGTCAACATCTAGGTCGGGAAGACACCGGCGAACAGATCAGTTGTCGTGGCGTACACTAGCTCGCCAACTTACAAGAGGAGCTAAAGCTTAATGAATTGTGTTATTGCATTGCGGTAGTACACGTCGTCGATAGCTTCTTTGTCCAAGCTCTAAATAAATCGCCGTGCAGAGTGCACGGCGATTTCTAGCACATGTTTCATGGCATGGATTTGACTTGATTTTTTTATTTCTACCATTTTGCATGAAATCGCCGGTCAATGTGAACGGCGATTTGCATAAGAACTGACAGTGCTGAACGGCGATTTCCTTAGAAATCAATATGGCAGAGGACAAGCAGTAGAGATTGTATTTTGAGGTTTTGCCAGGACTAGTGATCCCTGAACGCATACAATATAGCGTACGCTAACTTACGCATTTATCGCATGCCTTTTCCTCGTAGGTGTTTCCCTAGACGGTGAAACGACTGAGACCGTCGATTATGCGCGACAGCGTGAACAATGCATGTTGACGAGCCAAAGCGACTTCAACAGCGCCGATTAATGACCAAGGTCGATCTCACTTTTGAACTTAACAAAGCCTACTATTCTCCACCACCCTCGCCATGTCGGCAGATGCTCAGACCAAGATGACGCACCGCTTCCTGGGCAACTCCGGACTGCTCGTCTCCGAGCTTGGTCTGGGAGCGTGGATGCAGTACAAGGAGGAAAACACTGTGGATGCATGGTATGAAATGATGAAGACTGCGTTCCAGAACGGCATCAATTTCTTTGACGCGTCGGAGATGTACGCCAACGGCAACACAGAGATTCTGCAAGGAGGCGCTGTGAACAAGGGTATTGCTGAGGGTATCTGGAGTCGCGAAGACTTGGTGCTCACCACCAAGATCTTTCACGGGTCCAAGGGCATCGAGACTGGTGGGCCAAAATGACCAGGGATTGAGCCGGAAGCACATCATTGAAGGCACGAAGGCCTCGCTCGAGCGCATGAAACTCGACTACGTCGATGTTTTTGCCATCGCCCAGGCCCCTATCGAAGAGACTGTAAGGGCTATAGAATACGCCATCGAGCAGAGGGCTTTCTACTGGGGTACAAGTGAATGGCTCCCAGCTGACTTCGCCGAGGCGTGCGAGATCGCTGATCGCCTTGGCTTGATTCGACCCATTGTGG